>CAUJRU010000110.1:0-1200000 GCA_963277665.1 Viscum album
CTAACAACACACCGGGATTAGAATGTGGGATGGATGATGTGTTAGTGGGAGGGGCAAGGTCTAATCAGGTACGCCGACCAGATCTTCTATCTCTCGTACCACCCCCCCCCCCCCCCCCCCCGTACGAATACCCTGAGTATTGGGACCACTACTAGGCTTCTCATCAAATAACTATCTTCTAATAGATCGATCCTATAAAAAATGTTTAAAAAAATTAATAACATGAAATTATATATTATTTAAATATATATATTTGAAATAAAATACTCACTACAGGCACTAGTGGTGGAATTCCCAGCTCATTCATGCGATGATTGTTGTCCATAATCTGTTTTCATCGCCTCACTTCAATTGGTTTCATTTCCTGTATTTAAAAAAAATATGGAAGTAAATAGAAAAGAATAACTAATGTGTAATCCAAAAAACAAAATAAATAAGAGGGAATAGGGGGATTCATGGATAATTTTACTATCCATTATTTTAGGTGAGCTTGAACAGATATATAATGAAGTTAATAAATCGTACAAGATGTAAAAAAGAAATTTAATTTTTAGTACGATGGTTATTTATTAAGTGTCGTCAGTCTATTAAAATCATGGAACATTGATTCTACCAGATTCATAAGGGGTAAAGCAGTTGTCAAAATTAAGGAAAATTTTAATTTCTTTAGCCCAGGTAGATGATGTAGGTTTCAATACAGGGGGGGTACGGGGTGTCCAGGGGGTGGGAGGGTTGTCCACGGGGGTGGGGGCTGTTCAGGGGGGGTACGGGATGTCTAGGGGGGTGGGTGGGCTGTCCACGGGGGTGGTAGGGCTGTCCATGGGGTGGGGTGTCCAGGGGGTGGGGGGATTTCCAGAGGTAGGGACTATCTAGGGGTACGGGGTGTCCAAGGGGGTGTGTGGACTGTCCACGGGGGTGGCAGGGTTGTCCAGTGGGGTCGGGGTGTCCAGGGGGTGGGGGGGCTTTCCAGGGGGTGGGGCTGTGTAGGGGGGGGAGGGGGGGAGGGGTGTCCAGGGGGTGGGTAGGGCTGTCCAGGGGGGTAGGTGGGCTATCCACGGGGGTGGTGGGGCTGTCCAGGGGGGTCGGGGTGTCCAGGGTGCGGGGGATTTCCAGGGGTGGGGTGTCCGAGGGGATGGTGGTGTCCGGGGGGTGGTGGGTGGGTTTCCAGAGGGTAGGAGGGCTATCCACAGGGGTGGCGGGGCTGTCCAGGGGGTAGAAGTGTCTAGGGGGGTGGGAAGGCTGTCCACAGGGTTGGGGGCTATCCATGGGGGGTACGAGGTGTCCAGGGGGTGGGCAGGTTGTCCACAGGGGTGGGGGCTATCCAGGGGGGTGGGTGGGCTGTCCATGGGGGTGGAGGGGCTGTCTAGGGGGTACGGGGTGTCCAGGGGGTGGTCAGGCTGTCTACGGGGGTTGGGGGTATCCACGGGGGTGGGAGGGCTATCAATGGGTGTGGCGGGGATGTCTAGGGGGTACAGGGTATCTAGGGGGTGGGCGGGGCTGTCCAGGGGGTGATCGGGCTGTCCAAGGGGGTGGCGGGGCTGTCTAGGGGGGTCGGGGTGTCCAGGGGGTGGGGGGGATTTCCAAGGGGTGGGGGTGTTCAGGGGGATGGGGGTGTCCAGGGGGTGGTGGGTGGGTGTCCATGGGGGTGGGAGGGCTGTCCACGGGGCTGGCCAGGGGGTAGGGGGTTTCTAGGTGGTGGGTGGGTTGTCCACGGGGGTGGGGGTTGTACAAGGGGTACGGGGTGTCCATGGGGGTGGGCGGGCTATCCATGGGGGTGGGGGGATGTCCAGAGGGTGGGAAGGCTGTCCACGGGGGTGGCGGGGGTGTCCAGGGGGTACGGGGTGGGTGGGCTGTCCACAGGGGTTGGGGGTGTCCATAGGGGGGTGGACGGGCTGTCCACAGGTGTGGCGGGGCTGTCCAGGGGGGTACGAGGTGTCCAGGGGGTGGGAGAGTTGTCCACGGGGGTGGTGGGGATGTCCAAGGGGGTAGGAGTGTCAAGGGGGGTGGGCAGGCTGTCCACGGGGGTGGGGGCTGTCTAGGGGGTAGGGGGTGTCCAGGGGGTGGGTGGGCTGTCCACAAGGGTCGTGGGGTTGTCCAGGGGGGTCGGGGGTGTCCAGGGGGGTCGAAAGGTTGTCCACAGGGTGGGGGGCTATCCAGGGGGTATGGGGTGTCCAGGGGGTTGGCGGGCTGTCCATGAGGGTGGCAAGGCTATCCAGGGGGTAGGGGGTGTCCAGGGGGTGGGTGGGATGTCTATAGGGGTGGGGGATGTCCTGGGGGTAGGGGTGTCCATGGGGGGTGGGGGCTATCTAAGGGGTAGGGGTGTCCAGGGGGTTGGGAGGGATGTCCACAGGGATGGGGGTTGTCGAGGGGGTGGGTGGGTTGTCCACAGGGGTGACGGGGCTGTCCAAGGGGGGTACGCGGTGTCTAGGGGGTGGGTGAGTTGTCCACAGATAATTTAACTATCCATTGTTTTAGGTGAGCTTGAATAGATATATAATTAATTCAATAAATCATACAAGGTGTAATAGGTGTAATAATAAATTTAATTTTTAGTAAGATGGTTATTTACTAAGTGTCATTAGTCTATTAAAATCATGAAACATTGATTCTGTGGATTTATTTCACTCAACAACCAAGAGAGAGATCATCCTGAATTATTCCTCTAGAAAATTCAGCAAGGTATATATGGGCATCAAGAGTGAGAGGTCACTCACATTTCAGAGAGCCCATGATAGTTAGAGTTACATTTTGAGCATGTGACTATGGTTTTTAGTTTTTTATTATGGAAATTGGTGCATGAGGTGTATGTGTGATAAGTGAATAAACAAAGTGTGGTTAATATATGGTAATCAAGAGTGTTGCAGGACTTGTATGAGAATTGTGTTTGATGTGGTATTTTATGGGCATCATGTATGGTGTGATTATGAAATGAGAATATGATGGCATGTGGGAAATGATGGTGTATGATGCCTCTAATATGGGTGTTATGGGATGGTGGTTGATGTGGAACCACCAGGATATTGATACCTTGGGTCGGGAAGTGATGAGGTAGGTAATTCCTATGGGGGGAGTTCCCACAGAAGGGATCGATTAATTATATTGAGTAGTTGGGGTATTCTAGGCATGTGGGAATGATACATCTACATTCAATGTCATATCAAATTTTGGGACAATGAAGATCATGCACTTGAGATGGAGAAGATTTTTGGTCTGTGTATAGCCAAAATAGCATAAGGATGAGCTATTATATGTTTGGGATATGGAAAGGCACATGTATTTTTCATGGATTTAAAATATTTGGGGGTTGGGAGTGTACAACCCCCCAATCCCACTGCACACCCCCCTACAGCCCCCCACCTCCCACCGCACACCCCCCTACAGCCCCCCACCTCCCACTACACAGCCCCCACCCCCCATAGCCACCCCTCCCACTGCGCATCCCCCCCCAAAACCCCCCTCCCGTGGCACAACCCCCCTATAGCCAACCCCCTCCCCACCACCTCCCCCCTGTAGTCCCCACCCCCAACCCCCCCACACCCCCCCTCACCCTCTCCACCCCCACCCTATATTTCCCCCTCTACACCCCCCCCCCAGAGCCAACCCCCTCCCACTACATACCCCCCCCCCCCACACACACACACACACACTCCCACTACACACCCCTTACAGCCCCCCCCCATAGCCAACCCCTCCCACTATACAGCCACCCTACAGCTAACCCCCCCCCCCCTACAGCCCCCCTGCAGTCCCCCTCCCCCACCTCCCCCTGCAGCCCCCACCCCCTACATTGAACACCCCCCTCACCCCTTTCACCCCCCCCCCCCGCACACCCCCCCCCCACTGCACAACCTATCTATAGCCAACCCCCTCCCACTGCACAACCCCCCTACAAGCCCCCCTCCCACTGCATAGCCCCCACCCTCCGACTACACCCCCCCCCCTATCGCCTAGCCACCCCCTCCCACCCTACATCCCCATACATCCCCCCTCCCCCACCTCCCCCTACCGCCCCCACCCCCCACACTACACAGCCCCCCCTCACCCCTTGCAGCCCCACCCTGCACAAGCACCCCCTACAGCCCCCCTACATCCCCCCACTACACATCCCCCACCCTCCCACTACACAGCCCCCCTCCCATTGCCTCAAAAAATAAATTATGAAATGGAGACCCATAGTAGGTCTCCCTACCATTTAAGAACTCACTACCATGTTGGATCAATATAATAGGACATCACTAAAATATCACTATAATACATGAACTATGCTTCTAATCAAAAGGGCCTCAATAGAACACCTAAAAGGAACTCTATGAAGTGGAATGATGCTCAAAGAAACTCTATGCAAGGGCATAACATTCATAGATACAAATTTTTGAACTAGAGGAATCATCATTTGAATAGATATTCTGCTAGATGAATCATGTGTTATGTTAGGGGAAATACGCTACACAGTTTTATCATCTATTTGAGGTGGACAAACAAACACTTAATTGAATCAAGGATGGATCCCAGGTTGGTAATAAGGGTTCGCAAAGAATAGGGGAGCTGTCGTTTAGGGATAATCAAAACAAAAAACAAAAAACAACCTTGTCTTAAAAGAAATACAAATGAAAAATGGAATAAATGGAGGTAGAATATAAAACTCAGTTATAACTTACAGATTTGATGTGGAAGAACAAACAATCAATTGCTGGGAAGAAGGGTTTGCATGCTAAAACAATGGAGCTCTCGTTTAGGGTGCAATGTGGGTGGATCACGATCAAAACTGGGAATTGCATTTGTGGCATTTTATCCCAACTGTTTTGAAAAATTGTTGGGAAATATTATCAAACCTATCCCAATGGTTTCAATGAACCATTGGAATAATGTGGAAAAACTATACACTATCCCAACGGTTTCAAAAAACCGTTGGGAAAACTATCATCTACCCATCCTATCCCAACAGTTCATAGAAACCGTTGGGATAGAGGTGTTGGTATTGGAGGAATTTCCAGTAATGTATTATTACCTTAACCATGTGTTTTCCATGAATATCACCTTTACATTAAATCCCTTTTCCATTCCATCTACATCATTCAACATATCTTTTAAAATACTTACTGAACAATACTTATATATTTCATGATTCATATAATCTTTGAATTCCAATACATAAATACTTCATTCATATCACTTCCTTCTCAAACTATTAACTAGGCTTCATGATTTTATTCCTTAATACCACATTCCTTTCATATTTCATTCTTAGTCTCTTTATTGTTAGTAGTATAACCTTTAATCATACCACCTTTCTTATTCTCTTCATGATCTTTCTACTTAGGAAATTGATTCGCATAATTCCCAAACTATGTACGCTTGAAACGCTATAGTGTAGGTGGTGTGGTAGTTGGATTTATTGTTTCATCTATTTCATTAACCGGCCCACTAATCACATTTTGACATTTTCAGGATTTATGACCTACCCTTCCACATTTAAAGCACCTCTCAGTTCCATTCAATCAATTTACTTGATGTTTATTCACACATTTTGGGAATATAGGAAATTGAATCTTCTTTCCTACATAGTATTCATTACCTAAACTCTTAGTAAACTATATCCTTCTCTTATTTGGTGAGTCTAAGAGTTGGTTAAGGTTCATTTTTTTAATCATGTTATGTGATGATTTTTTGGTCACAATACATTTCACTTAAGTCATCAACCCATTTGGATGTTCATCAATAAATTGTTCATCACATTCAATGTTATCCTGATTCCTTCTGGTTCTCGTCATTGACTAAAACCATAAAGCATAGTGTGAGCAATACTAATCACAGTGTAAAACTACAAAATCAAGTGAAATTAATTGTAAATTTTCAATCTATGACATCTTATGTTTAACTTAGGTTATTCATGATTGTTACCAAAACTCTAGGATTTCAACCTAGACTTACCCTTAAGGTTCAAACTATGGTTTTCTCATTGTAGTTTCCAAAATTTAACTAAACATTGCTTTGATACCAACTATAATGACCAATTATTTTCATACATAGATATTACATATAAATAAATTAATATTCATTACAGAACATAACAAAACTAAACTATAATTGTATGGGTTTAATGTATTTGGAAACTTGGAAACATAAACAATTGGTTCATAAAACATCTACATCATGTCCCACTTATTACTTTATAACCATATCCTTTTTTGACATATCCTACTTAATACCTTATTTCATATCTTGGGGAAAATAAACATAAGAATTGGGTGTGATCATATGATCAGTAAGGGTAAACAAAAGAGATATCAAAATCATATAAGCATAACATGAGCATAAGGGTGTGAGAACATGAACATAACATTTGAAAATATATACCTTGCATATCATAGATTCATAATCTTAATTTGTGGCATAAATATTGGTAGTTCATATGACATGAATCATAAAATAATCAAAATGCGTGATCCATGAGAGCGTAACATTGATATGAAACATGAAATTGTGCATACACGTAAACTTATAACATTGTGAACATGTATAGATAGAAAAAGGTTCACTCATTAAGTTAAGGGACATAAAACCAGGACCTTACATAAACTTGTGGTCATGAAACTAGGTCCATGAATAATCTTATAAATATGAAATTCAGGTCCATGCATGAACTTATGGTCATGGAATCCAGGTCCACACATAAACTTATGAACATGAAAATGATATCCATGCATAGAATTGTGAAAATGAAATCAGGTTCCTTCATAACATATTTACCTCATGAGTCATCCATTTTTACCCAATGCATTGGAGGTAGATATAGGTTTCACCCATCACATAATGAAAACCATATATAAGTGCGCCATAAGAACATAAATCATTCATTATATTAGAACCCATGAAAATAAATGGGTTGCATAAACATTTCATCATAGAAAAAGTAATGAGATTCATAAACATCATGTCATCATAAATATAAAAAAACTAGAGAAAAAAATAAGGATAGTATACTTGGATAATATCCCTAGTAAATCATAAGTAACATAAAATAATATAATTTCAGATAAAAAAATTTGAATGATCACATGAAATAATTCTTAAAAAAATAACATTTTTGTTTTAAAATAATTTATTTTTAAAGAGCTTAATAATTATAAAGGAAAACATTTTATTTGAAAAAACCTTATATATTTTTAAAGGAAACATCCAATCATTAAGATTTCATAATGGCGGGAAAAGTCTCTCATGCCATATAAGATAAAAAATATTCCTTTTGTATTTTAGTCAAAAAAGTCAAAAATAACCTCGTTTAGAAAATGATAAAATAAATCCTTTCAAACCATTTTGTAAAAATTCAAACATGGGTAATATAATAGTAAAAATAATTGGAAACAATTGTAGAAAACATGGATATGGAAGAAAAAAAGAGTTTTAAGAAAGAAATATAATTTTTTAAAAGAAATTCCCTTATAAATATCATGTCATTAAAGTGAGCATTAATAAAATAAATCGAATATGTGTATCTGCTATAAATACACATAAAAAAATTGGAAATAAAACAAAATATATTCAAAATTCAATTCACAAATAATCTTAGAATGACATAATAACAAAATTATATGTTTAACCCCAATAATGGAAATTGGGTTAAGAATCCTCTTACCACTTCGTAATCAATCAAATCATATGCCCCATAAAAGTAATAATTATAAAAAGAAAGATTGAATACCATGAAAACAATGATATTCATGATATGATATATCAAAGGGAATTATATACACCACACAAAATAAATAAGTGGTGAATAATGCATAAATATCACAGAAGTAAAAGTGAGACGAGAAACTCTTACCTCACGATTCCATTTAGTTTTGTGTACTTTAACCTCATATGTAAATGTTTTAAAAAAAATTATTAATTCATTAAAGAACCATATTAATATTTATAATACCTTATATGAAAATTTTATAATATATTACCACCATTTCAATAATAATATTTCATTATTTTTATTGTTTCAGGTGCATTCATTTCATGGTTTCATGGTCGGTTTACTTGCGTATAATTATGGATTTTCTTATCAAATAGATATAAACTCCATAAGTGAAATGAAATGATATTCATAGAATTAAAAAAATTTAAATAGTCCCATATATAATTTTTCTTTCTTACATAAGGATGATTTATTTGAAAAAATGTTAATGATAAATGTTTAGTTTAATTTGGCAGTTTTTCCGACCATCACGAACTAGTTTAATTTTATTTAATATTATGTCTATATATTAGTTACAGAACATGAAATATATTATAATATACCTATTACAGTCATATTTAACCATAATAATATTTTTATTACCATCCTTGAAGGTGGTAATGGAAAACGAAAAATCATTATCCACGGAGATGGTTAACCATCGTAATTTGAACAATGGTTTCGTTTCTTTGAATAAGAGGAGATAAGATGAGAGATGGATATAAGATATTTCATTATAAATATAAAATTAAAGTGTATACATGATACTGGATTTATAATTCTTTGATGGATGAAGGATGTAAAGAGAAGGTAGAAAAATAAAAGAAATTAAAAGAGGTTGTTTTGGAAAGTTACCTCTTGAATATCACCTCCTAGAAGGGCCCCTTAAAGAACTTAAAATTTGTATTTGGGTGAGACCAATAGAACTTGGACATGGGGAGAGTGGGGAGGATAGGGTTTGTCCTAGATTTGAAAAGATTCAAGGCTTGTGGGTAGAAAGGGGGGTGGTGAGGGGTGATATTTATACTTGAAGAGGGGTGGTTTTAAGTGATTAAATAATAATTATTTTATATTTAAATCCAACCACATTTGCGTGGAATAAATCCAACCAATTTAATTAATGTTTTAAAGGATTTTAAGTTCAAGAAACACATAAACCACTCGTTTAATTTTTTATTTTTTAGTTATTTTAAGCTTTTACCTTTTATCTTTAAACTGTTACATTATTTTACATGTACTGCGTTAAATATTTTTTTTTACAATGACAACTTTTTTATGACTAAAAATGAAAATGAACTTATAAACTAATTTATACCTCCTAATTCAAAATATTTAATCCATTTATAAAAATTTAAAACACAGAAGTTTCAAAATTACAGTTAAAATTAAACCGTCAAAACGCAATGAAGAATAGTTTTTTGGAAAAATGTGTTTCTAAGCCCAAAAATGTATTTATACCAAAATAAGGTATAAGGATTATTTAAATGTAATTAATTAGATTATATATAAATAAAAAATAATTAATTTACTTTGATATCAATTTAAAATCATAAAATGACTTTTAAATATAAAGAAAATGAGGGTTTTATAAAAATCAGTATTTTATATTGTTCACTGGAAAATTAAACTTTTCAGAAAATTCTCAAAAATTCATCCTAAGATAATTTTGACATGTTGAATACAAAAAAATAATTTTATCAAATAAATTTTCTAAATATTTCAAAAATTAATTATATTTATTTTCTCATTGAAAGCAATAAAAATTGCTTTTTGAAGAAAGCATATATTTGAAGAAAAAAATGAATTTACTAAAATGTATGTGCATGTTCACAAAGTATTAATTAATAAATTAACAATGAGTTGAACAATTATATATTTAATACTATTCATTCCTGTCAATTTAATAGTTATGTTATAATGGTCATGTTAAAATAATAATATTTTGGATTTCGTTTAAATTCGATGTTCTGTGCAACGTAAGCTATTGAAGAGACTAAATTTATTTAAAAAAAGATACATACCATAAAATCTTGGGATGTATAGTTTTGATCTTAGTGACTTGTGTGGGAAGATTCTAGCAGATTTCCTACTGCATATGCACCTTGGTGCGTATGCAGACGTTGTTTGTCATGACACAGGTAAGGGGAAGATTTCTTATTTCTCTAGTAGAGCATCATGATGTCTCGGTCATGGATAATGGGATATGAGGATTGGGAGTTGGACTAGTCCTAACATATGGAGCGGTGAAACCTTAGTGCTCAGAGTCTTTTGTGTCTTTGGATTTGTGGTTTCCTATTGTGTATTTTTTCTTACTACTACTCTGATTTATTTTTGTGTCTAAGTTTGAGCTTTATGTTTACTCACATACCTCATATAGTATTATGTTTTTTTTTATTGTTGTATCTTAAAGGTTGTGTCAGTTAAAGGGAAAAACATCCCCTAGTGATCTTGTAACCTCTTTGCCTTTATTATTAGCCTTTTTTGTCCTATAGATGTCATATAAGGTCAATAGCACATTCACCTCTTTTCAAGCTAATGGGAAGGGACAATAATTTACACCCTCAAACCCGATAAGGTGCAGGTCCTCCATACTATAGTCAGAGTCAATAATCCCCCGTATAACGAGGCATAAGTTCCTCCACCTACAGAGGTCAGTTCTTTTCTTAAGGGTTAGGTTACAGGTTCCTCTTTCAATAGGTATTTGTACTCCCTCAATTGGCATGCACTCCTCAACAATGAACGGGTAGCTTGCTATGTTTATAGAGATGTAGCATGGAAGTTATGAGGCTAGGGTAGTTATGTTGTGCATTTCAAACCTCTCAAGTATTGCGATATGGAAAAAATACTCGATTTCCGAATCTAGGATTTATGAGACTGCTTACTATGGTATCTTTGGTGGTTGTGATATACGATCCTTCATGGAGCTGAACTATAAATAATGGGATTCTCTGTTTCTTGTGGTTATCTTGACGTTAGATCATATCAGTTACCTTGTGTTTCTTGTTCTTTTATTCCTTTGGACTTGGGTTTTGAGAAGACTTGTTATTTTATTTTTAATGTGTTTTAGGGTTTTCTACTGTGTATGTTTATATTCATCTTTGCATGGGCTTCATGCCCCCCACATGTTGTGTCTATGGAAACGTTGCATGGATTGGATTGCCGGTGGTGAATATAGAGCTAGAGAAGTTAGTATAGCTGATGTGTAATAGAAGACTATGGTTCATGGTGGGAGTCGCTTGTAATGTCCTGGGTCTGGATGCCACTATACTGTTCCATATGCCCGGTTGGCCACATGGCCTCAAGCGCATTTCTCCAAATATCAGAGGCTTCCAACTAGTAGTGGGGGCCAAGGGTGTGATAGTGGGGGAAACTATGCCCTCATTGGCAGTGTAACATAGCGGAATAAATATTAACAAATAGCGGAAGCAGTAAACCACATGCAACTAAAGTGAACAACTAAAGAGTAAAGGAATAATTAACCAGAAGTCATATAATATCCAAATAATGTGACGTGTCACATGTTCTAAGAAAACAATGAAACAGGATACACTACAATCAAGTACAATTCAATACCAACGTATGGTAAAACAAAATGAAACTCAGCAGCATCGCAAGCCTCAACTTGGTCTCATGCTCTTCTACTCTTAAATAGCAATCAAGTACCTGTATAGGGAACCTTTCCCATATTGACACCTACAGAAATATAGTCTGTTTGGGCATAAAAACATGACCCAAACAGGGTGTGAGAAATGAATACTAGTAATCAACCACCAAAGGTCTGTGCCAATCTGTCAGTGAGTATATGTAGCAGTTGTGTATAGAAATGACATGCAATAAATTAGTAAGTAATCAGAAGTAAACAATCCTACATGTACTGGAATTCATTTATAGATTTTACTATGTTCATTTGTAGTTCATTTACTTGAATTATTTAAGTCTCAAAATTCAACCTAAGCCTGACATTCCCCATAGAAAAGTAAGAACAACAAAAGTCTCAGAAGACCTTCTAACAAGTAAGTAAAGTCTAAATCCAAGCTTGTGCTTTGGCTTAGAAGACATGTCATAATTCATTCCATTACATCATTTATGTATAACCCAATTCCGTTCTTGAGATTCATAAGTTTTAATTCAAGTATCACTACAGGTGTAATTCTAGAGACATCCTACAAGTCTGTTCTCAGTGGTCCTACTAGGGAGCCCTGAGTATTACTCTCGATGTTGGTATAAGTTCGTGTGAGTTTGTCCTCAGTGGTCCTACTAGGGAGCCCAATGTATCACTCTGTGCAATATAAGATTCTGTCAATTTAGTCCATCCCTGGTGGTCCAACTAGGGAGACCAAGTATCACTAATTACATATAAATCAAAAGCCTCTTGAGTCTGTCCATGGCATTCTAAACTGAACCCATGTATCACCCAAGGTGCAAGGTACAATAGTCATAAGAGTTTTCATGGCATTCTAAGCTGAACCCATGTATAACCCAATTCTATTTACCATTTACTCATTTAAAATTCAATAAAACATTCTAACCTGCTTAACAAGCAAAAACACTACATAGAAAATGGGAAAACACAATCCCAAATCCATAATCAAACACTTATAATTTCTACACAATTGTAATTCCAGATAAACCAAGTTCATTTTTAACAACCTGAAAAGGGAAAACAAAGGCATTTCCATATACATCCTAGGAAAAAATGGCTATAAAACAGTCATCCAAGGGAAACACACCCACGGGGTGGCCCTTAATCAAGCAACAAGGCTAAACATGCTTTAATTCATTGAATTCGTAACCAAAACAACATTTAATGATAAAAAGGATCAATTTCCTTTCAAGGAAACACCCTAAACATGGTTGCGCATCACAACGACACATATAAACATCTCTACAATTAACGAGAGGCATGAGAACACCTACATTGATGTCGTACAGTCGATATACTCAAA
The DNA here is from genome assembly GCA_963277665.1 of Viscum album. NCBI lineage: Eukaryota > Viridiplantae > Streptophyta > Magnoliopsida > Santalales > Viscaceae > Viscum > Viscum album. The sequence continues at coordinate 12,673 of CAUJRU010000110.1, forward strand.
CGTCGGCCCTTTAATTGACCTAGAACAGCATAGATCTAAGAAAAGAGGCATATCATTCAACCTTAAATAACTCTATCAAGAGGAAAAATTATCAAGAATGGATCTATAAGAATAAATCCATTATCTATTGGGTTATAACATGACTGAAGACACTTGAATCGGGTCCCAGATGATGAAACGGGAGAAGGAAATGATCTCGTGGCTCCTTGTTCTTCACCTGGCGGCTCTTCTGTCCAGAAGAAGAGAAAATGAGGCTACTGCCCATTTTAAGCCGAAAATTAGGAGTACACGACGTGTAAGTTCATATATATGGTGTATATATCATTTTAATATTCATAAATTTTCTGACTTTCTTTATGCGTCCTGCACCGACCTTGCCGACATGACTACACGGCGTGTACTAGGAAGTACACGGTGTGTGGTGGATTTTTTTCTCTCCTTAGACAACACAAGCACACACCGTGTATCCCCATCCTATATGTCCAGACTACATGGAATGTACATAGGATTACAAGGAATGTATTACTAAAACTTAACATTTTTCTAGTTTTCCTTGTTTTCTCAAAAACAACTCAAAGGAAAAAAAAGAAAATTTTACCTCAAAATAAGAACTGGGTTCTTACAAAATTCCCCCCTTAAAGAAATTCGTCCCTGAATTTCCCTTCCAAAGGTAGTGATGGAATATCTGAGAATAACTATGTCCACTGAACACGTACATCGGCCTCCCTCTCCCAATTCTCATCCTGCACTCGATCATGCTATTATAGCACCCATGCAAGAGGAACTGATCGGTCTCAGAGAACCTTTGTGCTCCTGTCAACTATATGAATCGAATTCTTCTCAAAGGATTCATCAACCTGAAGCTCAACATCCTCATGCTGAAAAACGTGAGACGAGTCTAAATGATAGTGGCATAGCTGAGATACATGGAAAACGTCATGCATGGATCAGTACCTTTGAGGTAACTATAATCGATAGGCAACTGACCTGACTCATTCCAGAATCTCAAATGGTCTGACATATCTCAGTGAAAGCTTACCCTTTATCCTGATCCCCTTGTGTCCCAACCTCAGTGCGACACATAGGAAAACTCAATCCCCAACCTCAAACTCCAAAGGTCATCTAGGTGATCAACATAATATTTCTAATGAGAATGCGCAGTAAAAATCTGCTTCTGAATCAAGTGAATCAGTTCAGTAGTCTCTGTCTCCTGGACAAGACGAGATCCCGTCATAGTTGCCTCTCCTACCTCCAATCGACACAGGGGTGATCAGCATGGCCTCCCGTACAAAGCCTCATATGGTGTCATCTAAATAGTATCCTAGAAGTTAATATTATAGGTGAACTCAACCAGGGGTATATGCTTCTCCCAAGATCCCCCAAAAGTCTAGGACACATGCACGCAACATGTCCTTTAGAACCTGTATCGTACGCTCTGACTGGCCATTAGTCTGAGGGTGGTATGTTGTGCTCAGAAGCACCTGTATACCCATCACCCTCTGAAAACTCTTCCAGAAACGAGATGTAAAATGGGTGTCCCTATCTGAAATGATAGAATGAGGAACCCCATGAAGTTGTACCACCTCTCGGATATACATCTTTCCAAGCCCATCAACACCAAAGGTCTCTTTGATTGGCATGAAGTGAGTGACCTTCATAAGCCTTTCAGCTATGACCCACACATCATCATTTCCTTTAGGAGACCTCGGTAACCCCGTTATGAAATCCATCGTGAAATCATCCCACTTCCACTCAAGAATGGGTAGCTGCTATAAAAGTCCAGTTGTCCGCTGATATTCCGCCTTCACCTGCTGACAGGTGAAACACCTCATAACAATACCAACTACTTCTCACTTCATACCCAGCCACCAGTACTGATGGTGCAAGTCACAGTACATCTTGGTGACCCTGGGATGCACTTCCCAAGTTGAATCATGAAACTCCCACATTAGCTCCTCTCATATATCTCCTAGAACCCACACACGTCCATGGATACATAGAACTTCATCATCGTCTATCATCCATCCAGGAGGAGGTTCATCACCTACCACACTCTCTCAGAGGACTAGGCCTTTGGAATCTGATAGCTATATCATCCTCACTTTGTCTAGTAGAGTAGAGGTAACAGCCAAATAGGAAATCTAAGTCTATCCCTGACTATCGTGCACCTATAAATGCATCTCAGAGAACAAATCCATAAGCTGCCACTCACCACTATCCTCCTACATTACCTATATCTGAGTCCTCCTACTCAGTGTGTTTGCCACTGCATTGCCTTTTCAAGGTGTATAGACAAGCTCAAAATCAAACGATTGAAGGTATTCCACCCACCTTCACTCTCTCAGATTCAAATCACGATGAATAAAGATATATTTGAGACTTTTGTGTTCCTTGTACACCACAAAATGTTCTCCCAATAAATAATGTCTCCAACAGCGCAAAGCATAGACAACTGCAGCTAACTCGAGATCATGCGTCGGGTAATTCCTCTCATGTGGCCTCAACTGTCGAGACCCGTATATGACAACTTGATCTCCTTCCATAAGAACTGCTCCCAGCCCAATACTTGATGAATCACAGTACACAGTGTAACTATTGCCTGGCTCTGGAAATATTAGTATCGGCGCTGAATTCAAACATCCCTTCAACTCCTGAAAGGCTACGTCACAAGAGTTTGTCCACTCAAACTTCACACCTTTCTTGGTCAATCCTGTCATCGGTGCTGCGAAGTGTGAGAAGTCATGTATAAAACACTTGTAGTTACTATCTAGTCTTAAGAAACTCTGCACCTCAAAAACATTTTTGGGCTGCTCCCAAGTCACTAATGCTTTCACCTTCTCTGGGTCCACCGATACTCCATTCTCTAAGATGACGTGACCCAATAAGTGAATATGGTCCATCCAAAAGTGGCATTTTGCAATCTTAGCACATAACTGATGCTCTCTCAGTGTATTCAAAACAATCTCAAGGTGTTTGGAATGGTTGTGTCGATTGTGAGAATACACCAAGATATCATCCACAAAAACCACCACAAAAGAATATAGGTAAGGATGGAACACATGGTTCATCAGCACCATGAAAATTGTTGGCACGTTCATGAGACCAAAAGGCATAACCAAGTACTCATATAGGCCATACCTGCTACGAAAGTTTGTACGAGGTATGTTCGTAGGTCAAACACATACCTAGTGATACCCTGACCTTAGTTCAATCTTCGAGAACACTCGTGCTCCTCGAAGTTGATCAAATATTTCATCCATCCGTGGCAAGGGATATTGGTTCTTGACAGTTAACTGGTTCATCTTTCGATAATCCACGCAGAGCCTAAGGGTATTGTCCGCCTTTTTCGCAAAAAGGACCGGTGAACCCCAAGGAGAAGTAATGGGTCGGATAAAACCCTTATCTTCTAGATATTCCAGCTTCCTCTTGAGATATTGAAACTCTATCATAGCCATCCTGTAAGGAGGAATGGATACCGATGCAGCTCTTGGAACTAGCTCGATAGTGAAATCCACCTCTCTAACCGGAGGTAAGCCTAAGAAGTCATCCGGTAAAAAGTCCCTAAAATGATCAACCACTGGAGGAAAATCTACCATACATGTTCCCTAATCATCCATATATAAACTCTCAATCTTGGATATCATCCTGCCCAACCCACGATGCTCGGGTCCAACTCTTCTTTCCAAGACATCTCATTCACCCTTATATAGAAACTCTTTGCCACCTGGTGATGTGAAACTCACCCTATGGAGATAGCAATCAAAAAAGGCTCAAAAAGAAGCCAACCAATCCATTTTGAGAATGACATCAAAGTCTGTCATCTCTAAGACATAAAGGTTCCATAGAAAGTGACATCCACCAATCTCAAGGGGCACTCCTTGCACTGACGCACACCTTCCATTTTAATCCCTAACGGAGTGTCTAGCATCATCACATTAGAATAAGTATAAACATAAAGTTCAAGAATTTCCAAAATGGTCACAGATATAAAACTATGTGTTGCACCAGTATCAAAAAGTGTAAAAGATAAAACAGAGGCGACTAGGATAGTACCTCTGATAGTAGAAGGTTCGGGATCCTTCTCCCGCTGGGTGTGTTGCACTGCATAAGTCTGACCTGCACCGCGGCCCTGAGACACTGCTTGGCTACCCTGAGCTGACATGCCCTACTGTCGCTGAGATCCTAGGGCCTGGCTACCATGGCCATGCCCACTGCCTTGGCTTGAACGCCCTGACGTATTCCAGTTTCCAGACTGGTTAGAAGCTACTGACCCTGCTCCTGCACGTGGAGTCTGTACAGAACCTCTCTCACTAGCCACTGGTGGAAACATCCTGCATAATCACTGTAGATGTCCCATCTTGCCGCAATCTCGGCACTCTACTGGGTCCTTCGGGCATTGGGGCCTTGTATGCCTCGGCTTACCGCACTGGTAGCACCACACCTGGCTATCAGAAGAAAGGTTCTGACTGCTCATATCTCCGTGAGAAATCTCTGAATGACGCTTCTTTCTTCCAGTTGAGACAGTACCAGATCTCGGTGCCCAACCGCCCTGGCTCGCACCTCCAGCTTCTCGCAAATTAGGCTCAGTAATCAACGCCTGATTTACAATAGCAAAGACTAAAGGAAACCTTAAGACATTCACCTAGGATCGGATGTCAAACCTGAGACCATCCTTGAATCATCTAGCTTTTGACACGTCACCACCCATCAGAATAGGTGTGAATCATTGTAGCTCAGTAAATCAGGCAGAATAGTCCATAACTAATAGTGTGCCCTGCTCCAGGTGCATGAACTCCTAGGCTCGGTCGGCCCTCAGCGTCTCGGGAAAATAATAATCATAAAAAGATGTCTAAAAGTATTCCCATGTCATATCATGTTGACGCCCTGCCTGAGTGATAACATCCCACCATTTTTGGCAGAATCACGCAGCATATAGGTCTCAAGCTTGACCCTCCTTTTGAGAGGTGTCTCCATATGCTCGAAGATAGTCAGAACTAATTCCAGGCATGATTCTACCACCTGTGGTTCACCATCCCCTGAAAAAATATATGGATGTTGTTGTTGGAATATACGTGTCATCTCTTCCATTGATGTGGCAGCTTGTGGTGCTCCCTGAAAGGTCTACATGAACCATACAAAACCTTCTTGGAACTGTGTGTCTGCACCCGCGTCTGGTATAACGGTTGGTGCCACAACTGGAACAACTAGAGGGTCCATCGGAAGCCCATGTCCCACCATTTCTAGAGTATGCTCATCACCACTCTCCTGGCATACGGCTTGCAGTCGTCGCGGCGGTATTTCTCTGTAGAGTCCAGCACAACCACCTTAGTACCAACTTAATGAATGAAAACTATAACTAAGAAGTGAAAGAACGGAACAAGTATAGGAAATCATTCAAGTTTTTTCAAAATAGGGGCACACGGCGTGTTCTCCTAGGCCTTTACATGGGCATGTACTTCTGCCCCACATGGCTATGTAACACACCACACACACGACATGTTCCTCCTGAGACACGGCGTGTACTTGAATTTTCCTTCCTGCCCAAGTACTTCTACACAGCTAGAACTACATGGTTCTGTCGATGTAAGACTACACGGCGTGTTCACCCTCGACACGGCGTGTACAACTAAGTTTTCATCCACTCGTTTCGTTAGTCACACTGTCGGATACACGGTCGATATCTACACAGCATGTACTCCCATTACACGGCGTGAAACTACTCAAAACTCGACAACATGTGTTCCCTCCTCACACAGTAGGTTACACGGTCAAGGACTACACGGCGTGTACACATGTTACACGACGTGTTCTTATTAAAACTTGGAACACCTACTTCCCTAAACAAGAAGAACACACATCGTGTTAGACTAGACTACACGCCGTGTATTTTGGGTTTTTTAGGACAAAACCTACAAATTGCCCAAAAAACCCATGTTCTGCAGAAAAACCAACCAGCGGGATTCAAAATTCCAATCCATAAGGGCCCATACTCCCCAAAAATCAAAGTTTGACACCCAAGAATAACATATCATAGTACAAATATAGATAAAAAGTTGAATCATGACCCGCCAAATTCCGGTCCAAGAGGGCTCATACACCTCAGGAACCAAAGTTTGGCGTCCATTCTATCCAAACCATAACACGTACCAATACACCCATCACAACAGCAGACATAGCTATCACATCATTTATCACAACAACATGCAATAACTAATGCATCCTAGATGGAATGGAATAATGCATGACATGTGATTATAACAAGTGTCTATATGATGCATGAGATGGCACACCCTCATCTCATCAGGTTGAAACTAAAATAGAACCCAAAATTGCATCAATGGTCATAGCAGAAATCAAGCATGTCACCCAATGGTGAAATCAAATCAACTGTAATAGCTCAAAATCTAAAGATCACAAGTTAATTTGAGGCAATTTGGATTTTCCCTGTACGCGGGGTAGCTACTCCCAAGAACAGCTAATTACCAAATACCCATTCCTTCATATCCCTATCTATAGGCTCCAAACAGTAAGACAAAACAGAAAAGAAAGCCTTTGATACCACTTTGTAACGTCCCGGGTCTGGATGCCACTATACGGTGCCCCGTGCCCGGTTGGCCACATGGCCTCAAGCGCATTTCCTCAAACGCCAGAGGCTGCCGACTAGCAGTGAGGGCCTAGGGTGTGATAGTGGGGAAACTATGCCATCATTGGCAGAGTGTAACACAATGGAATAAATATTAACAAATAGCAGAAGCAGTAAACAGCAAGCAACTAAAGTGAACAACTGAAGATTGAAGGAATAAGTAACCAGAAGGCATATAATATCCAAATGATGCGTCATGTCACGTGTTCTAAGGAAACAGTGAAACAGGATACACTACAATCAAGTACAATACAATACCAAAGTACAGTAAAACAAAATGAAACTCAACAACATCGCAAGACTCAACTTGGTCTCATGCTCACCTGCTCCTAAGCAGCAATCAAGTACCTGTATAGGGAGCCTTTCCCCTATTGACACCTACAGCAATATAGTCTGTTTGGGCCCAAAAGCATGACCCAAACAGGGTGTGAGAAATGAATCCTAGTAGGCAACCACCAAAGGTCTGTGCCAATCTGTCAGTGAGTATATGCAACAGTTGTGTATAGAAATGAAATGCAGTAAACTAGTAGGTACTCAGAAGTAAAAAATCCTACATGTACTGGAATTCATTTATAGAGTTTACTATGTTCATTTGTAGTTCATTTACTTGAAGTATTTAAGTCTCGAAATTCATCATAAGCCCGACATTCCCCATAGCAAAGTAGAACAACAAAAGTCTCAGAAGATCTTCTAACAAGTAAGTAAAGTCTGAATCCAATCTTGTTATTTGGCTTGGCAGACATGTCACAATTCATTCAATTACATCATTTATGTATAACTCGAGTTCGCGCTTGAGATTCCTAAGTTGGAATTCAAGTATCACTACAGGTATAATTCTACCGACATCCTACGAGTTTGTTCTTAGCGGTCCTACTAGGGAGCCCCGAGTATCACTCTTGATGTTGGTATAAGTTCGTGCGAGTTCATCCTCAGTGGTCCTACTAGGGAGCCTAAGGTATCACTTTGTGAAACATAAGATTCTGTCAATTTAGTATGTCTCTGACAGTCCTACTAGGGATCCCAAGTATCACTAATTACATATAAATCAAAAACCTCTCAATTCCGTCCATGGCATTCTAAATTGAACCCATGTACACCCAAGGTGCAAGGTGAAATAGTCATGCGAGTTCATTCCCGTCGTTCTAAGCTGAACCCATGTATCACCCAATTCTATTTACCATTTACTCATTTAAAATTCAATAAAACATTCCAACCTGCTTAACAAGAAAAAACACTTCATAGCAAAGGGGAAAACACAATCCCAAAGCCATACTCAAACACTTACAATTTCTAAAAAATTGCAATTCCAGATAAACCAAGTTCATTTTTAACAACCCGAAAAGGGAAAACAAAGGCATGTCCATAGACATCCTAGGCCAAAACGGCTATACAACAGTCATCCAAGGGAAACGCACCCATGGGGTGGCCCTTAATCAAGCAACAAGGCTAAACATGCTTTAATTCATTGGATTCGCAACCAAAACAACATTTAATGATAACAGAGATCAATTTCCCTTCAAGGAAACACCCTAAACATGGGTGCGCAGCACAATGACACATATAAACATCTCGACAATTGACGAGAGGCACGAGACCACCTACCTTGATGTCGTACAATCGATATACTCCGACGATGGCCCTTGAATCGACCTAGAACGGCGTAGATCTAAGAAAATAGGCATATCATTCAGCCTTAAATAACTCTATCAAGAGGCAAAATTACCGAGAACGGATCTAGAAGAAGAAAGCCCTTACCGATTGGGTTCTAACATGATCAATGACACTCGAATCGGGTCTCGGACGACGAAACGGAAGAAGGAAATGATCTCGCGGCTCCTTGTTCTTCACCCAGCGGCTCTTCTATCCAGAAAAAGAGAAAACGAGGCTACTGCCTGTTTTAAGCTGAAAATTAGGCATACACAGCGTGTAAGTTCATATACACGGCATATATATCATTTTACTATTCATAAATTCGCCAACTTACTTTGTGCGTCCTGCACTGACTTTGCGGACATGACTACACGGCGTGTACTAGGAAGTACACAGCATGTAATGGCTTTTTCTTCTCTCTTTGGCCAACACGAGCACACATCGTGTATCCCCATCCTACATAGTCAGACTACACGGCGTGTACATAGTATTACATGGCGTGTACTACTAAAACTTAATATTTTTTCAGTTTTCTTTGTATTCTCAAAAACAACTCAAAGGAAAAGAAAAAGAAGGAAATTGTACCTCAAAATAAGAATCGGGTTCTTACATCGGTAGCTGGTGGAGTTAATTCCAAGAGGTTGTATAGTGAGGAGTTGTCTTGGCTTTCCTGGAGTTTGTTGCACCTGTTGGTTTATGTCTACTACATTTGTATTCCCCTTTTAGGTTTTACCTTTGCAATGTTGTACTTATCGTTTAACGTCTCTTGCGTGCATTGTATACAGTTCAAATGTTTACATTTATTACTAATGTTGTTGGATATTATTGACTATTTATATCACATTATTGTTACAAGTTGTTATAAACTAAAGCCTCACATATATATTTATACCTTTTTGGTGCTAATCATCAATCCTTGGTTTATTAGAGGTAAGTTTGAAGTGACACACTTTGCCTACTCCGAGCCCAGATGAGGTTTTGGTGGGTCGGGTTGTGTCAAGTGGAATGATGATGGATGTGTATCATTGTCCAAGATCGGTTGGATGAAGAACAATGATAAGTGATCGACTTTATTGTATATATGATATGTGTGTGTGAACCTCTTAGAATATCTTGCTACATTGATTACATTTTGGAAGAAGAATGAAAGTTGATAGAACGTATGTTCATTAAAAACAAAGTTTTTTTAGCATATTAAGAAGATGCCACATGTAATGGATAATTTAATCAGTACAGAGGAAATGTGCTAAGATCACGAAGGTTAATCTTCTATGAATGAAAAACATGTTTTGTGTTGAGCAGAAAAGTATAAATGTTTTATTTTGTTTAGTGAATGTTTTATGGAGTACATTGATAAGTCGTTGCTATCAAAATTAGATTTATTAATTACCAAACATAGCTGTCATTCTAGCGGTTCAAGGGTGTTAAATCCATAGGGGGGCAGGGGACACATCCGAAGGATTTTTACATTTTTGTTTTCTTTTTATCAAAATAAAACTCAAATACAACACACGAAGCGGAATGGAAGGGGTAAATGAGAACAAGGGGATTAGATCGGTTTGGTATTTTAGATCAACATTCTAGAAAAATGACTGACTCATAATTGCAAAACCGAGACAGCCATCATTGTTGGGCGCCTTCCTGGTTGGCGCATCGGGTAACGCCTCCTCAAATGGTGCCCACACGATATCTGTTTTAATGTGGTGTTTTAATGCGGGCCAAGACCGCGTGAATTAATTCAGGCGGTGACACTCTTTTGACGCGGCAACATTATTTTGATGCTGATTCTTTTCCTATATAAGGAGGCAGAGGCAAGGCATTTCAACATCACTGGCAGCAACAACAACGAGAGCAAATCCCATTTGGTGATCGCCTTTATTCGACGATCATCTTTCTTGTTCTCCACATTTTGATCCATACTTTTATTCTTGAGTATTACTTTTGAGATCCCTTCCATTTTGAAGAGTTTCTACTGTGTACTTCTTGATTTTAGTGGATCCCTCTTTCTGGACTAGGTCCTGTGGTTTTTCCCTTTCGGGTTTTCCACGTAAAAATTTCTGGTGTCAAATTTATTTTTCTGCACATTTAATTTTGTCGCTGCACATCCTCTTCTATTTGGGGGAAAAGATTCAATTTCCACTGAGCGTTCTCTTTTTCTTTTGTTTGTGCGTTCGTCGCTTTCCCGTCTTTCCCAACATCTGGTATCAGAGGGTTTGGTTCTTTTTTTCATATTTATTATGGAGGACAACTACAGTCGGATGATTTTGTTAAATGCTACCAACTACCATATGTGGCGACTTAAAATGAAGGATCTGCTTTTTGTCAAGCGAATGCATCTTCCAGTGTTTAGTACCCAGAAACCAGAGAGGATGTCAGACGAAGAATGGGCGTTCGAGCATGATATGGTTTGCAGCTTCATTCGCCAATGGGTTGAAGACAACATGATGAACCACATTGTCAACATCTCTCACGCCAGAACTTTGTGGGAGAAACTTGAGACAACCTACGCTTCGAAGACGGGAAACAATAAACTGTTTCTTCTCAAGAAAATGATGAACTTGAGGTACAGAGAAGGTACGTCTATTTCTGATTACTTAAGTGAATATCAAGGATGTTTTGATCATTTGTCTGGCATGGGTATCAATTTTGAAGATGAGGTTTTAGCGCTCTTTTTCTGCTTAACACTTTACCCAATTCATGGGAAAATTTACGTGTTACTCTAACCGGTTCTGCTCCTAATGGTGCTGTGACATTTAGTTTTGTCAAGTCTGTTATTTTAAATGAAGAGGTCAGGAGATGCACTCAGGAGAAATCTTCTTCCGAGCTTTTGGTCATAGAGAACAGGGGGAGAAGCCAGGACTGGGGGCAGAGCAGTCGAGATAAGAGCAGAGGCAGAAGCAAATCCAGACCGAAGCAGAGAGATTTTGAATGTCATCATTGTGGTAAGAATGGGCATGTTAAGAAGTTTTGTTATCAGCTAAAAAGAGAGAATAGAATGAAGGAAAATCCACAGAAGAAAAATGGCGATGGAGATGATCATGTCACCGCCGCTACAGGGGGTGATCTTGTTATTGTTTATGACTCCATTAACATTGCTTCTGATGATTCTTGCTGGGTTGTTGACAGTGGTGCCTGTTTTCACGTGACATCGAAGAAAGAGTTCTTTACATCTTACAGCCCATGTAATTTTGGGATTTTGAAGATGGGCAATGATGGTCATGTTGACGTTGTAGGCAGCGGGACTGTTTGTTTAAAGACCAATACAGGAAGTAAGCTGATTTTGAAGAATGTCCGACATGCACCCGAGGTTCGTTTGAATCTTATCTCTATCAGTGTTCTTGATGATGAAGGGTTTATCAGCACTTTTGGTGATTGACAATGGAAGCTTTCCAATGACTCTTTGATTGTGGCTCGAGGGAAGAAGCAATCAGGTTTGTACTGGACTAGAGCTTCTATTTCTTGTGATATTGCTTGCGTTGTTGAGTGCAGTGTTTCGTCCAAGTTGTGGCATAAGAGGCTCAGTCACATCAGTGAGAAAGGTCTTGGTTGTTTGGCCAAGAGAAATCTTCTTCCAGATTTGAAGGGTGTCAAATTAGACACATGTGATCATTGCATGGCTGGGAAACAGAGCAGAGTGAGTTTCAGCAGTCATCCTCCACACAGGAAGTCACAGGTACTTGAATTGGTACATTCTGACATTTGTGGTCCTTTGAAATCGAAGACCTTTAGTGGCGATCTTTATTTTGTTACATTTATTGATGACTACTCATGAAAGCTCTGGGTTTATGTTTTGAAAGTCAAAAGTCAGGTGCTTAGTGTTTTTAAGCAATTTCATGTTTCTACTGAGAGGGAATCAGGAAAGAAATTGAAATGTATTCGCACTGACAATGGGGGGAGTATTGTGGTCCGTTTGATCAGTATTGCAGGTAGGAAGGTATTCGACATCAGAAGACGCCACCCAAGACACCTCAGCTGAATGGTGTAGCTGAGAGGATGAACAGGAATTTACTGGAAAGAGTCCATCGTTTGCTTTTAGAAGCAAAGTTGTCTGGACATTTTGGGGGTGAGGCTTTACTTACTGCTGCTTATATTATCAATTTATCACCTGCGGTTTCTTTGCAGACAGACACTCCCGAAAAATTTTGGTATGACAAAGAGATCAGGTACGATCACTTGCGTGTTTTTGGTTGCAAGGCTTTTGTTCATGTGCCTAGAGATGAGAGATCCAAGCTGGATGGTAAGACACGCCAGTGTATTTTTATTGGATATGGACACGGTGAGTTTGGGTACAGGTTCTATGATCCTGTTTTGAAGAAACTTTTCAGAAGCCGCGATGCAGTGTTTAAGGAGGATCAGACTATTGCAGACATTGATAAGGGAGAAAAAGATGCTTCTCCAACTTCTGATGGTTTTGTCAGTCTTGAGCCAGGTTTTAATTCACATTTACCTCATATTGTTGATTCTGATGATCATGTTGATGTACAGAATGATACTCAAGGTGAACAGGTTGGAGTTGAAGTTTCTGATGCACCTTTTGTTTCTGATGATCCGGTTCCAGGGGTTATTAATGAAACCACAGTTCCACTCCGGAGGTCATCTCGGCATCGCACCACTTCTACTCGATATTCACCCGATGAGTATGTGCTCCTCGCTGAAGGGGGAGAACCAGAATCGTTTGATGAGGCAATGGAGAGTGAACAGAAGGACAGATGGGTTGCGGCAATGGATGACGAGATGACATCATTGCACGACAACCACACTTTTGAGCTGGTGAAGTTACCGACAGGGAAGAGAGCTTTGCAAAATCGGTGGATTTATCGGATTAAGAATGAAGAATCCAGTTATGTTCCACGATACAAGGCAAGGTTAGGTGTCAAATGCTTCCGTCAGAAGAAAGGTATTGATTTTGATGAGATTTTCTCACATGTTGTCAAAATGTCTTCCATTCGGGTTGTTCTTGGTTTGGCTGCCAGTTTAGATCTGCAGATTGAGCAGATGGATGTGAAGACAGCTTTCCTCCATGGAGATTTAGAGGAGGAGATTTATATGGAGAAACCAGAGGGTTTTGTTAAAACAGGTAAAGAAAATCATGTCTGCAAGTTGAAGAAGAGCTTGTATGGTTTGAAGCAAGCTCCGAGGCAGTGGTATAAGAAGTTTGAATCTGTCATTTCTCATCAGGATTTCAGGAAGACATCTTTTGATCATTGTGTTTTTGTTCAGAGATTTACTGATGATGATTTTATTATAATGTTGCCTTATGTTGATGATATGATCATTGTTGGTCATGATACTTCTAGAATTGACAGATTGAAGAAGGATCTTTGTCAGTCTTTTGTGATGAAAAACTTGGGGTCAGCACGACAGATTCTTGGCATGACGATCTCCCGTGACAGGAAGGCCAAGAAGTTGTGGTTATCTCAGGAGAGATACATTGAGAAGGTTCTTCAGAGATTTTCTATGGATATAGTGAAAGTGGTTAGTACTCCTCTTGCTTTACATTTTAAGCTCAGTAGTCACCTTCTACTGATGAAGAGAGAGAGGAGATGCAGCACATACCTTATTCATCTGTCATTGGTTGTTTGATGTATGCAATGGTATGTACTAGACCTGATATAGCTCATGCAGTTGGTGTGGTCAGTCGTTTTCTATCAAATTCAGGTAGAGAGCATTGGAGAGCAGTGAAGTACATTTTTCGTTATCTTTGTGGTACTTCTGATATGAGATTGTGTTTTGACAAAGGGGAACCTATGCTTTGTGGCTTTACAGATTCAGATATGGCAGGAGATATCGATTCGAGAAAGTCTACTTCAGGCTATTTGATCACTTTTGCAGGGGGAGCTGTATCTTGGCAGTCTAGATTGCAGAGATGTGTTGTTTTATCTACCACAGAGTCAGAGTTTATTGCAGCTACTGAGACGTGCAAAGAATTGTTGTGGATAAAAACGTTTATTCGAGAGCTCAATTTAAATCAGGATATGTATGTTTTATTTTGTGATAGTCAGAGTGCTATTTGTTTGGGAAAGAATTCCACTTTTCATGGCAGGTCAAAACATATCGATGTTCAATATCATTGGATTCACAACGTCCTTGATTCGAGACAGTTAGAGCTTGAGCAGATCCACACTAATGACAACGGGTCAGACATGTTGACCAAGAGTTTACCCAGAGGAAAATTTGAGACTTGCCGACAGATTGCAGGGTTGGCGGTGATCCCCAGTTAAGTCGGAGGGGGAGATTGTTGGGCGCCTTCCTGGTTGGCGCATCGGGTAACGCCTCCTCAAATGGTGCTCACGCGGTATCTGTTTTAATGTGGTGTTTTAATGCGGGTCAAGACCGCGTGAATTAATTCAGGCGGTGACACTCTTTTGACGCAACGACATTATTTTGACGCTGATTCTTTTCCTATATAAGGAGACAGAGGCAAGGCATTTCAACATCACCGGCAGCAACAACAACGAAAGCAAATCCCATTTGGTGATCGTCTTTCTTCGACGATCATCTTTCTTGCTCTCCACCTTTTGATCCATACTTTTATTCTTGAGTATTACTTTTGAGATCTCTTCCATTTTGGGAAGTCTCTACCGTGTACTTCTTGATTTTAGTGGATCCCTCCTTCTGGACTAGGTCTCGTGGTTTTTCCCTTTCGGGTTTTCCACGTAAAAATTTCCGGTGTCAAATTTATTTTTCTGCACATTTAATTTTGTCGCTGCGCATCCGCTTCTATTTGGGGGGAAAGATTCAATTTCCGCTGCACGCTCGCTTTTTCTTTTGTTTGTGCGTTCATCGCTTTCCCGTCTTTCCCAACAATCATTGGCATAATCATTGTCATGATTAACCAACGAGGTCGAACCTCTACTTTTCTCTAATTCATCCTATCGGAATAAGCTGAAGAATAATGGTTTCCTTATGATCACAAAATTGGTGCTGTCATTCTAAAAGGTTGGATGCAATCATCTCCGCAAAGCATAGGTTGCATCTATTGAGATCATCAAAGAAAAAAATGCTGCAGAGGACAATATAACGATCATAAAATGTGTTGGGTTGCTCCCTTCGTTTTTGCATACATCCCCTAGCTGTATTCGTCAATAACAGCTAGAGGTTGAAAAAATTATCTCAAGTTGAACGAAAAATATGTGCATGTGTCCATGACATATAATTACTTCAGGAAGAGAAGAAAGTAGCAGCGCAGAGCCAGCAACCCAGATAATGAAATAGAATGAAGAAAAAAAATGAAAAGATCATCACCGGTCAAGAGCCCTTTGAAACAATCATCCCAACATGTTTATTTAACTCAAAAACAGATTCCAGAAGAAGTAGAATTTAAGAGAAAGGAAGAGAAAAAGAAAGCAAAACAGTAGTAGTAGTAGTAGTAGAAGAAGAAGAATAAAGTTAGCCTGAAGAACCCAAGAAACCATCCCTTAATAGGGGTTTTATTCCAGAAAACAAAGTAGCAGTAGCATGAGAGTTCCCACGGAGAGAGAGATTCTTTTACAATAGCAATCCGCTAGGATAGAATAAACTAAAGTGCCTGCGAAGGACAGGTGGCAGCCCCTCGAGGCTCTTCAAGCAACGTCCCAAGGAGAATTGTAACATAATTCCAATAATTTCCTCCAATTCATATCTCCTCCTGATGCTGCCAGGTGTCCCAAGTGGTTGGAGTTTTTCAGTTGAGGTAGGCAAGTGGGCTTGGGTTTTTGGTTTGCTGGCAGTGGTCTGGAGAAATTAATTGAAATGGTACGGGTTGGTAGGGTCCAAAAGAATAGGGCAAGATTGGGATTTTTTCAGTGGGACTGGCTGGGATTTATGTGGCACTTTGTAGTAGGTTGGAATTGAACTGATGATAGGTTGAGGACAGGACTGAGAGTTTGGGATGAATTTATGAGGAGAGGACTGGTAAGGGGGCACGTTGGTATTGGGTTGGGTTGGCAATTGAAATGGGCCTGGTTGGGTTTAATTTTGGAGTGAGCTGGAAATAATTAGTGGGGTGGCAGGAGGTTTGGTATTGGACATTTGGTGGCTATTGGTAATAGACTTGAGGTGGGATTTTGGGAGTTAGGTGTTGGGATGGGGAGGTTGGGTTGATACTGGATAAGGGCAGTAGGTTTGGGTCTTTTGTGGGCTTGAAGAGGTATGCAAGTTAGGTTGGTCTTTGAGTGGAGAGGCTTGAAAGTGGACTTTTGGTTGTGGGTGAAGTTGGTATTGGGGGGGTTGTTTGGTTGGAATTATGAGTGGTGGGCTAGTGGAATTGGAGGTTTCTTTGAAAACATGATAAACTCATGAAAACTTTTTCACAAAATTATACTTTTCATCCTTAAAAAGTGGGTGAAGTCGGGAAATTTAGATGGTGGGCTTGTTAAGGTTTGGTGTGTGTTTCCTGGGAGAAGACAAAGGTGGAGGCAGGGTTGGGTGAAGTGGTGAGGTAGAGGCTTTAATGGGGTGGATTATGGTGGAGGTCTAGCTAAGATGGGGTAGGGCTGGTTGGGTTTAGGTAGGAGGTGGGCAAGGGCTTGGTAAGCATTCTGTCAAACACCATGTGTACAACTTTATGAATTTGCCTTGTTGTATGTAGATTGCTGCCGCACTGGAGAAAAAGGATCGCCTTCAGCACGAACAACTCTCCAACCTGGTTTGGAATTGCAGCACAAAACATCAACCCACATCAAGCCACCTGAACAATTATAGTGACCTGGACCACCCTTTCCATGCGGCGAACAGCCACTCACTTGGCCAGATTACAATGGCGGTCAGCCTCCTAATCGAAGCAACCTGTGGTGCAAACTCTCCAAGGGCAGCGTAGCAGCCTCTAGTAGTAGGGGGTCGGACTCCTCTCATGAGCATCAACCTAGCAAGAAGACGGAACCCTCTCAAGCTCCTGTTTGATACACCGAGCAGACCTGAACAGCACCCTGACTCTGCCTAAGCACCCTGACTAACGAGCAACAGAGATTTCCCCACCTTGTATCATGAGCCAGCAGAATGAAGAGCCTCCTTGCAGTTGTGAACCCCCAACCGAAGTGCAGTGCACAATTTGCATAGACCCCTCTTTAGAGTGAATCTGCAGCAGCCCGAACTGGTTTGCTTCGTACTCAAATCCGAGCTCCCATCTAAAATCAATTCTGAATCCTCATGCTATTGCGAAGCCAACATGGTTGAACAAATGGGAATCCAGCACCAAAACCTAGAGTCAGCAGCCACCAGATCCTCATCTTCGCATAGCTCAACAGCAGCGAACAGAGTTCCAATTTGAATATCCAATGAATATTTGGCAAAAATATCTTCCAGATTTCAAATAGCACCGGTTAGACCCTCTACCCATCTCCATTTCAATCCAGAAGCAGGTGAAATCGCTGGGGTTTGCGGAACCTCAATCGGATATCTAGTTTTGAATAGCTCCCAAATGGATGGCCCGTACCAGCAAGCAAAGATCAGCGGCTAGCCTTTCTTGTTCGGTGATCCGACGGCTAGAAAATGCAATAGGATGGTCGCCTCTTCGGTTCAGCTGGCTCCATCCAACCGGGGCCAAGTTCCTTTTATCTGGCCCATAATGCTAAATCCTGTCTACCTAAAAAAATTAAACAAAAACACTTCAGGCAGCCAATAATTCATTTGAAATTTCAAAAAACAGATTCCAAAAATCCATTTATCAGTTTAAATTCTGAATTATCCAAAGAATGTAAAACACTTTTAAACAAATGAAAATTCAATTTCTCAGTCGATCCTATTCAAATGCCAATCAAGCATGATTATCGATTTCTATGAAAAACTAGCAAGCACACTTTAACCCCCATTAAAACATGTGTATTTTCAAAGATGTGCGCATGTGTTTTAACAATTTAAATCAAATGCATGTAATTTAGTGCACACTTAAAATTGAATGTCCATTTTCATCATTAAAATTTAAAAATCAAACCAATTTTTATTTATTCAACTAAAAATGTAAAAAATATTGCCACATATATTTTACCTGAGCTTAACACGTGAAAAAGAGGGATATTTTCAACGATATTTGCAAAAAAAACATCAAAATCCAATATTATCACTCACCCCACGTCTAAAAATTTCTCTATGAGAAAAACTCACAAAAGATTCAAGCTCAAAGGTCTTTATGTGGTTGTTCCTTAAGGTGAGTGGTTCAATTTTGAAAAAACAAAGGTCGAAAAAGGATTTTAAACTCTTAAACACAATGCATGATTTACAAGTATCACTCAATGATGTGTCTCACTAATCCCCCTTACAATGATGTTCTCATCCCCACTCTTCTTTAATGGAGGCTCACTCGACAATGAATGCCATGAGTGAAACTTCCTCCATTTTTTAAAAAATTTATTTTTTTTGTATATTTTTTGGAGAATAGAGAGAAAGAAGTGACCACCTTCCCAACACATGATGGAAAACCATCACATTTTTCAATGTCTACTACAATCTCAATTCCTCAACTCACATGAGGGAGGTAATCTTGATCAAAGGGGATTTACAAGGTGAGTTCTGGAGTTGTGGGTCAGTAGGTTGATGTTTAAAAACAAAGGCATGAAAGAGGAGGCTTAGTATCTTGAGTAAACTAAAAATGTAGATGGATTAGCTCACTGAATGTACACCCCTCAAACAGCCAGCAAAATATCACCAATTTGTCCCTCTGCTAATTTTGATGGTTGCCCGCACACTTTTTTTTTTTAGTTTGTCAAATGTGTGTTTTTTTACTTAGGGATCAAGAATTTTCAGAATGTGGTGTAGACAACACTTCCCAAACAAAAATGCACCAAGGTACACTCCTCAAACATTATATTGCTTCTAAAGAAACCATGAAAATTGATGCCCTCCTCTGCACCGATCTCTTACTATATAAATTTCATTTTACTTAAGAGAAGCGTGGGAAGGGGTTTTGGTTTTCTATGTGGCTTCTAACAAGGGCATTCATGGTCTCAAAGGCTTCGATTGGAAAAATGTACAAGGTGGTCAAAAGTTTAAGTGAAGTGACCTTAAAAGACAAAGAAATGCCTTTATAATTTTAACAATCCTTAAATCTATGAATTTTGTCTCAAAGGCTTCGATTGGAAAAATGTACAAGGTGGTCAAAAGTTTAAGTGAAGTGACCTTAAAAGACAAAGAAATGCCTTTATAATTTTAACAATCCTTAAATCTATGAATTTTGGAAAAGAAATGTAGTATTAATTCAAGCACAAAATCTATCCACCCACGAAACTCGTGAAAAAGAAGTTCCTCACACACATGTTTTTAAAGAAAATCAAGTAAAAATGCTTAAGAGTAGGGTGGGTAAGAATACAAGCTTGTAATACAGTCACCTAACAGGATTTTTTTGGATTATAGGGGCTTTACAATAAGGTTTAGATGTAAGGAAAGGCTCAAAGATGTTGGAATTGGGGCCCTAGAACTGACTTGTTTAGTACTTGATTACATTTTTTTTTATTATTAATGAAGTTTTATTATCACGTTATTGTTGTTCCTATGTATGACATTTGTATGTGATAATGTTCTAATAATATATGTCGCATTGAAAGGTCATAGTAGTTCTCCACTATGATGAGAACCTAGAGGTGCAACAACATTATTCTTGAACCATGTTCTATGGTCTGATAATATTGTCTGACAAGAAATTGACGATACATGCTATTAGAGGTAGGAGGCTCATAATACATTGAGACACATTCTCATGGTGTTCATCCTTGGTAATCTCCAAAATAAGAGGTTACGAGAACAAACTCGTTAATTAAAAATCCACATTTACATGTGTCATTGGATGTTCTTACATGCAAATGTGTGTATTGATCCTTGGAATTTAAGATTATCATTAATGGATATCATGAATCACTTGCTTTGATGTATTGATGAAAATTGTAGTGAAATATACTCGCAATGAGGTAGGATATGTTGGGTGTGTCATGAGTGATATTGCATTAATGGATAATGCAAGAAAGGATTTTTCCATCCGCCCCTTGAAGAAAGTTGATATTTTAGGCTCTTTGATGAGAATGGAATTGCCACCATAAATCCATGTCCATAGTGTCTAGTGGGAAAGTTCATTTATGGAAATTCAAAGAAAGAGGCATCGAACATATAGGTAGATGGAATAGTCATGCAACCTGTTTGATTTGAGATATCATGATAAAAGGATTATATTACACAGTATGTAACGACTCTGATTTTTCTATGTATTGCTTTAGAATATTATATAGATTATTTTGTGGATCTCACCAACAATGGCAACATAGAACCGTTCTTCATCAATGATCGATCCAAACTCTGGGTAGGACATTTTGATTTGTGATTTCCATCCCGTTCTTTATACCGTGTTGAAAGTGGATCAATTCCACAAACAAGAATTGATTCTTGGATCAATAGTTTATTTTTCTTACAGTTGATAATTTTTGTTTGTTGTTTAAATCCCTCTTTGTTTGTCCAAATCTATGACAACGGATCAAGGTCGAATGAACAAAGGTTGAGGTTCGTTTCTCGCATTTTATGATTCATGGATTTCTCCCCCGTTTCTTTGTACATTCATCACAAACATTTTATTTGGATTGTGGTTTGATGATTACCCAGTATTCGATCATTGTGTGACCATTCTTCAGCCCAATAGATCATTACAGCAGGTACAACTTGTGATTGAGGTTGCAATTTGAGAATTGATGACGACTGTGGATGATTCAAGGAGGAACGAGATCAGATCGGACTGAGGGTTTCATTCTCGTAATGGATACGTGATGGCAGCTCGATGTGGCAACATATTTGGCTTAACAGATCAATTTCTGAGTGGATTAAAGGTTGTATTTTGATGAGTGGGAGATGATGAGGCCGAGCGACCTCAGATTTGTGATTCCCGATTGGAATCAGGACGATGGTGGCATGCGCATATGATTGGGGAAGAACCTGAGGGTTCTATAAATTTCTGAGTTTACACGGTATGTAATTTGGGATCACACGCCATGTGGGACCCCCTGGATGTGGCGATAGGGTTTCCAACAGAGTTAAATATCAAACATTGTGTGACCCTGTCATAGGTCGTGTGACTCGTGCTAGGTGGTTTGGTGTGTAACTCAGAGGTTACATGAGCATGGGTAGGTTGAAGTACACATACACGACCGGAGTACACAAACAAGGTTCGATGTACACAAGCACGACCAGGCAGAACGATCTAAGTGTTGGGTGATATCTACACACCATGTATGACTAATTAAATGCCGTGCATTTCAATATTTACATGCCATGTGAGGTAGCACCACACAGGCACACCAGGGGTTGGTTGGACACTCCATGGACCCCCATTACACACCATATACCCCCTTTGAGGGTGTTTATAGCCCTTCGTTTCTTCAGTTTGGACCAGTATCAGTTGAGTGTGTTTCCCTTAGTTCATCCCCTTGAGGGTATAATGTATCATTACATCCACATATCTGGATTATGATCCCCTCTAAAGGATGAGTCTCAAATAGAGTTTGTGGTGTTCCGCCGTAAGATTAGAGTACGATCCTATATCATTTTATACATTAGGTGGGGTTTGTAGAATCGACGTGACCTCCTTAAGAAGGGTGTTTATCATCCATATAGCAGGCTATTTTAGTATGGTTCACAATATCATTGGATTACGATCCCCTACATTGTTGGTTGATTTAGATTGGTTTTGTGGTGTCCCTCGACGGTCTTGAGTGTGATCCCCTATCTAAGTATCAAGGAATTCAAAGACCAGTGAGCTTTCTTAGGTGGGGCCTAATGATCATGACCTATTGGACGAGAGTATCTAGTGATAACATTGCTTTTGGAGCATATTATCCTAGAACGAGCATTGCTTCAAGAAGAATCATGTGGCCTATAGTTTGGTTGTGACCACTTGGAGGCACAATTTCCTTACTGAGTATATCTAGGTTTTTGTTTATGCATTGATTTATATATCCTTATTATGAGCTAACTATTTCTAATGCTTTGTGTCTAGTGTTTTTGAGGTGTCTTACTGTGTCACGAACCAACCCGGGTCAACCCTGAACCGGCCACCTAAGCCGGTCTGCGACATGGCCCGAAGGGCGTTCCCGGTCCCCACAGGATGGCAACTAGTGTCGGGCATCAAAATAAACCAGTTGGGAACGATTTGGCCCATAACAAAGATAAATAAACATAAACTGAACAAGCAGATAAAT
Source organism: Viscum album (assembly GCA_963277665.1). Classification (NCBI taxonomy): domain Eukaryota; kingdom Viridiplantae; phylum Streptophyta; class Magnoliopsida; order Santalales; family Viscaceae; genus Viscum; species Viscum album. The sequence goes on from CAUJRU010000110.1 coordinate 35,113, forward strand.
AAAGGAAAAAAAAATAAACCGAACAACTTGGCAGCAGAAAAAGGAATGAACGAAGCAACATGACATACCTCAGGTGACCCCGTGGGTCACCATGGAATGTAAACTACACTCGCTCCCAAAAGCGATCCAAGACTGAAACCTGCAACTGAAAAGTAAAGTAGGTGTGAGCACCGAAATGCTCAGTAGGAATGCCAAAATATAACCACGTCCTATTCCCTCACCTTTAGTAAGAAATTCAATCATGCTAGTTTGAAAATAAGATATAATAAAATAATGTTTTTCTTTCTTTTCAAAATCAAGTAACGAGTTTGCATTTTCAAGTAAATCATTTCAATCCCACCACATTTTCAAAATAGGTTCCAAGCATGCATTAACATTTCAAAATGAAAAGAAACCAGTTTAGATTAAAATATGGTTTTCACAAATAAGACATCAAGTATGAAACAACTGAAATGAAAATTACATCACAAGCAGCACATTGCAAATGATCACCATGAGTAATCCCTATAGGTAGATAACATAAGTGGGACCCTAGAGACCTCGTACCTCAGTGAAACGTGGCTTAGAAACCACAACCCTCAGAAAACATGGCTTAGAAGACCACGACCCTCAGAAAATGTGACTTAGAAGACCACGACCCTCAGTAATTCATATGTTTAGTTAGTGTTGTTGCGTCAATCCTTCTAGATGAACCGGGATGAACCTCTGTCGTATCATCTAACGTACTAGTCCTGGTCACCCACCTAGATACTCTGGTTTCCCATTGTGCTATATTTCAAGTGGTGGTGAGTTTTCTTTATCAAGCAAACATATATGTACATAACACTTTCTTCATCTAAAACTCATTCAACCTCTCACCACCATTCTCCCTCCTTAAGCGCATTCCCCCCTCTTTCACATCACACAATGCATAAGCATCAAATTAGGCACATAATAACACATTCAACATAAAAATAATTTTCTAAAACCAAGGGGGCATGCCTCAGGAGAGGTTTTTCTTTTTCATATAACATTCTTAAGGTGTCAAACAGACTCAATTACATAAAGGGAAACACTTTTTATAACTAATTGGCCGAAAGACCAAACGCTTTTAGAAATACTCATTACTAATTCATACCACTTAGGAAATCAATTTTCAAAGAAAGTCACTTAAGACCAATGAGCGTTAGAAATACATTTGAATTTCCAAAACAAGGCATAGTCATTTCTAGCAACTGCAACCATATTTCATAGCAGGTGTATATAGCATAAATGAAAAACATATTTTTAAAACATGCAAGCAATTATGAAATTCAAATTAAAGGCATAGGCATAGGGGACCTACCTCAGGGTGGAACCAAGCCGTCCACATCGACTCTTGGCGCTTTCTAACTAAAATTTGCTGCTCCCCCACTAGGCATATGCACTTTCACATACATATAAGGACACCTAGCCCCTATGCACACGTCCGCATGGCCAGGAACATGTGGAAGGGGATCCTTACACATATGCTTATATGCATATACTAGTCTCCACCCACCAACGTATACATTTTCATATATATACATGGGCACACCTAGCCCCATACATGTATATTCACTGCCATGGATGACTATACATGTAACGAGGGAACCCATATATATATATATACTTACCTATGCACATGCAGGTGAGTCGCCTTGGACCCAGCGACTCCAAACCACGAAGTAGAGTTCAACACACTACACAAATAATTTAATAAAGAAATTTAACACTGAAACAATCTATAAAACGTTTCAAAATAACACATCAAGGATTCACACCAATGACACGCCACTTACATAACTCATAAAACCCAATTGAAAATATTAAAAGAAAAGCACATAATCAATTTAACCATTTCCAAAGGCCATTTCAAATCGTCACATAAACCGAAACCAATTCAAAAACATGCATTTCATTGTTTAAACCATATACAATTTACATTTAGAAATACACGACAAATCAAACATGCCAAATTATGCATTTCTCTTTAAAAACCTACACCCAAACCCATTTTCACCATAAGTGCCATTGAAAACATGATTTGCACCACTTGAAAAACTAGATAAACCATTTGTACAACTTATAAAACACCCAAAAGAGGTACAATAAGGTTTTACACAAAAAGTACATGCAAATTCACACTAAGAAACCAATTCCAACCCAAACGCATATCAAATTCTTTCAAAAACTAGTTTCGCATCACTTGCACCATGAAATAAGTCATTTTCATAATTTATAAAACATTACCAAGGTGCACAACAACACCATACTAAAACATAATCTACAGCTCTTACATGATCTAATAAAGCATACTCGCACTAAAAACCTTTCCAAACATCATTCGCATCACTTACATAATTTGAATAACCAATTTCACAATTTATAAATTGAAGTCAAACAACACGACAAGAGTTAAACATGAAAAGTACTCAATCTCATTTCAAAATGCTTTTTTAAATTCAAATGCATATGAAATCTTTTTAAAAACAAATTTCGCACCCCACCTATTAACCATGTAACACATTAAATTAACCAAGTAAGAAAAATAATATGCCAAATATTGATTATACTTAGAAACACCAACCTTTGATGCCGAAACCCCTGAATTTCAGTGAGAAACTTCAATTGCACCATATTTGCATCAAAAGGGACCAAGGATGAACCCTAAAAACAAAGTATCAAAGCAATTGAATCAAAAACAAACCAAAAAAAACACAAAACTCTAACCCAACAACCTATCAAAAGGAAGAATGAACATTCGAGGTAATTCGAACCTATGAAGAGGGGTCCTAGAGGCTGGTCGGGCGAGGTGGAAGGTGCCGGAAGATGTTGCGCCGGCTGGAGAGTTTTCGACAAGGGAGAGGCGGCGCCGATAACAGGGGGGTGCACGAGGGTGCATCACGAGTCTGGTCGTCCGGAGAGAAAAGGGTCGCGGGTCGTCGGTGCAGGCCGGTCGGAGGAGGTGCCGCGAAGTGCCGGAGCTTGCCGGTAGGAGGAGGTGCCGCAGAGGGAGTCGACTGGGTAAAGGGGGGCCGCGCAGGCCGTGGGTGCACGTAGAGTAGAGGCCACATGGGGGGGGGTGGAATTAGGGAAAGGGGAGGGGCTGTTACGCACAGAAAAACAATTAGGGTTTAAAAAAAAGAAAAATAATAATATTAGTAATAAAAACTTAAAACATAACGATGATAATAATAATAATAATAATAATAATAATAATAATAATAATAATAATAATAATAATAATAATAATAATAATAATAATAATAATAACAATAATCAATATAATGATATTAATAATAAATGAATTTATAATAATAATAAACTAAATAATAATATTATCATTATTATTATTGGATCGTTTTTTTCAATTATTTTGTTTTTATTTCATTTGGTTTTTAATTTAATATTTTTTTAAACTTTAAGAAACCAAGAGACAAATAAAAATAAATCAATAAATAAAAACAACTGCGACCGAAAGATACCGGGTCGGGGTGTGACAATTCTCCCCACCACAAAAACTTCCTGCCCCCAGAAAGTCACTCATCCCAAACAAAGAATCAAACTTGAGTTCAAAACTGAACGAGGCCAACAAAATCAAGAACGCGGTGTGACTTTTCAGTCCATCAGTCACACCTGACCAACTTTAAGGGAAACTGAAAAGAGAAGAGCACTCAGGAAACAAGAAGGGTTCTCCCCACCACAAGAACCCAACTAGCACAACCAACATTGAGACTCTCAGCATGTGCCAACTCTGTAAATACTAACTTGAACCAAAGCAAAAACCGCCAACAAGGAACAAAAATCTTACACAGATTAACTCTCAAAGTGACCACGACACAATAAGATCTATAGTGGGTCTCCCCACCATCTAAGAACCAACCAGCTTAATCCAATTAGCACTGACTGATACAACCTCAACACAAACCGACCCATGAACTCTTCACACGAACCAAGCCCCCACCACATGGAGTCCTCGACGAAAGAACCTAAACCGAAAGGCGTACCAAACCCCTATTCATTATTTCCCAAGAACACGTGTCTCCAAAACGAGCACATCCTAGAACAAGAACGGGTCACCAAAGGAGCTATCCACACAAGAGAGAAAATCATCTTGAGACTCACAACCATAAAGGGACAACCTTCAATGATTAGGGAGCTTGAATAGAGAAATTTAAACACTCCCCATTATAGCACCAGAGACAAAAGTTAGACCAAGGTGCCCCACACCCAATGATTCTTGAATGCGTGAAAGGCTTCACTCCGAGACCTGTGGCTGGAGCTCTGATGTCTTGAAGCATCTGCTGCCCCGTAGTCAGGAGCTGACATCCTCCAATCGATACTTCTTTTGATGATGCTGCTAGCGGAACCTCTCTAAGTTTCCCAAATGGCCACACCGATGGCAAGTCTTTGAAGGATGACGACAACGCGACTTAAAGTACCCAAATCGGCCACACCAAAAGTGAACAAGAGATTAGCCTGACTAATATAAGATGGAATTGACAAGAAAACTTGTCTGAGATAGGTTCCTCCGGTTCACTCTCACCTAATGGGGAACCATCCCAAACACAAAAAAGTATCGGTCCTTAAACCCTAGACAAAGACCCCACACAAGAGAAACTTTAACTGATTTCACGATGCTACCCCTAAAGAGAAGGGAATCAACCCCTTGAAATGTCTGATGTAAGCCTTCACTATTCGCTGGCCTTATTGGAAACTCACGAGCTCTGCCACTTTCCTCGATTTCACCTCCTTAGGTATAAACCATCAGACGAAAGTGGTCCTAAACACCTTCCAAGACATACCATCATGCAACGACACTGGTATTTTCTCCCACACCAATCCAATGTTGAACCCTCAAATGAACTCGAACCAGCATAGAGCCTCATAGATTTGAGGGTTTCCAATAACCTGAAAACATAAACGGCTTTACCATGCCGGTCCACTACCTTCAATAGATCATGATCACCATGTAAGATGGACGAAAACAGAAAAGAATTCAATTCCACCACCCTGCTAAGAGTCTAGGTATGACTAACAACTAGAAGTGACTCACTAGAAACCTTCGGGACTTTTCTGGGAAGCATACTCAAAAAAAGAGGCACAAATCCGAATCAAAACTCATCATAAATCAAAATTACACATCTCAATCATAAACTAAAGCTCAAACTCAAATCACTATTCGAACCACAATTCAGTATGTCTGAAACCAAGAACTCACAAAAAAGGATACCAAACATGAAAAGAGATCACTAAATAATTTCTCACTCACTTTTCAAAACATTTGAATTACCCTTTTTGAAAACCATTTTTCAGCAAACAAAACAATTTAAATATCCACCATTAGTATTTCATGAAGTCTCACACATACATATCCATGTGCTAGCTCAAGCACCCATCCACTCATGCCACCAATTTCTCTACTTGCCACAAGCGCACCTCAATGTATGTGATCCCTCATAGGAATACCAAGTGTCAATTCAAAACACATCTAATTTTCAAAAAAGATCATTCAACATAAAGTACATATTCTCAACCAATTTGAAAATATCACTTATCATTAAAGCTGACACATTCCCAAATTCCAAAACCTTTTCCATTTCAAAAACCATTTTGCCACTCCAACAACCATATTCCCTTTTGAAAACCCCTTTTCGCTAAAATACATTTTCATTTTTGAGATCCACTCACACCAACCAAAATGAAGGTCAAACATAACTCACATCAAAATTTCCAAAATAAGGAACTAGTGGTCATGCCAACCCGAAAACATGGCTTAGCAGGCCATGCTCCAGGCGAGCATCAACCACATGAAGCATATTGAACCATTCACTTGGGATATACATGGGTCGCTACTCCATGAAAGCCCTCCACGTAACATTGGTTCACTTCCTTTGTCATCTGTCATCTACATGGGCCAAGCCAAAGAAGAAAATTCAAATCTCAGACTACCCCTAGAAACTCGAGTCTCGGGATGGGCAAGGCTTCATGACGTCCTTCCTGCACCTACCACTCGAGTCCCGACACACCTAATCACTAAGCTACCTGACACCCCAAAAAACAAACCCCCCTTTGATACCATTTTTTCACGAACCAACCCGGGTCAACCTTAAACCGGTCACCCGAGCCGGTCTGTGACATGGCTCGAAGGGCGTTCCCTGTCCCCACAGGCTGGAAACTAGTACCGGACATCAAAATAAACTAGTTGGGAATGATTTGACAGACAACAAAGATAAATAAACATAAACTGAACAAGAAGATAAATAAAGGGGAAAAAATTAAACCAAACAACTTGGAAGCGGAAAAAGGAATGAACGAAGCCACATGACATACCTCAGGTGACCCCGTGGGTCACCGTGTAACATAAACTAAACTCGCTCCAAAAAGTGATCCTCGAATGAAACCTGCAATTGAAAGGTAAAGTAGTCATGAGCACATAAATGCTCAGTAGGAATTCCAAAATATAACCACATCCTATGCCCCCGCCTTTAGTAAGAAATTCAATCATGCCAGTTTGAAAATGAGATATAATAAAATAATGTTTTTCCTTCTTTTCAAATTCAAGTAATGATTTTTCATTTTCAATTAAAGCATTTCACTCCCACTACATTTTCAAAATAGGTTCCAAGCATGCATTAACACTTTAAAATGAAAAGAAACCAGTTTGGATTAAAATATGGTTTTCACAAATAAGACATCAAGTATGAAACAACTGAAATGAAAATTACATAACAAGTATCACGTCACAAATGAGAACCATGGGTAATCCCTATAGGTATCTAGCATAAGTGGGACCCTAGAGACCTCATACCTCAGTGAAACGTGGCTTAGAAACCACGACCCTTAGAAAACGTGGCTTATAAGACCACGACCCTAAAAAAACATGGATTAGAAGATCACGAACCTCAGTAATTCATATGTTTAGTTAGTGTTGTTGCATCAATCCTGCTAGACAAACTGGGACAAACCTATGTCGTATCATCTAGCGTACTAGTCCTGGTCACCCACCTAGATATCCAGGTTTCCCATTGTGCTCTATTTCAAGTGGTGGTGAGTTTTCTTTATCAAGCAAACGTATATGTACATAACACTTTCTTTATCTAAAAACCATTCAACCTCTCACCACTATTCTCCCTCCTTAAGTGCATTCCCCCCTTTTTCACGTCACACAATGCATAAGCATCAAATTAGGCACATAATAACACATTCAACATAAAAATCATTTTCTAAAACCAAGGGGGCCTGCCTCAGGAGAGGTTTTTCTTTTTCATAAAACATTCTTAAGGTGTCAAACGAGCTCAATTACATAAAGGGAAACACTTTTTATAACTAATTGGCCGAAATACCAAATGCTTTTAGAAATACTCATTACTAATTCAAACCACTTAGGAAATCAATTTTCAAGGAAAGTCACTTAAGACCAATGAGCATTAGAAATACATTTGAATTTCCAAGCCATCCACAATAGCTCTTGGTGCTTTCTAACTAAAAGTTGCTGCTCCCCCACTAGAAATATGCACTTTCACATACATATAAGGACACCTAGCCCCTATACACACATCCTCATGGCCAGGAACATGTGCAAGGGGATCCTTACACATATGCTTATATGCATTTACTAGTCACCACCCACCTACGTATGCATTTTCATATATATATATACACGGGCACACCTAGCCCCATACATGTATATTCACTGCCATGGATGACTATACATGTAACAGAGAACCCATATATATATATACTTACCTATGCACACGGAGGTGAGTCGCCTTGGACCCAACGACTCCAAACCACGAAGCAGAGTTCAACACACTACACAAATAATTTAATAAAGGAATTTAACACTAAAACAATCTATAAAATGTTTCAAAATAACACATCAAGGATTTGCACCAATGACACGCCACTTACACAACTCATAAAACCCATTGAAAATATTAAAATAAAAGCACACAATCAATTTAACCATTTCCAAAGGCCATTTTAAATCGTCACATAAACCAGAACCAATTCTAAAACATGCATTTCATTGTTTAAATCATTTACAATTTACATTTAGAAATACACGACAACTCAAACATGCCAAATTATGCATTTCTCTTTAGAAACCTACACCCAAACCCATTTTCACCATAAGTGCCATTGAAAACATGATTCACACCACTTGAAAAACTAGATAAACCATTTGTACAACTTATAAAACACCCAAAAGAGGCACAACATGGTTTTACACAAAACTTACATGAAAATTCACACTAAGAAACCAATTCCAACCCAAACGCATATCAAATTCTTTCAAAAACTAGTTTCGCATCACTTGCACCACGAAATAAGTCATTTTCATAATTTATAAAACATTGCAAAGGTGTACACCAACACCATAATAAAACATAATCTACAGATCTTGCATGATCTAATAAAGAAAAACACACACTAAACACCTTTCCAAACATCATTCACATAACTTACATAATTTGAATAACTAATTTCACGATTTATAAATTGACGTCAAACAACACGACAAGAGTTAAACATGAAAAGTACTGAATCTCATTTCAAAATGCTACTTTAAATTCAAACATATATGAAATATTTTTAGAAACAAATCTCACACCCCACCTATTAACCATGTAACACATTAAATTAACCAAATAAGAAAAATAATAATCCAAATATTGATTATACTCGGAAACACCAACCTTTGATACCGAAACCCTCGAATTTCGGTGCGAAACTTCAATTGCACCATATTCGCACCAAAAGGGACTAAGGATGAACCCTAAAAACAAAGTATCAAAGAAATTGAATAAAAAAACCAAATAAAACACAAAACTCTAACCCAAAAACCTATCAAAAGGAATAATGAACATTCGAGGTAATTCACACTTATGGCAAGGGGTCCGAGAGGCTGGTCGGGCGAGGTGGAAGGTGCCAGAAGATGTTGCGCTGACTGGAGAGTTTTCAACAAGGGAGAGGCAGTGCTGACACCAGGTGGGTACATGAGGGTGTTCCGCAGGTCTGGTCATCTGGAGAGAAAAGGGTTGCGGGTCGCCGGTGATGGCTGGTCAGAGGAGGTGCCGCGAAGTGCCGGAGCTTTCCGGTAGGAGGAGGCGCCGCAAAGGGATTCGACTGGGTGAAGGGGAGTTACACAGGTCATGGGTGCGCTCAGGGTAGAGGCCACATGGGGGGGGGTTAGAGAAAGGGGAGGGGTTGTTGCGCACAAAAAAAAACAATTCGGGTTTCACAAAAAAGAAGAAGAAAAAATAATAGTAGTAATAAAAACATAAAACATAATAATGATAATAATAATAATAATAATACTAATCAATATAATGATATTAATATTAACTAAATTTATAATAATAATAAACGAAATGATAATATTATCATTATTATTATTGGATTGTTTTTTTTCAATTATTTTGTTTTTATTTCATTTGGTTTTCAATTTTATAAATTTTTTAAACTTTAAGAAACCAAGAGACAAATAAAAATAAATAAATAAATAAAAACAACTGTGATTGCAAGATACCGGGTCCGGGTGTGACATACTGGGTATTGTTATACTTACCCCTGTATGGGCTCTACCCACATGTATCGTGTCTTATGCAGACAACAACCCATTTGACAATGTCCAGGGAGGATAGGGAGCTTTTGGAGCATAACATGAGCTTGATAGACTGAGGTGTTTTCTGGGTGGTTGCATTGGATCATATTCATTTCCCTATGAGTAGTTTGGACTCTCTATAATTTTTGGTTATGCTGGTATTTTGTCCTTTATCACTTTTGATACTTTAATGTCGTACTCTGATTGTGGGATCATATATGTACACATGAATTGGTTTCAGTTGCATTACATTTCATCATTGTATGATATTAGATATGTGTTCATGTGTATAGGTACATTAGGATGATGCCTCCCATGTGTGTGATATGCCTAATCAGTGCTAATAGTCATCCTCTGACCTACTGGAGGAAAGATTGGGGTAGTGGCGGTTCGAGCCCCATTTTTTTTGTTATGACAAAGTGGTATCATAGACATTCTTTTCTACCTTAAGACTAGATAAATGATATTGGTTTTGATTTTATGGCAACAATGTTAAGTGTTTTGAGTTTGGATTTCAGGTCAGGGACTCCAGTGTTGGTGCGACGACTGACATATCCATATATCAGGACTCTGATCACCTATCTTTCGACTCTGTACATGCAGACATTGGTTGTAGGGAAAAAATTGGTACATGCATCATATAGGAATGAGTTGTGGTTTCCATGTCCTTCTTGAGTCATCTCCCCATATATACTATTCTGAGTAAAGAGGCTTCAGTACAAGGGCCTATACCGAAGATAGCACCTCAAGGTGGTAGACAAGTTATACCACAACATGTTGAGAAAAAAATAACATTGAAAATTCCATAAGAGGATGCACATAGGCTGAGTGTGCTGCATGAGTTCCAGAGGCAATGACCTCCCAGGTTTTGGGGTAAACCAGACCCCTAGGTGGCTGAGGACTGGCTAGAGATAGTCACTCAAGTTTTTCACCTTATAAGGACACTTTTGAATCATATAGAGTTACTCATGTTGAGTCTTCTTCAGGTATTTTTTGGGCGATGGTGTAATTTCACGACTCAGTAAAATGATGATACAACTCTCTCCTAGTACAACTTCGAGCATCTCTTCAGGGAGGAGTTTTATCTGGCCACATTGTGATCATTTCATATAAAATAGTTTTTATATCTACAAAAGGGTAGTTTGAGTATGGTAAATTATTCAGTGAGGTTTATTGATCTCTCACAATACTCTATGGATATAGTGTGATATATGTTCTATAGAGCTCAAGCCTTTGAGAAAGGATTACACTAGGATATCAGGTATTTAGTGATATCTCTTTGCATTCCAACTTTTTCTGGAGTGATGGAGTGGTCCTTAGTGGGGGAGAGCTTCCTAGCTGAGCAAGTGCCGAAAGTGGTTACTAGTAGTGGGAACCCAAGAGTTGAGGCCTTGACGATAGGTAGTCGATGATATTCATAGGGATCTGGGTGTGCCAGACGTTTCAAGATATGATCTCATGATAGAGGATCATTGATGTAGGGCTATTAGGATGGATCAAGTCAGCCAAGGGAGAGTTGGTGTTTCTACTACAATGGTCGAGGACATCTTACATGATATTTTATGACCCGTAGTATAGCTAATCGGGAGATGGTTGAGAGAAAACTGAGGTAGAGATAGAGGCATGTGGTTTTTAGGGTGGTGGATGTGGAAGAGGGGCTAGTAGAGTAGCAAGAGGTGGTTGTAAGTTTGACCTATTACCACCACCACCCCCAAGTAGTCCATGCCAAGATCAGAGAGATGATGTTCAAGGATGAGTATAGTTATAGGATATAGAGGGCTATGGACCCGAGGCTATAGGGATGATATGAGGTATGATCTATGTATTTTATACCTTAGATGAGTATTGATATACATGGGTGTGATTAATTCCTTTCTTTCTATTTCTCTAGTTCAAGACTTAGAGATTCTAGTTGAGCCTTTGGCTTGAACCTTGTGCTTGGAGACTCCAACAAGAGGTGACTTAGCGATTGAACACTTCTTCTGACAGTGTGATCTGATTCTTGGAGGTGAGATCTTTATGTGGGATCTCTTTTTAGCAGTGATGAATCCTTATGAAGTCATCTTAGGTATGGGATGACTATCTATAGTTTATGACCAGATTGATTGTTTTAGGTGGAGGATGCAGTGTGTCCACAGTGAAGATATGTTATTTTACTTTGTGGGTGAAAAGGAAACCTTGGTAGATAAGGAAAATCCCAACCATAGGAGAGTGAAGTCGATTACTCACAAGTTGACCAGAATGACTCTTGGATCAATGGATGTTATAGGCTACCAGTTCCCTATGGTAGGGGCGGAGTATGAGGACGTCTTTCCTGAGGATGTACCAAGCATACCTCCCTACTGATAGCTAGAATTATGCATTTAATTACACCCAAAGATAACCCCAATACATGAAATAGAATATCAAATGGATCCCACATAACTTCATGAGCTAAGGGTCTAGTTAGAGGACTTTATAGGAGAGGGGATTTGTGAGAACCAGTGTTTCCCCTTGGTCATCCATAGTGTTGTTCACCAAGAAGGAGGATGAGATCTTGAGGTTGTGTGTGTATTACCATCACCTAAACTAGGTGAATATAAATAAAAAGTATCCACTATTGAGGATCAATGGAATTTTTGATCATTTGAGAGGGGCATAATGATTCTTGAATATTGAACTCAGATCCGATTATCGCTATCTATAAGTACGATATGGGGATATACTAAGGATGACATTCATATATCACTATGGTTACTATGAGTTGTTGATGATTCCCTTCAGCATGAAGAATTACCCAGTAATGTTCATGGGACTCATGAACCACATATTTTAGCCTTTTTTAGACCGGTTTGTGGTGTTATTCCTCGACGATATCCTAGTGTACTTGGTGTCTAAGGAGGAGCATGAGAAATAATTAAGGATGGTCCTAGACACACTCTGATAGCACCAACTTTATGGGAATATCTTGAAGTTTTAGTTTTGGATTTGAGAGTCCCACTTCCTGAGACATGTCATCTCAGAGGCAGGAGTAGTAGTCGACTCAGTGAAGGTTGAGGCGATGCTAGCTTGGGAGCCACCCAAGAGTGTTACTGATGTGCTAAGTTTGTTTGGGTTGGTAGGGTACTATCAAAGGTTTGTACCTGATTTCTCTAGAGTGACAACACCCTTGAAAAATTTGACCCAAAAGGGGAATCCTTTTGTCTGGATGAAAAGGAGACAACTGTGTTTTTAGGAGTTGAGGTAGAGGTTAGAGAGCACTTCCATATTGAGATTGTTGGGGGAGGGTGTCAAGTACGCAATGTTCTATGATTCCACAGGGACCAAACTTACTTGTGTCCTGATGTAGTGGTGGATAGTAATTTCTTATGGTTCTAGGTAGTTGATACTGCATGAATGAAACTAAAAAACCCAAAATCTTGAGTTTGCAGAGGTAGTATTCACCTTGAAGATGTGGCGACACTACCTAATGGTTGAGAAATTTATCATATATTCTAACTACAAGAGTCTCATGTATATCTTCTCTCATAAGGATATTAACTTGAGGTAGAGTTGATGACTAGATTTCCTCTAGGACTATGAATTTGATATTTTCTATACTTCTGGGAAGGATAATATGCTTTAAGACACTATAAGAAAGAGATATTGGTCTCAGCTATTGGCTAAGGCATTAGAGCAATTATCCTTATTGCATTTGTATTTAGTAGATAAGGATGGTGCTTTATATATTCAACTAATGGTTGTTACCCCACTAATTTTATAGAATGATAGGGAAGATCAGCATGAAGATACTGATTATGAGACCTTACATACTTAGATATCCATCAAATTTTCTCTTGATGGGTATTATGAAGGTGGGTAGCATATTTTCCTTTTTAGAGGACATACAATGTTACTGGTGACATTGTGAGAGGAGTTAATGAGGGAGTTCATATGTCCCCTTTTACAGTACATCCAGATATGGAAAGTTGTACCAAGACCTCTGAAGTTAGTTTTAGTGGCCAGGATTGAAGAGTTTTTTTGTATAGTTTGTCTCTTGATGCCTCACTTGCCAGCAAGTAAAGACTGTTCACTAGGTTCTAGCGGGTTTAACTCAACCCCTTGAGGTGCCATAGTGGAAGTAGGATGAGATATCCTTGTAATTTGTAACAAGATTACTATGTACATCAAGGGGAAACAATGCCATCTGGGTGATCATAGAACAACTTACCAAGTCATCCCACTTCCTAGCCATTTGAGAGTAGAGTTCAGTAGAGAGCTTGGAATGATTGTATGTGAAATAGATAGTTTGGATCTATGGATTTAACTTGATGATAATTTCAGACAATTATTATTGCTCCCCATAACTATTATGTAGGGGATTACAGGAGGCTTTTAGGGATTAGTTATCACTACAAAAAATTCCACTTATAGCGACTGCCATTGGCGGTCGCTATTGGCCTGTAGAGACCGCCCAGCATCCGCCAATGGCGGTCGCTTTAGGCCTGATGTTGTCGGCCTACAGTGACCAAAAATGGCGGTCACTAAGGGTGGCCGAGACCTCGGCCTATAGTGACCGCAGTGGTTGCTGAAGCCGGACAAAAATCCAGCCTACAGCGACCGCCACTGGCGGTCGCTAAAGTTGGCCGAGACTTCGGCCTACAGCGACCGCGAATGGTGGTCGCTACACTGGAATTTAAAAAAAAAAAATCATGATACAAAATAAAAAAAAACAGCATATAAATCATAAAAAATGAAAAACAAATCCAAGCATAATAAACAACAAGATCATCATAAACAATAAATGATAGACGTGCTTCAATGATCCGCAACCATCTGGTTTAAAAACCTACAATAAGATACAAAGAAAACTAAATAAAACAAAAATAAATTTGACATCATTATTTAGTTATTATATACATATAATAAAATGAAATCTGGCATCTCATGGGCACTATAATAATTTAAAACCACCAATTTAAGAAATGCTATCATTTTTGAATTTGTTTTTCTTATTTTGGAGTCTTTGATTTAGTTTAGGAAAGTGTTTTTTGTTGTCTTAAAATGAATGTTTTCCACATGAACCGCATGTCCGATGGACGTTCTGTCTTCTTTTGCATCTCATGAATAATATTCCTATCATTCTCGTGCATCTTCAGGTCATTCAGAGCACGTTTTCTCTGAATTCGACAGTGACACGCTGTTTTGGTGATTTATGACTCTGAAAACACGTTTTTGGTCATCGCGGTCAAACAGAACCTATGATTAACGTTTCGTCTATCCGAACATTTCACAATTCACTCTGCGATTGTTGTTGACTGATTTCGTGGCATTCCGAGGTGGTTCGGGTGGTTTTGACCACCCAACATGCCCTTTTAGAGCGTGCTGAACTCCTGAAAATGACACATTCGGTCATACCGCGCGCACCGCACGTCCGATGGATGTGTCGTCTCCTCCTGAATCTCATGAATAATATTCCTATCGTTCTCGTGCGGTTTCAGGTCATTTAGATCACGTTTTCTCAGAATTCGACCGTGACACGCCTTTTGGTGTTTTATAACTCCGGAAACGCGTTTCCGGTCACTACGGTCAAAAGGCACCTCCGATTGACGTGTCGTCTATCTGAACATTTTAAAATTCACTCTTCGGTTGTTGTCGTCTGATTTCTTGGCATTCCGAAATCATTCGGGTGGTTTTGACCACCCAGCGCGCCCTTTTAGAGCGCGCCGAACTGCTGAAAACGACACATTCGATCGTACCGTGCGCACCGAACGTCCGATGGATATGCCGTCTCCTCCTGCATCTCACGCATAATATTCCTATTATTCTCGTGCTGTTTTAGGTCATTCGGAGCACGTTTTCTCTGAATTCGACTGTGACACGCTGTTTTGGTGTTTTATGACTCCGAAAATGCGTTTCTAGTCACCACGGTCAAAATTCACCTCTGATTGATGTATCGTATGTCCGACCATTTAAAAATTCACTCTGCGGTTGTTGTCGTCTGATTTCATGGCATTCCGAGGTCGTTCGGGTGGTTTTGACCACCCAACGTGCCCTTTTAGAGTGCGTCGAACTGCTGAAAACGACACATTTGGTCGTACCGCATGCACCGCACATCTGATGGATGTGCCGTCTCCTCCTTCACCTCAATAATAATATTACTATCATTATTGTGCGTTTTTAAGTCATTTAGAGCACGTTTTCTCTGAATTCGACCGTGACAAGCCGTTTTGGTGTTTTATGACTCTGGAAACGCGTTTCTAGTCACCGCGGTCAAAAGACACCTTCGATTGACATGCCGTATATCCGACCATTTCAAAATTCACTCCTCGGCTGTTTTCGTCTGATTTCGTGGCATTCCGAGGTCGTTCGGGTGGTTTTGACCACCCAGCGCGCCCTTTTAGAGCGCGCCGAACTGCTGAAAACGACACATTCGGTCGTACCGCATGCACCGCAGGTCCTATGGACGTTTCGTCTCCTCCTGCATCTCAAGAATAATATTCCTATAGTTCTCGTGTAGTTTCAGATCATTCGAAGCATGTTTTCTCTAAATTCGACCGTGACATGCCGTTTTGGTGTTTTATGACTTCGGAAACGCGTTTCTAGTCACCGCACTCAAACGGCACCTCTGATTGATGTGTCATCTATCAGAACATTTTACAATTCACTCCGCGGTTGTTGTTGTATGATTTCGTGGCATTTTGAGGTCATTCGGGTGGTTTTGACCACCTAGTGCGCCCTTTTAGAGCGCGCCGAACTGCTAACAACGACACATTCGGTCGTACCGCGCGCAATGCACATCTGATTGACATGAAATCTCCTCCTGCATATCATGCATAATATTCCTATCATTATCGTGTGGTTTCAGGTCATTCGGAGCACATTTGCTCTGAATTTGATCGTGACAAGCTGTTTTGGTGTTTTATGACTCCGAAAATGCATTTTCAGTCACCGCGGTCAAATGACACCTCCGATTGACGTGTTGTCTGTCCAAACATTTCAGAATTCACTTCGCGGTTGTTGTCGTTGGATTTCATGGCATTCCGAGGTTGTTCGGGTGGTTTTGACCACCCAATGTGCCCTTTTAGAGCGCGCTGAACTGCTGAAAATGACACATTCGGTCGTACCACTCGCACCGCACGTACGATGAACGTGCTGTCTCCTTTTGAATCTCACGAATAATATTTCTATCGTTCTCGTGCGGTTTCAGGTCATTCGGAGCACGTTTTCTCTGAATTTGACCGTGACACGCCGTTTTGGTGTTTTATGACTCCGGAAACGCGTTTCCGGTCACCGCGGTCAAACGGCACCTCCGATTCACATGTTGTCTATCCAACCATTTCACAATTAACTCCACAGTTGTTTTCGTCTAATTTCGTGGCATTTCGAGGTCGTTCAGGTGGTTTTGACCACCCAACGCGCCCTTTTAGAGCATACTGAACTGCTGAAAACGACACATTCAGTTGTACCACGTGCACCGCACGTCCGATTGACATGTTGTCTCCTCCTGCATCTCACACATAATATTTCTATCGTTCTCGTACGGTTTCAGGTCATTCGGAGCACGTTTGCTCTGAATTCGACCGTGACACGCTGTTTTGGTGTTTTATGACTCCAGAAACGTGTTTCCGGTCACCGCGCTCAAACATCACCTCCGATTGACATGCCGTATATCCGACCATTTCACAATTCACTCCTCGGTTGTTGTCGTTTGATTTCGTGGCATTCTGAGGTTGTTCGGGTGGTTTTGACCACCCAGCGCGCCCTTTTAGAGCGCGCCGAACTGCTGAAAACGACACATTCGGTCGTACCACACGCACCGCATGTCCAATGGATATGACGTCTCCTTCTGAATCTCAAAAATATTATTCCTATCATTCTCGTGAGGTTTCAGGTCATTCAGAACACGTTTGCTCTGAATTTGATCGTGACACGCCGTTTTGGTGTTTTGTGACTCCAGAAACTCGTGTCCGGTCACCGCGGTCAAACGGCACCTCCGATTGATGTTCCGTCTATCCGACCATTTCAAAATTCTCTCCACGGTTGTTTTTGTCTGATTTCATGGCATTCCAAGGTCGTTCGTGTGGTTTTGACTACCCAATGCACCCTTTTAGAGCGCATCAAACTGCTGAAAACAACACATTCGATTGTACCGCGTGCACAGCACGTCCGATGGACGTGTCGTCTCCTCCTGCATCTCACAAATAATATTTCTATCGTTCTCGTGCGGTTTCAGGTCATTCGGAGCACGTTTTCTATGAATTCAACCATGACACGCCGTTTTGGTGTTTTATGACTCCGGAAACGCGTTTCCGGTCACCGCGGTCAAACGGAACCTCCAATTGACATGTCGTCTGTCCGAACATTTCAAAATTCACTCTACGGTTGTTTTCGTCTGATTTCGTGGCATTCTGAGGTTGTTCGAGTGGTTTTGACCTCCCAGAACGCCCTTTCAGAGCGCGTCGAACTGCTAAAAACGACACATTCGGTCGTACCGCGTGCACCGCACGTCCGATGGACGTGCCGTATCCTCCTGCATCTCACAAATAATATTCCTATCTTTCTCTTGCGGTTTCAGGTCATTCGGATAAAGTTTGCTCTGAATTCGACCGTGACACGCCGTTTTGGTGTTTTATGACTCCGGAAACGCGTTTCCAGTCACCGCGGTCAAACGACACCTCAGATTGACGTGTCGTCTATACGACCATTTCACAATTCACTCCGCGGTTGTTGTCGTCTGATTTTGGGGGGGGGGGTGCGGGTGGGCTGTATGGGGGTGTAGGGTGGGCTGTACGGGGGGTGCGGGGTGGGGTGGGGGGCTGTACGGGGGTGTGGGGGGTTTGTCTGGGGGTGGGGGGTGCTGTCCGGGGTGGGTGGGGCTGTCCGTGGGGGTGCGGGGGGGGGGGGGGGGGCTGTCTGGGGTGTGGGGGGGGGGGGGCTGTCCAGGGTGGGGGGTACTGTCCGGGTTGGGGGGGGGTGTACGGGGGTGGGGGGGGGGGCTGTCTAGGGTGGGGGGGGGGGGCTGTCCGCAGGTGCGGGGGGGCTGTCTGGGGGTGCAGGGTGGGCTGTACGGGGGTGTGGGGGGGGGGGGGGCTGTCCAGGGTGGGGGGGGGGGGGGGGGCTGTCTGGGGGTGGGGTGGGGAGCTGTCCGGGGTGGGTGGGGCTGTTCGGGGGGGTGCGGGGGGGGGGGGGGGGGGGTTGTACGGGGGTGGGGGGGGGGGTGTCTGGTGTGGTGGGGTGTAGGGTATGATCTAAATAGGATCAATCGGATTCCACCCTAGTTTTTGATAACAATACTTCATTAAATAGTCCCAGTATACTCAATTTAAAATAAAACATAGAAGGATATATCATTTTAAAGGAAAAGGACCAATACTAAACCCTACACCTTGGCAACAAAGGCTCCAATGTACTTCATTTATAAAATAATTTCAAAGGTATTATCTCATTTCATAATACAGACATTGCGTCAGACCAACATGATACCCCCAAATCACAAAAAATCTCAATAAAACCCAACTTATACATCAATAACAACCCCACCAGTAAAAACAAAAATACACCTCGTGAATATGATGCGTCACACGTGGTCATCACTGCTACCTCCATCCGGTGGGCCAGGGACCTACAACAGATAAAAATTATGAATATTTTCATAACAAAAATAATTTAAAATAAATAAATAAATAAAGTATAAACCTGCGTCGTATGATCCCCTACACCATCACCTGGGTGCACATATTCCCGCAGTGCTCTAACCTCAGCGGTCAATTGCGCATTTGCCTCCTCGGAAGCACGCAACTGTGCCTCGAAATCTGACAACTACTGTGTCATCTGAGCAACAACAGGACCGACAACCACAACACATGACACTACAGAACGAGGAATCCATATTCCATAGGTCAAACTATATCCATGTCCGTCCCGACCAATAATGCGATGAAAGATCTCATCCCTTCGCATGGGAAGCTGTCGCTGGTCCTCTGGAAGATTTTCTAACTCAGCTTCAAATTGAGCCTATGAAATATTTAAATATATATACATATATATGTTAATATACAGATTTATGTAAGTATTGGTAAGTACAGGCACTTACAATCAATGCTGCAGCCTCTGGATCATTGCGATCACAAGTCCTCATCCACACTGACATTTTATCAGTCGATGCACCTTTCTCCCGCAACTGTATATGAGTAGAATATAAACACAAAACCATATTAATTAATAAATTAAAAAATGAATAATAAATACCTCATGTCGGATCTGAGACACGTGACGAGTCCCAAGCCTGTGAGGTGGTCCCTGCAACGCTCGATTCTCAGAATGGCGTGCTGACACCTCCTACATTCAATTCATTCAAATTTCAAACAAATCACACATTCTTGAAAATATATATACACCAAAATAAATATACAAATCGCAACACCCTCAATAGACCAATATGCAACCAAGTCACACCACTGAGCCGGGAGGACACCTCTCGGGACTTTTTCCAGAATGTCTAGGGCACCCACATTTGGTACCCAGTAGTCCCTCTTCACTTTTCCTTTAGATTATTTCCACATCTTACGACATTTGATCATACACACAGGCCAAAACTCTTCGGGGCATACTTTCAAATTTTTCTATAAAGAAAAAAATCACACATATTAGTATTGTTTATACATAGAGAATAAAGTAAAATGGTCTTCTTACCTGAACCTCCCTCCAAAGACGATCTAATGTGTCCTGAGGGATAGAAGCCCAGTCACACGTGGTCAATGGAAATCAATGTGGGTCATGTATGATATGACCCAGCTGAGGAATAAATGCAGGGGCATTCGGTCCCACAGGATGAAATACCTCATCAAATGAAACATCAATCGTCGTGTCGGAATTCCATGATAAAATGCCAGGACTGGGGCCTCTCTTGCGAGAGGAAGAAGCAATCGAGTCTGGTCCTGTTGAAATTTTATATATAATTTGACAGATGTTATATATATATATATATATGTTTATTAATTACATAAAAAATAGAGACAGTGACATTCAAACATACCTTGACCCTGAGTCATAGATGCCTCGGATGGATGATGTGGATCTGCTGCCTCTTCCCCTAACATGCCTTCAGTCATAGAAAACATTATTAAGGGGACTATCCAAAGTGTCTAAAAGATAAATTGGATTTTTCTTAAAAAATCAAACTTGTACAATTTTTAATCAAACAAAAAATGGATTGAATAATTAGTTGTGAATGAATTTTAAAAAATCATAAAGTTAACAAAACAGATATACAAATTATGTACAAAACCAGTCAATGCATAGCCAAATTTCAGATAGAATCAATAAAAATTCAAGAAGCACATGAACCAGATGAAGAATACCTCAAAGGGAAGATACAATGACAATAACATCAATAAACCAAGAGTAAAATCACCCTAAATATTTATAACTGAATAAACATCCAAAAGTGAGGATTAAAACTTACAAGGATTAATAAAATGGTTAGATAATTTATGATATCCTAGGAAATTCAATACTGAATAGTGGGAAAACAATTATACCTTTCATTAAGAATGAAAATAGACTATTTCTCCTTCAACATCTACTCTGAACCAATAAATATATTCTTCACGTTGAACTACGGTATGTTGATCAAGCTGTTGGTAAACAAACAGAACAGTCTCGGGTTCATCTTCTTCAAATAAAAACACTCCCCACCGATACATTTTGACAACAACTTGCCAACTTGGATCCAAAGGAAAAGTAACGAAGAATACTTGTTCCGCTTATGATGTCAAAATGAAAGGTTCATTCTCAACTCATTCATTATTTATGTATAAAATATAGTTAAAATTCACCAATGAAAACTGATATTGATCGACTTTACATCCACACACTGGATCAACACAATCACACTTTAACAATATGTACTTCAAACCGTGTGTTTATACAACTTCAATGATGTCTATCAATTGACCATAATAATAACCAGAATAAAAAAATGGACAACCGATGCCACTGTTTTGTGTTGCTCGTTTGTCTTCAACATCTTTAATGTGAAATCAAAAACCATTAGCATCAACAGATTTATAACGACGATCCATTATAGATGCACCCTCAGCTAGTTGGATAAATACTTCAGTTAGCATGGGGTCCCCTAACTCCCTCAGCTTACGAACCTACATAATTTATAAAATTCAATACTGATATATGCATAAAGAAATTAGTATAATACTTCACTCATAATGAAAATCAATTTATACATACATAATCCTTGAACCAATCATGAAATGACGCATAATGAGATTGTTGAATTTGCAATTAAGTCGTACTATATATCTCTTCTTTTATCTCATTAATGTGTTTCCTAAAAATGATAACGCGATGTTTAAATGATCAACTTATGCAAACAAAACATGTAAAAGTTATACAAGTACATTGATAAGATACTTACTACATTAATGGTGCAACTGATGGAGTATTGAACAAGATATATCGATGTGCTTGTATCCACTCGATGCTGTCCATATCAAATGCAGTTCCTTCTCCAACTGGACCATCATGAATCTGAGAGGGCTTATCTAATTTTGTTTCAACATCCATAAGATATTCTGCACAAAAATTAGTACACTCATCCATCAAATAACCATTGACTATTGATGCCTCCGAACAAGCTCTGTTGCGTAAAAATATTTTCAATGTACTCAAATACCATTCAATATCCACCTAAATTGCACTGGACCAGCAACCATTACTTCATCAGTTAGGTGCACTGTCAAGTGGACCATAACATCGAAAAATGAGGGGTGTAAAAGTTTCTCAAAGTGACAAAGTGTAAGTAAAATTCGATCCTACAAACTTTTTAAATCACTCATTCGTTGATTTCTTAAACAAAGCTGTCTAAAAAAATTACTCATCTCAATCAATGACTGAACAACATTGGGGGATAAACAATCACAAATTGCGATTGGAATCAACTGTTAAAGTAGTATGTGATTATCATGACTTTTCAACCCTTGCAATGTCTTTCTCATCAGATTAACACACTTTGAAATATTAGAAGAGTAACCATCAGGCACCTTGACCATCTTCAAAATGGAAAGAAATATCTCTTTCTCCTTTGTAGTCATCGTATACTATACAACAGGCATACATGACTTGTTTCCCTAAGCTAACTGTAAATGAAAATGTTTCCTTAAACCCATTTATTCCAAATCACGGTGTGCATTAACATGGTCCTTTGATTTTCCACTGACACCTAAAATGATCCACAATATGTTATCACAAACATTTTTTTCAATATGCATGACATCCAAATTATGCCTCAGCATGTTAGTTTTCCAATACGGAAGACTATAAAAAATACTTTTCTTTTTCCAATTGTGACTGCACTGCCTACCCGCAGCACGAATATTATGTACTAGAGGAGCCACCAAATCCTGAATTTCATATACCGTGTAGATGTTTTCTTCCTCAATCTGTGATAACATTTTGACTCCTGTCATGATCTTTGGTGCTGGGATGAACTCTCTAGAACCATAAAATGCCACTCTATCCTTTATAAACCTGTACTGAGGGGGGAGAAAATGACTGTGACCCATGTATGCCCATTTTTTGGAATGTTTAATCCATACAGATTTTTTAATTTTATTGCAACAAGGGAAAGCAAATTCCCCTTTCGTACTCCAGCCTGATAAATTTGCATAAGCTGGGAAGTCATTGATTGTCCACAATAAAGCAGCATTCAGTTTGAACATTTCATTCGTTTCGCAGTCATAAGTCATCACATCATCACCCCAAAATTCATTCAACTCATCAATCAATGGCTGAAGGTAAACATCAATCTTATCCCCCAGACTTTTAGGTCCATCAATAAGAGTGGAAAGTAATATAATTTTTTGCTTCATATAAAGCCACAGAGGAAGATTATATGGAACCAACACCATGGGCCATGTGCTATGAGTTGCACCAACCATAAACTTGAATGGATTGAAACCATCTTCTGCCAATCTAAATCAGACATTACGAACATCTTTAGCAAAGTCGGGATGTCTCTTATCAAAATCCTTCCATGCATGAGAGTTTTCCTGGTGGGTTAATATATTAATTTCACGAACTCTTTCTGCATTCCATCTAATTAAATTAGAAACTTTAGATGACATAAAAAATCTTTTCAACCTCAGTTTAAGGGGAAAGTAATGCATTTGATTTACGAAAATTGGTTTCCCCTGTATCACAATCTGACTTTGATGAGTCTTATTTCCCCTATTCTCTTTCCACTTGGAAGCACCACAAATCGTACAAATATCCAAATGGGCAGTTTCCTTTCTAAAAAACATACAGTTGTTTGCACATGCATCTATGGTCTCATATGTAAAACCTAAGTTCTCTGTAAACTTACGAGCATAGTAATATGACTCGGGAATCTTAGCGTCGACAAGAAGAACATTTTTCAATAACACCAAAATCATGTCGAATGATGTGTCTGACCAATTATTCAAAGTCTTCAAATAAAACAACTCCACAATAAATGAAATTTTATTGTAAGAAGTACATCCAGGATATAATTCTATTTTCACATCATCAAGTGCTTCATAAAACCTCCTCGAATCACGATATGCACCAGAGCAAAGATTTTTCTCATCGGTCTCAAGATTCTGGATGTCAATGCCTTCAGGATCAAACCCACGTACCATTTCAGTAAGCATTTCATGCATTGGATCATTCATCCTTGCATCAACATTCATCTGAGCTGCATCCGTATTTTGAAAACGAACATATTCTTCTCCATGATGAGTCCAACTCTTATAATTTTTCAGAAATCCATTAAAGAATAGGTGCTCCCTTACAGTATCTCGTGTGAATTGATAGCTGTTAGCACATTTTCTACATGGAAAACTAATATAGTCACTTTTAAATCCTCTGGTGAAGTCAATAAACTACATAATGCCATTGAAATATTATCTAGACGTTCGATTTGGAAGATCAGTCCAACTCTTATCCATAATAATATCTGTATAACAAACATTTACACAATACTTATTACATTTTCATTTTTAAAATCAACTATATTTAAAATAAATACTAATCATTTGTTTATGAACCACTGATAAAATAATAATGTAAGTGAAAGCCCATGTCATACCTGATTGCGCTACAAAACTGGAAGGGAGGGGAGCCGAAGGCGGTGCTGCGAGGGAGAGGAGAGGCAGTGAAGGGGAGCCGGAGCCAAAGGCGGTGCGGCGAGGGAGGGGACGGGCAGAGGCGGCAGCGGGGAGCCGGAGGAGAGGAGGCGGTGAGGGGATGGGGGACGGGCAGCGGGGGGGGGGGGGGGGGCTGTCTGGGGTGCGGGGGGGTTGTCCGGGGTGCGGGGAGGGGTGTCTGGGGTGCGGGGGGGGGGGGGGGGGGCTGTCCGGGGTGCGGGAGGGGGGGGGGGCTGTCCGAGGTGGGGGGGGGGCTGTTCGGGGTGCGGGGGGGGGGGGGGGGGTTGTTCGAGGTGCGAGGGGGGGGGGGATGTCCGGGGTGTGGGGGCCGTACGGGGTGGGGGGGGGAGCGCCAAGGGGACGAAGGGCCGAGGGTGGAGGTCGGAGGTCAGAGGGGTAGGAGACGAAGGGGGCGGAGGCTAGAGGGTGGAGGGATGCCAGAGAGGAGTGGAGGATGGATGGAGGGCAGAGGGCGGCCGGAGCGGGAGGGCAGAGGGCGGAGGGTGCGCGGGGGGCGGAGGCCAACGAGGGCGGTGACAGCGGAGAGTGGAGGAGGGCGGCGGGGCGTGCGGCGAGGCATGGCGGCAGGGGAGGGCGCACGGGGAGGGAGACGACGGGGGGGGGGGGGCGTCGAAGCCCTAAGTTTTTTTTACAAAGGGCAGCGACACGGGAGAGGCGGTGCTAACAGTAGGTGGGTGCATGAGGGTGTTCCGCGGGTCTGGTCGTCTGGAGAGAAAAGGGTTGTGAGTCGCCGATGATGGCTGGTCGGAGGAGGTGCCACGAAGTGCCGGAGCTTGCCGGTAGGAGGAGGCACCGCAAAGGGAGTCGGCTGGGAGAAGGGGAGTCATGCAGGTCATGGGTGCGCGCAGGGTAGAGGCCACATGGGGGGGGGAATTAGAGAAAGGGGAGGGGCTGTTGCGCACAAAAAAAAACAATCAGGGTTTCACAAAAAAGAAGAAGAAAAAATAATAGTAGTAATAAAAACTTAAAACATAATAATTATAATAATAATAATAATACTAATCAATATAATTATATTAATAAAAACTAAATTTATAATAATAATAAACCAAATGATAATATTATCATTATTATTATTGGATCATTTTTTTCAATTATTTTGTTTTTATTTCATTTGGTTTTTAATTTTATAAATTTTTTAAACTTTAAGAAACCAAGTGACAAATAAAAATAAATAAATAAATAAAAACAATTATGACTGCAAGATACCAGGTCCGGGTGTGACATACTGGGTATTGTTATACTTACCCCTGTATGGGCTCCACCCACATGTATCATGTCTTATGCATACAACAACCCATTTGATAGTGTCCAGGGAGGATATGGAGCTTTTAGAGCATAACTTGAGCTTGACAGACTGAGGTGTTTTCTGGGTGGTTTCATTTGATCATATTCCTCTCCCTATGAGCAGGTTGGACTCTCTATAATTTTTGGTTATGCTGGTATTTTGTCCTTTATCACTTTTGATACTTTAATGTCGTACTCTGATTTGTGGGATCATATATGTATACATGAATTGGTTTTAGTTGTATTACATTTCATCATTGTATGAGATTAGAGATGTGTTCATGTGTATAGGTACATTAGGATGATGCCTCCCATGTGTGTGATATGCCTACTTGGTGCTAATAGTTAGCCTCTGACCTACTGGAGGCAAGCTTGGGGTAGTGGCGGTTCGGGCCCCATTTTTTTTGTTATGACAGAGTGGTATCATAGACATTCTGTTCTACCTTAATACTAGATTAAATGAGATTGGTTTTGATTTTATGGAAATAGTATTAAGTGTTTTTAGTTTGGATTTCAGGCCAGGGACACCAGTGTTGGTGCGACGACTCACATATCCATATATCAGGACTCTGATCACCTATATTTTGACTCTGTACATGAAGACATTGGTTGTAGGTAAAACATTGGTACATGCATCATATAGGAATGAGTTGTGGTTTTCATGTCCTTCTTGAGTCATCTCCCCATATATACTCTTCTGAGTAAAGAGGCTTCAGTATAAGGGCCTGTACCAAAGATAGCACCTCAAGGTGGTACACAAGATATACCACAACATGTTGAGAAACAATTAACATTGGAAATTCCATAAGAGTATGCACACAGGATGAGTGTGCTGCATGAGTTCCGGAGGCAATGACCTCCTAGGTTTTGGGGTAAGCTAGACCCCCAGGTTGCTAAGGACTGGTTAGAGATAGTCACTCAAGTTTTTCACCTTATAAGGACACTTTCGAATCATATAGAGTTACTCATGGTGAGTATTCTTTAGGGATCTACTGGGCAATGGTGTAATTTCACAACTTAGTAAAATGATGATACAACTCTCTCCTAGTACAACTTCGAGCATCTCTTCAGGGAGGAGTTTTATCTGGCCACATTGTGATCATTTCAAATACAATAGATTTTGTATATACAAAAGGGTAGTTTGAGTATGGTAAATTATTAGGTGAGGTTTATTGATCTCTCACAATACTCCATGGATATGGTGTGATATCTGTTCTTCATAGATCAAGCCTTTGAGCAAGGATTACACTAGGATATCAGGGATTTAGTGATATCTCTTTGCATTCCCACTTTTTCTGGAGTGCTGGAGTGGTCCTTAGTGGGGGAGAGCTTCCTAGCCGAGAAAGTGCCGACAGTGGTTACTAGTAGTGGGAACCCAAGAGTTGAGGCCTCAGCGATAGGTAGTCAATGATAGTCATAGGGATCTGGGTGTGCCAGGCATTTCAAGATATGATCTCATGATAGAGGATCAGCAGTGTATGGCTATTAGGGTGGCTCAAGTCAGCCAAGGGAGAGTTGGTGTTTCTCCTACGACGACCATGGACATCTTACATGAGATTTTACGACCCGTAGTACAACTAATTGGGAGATGGTTGAGGGACCACTGATGTAGAGATATAGGCATGTGGTTTTTAGGGTGGTGGATGTGGAAGGGGGGTTAGTAGAGTAGCAAGAGGTGGTTTTAAGTTTGACCTATTACCACCACCACCCCCAGGTAGTCCATGCCAAGATCAGAGAGATGATGTTCAAGGAAAAGGATAGTTACAGGATATAGAGGGCTATGGCCCCGAGGATATAGGGAGGATATGAGTTATGATCTATTTATTTTATACCTGAGCTGTAGTATTGATAGACATGGGTGTGATTCATTCCTTTCTTTCTATTTCTCTAGTTCAAGACTTAGAGATTCTAGTTGAGCCTTTGGCTTGACCCTTGTGCTTGGAGACTCCAACAAGAGGTGACTCAATGATTACACACTTCTTCTGACAGTGTGATCTGATGCTTGGAGGTGAGATATTTATGTGGGATCTCTTTGTAGCAGTGATGAATCCTTATGACGTCATCTTAGGTATGGTATGGCTATATATAGTTTATGACCAGATTGATTGTTTTAGGCGGAGGATGCGGCGTGTCCACAGTGACAAGATATGATTTTCCTTTGTGGGTGAATAGAAAACCTTGGTAGATAAGGAAAATATCAACCATAGGAGAGTGAAGTCGATTACTCACCAGTTGACCAGAATGACTCTTGGATCAGTGGATGTTATAGGCTACCAGTTCCCTATGGTAGGGGTGGAGTATGAGGACGTCTTTCCTGAGGATTTACCAAGTATACCTCCCTACTGATAGCTAGAATTATGCATTTAATTACACCCAAAGATGACCCCAATACATGAAATAACATATCAAATGGATCCCACATAACTTCATGAGCTAAGGGTCCAGTTAGAGGACTTTATAGGAGAGGGGATTTGTGAGAACCAGTGTTTCCCCTTGGTCATCCATAGTGTTGTTCACCAAGAAGGAGGATGAGATCTTGAGGTTTTGTGTGGATTACCATCACCTAAACTAGACGACTATAAAGAAAAAGTATCCACTATTGAGGATCAATGGAATTTTTGATCATTTGAGAGGGGCATAATGATTCTTGAATATTGAACTCAGATTCGGTTATCGCTATCTATAATTATGATATGGGGATATACTAAAGATGACATTCATATATCACTATGGTTACTATGAGTAGTTGATGGTTACCTTCAGAATGAATAATTACCTAGTAATGTTCATGGGAATCATGAACCACATCTTTTAGCCTTTTTTAGACTGGTTTGTGGTGTTATTCATCGACAATATCCTAGTGTACTTGGTGTCTAAGGAGGAACATGAGAGATAATTGAGGATGGTCCTAGACACACTCTGATAACACCAACTTTATGGGAATATCTTGAAGTGTTAGTTTTGGATTTGAGAGTCCCACTTCCTGAGACACGTCATCTCAGAGGCAGGAGTAGTAGTCGACTCAGTGAAGGTTGAGGCGATGCTAGCTTGGGAGCCACCCAAGAGTGTTACTGATGTGCTAAGTTTGTTTGGGTTGGTAGGGTACTATCAAAGGTTTGTACCTGATTTCTACAGAGTGACAACACCCTTGAAAACTTTTACCCAAAAGGGGAATCCTTTTGTGTGGATGAAAAGGTGACAAATGTGTTTTCAGGAGTTGAGGTAGAGGTTAGAGAGCACTTACATATTGAGATTGTTGGAGGAGGGTGTCAAGTACGTAGTGTTCTATGATTCCATAGGGAACAAACTTACTTGTGTCCTGATGTAGTGGTAGATATTAATTGCTTATGGTTCTAGGTAGTTGATAATGCATGACTGAAACTAAAAAACCCAAAATCTTGAGTTTGTAGAGGTTGTCTTCACCTTGAAGATGTGGTGACACTACCTAATGGTCGAGAAATTTATCATATATTCTAACTACAAGAGTCTCATGTATATCTTCTCTCATAAGGATATTAACTTGAGGTAGACTTGATGACTAGAGTTCCTCTAGGACTATGAATTTGATATTTTCTATACTTCTGGGAAGGATAATATGGTTTAAGACACTATAAGCAGGAGATATTGTTCTTAGTTGTTGGCTGAGGCATTAGAGCAATTATCCTTGTTGCATTTGTATTTAGTAGATAAGGATGGTGCTTTATATATTCAACTAATGGTTGTTACCCCACTGATTTTATAGAATTATAGGGAAGATCAGCATGAAGATACTGATTATGAGACCTTACATACTTATATATCCATCAAATTTTCTCTTGATGGGTATTATGAAGGTGGGGAGCATATTTTCCTTTTTAGAGGACATACAATGTTACCAGTGAAATTGTGAGAGGAGTTAATGAGATAGTTCATATGTCCCATTTTACAGTACATCCAGATATGTAAAAGTTGTACCAAGACCTTTGAAGTTAGTTTTAGTGGCTAGGATTGAAGAGTTGTTTTGCATAGTTTGTCTCTTGTTGCCTCACTTGCCAGCAAGTAAAGATTGTTCACTAGGTTCCAGTGGGTTTAACTCAACCCCTTGAGGTTCCATAGTGGAAGTAGGATGAGATATCCTTGTACTTTGTTATGAGATTACTATATACATCAAGGGGAAACGATGCCATCTGGGTGATCATAGAACAACTCACCAAGTCATCCCACTTCCTAGCAATTTGAGAGTAGAGTTCAGTAGAGAGATTGGAATGATTGTATGTGAAATAAATAGTTTGGATATATGGATTTAACTTGATGATAATTTCAGACCATGATTATTGCTCCCCATCACTATTATGGAGAGGATTACGGGAGGCCTTTGGGGCTTAGTTATGTTTGAGCACGAAATTTCACCCCCGACTGATGAATAAAATGAGTATACCATTTAGATATTGGATGACATTCTATGGGATTGCATGTTGTATTTCGGCCATATTTGGGAGGATAACCTACCTTTTGTGTAGTTTTAGTATAATAATATCTACCATTCAACCATCAGCATGACACCATTGAGGCCTTATACAGGAAACCTTGCAGATCACCACTTTGTTGGTCTGATCTAGGAGAGTCATCACTCATGAGACCAAAGTTGATGAGAGTTGCGATAGAGAAGGTGAAGGTCATATAGGAGTGGATGAGGATTGCATAGAGCCATAATAATTCCTATGTTAATTGATGAAGGAATATAGAGTTCAAGGAGGGAGATTATATGTTCCTAAGGGTCTCACCTCAACATTGATTGTAGATATTTAGTTAGGGAAGAAATCTATCACCAAGATTAATTGACACTTTACAGATGCTGCCTATAGTTGGAGAGGTGGCATACCGCTTATCTCTACCACCATAGTTAGACTGAGTACTCGACATCTTCCATATTTTGTAGTTGAGGAGGTACATGCACGGACCATCACATGTTATCAACTGGGGCGAGATGGACATCGAGGATGAAACTACCTTTGTTGAGTACCTAGTAGAGATCAAGGATCAACAAGAAATGATCCTTCATGTGCGATCAATTCCCCCAGTGCATGTCCAATGGTAGCATATGAATCTTTAGGATATCACCTATGAGTGGGAGACCCAGATGCGAGCCTTGTACCCTTGTATATTTTTGAGTAGGTTTTTATCTTTTTGGGATGAAAATACCTAAGGCATAGAGAATTTAATGACTTTGATTTTTCAATATATTGATTTAGAATATTATATGGATTATTTTTGGAGCCATGCATTGAGATGACATGAGAATCCAAGGCCTAGTGAATCCAGAATTAATATTTGAAAAATAATAAAGATATTACAATCACACATGCATAGTTTTCATAAAAAAATTTAAACAAATCTCGAATAGAGGCTTAGATCAGAAATCTAAGGCCTCCATTGAGTTTAGAACATGGATTTTACCCTAGGAATCATATAACCTTTGTCAGCATCAGAAATTTGTGGAAAGGTTACCGCAGGAGAAGATAATAAAATAAATAAATTTATTTTATTTTTTCCAATTCCTTCTTCCTCTATTTAAACATGATTATGCCTAAAACATAGGGTTAGTCACATAACCTTGAGAATGAGAGGATTCGTTGGAGAGGATATGTTGGAGGATCATTGGTAGATGATGTCAGATCAGATCAGATTGAGGGTTGTATGACAACGGATTTTGTGGATCTCAACAATGATGGAAATTCATAACCATTATTCATTAGTGATTGATCCAAACTCCAGGTAGGGAATTTGATTTTTTTATTTCTATCTCATTCTTTATCCCATGTAAAATGAAAATCAATTCCACGAACAAGAATTGATTCGCGTATCGACGATTGATTTTTTTACATTGGATATTTTTTGTTCATTGTTTAAATATATCTTCATTCATCAAAATATATGAAAAAATATTGAAGATGAATGAATAAATGATGAGGTTTGTTCCTCATATTTTATGGTTCATGGATTTCTCCCTCGTTTCTTCACATGTCAATCATCAAAATTTTATTTGGCCTATGGTTTGATGATTACTTGGTATTTGATCATTGTGAGACCATTATTTAAAGAAATATATTATTACCATGGGCATAAATTGTGATTGAGGTTTTTATTTGAGAATCTATGATGATGGTGTATGATTTGATAGGCAATGAGATCGGATCAGACTGAGGGTTCAGTTCTCGCGATAGATACGTGATGACAACTCAATGTGGTAAGGGATTCAGATTGAAAGATTGATTTTCAAGTAGATTGAAGGATAGAATCCAGTGAGAGTGTGATAGTTAGGCTGGGAAACCTCAGATCCATGATTACCGAATGGAATCATGGAGGCGATAACGTGCGTGGATGACTGGGGAAGAGCCCACAGGTTCTATAAATTTCTAGGTTACACGATGTGTAATCTGGGATCACATACCATGTGGGACCCCCTAGTTATAGCCCTAAGGATTTCACTAGAGTTAAATATCACATGCTGTGTGACTCGTGCTGGGCATCTCAATATGTTACTCAGAGGTTACACATGTACAGGCAGGATGAAGTAAATATACATGGATAGAGTACACATACATGGTTTGGTGTACACAGGCATTACCATACTACATGGGAAGAGTACCGGGTGATCTCTACACACCGTGTATTTTGAGATTTACATATCATGTGAGGAAACACCACATGGTAAGACTAAGGGTTGTCTGAACACACCATGTACCCCTAGTACATGTCATGCACCCCTTTTGAGGGTGTTTGAAGCCTTTCGTTTCTTCAGTTTGGACTAGTATCTCTTGAGCATGTTTCCCTTGGTCCATCCCCTTGAGGGTACAATGTGGCATTACATAACCATCTCTGGATTATGATCCCCTCTAGAGGATGATCTCATATAGAGTTTGTGGGGTCCCTTTAGGAGACTAGAGTGTGATCCTCTATAATTTTATACCCTAGGTGGGGTTTATGGAATCATCGTGACCTCCTTAAAGAGGGAGTTGATCCTCCATTTGGAATGTCATTTTAGTAGGGTTCGCGATATCATTGGAGTATAATCCCCTACATAGTGGGTTGATCCAGATTGGGTTTTTGGTGTCCCACAACGGTCTTGGGTGTGATCCCCTATCTGAGTATCGAGTTCTTTAGAGACTAGTGAGATTTATTGGGTGGGGCCCAATGATCGTGACCTCTTGGATGAGAGTCTCCAATGATATCATGGACCGTAGAGTGGATTATCCTAGAACAATAATTGCTTTGAGTAGAATCTTGTGGCTAACAGTTTGGTTGTGACCACCTGAAGTTGAGGTGTCCTTCCTAAATATATCTAGGTTTTTTTATTCATTGATTGATATATCCTTGTTATGAGATGACTATTTCTGATACTTCATGTTTAGTGTTTTTAGGGTGTTCGATTGGGTATTTTTATACTCACCCCTGCACAGGATCTTCCCACATGTTTAATATTATATGCATACAACAACCTATTTGAAGGTGTCTTGGGAGGATAGGGAGATGGTGGAGCATATCTTGATCTTGAAAGATCGAGGGGTTTTTTAGGTGGTTGCATTTGATCGTAGTACCCACCCTCTGAGCAGGTTGGAATCTCTATAGTTTTTGGTTGGGATTGTATTAGGACCTTTATCACTTTCAGTACTTTATTTTCATACTATGATTATGGGATCATAGATGTATACATGCATTGGTTTTAGTTGTTTTATATTTAAACATATTATGGGCTTAGAGATGTGTGCATGTGTACACTTACATTAGGATAATGCCTACCTATGTGTGATATGCTTACTCGATGCTGGTCTCCTGTACCCAATCTATTGGTGGTGGGATTGAGGTCGTTGTGGTTTGGACCATGTTGGGTCGGGTCATGACATAGTAAGAGTTCACAGGAGTTTGGATGTCATTACAACATTTATTTCTCTATATATGGTATCCTTGCCATGTTTCTAGACACCAACCTTGGAATTTAATCTATTATTCCTAATGCCGCTGGGAAAGAGGCCTAGTGGGTCACACACTTAGTGTATTCACAATCTCAGTTAAATTCAAGTAACGAATTTAACAAGTTGGATTAAATAATATTTATCCAGGTTTGGTTGATCAACATAATTTAATGACATGTTATTTGAAATAATAAGTGAGTTAAATAATAATAATAAATATTTATTTACAAGTTTGGTGAATATAATATTTATTATATCTATCATGTAATAATATAGGGACATTTATTTATTAAATAGTCATTATTTGAGGATTGGTAAATGTCAACAAGGGAAAGCGGATCAAGATTAATTGTCCGATTATAAATCATATAAATGATATTTAATTATATTATTAATGCATTGCACATGTCAAGCGATTAATAATAATAATATTATTAATGGACATGTGGTAAAAATAAGAATATTAAAGTTGGTAATGGTTTAGTGTGCTATTTTACAACCCTAAAACTGCTATAATAAATATCTAATTATATCACTTTCCACATCTAACCTTTTTTGTGCACAATGGATAGAGAGAGACTTTCTTAATACCTAGAGTGAATTCTCTATTCCTCCACTCTCAAGCCTTTGAGAGAACACCAAGATTTCTTCCTCATTCAAGAAGAAAACCGCTATGATCAACCATGAACAAAGCAAGTGATCAAGTTCAACCGTGCTAGATCCCAAAGATCCTACGACATCATTTAAATATTGAGGTACACATGTGGATCATCATTAGAGGGATTATACACTTGGATCCTATAGTACAATGACAGTACAAAAAGATATAGTTAACTAGACCATCAATAAAATTGGAATTACAAGTTTAGGTAATTCTATATCTGTTTATAACTTAATTATGAACTACATGTGAAGATCCTCAAATTTTGGTTCCTTCATTTTAATATATTCAAGTAATCTGCTATTTTCATTGAATTTTTTATCATGTGAAGTAATGATTACACATGATTTATGACTAAAAGTTGAGTTTTTCATACCAATAAAGTATGATTTCTCTATGCTCGGAACCTATAAGCAGTATCAGAGTGGTCACATGTTTAATTTATAATTCTTTATTATGTGTTGATTGGTTGCATGAGTTTTCATTTTCTTTTACTTAAAATGATTCATTTTAATATCTGACATCGCCATCACTTACCTTTATTCATCCTTGATAACATGGACAATAAACAGTTAATATTAAAAAAAGAATAATTCAAAGAATACCATCTAGAGGTTCCAAATGATCAACCTAAACAAAACCAGTGTAAAAGGCATGTACTGCTTGCATATATGCAGTGTACTATTGTTTTCATGTACAGATCTTGTGATAACGTCAGATGGATCTAGAATAATTGGATCCAATATATGACAAAAAGGATCGAAATGTAGATCCAGATAGA
Organism: Viscum album; assembly: GCA_963277665.1. Classification (NCBI taxonomy): domain Eukaryota; kingdom Viridiplantae; phylum Streptophyta; class Magnoliopsida; order Santalales; family Viscaceae; genus Viscum; species Viscum album. The sequence goes on from CAUJRU010000110.1 coordinate 70,568, forward strand.
TTTTCAAATTTATTGAAGAACTATGCATAATGTAACCACTCTACACAATGCGTAATCCATGTTTCTTGCATCTAAGAACATGGGGTGTCCCAAGCATGTCGTGTATCAGATACATGACACAGGGACTAACAAGATGTACAACTCCAAGGTTAAACGCCATGTATTCCCAGTACACATCGTGTACCTTGAACGTATCCATGGAATAAAACCCAACTAGACCCAAGGTGTGTGCCATGAATAAGTGCAAAAGATAGTACACGTCATGTACTATTGTACACGCCATGTAGTCTCTTGCAAATAATGTGCCCAATTTTTTCATAGAGAAAAATTAATTATATAATTAAACCTATTTGCATGTGTTACATGTGTCATTTATTTGATAGTACATTCCATAGATTAGGATTTATAATTATATATATCAAATATATTTCCATGTTAAAATCTAGATAATCACACAATGTTACCCAAGTACACCTGAGTACTTCGTTAATTTTAAATGAAATTAATTTTGTTTAAAATTATAGATGATGGTGAGTTAAGTATGCTTATATGGAATTAAAATAAAATTTAATTAATTGGATTAATTTATGGATTATTATCTAAATTTATGAATAAATCAAAGTAATTGATAAAATGATTGAATATATATACTCATTTCTTGTTGTGTATGGATGATCATGAGATAATACCGGCCCTTTGTATGTGATTGGTTTCTTTTAATTTATTTTGATTAAATTAAAATGATAGATTGCGTGTCATCCCTTTCTCCTTATTTTGTAAGGAAATGTGTGCCTACAGTTTCTTTTATGTAAACCCCATTTAGCCAATACATTAGATCCCCACACCAATGTGTGAGTAAAAGATTATATAAGGAGGGAGATCCCAGGTGAGAGGAGACGATATGAGTTAAGGAGATGAGATGAAACCAATCAAAGTATTACATAGGATAAAAGGTTGAATGCATCAACATGAACCAAGATATAGTTCAAGGTGTGTTTTCCCCTAGGGGTAAGGGTTAATTTATCATCTTCTAGATAAACTGACCATTATAGAATCACATGATCATACCACTTATATTTTATTTTTTATGTTTCATGGTTAATTATTTATGTTTTTGAATATTGTGCGATCACATAATAAATGTATTAACAAGCATGCATTATGAAATAAAACATAACCAGATTATGCATAATTTTTCTTATCATACATGGTTAATCACTTAATTAAAATCCACTTAATATTAATAGAACATGTGAAAAGATAAAATGCTCTTTACACATAAGGATAAAAATACCTCAACTAAAATATTAAGTTGGTATTACATTCCACTACTTAATTTATAAATGACCTTATAGTTCAAGGTTCTTGACCAACACATGTTGGGGGGATTTCAATTATCATGCAACTTTTAGCTTGAGGTTTTGAGTCGACTTAACATAGTTTACATTAAAGTTTTACTACATAAATAAGACTTGGTGTAATTGAGAGGAAAGTGTTGAGTAAATATTTAAACGATATTTAAGGATTGGGGAGTCCACTCAATGAATCAAGAAACTATGATTTAATGCATTTTGAAAGTTATTCCCACCTAAAACCATTCAAATAGCTTGGAAGACTCATGTCTGGTTTATGACAAAGAGAATATGGATCATTTCCACTAGAATATCTAAGAGATAAGATATTCTAAAACTGGTGGTGAGGTCTATTAGGTTTCAAAAAATAGTGGGAGATTGATGGAATTTAATTAAATTTAAACTTGTTAATCTAATTTTATAATCAAAATAAGTACTAATTATCTTATATAAATTTTTAGAAATGGAAAATCAAACAACTTATACAATATCATTGTGGTTTATACTTGAGAAGGATAAAATTCTCACCAACATTAATTTCTAGGAATGGTATAGTTGCTTGTGCATTATACTATACCACAAAAGAAAATTGTATGTATTGGAAAACCCACTTCCTAAGTTCATTTCCAAAGAGGCTAATGATGAATAAGTGTCTCTATATTTAAAGCATGAAGACGATGCTATTAATGTATAATGTTTCATGATATCATCCATGTCTAATGAGATTCTAAAGAAATATGAGGATATATATGTTCATAACATCATTTTTCACCTTAAGGATATCTATCAAGAGAAGGTGATATCAGAGAGATATGAGATATCCAATACACTATTCATGTGAAAGCTTGGAGAGTCAGCGTCATCTGGGGTGCATGTAGTCAAGATAATTGGCTATATTAAGCACCTATATATCTTAGGTTTTAAGATCCCAGATGAGTTGTTCATATATCTCATTTTTTCCTCAAAACCTAAAAACTTCTATAGTTTTATTATGAATTATAATATGATAAATAGTGAGAAGACACTTTCAGAACTTCTTACACTTATTTTACAAGTTGATAAAGACATGGGGAATTAAAAAAATATTTTTTTATGGTTAATAAGAAGTGTAAGAACAAGGAAAATGCGCTAAAGACTGATTATAAGTCTAAGTCTCCAGATTACCATCCTTCCAAGAAGAAGAATATCTAGAGGCAAATAAAGGAATAAGATGCGATATTTTTTTCATGTGAGAAGCAAGGCCATTGGAAGAGGAATTGCACACATCCAAATAAGAAAGGGGAAGTTTTAGGTGCGTTCATTATTGATTTTCATATTTACATATCTACAAGTTGGGTATTAAATATTGCTTTTGGTGCTCACATTTGTATCTAACTATAAGAACAAAGTAGATTTTGGAAGATCACCAGAGATGAGTTGGATCTATGAGCTGCTAATGGAGAAATGATTGCTGCTCTAGCCATTAGATACTACCGTCTCACATTGATGACATGATTGATTTTTGTTTTAAAGAACTATGATTATGTTCCTAGTGTTACCAAGAACATTATTTCCATTTCTTATTTAGATATGAATGGATTTATTTTCATGTTTGGAAATAAGGGTTGCTACTTTTATAAATATAGCATATATTATGGTATAGAATAGTCTAATAATGGTATTTATGTATTTAATTATGAAAAAATAATATTGGAAATTGATAATAAAAGAAACACACATGAGTCATATAAAAACCAGTTATGTCATCACCATCTTGGTCATATAAACGAGAAGCGTTTGACAAAGATATATCAAGATTATTACTTAGAATCATTTGATCTTAATTAAATTTAAATATTTCACACTTGTTTACAAAGTAAGGTGAACAAGACACTATTAAATGGTCAAGGTTAAAGGGCCACAAAGCTTCTAGATTTGGTACACATTGATGTGTATGGACTTTTTCAAGTAGAGGCTACAGGTGGATTCTCATAGTTTATTACCTTTACTGATAACTCAAGAAGTATTGATTATATCTAATTAATAAGGTATAAGTATGAATCTTTTGAGAAGTTTAAAGAGTTCAAGAATGAGGTTGAGAATCAAATTTGTAATAAGACAAATAAACTTTGATCAGATCAAGTTAGTAAATATATTAACCAAGACTTTATCAACATTCTATGGGATTATGAGATTTTATCTAAACTCACTCTAAATTATACACTAAAGTGGAATGGTGTTTGTGAAAGTAGGAACTGTACCATATTTTTCATTGTAAGGTCGATGATGAGTCACACAATCCTTCTGTTATCCTTTTGGGGATATGAATTACAAACGACATCATACTTACTAAACCGAGTACTAACTAAAGTAGAGAACGACATTCCCTTTGAGTTATAGAGTGTGAAGAAACCTATTTTGTTACATGTTCATGCATGGGGTTGTAGGGAATTTTTTAAGGATAAATAAAGAAAAAAATTAGCACCCTGAGGCATAAAGTGTATTTTTATAGGGTATCCCAAGGAAATAAGGGGATACTATATATACAACCCTCCATAAAAGAAATTAATTATTGTAAGAAATTTCTTTTTTCTTGAGATGATTCACATACACAAGGAGGATAGTGGGAGAAAGATTGATTTAAATTAATTTGAAACTAAAGATACACAATATTTGGAATAGGAATAGATTCCATAGGTACCTATAAAAGAAGTTGATCCTAAAACACAAGTGTTGCGTAGGAGTTCTAGAGAAGTGAGAGAACCCGAGAGATATGGTTTTCTAGTCACTGATGATGGCGACTCATTATTGGTTGACAATGATGATCCTCTCTCCTAAAAATAGGAAGTATAGAGCTTAGAAGTTACAAGGTGGCATGGATCCATGAATTTTGAGATGGATTCCATGTATCAAAACTAAGTTTGGGTTTTGATCGATCCACTAGTTAGTGTAAAGTATGTTGGGTGTAAATGGGTATTCAAGAGAAAGATAGACATGGAAGGTAAATTGAATACCTATAAAGCATGACTAGTGGATAAGGAGTTTCTAAAATGATAAGGAATTGACTACGAAGAAACCTTTTCTCCGGTTTTAATGTTTAAATCCATAAGAATTGTGTTTTCTATAGATTCTTACCATGACTATGATATTTGGAAAATGGATGTCCAAAATTATTTCCATAATGGTATCCTTCAAGAGGATGTTTGTATGACACAACCAGAATGGTTTGTGACTCCTATAAATTCCAAAAAGGTATTCAAGTAGAAGATATCCATTTATGGATTAAATAAAGTATTTAGGCCATGGAACATTTGATTCTATAAATCCATAATGGGATTTAGTTTTATTAAGAATGAATGTGATCCATGTGTTTACAAGAGTTTTAGTGGGATTATAGTTGTTTTCATAAATTTATATGCTAATGACCTATTACTAATTAGAAATGATATATCATCCTTGCAAGATATTAATACATGGTTGAGAAAGTGCTTCTCCATGAAGGAATTAGGTGAATCAACCTACATTCTTGGGATCAAGATCACGTGTGATAGATCTAAGAGGTTGTTTGGACTAAGTCAAGGTACATAAATTGAAAAGATACCAAAGCGGTTCATTATGGAATAATCCAATAGGGGATTGATTCCAGTTTCACATAGTATATATATTTCCAAGAAAATGTGTCCTCAGACACAAGAGAAAATAAATAGAATAATTAAGATCCCATACTCTTATATAATAGGATCTATCATGTATTTTATGTTATATATAAGGATTGATGTTGATAATTATTTTATCATGGTATGTAGATATAAAGAAGATCTAAGTGAACAATATTGGACAACTATTAATACTATCTTTAAGTATTCAAGGAAAACTAAGGATATGTTCTTGGTGTATGAAGGAGATGAAGAGATATTCATATGGGGTTATACAAATTCAAGTTTTTAAACAGATAATAATGATTTGAAGTTGTATTCTGGATGTATCTTTTGTCTCAATAGAAGATATGTGAGCTAGAGGAGTTCAAAATAGCCACTTGTCACCGATTCTACAATGGATTCTGAGTATACTATGACTTTAGATGCATCCAAGGAAGAAGTTTGGATTTTCAACCTTTTCCCAAATATTGATGTGGTTCTTATCAATAAAGAACCTCTTATAGTTTACTATGATAACACTACAGTTCTAGATATCTCCAAGGATCCAAGGTCACACCAAAGGATAAAGAAAAAACTTTGGAAGTTTTATCTCTTGAAATATTTTTCTCAAAGAGGTGAAGTTGATGTAAGAAAAGTATACATGGAGGAAAACGTGGAAGACCCCTTGAACAAGGATTTATCTCAGTAGAGGAATGATCATCATGTGATATCTATTAAACTAAAAGTTATTTTCAGTTGGCTCCAATTCAAGTGATGTTCTGTTGGAGTTGGTTCCCTAGAACCGACTTATTTAGTACTTGATTACATGTTTTTATTATGAATTAAGTTTTCTTATCACATTATTATTATTCCTATAAATTAAATTTGTAAGTTATAATGTACTAAGAATATATGTCTCACTAAAAGGTTGTAGTAGTTTCCTGCTATGATGATAACCTACAAGTTCCATGACATTATTCTTGAACCTTGTTTTATGGTTGGATGATATTGTCTGATAGGACACAAATGATACAGAATATTAGGGGTAATAGACTCATAATAAATTGATACACCTTATCATGGGGTTCACCCTTGGAAATCTTTAATATATTAGGTTATGAGAATAAACCCATTAATAGAAAAAACAAAATTTCCATGAGTCATTAGATGTTCCTATATACAAACATATGATCCTTAGACTTTAATATTATCATTAATAGATATCATGAATCATGTGCTTTGATGTATTTATGAAAACCATGATGATGTATACTCATGGTGAAGTAGGATACATTGGGTGCATCATGCGTTATATTTCATTAATAGATAATGTGATAAAGGAGTTATCCATTTTTTCCCTTGATGTAAGTTGATATCTCATGCCCTTTGATGATAATGAAATTACCTGTATAAATCCATGGACATGGTGTTTAGTGGGTGAGTTAATTTTTTTAAATTCAAAGAAAGATACATAAATAATATAGGTTGATGACACTAGCATGTAACCTATTTAATTTGAGATATCATGATAAATGGATTATATTACATGGTAAACATTCATAGGAAGTTGGATGTTTTTATGAATTTAACTTATTTATCTATGGAAGCCTTGGATTGTTTCCAAATTATAACCTTGTACTTTAGAAATTTATTTCTAATGACACTAAGAATGATTACTAGAGGGTTACACACTTATTGTAAAAAAAATCTTGGTTAAATTCAAATAATGAATTTAAAAATTTAGAATAAATACTATTTATTTAGGTTTGTTTGATCAAAATAATTTAATCACAAGATATTAAAAAGAATAAGTGATTTAAATAATAATAATAAATATTTATTTGTAAGTTTATAGAATGTAATATTTACTATATTTTTCATATAATAATGCTCTGACATTTATTTATTAAATAGTCATTATTCAAGGATCGATAAATATTGATGAGGGGAAGCAGAGCAAGTTTAATGGTCCAATTAGAAATTTTTTAAATGATAATTATTTATATTATTAATGAATTTAACATGTCAAGAAATTAATAATAATAATATTATTAACATATATGAGGTCAAATAAGAATATAAAGTTGGTAAGTTTTTAGTGTGCAATTTTCCAACCCTAAACACACCATAAAAATATCTAATTATATCACTTTTCATATCTAACTTTTGGCGTTCACAATAGATATATAGAGACATACTCAAGAAATATAGTGAATTATCTCTTCCACCCATCTCAATCATTTGAGATAAAACTAGGAGTTATTCCTCCTTCGAGAAGAAAACTGCTATGATCAACCACAAACAACACAAGTGTCCAGGTTTGACTGTACTAGCACCCAACAAATCTATGAAATTATTCATAGATTATAGTGCATGTGTGGATCACCTCTAGAGGTATTATGTAATTGGATCCTACAAAACAATGATGGTACCACAAGATATTTTTAAGTGAATCATAAATGAAATACGAATTACAAGTTTAGGTAATTCTATATCTATTTAAAAATTAATTATAAATTACATGTGAAGATCCTCATATTCTGGTTACAGATTTTTAATTTATTCAAATAATCTAATTTTTTCATTGGATATGGAATTTTTAAAAATAAATTCAAAAGAAAATAAATCAATCATTTTGAAATATATAATTGATTTTATAATAAATTTGGAATATAATAGAATCAATTTATAGTTAACATGCATGACCCAAGTTCACTCAAGAAATAGGGAATTAAAAGAAGTTTTAAAAAGGATTCGAAACCTCTTGGGTGTGTGCAATTTTTATTGGGAAGTGATCAAAACCTTGTGATTCACAATTGAATTGAATTATTTAATGACCAATTTAAAATTATGGAAATTATATATTAGTAATTACATAAATTTTTAATTAATACTCAATAATTTTTTTTAGTAAGACACAAAGGATTAACATGGAAATGATGATTATTTCATCTCAAAGAGAATGACTAAAAACACACAAAGAGAAAGAAAAAAAACCAAAAAATATATCATATAATTCCATGAATACTCCCCTATAACACATCATGATTTTATGATATATTTATTTTTAAATATATTTAATATTTTTGATACCTTTTGTTATGCACAACTTCTAGTTTAAACGAACCATAATCTAATATTAAAAAATTATTTAATTGTGACCATTATAAACTAGATATTAAAATTGGAGGGAATGAATAAGAATAAATAAATTATAAAAAATTTATATATTATAAATTTATAAAATTAATTAATTAGTTATCAATTGATTATAAATGAAAAGAAATATCATTTGAAGATAAAAGAGATGTTTTTTTGAAAAATTGTTTTTATGTGCACAATGTATTTTTATCTTAATAAATTGAATTGATTGCTATTATAATTTATTTTAAGGAAATTTATATATTATATATTCAATAATTTTTTTAGTATCCATCCAATATTTTTTTAGGCATGAGATAAGAATAAATCTAGTTTTATCCTTAAAAACTGTATTTTTCTAAAAAGAGGTTTTCTTTGCATTTTGTGCATTTATTTTAAAATTAACACCTAACAATTATAGATATTTAATATTTAAAAATGGATAAAATATTTGGAATCATGATGATAAAAATTATTAAATAATTCACTTTTATTTTTGGTTATTATGAATAGTGTCCTTGGTAAATTTTTGTCACCTTGGTAAGGGTGAAATGAGTAAAATAGTGTTAAAACTTTAGGATTAGGTTTTAAAATTTCTCTAACACTTTCCTTTATCCTATTGGATGAGTATAGTTCATCAATTTACATCCAAGTCTCGAAAATATGGTAACTTGGTTCCTTTTTCCTTGATATTGACCTTTATATTATTTTAAGTAAAGAAAAATACAAAATGCCACTCTTTTGACTTAAAATTTATCTTTTATTTTCACATAGGGATAAAAATAAGTTTTGAATGGATATTAAAGTTTATTTTGTGAATAATTATTTTTTTATGATGGTAATTTGTTTATAATTTTTATTTTTTGCACAATTACCTTATATGCTTACACTACACGAACAAAATATTTATTCAATTAATGAAAAAATAAAATAAATTATTTTAAAAATAATAAAAGTAATATAATTTGGAGGAATTATTATATTGAATGTATTTTGTAGATGAATATATAATATTAGGGATGTGTGAAAGTATTATATTCAAATTAAAACTTTTTATTTGTGTTATTAAAGTCAAATTAAATGAATAGTGTCAAAAATGACAATAATGATATTTTGTGAAAATAATATTTAATTAAATTTTTTAAATTCAAAAAAATAATGAAATTGGACAAGGGTGATAATATATCTTTGAAAATATCATCCCTTTTCCATTTATGTGCTAATTTTTACCTTATAATTAAAATTACAACCCTTTAATATTAAAAAGTCATTGCCATGATTAATATTAAAATTGGTTAACTTAGGGGTTAAACCCAAATATAAGGTTTAAAATGACACAAAAACCTATCTATATTTAATTGGATGATGAAATTTTGAACTTATAAACTTTTTCATAGAATATCTGGCTATTGAAATCATTTTATTGATAATTACTTACTTATATATTAATCTTTTTAAAAACTCCAAGTGTGCCCTTTCCCTCCCTTATAAAAGGACACTCATTTCTCTCATTTATTCACACCACTTTGAGCCATCTAGATCAAAAAAATCATAACTATTTCTATTATAAAATTACCTAGTCAATAATTAGATGTGATTATCTTCTTAAAATACTATTTCAAGGGTCTTTAAGAAGGAATATAAAGGAAGTCTATAGAAGAAGAGGTAATCATCTTTACCGACTCTTTCAAATTTATTTATTATTCTAATTCCCCTAAATATATTATACCTGTAACATCCCAGATCTGGGTGCCACTCAACGGGTACCCCGGACCTTGTTGGTCACATGACCTCAAGCGCATTTCCCCAAACGCCAGAGGCTACTGACTAGCAGCGAGGGCCCATGTCTGATAGTGGGGAAACTATGCCCTCATTTGTCAAAGTGTAGCGCAGCGGAATAGAATATACAACATACAACAACAGAGGAAGCAATAAACCACACACATTTTAATGAACAACTATAGTAAAAGATAACCAACAGTCGTATAGATAATGATGCAACATGTCACTAGTTCTAAGAAAACAACTAGAACATGTTATACAACAGTACAATACGATACAATAGAAAGTAGAGGCACAACAAAACAAAATAGAACAACCAGTATCATCACGAGCCTAAGCTCGGTTCCATGCTCCCCTACTCCTCAGAAAAAATCATGTACCTATATAGAGACCCTTTCCCTTATCCACACCTACAACAACATAGTCTGTTTAGGCCGAAGACATGACCCAAACAGGGTGTGAGAAATAAATCCCAGTAGGCACCCACCAAAGGCCCGTGCCCAACTGTGTGAAAAGATGCAACAATAGTGTACAGTATAAAAATGCAATAAACTAAGCAATACTCAAAAGTAACTAACTTTACTAGTTATATTGACATTTATTATTCATTTTAACCATTCAATTTAATAATATTTTGTGCTCATCAGAACCACGTCCTCAGGCCAATCAGAATCTCTCCCTCAGGCTAATATAGTAAACCACACCCTCAGGCTATATAATATCCACACCCTTAGGTTATATAATATCCATGCCCTTAGGCTATATAATATCCACACCCTCAGGCTATATAATCATGCCCTCAGGCTATATAACCACACCCTCAGGTTAATATAACCATGCCCTCAGGCTAATATAACCACACCCTCAGGCTAATATAACTAGGCCCTAAGGCTAATATAACTAGGCTGATACCAACACATAAACATGAAATTTAAATACAATTACTCTCAAGGAAAGAGTAATGCATAATATGAATAAGGCATACCCTTGGGTATCCTGGCCAAATGGCTAAATAGAGGAACAGACCCCCGGGGTGGTCCTGGATCCAAGCAGCGATCCTAAACAATAGTTTATTATCACAATTAATTACCTACACAATTCTAGATATTTAAACAGCCAAGGTCTCAACCACATGATACCCCAACATGGGTTCGTAGCACAAAAATACACAAAAATGCACAACAGTTGGAAATAAACACCAAGCCACCTACCTTAAATGCCCCTGATCAGTGTACTCGAACGACAATCCTTGAATCTCCCAAGAACGAGGTAGATCTGAGGTGAAATAAATCCCTATTAAAACTCAAATAACTTCCCTTATAGGAAGAATTGTCAAGAACTATGCAAGAAGGAGGGAGAACTCACCTGTGCGGTTCCAGGGAGATCGACGGTGCAGAAAACGGGTTCCCGGTACTCGATCGGGGGATCTCCAAAGGGTCCGGTCATCTCTCTCGACTCCTCCTCCAATTCTAAGCCTTCCCTGTGAACAGGGGAGGTTACTACCCATTTTAAGCGAAAAAACAAACTACATGGTGTGTAATATTGACTACATGGCATGTACTTTTCTCATTTAACTGTTCCTCTAGCGGCTACCTTTTCTACCGCTGCACTATTCATCCGTTGACATGAGGACACGGTGTGTATTCCCATTTACATGGCGTGTACTATCACCCAGCTGGCAGCTGCTTCCACCGCCTTACTATTCACCTGCCGACTGACTACACGGCGTGTAAATACCCACTACACGGTGTGTAGTTGGTTCTTACACCCTTCATCGCTGAAATGGATACACACCCTGTATACTCATCCAACATGGACAAAGTACACGGCGTGTGGAATAATACATGGCATGTAGTCCCAAAATTTAGGATTTTCCCCATTTTCCATACTTTCTCAAAAGCACTTAAGGAAAAGAGGAAAGAAGAAACCCACACCTCAAAAATAAGAACCGGGTTATTACAATACCCATCCTAAAATAATAAATCCAATATCATAAACATACTTATATGTTATTATGATTATGTTAAAACAATTTTACATATATTTTTCATCCTATGAAAAGAGAAAACATCACTCGTACATACGTACGACTTACCGTCTCCACATAGTGGTGTAATTTGTATTTCATCACCACTTTACTTAGATGGTTATAAATATGGAACTATTGAATATATATGATAATTATAAAATAAATATGCTTCTATAATTATAATATAATTTCTACCTTTTTACCTTCCAATCTATTGGAAAGCGATAACATCACTCATCTTTATGTGTGGACTACCACCTCCACAAAGTGATGCTATCCATTTTTTCATTTCCTATTTACATGGATGGTAATAAGGATATATTTAATGAATATATATATGACATAATAAAAATTATATATTGGTGTATTAGTATTTACCATACTTTCATTCGATCCGTAAAAAAGTGAAAACAACGTTCATGCGTACGTACGACTTACCATCTCCATGAATGGTGTAATTAATTTTTTTATCTCTTCCTTTTATGGATGAATATAACTATATATAATTAATACATATGATATTTATATCATAATAAAGATTATATATATTATTTAAACTTTATCAATGTATAAGGGCCAAAAATACTGAACCAAAACATACATGAAAAATAATACAGTTATCACTAAGAAAAATAATTTTAATAAATAATTATCAATAAATGGGAAATAAAATGTTATAATTAAATAATATATGGTTTTAAATATAAAATATTTTGTTTATATAATATATTTATAATAAATATATATTTATTTTATAGGAGGTTCAAACACATATGAAGGAAGTTAGACATTAGATAAGGGTTTTCTCGTCTTGCTTTTGCTTCCGTGAGACATATTCCATATTCACCACTTGTTTCTTTAATGTGGTGTATATATTTCACATTGGATAATTTATTTAAGTAATATATTTATATTAATGTAATTTAATGTTTTATTTCAATTTATTTATTTCATGGGGGTTATGATATAAAATTTACCAAAGCGGTAAGAGATTATTTCACAATCTCATCATTATTCAGGATTGTTTATGTTTAAGCCTTCTCTAGGGGAATTATTTGATATTTATATATTAAATACAATATATTTTCACATAATATGTTTATTTATATAAATTATAAGTTTTAATTTCATTTTCCTCTCTTCATGTACTCAAGATACCAAAATACTGTTTTTAAGGAAAACCAACCTTGTTTTTCTACTTAGTCAAGAATATTTTTCTATCATGTCCATATTTTCATTTAAATGTATAAAATAATGATTTGTATATTCTATAATTATTTATTAAAGAAATTTTTACCCATTTTGACTTTAATATGCCTTAAAAATAATTATCTTTTCTTTTTGCAAATGAGGTATTTTTTCAATTTTCTTACAAAAGTGTGAATGAAGTGTTTTTAACTTATACGACATGAATGGAATTTACCGCCATCATGATCACTCAATTGTTTAAATATTCCTTTACAATTTTAAAATATTAATTCAAAATAAAATATTTTTCTTAATATTTGGTATTTTTTTTTGATTTTAAATAAGTGGTTTCAAAGTGAAAAGGGGTATTTTCCTTATAAAAATTTCCAGTGATATTTTAAAATTATTTTCATCTATATCAATGAAATTTGTTGAATATTTTGATTTACTAAGGATATAATCCAAATATTACATCCAAAATATTTTTATATATGGTTTATGATCTGTTTTACCAGGGAAAGTGTTTTCATTTCGTATGCTAGTTCTTCCAATACATACCGTTATTGATTTTTAAGGTATGTTGATTAAGCTGTATTGCTTATTAATATATTGAATAAATTGGAATTATTAAGTGATGGGTGGGTCCCAAAATTACATACCCCACTAATACATTGTTTGGTCTCATGATAAATTATTTTTGGGTATTCTTCTGAGGTCTTACCCATTTATGTACATGTCTTGGCACGATGCCTTGACTATATTTTTAAATGTCTTGGAACACAACCTTGATAATAAGTTTCATATGTTTTACATTATTCATTCCATTATTATGAAATCAGTTATTAATTACCATGTGATTATTTTAATATTCATGATATCCGTGGATAAATTTTAAGCTCTTATGATTATTTATATGGAATTATTTGACTATCATTTATTCCTACTATATTATTCATGCCTTATTTAGTTTATGTTGTATGAATTATCTTAATGAGAATCTAATATCACTCATTTCTTATAGTTCCTTTTCCTAGGATTCCGGTAAGTGTTTAATTATTGATATAGAGGGATATTGTAAATGAAATAATGATGTTCTCAAATAAAATACTATGTTGTATTTTATGTTTTTAAATGTAATTTCATATTCAAGTATGTATCTAGTTTTCTAAGATTTGTAAAATATTTAGACTTTTGGGATGTAATTTCTTATATCTAGTATCAATTTAATAAAGTAACCATTGGCTCTAGGCTACTAGATTCAGGGTCTTTACAGTTGGTATTAGATGAATTGTAGTAAAAAACTCAGGAACTAGTTTTTGAAAAGCACAGAGTAGGAAAAATAACTCTATAATTGACATTGAGGATAAATCCAAGTATATGATAACATCCTAAAGTTTTGGTAAGGTATATATTATGTGGTTTTCTTATAAATACATACATATTTGGATACTACAAGTGGATGTGGTTTGGGAACATATGCATCTTGGGAAAATAACCTTAAAAATAGTTTTCTGAGTATATCTTTGACAAAATTATAGTGCATGATGAGCATACCCTTACTGCGCACCTAGTTTGACACTCCCTAGGAATATTCTTGGGTTAATTCACATTTTCATTACAAAAAATTATGAAATATCTAAAAATATTTTTATTATTTGAGAATATTCCCAAAGAAACTAAGTTTATGATACTAAAATTAGATATGCATAAATTTTTAATTTATGTTAAGTGTTTCACTAGTTTCAAAATTATACATTATGTTTCATAATATTATGATCTAAATTAGTGTATGTCATTTTTTATAAATGGAACCTAGTGGAAGGAATAAGAATTGTATCAATACTTATAATCCATCTAGGGATTTTCCTCTAGACCATATAATGAAACTAAATCTAGATCTACAGCTGAAGATGATCAAATCATAACTATATTAGGGTAGTTGACTTAGGTTATGATTAATAACCTTTCCTGTATTGAGAATCCAGGTGATCCACAATGTGGTGTAACAATGTTATACCATTTCATGTTGTAGTAAAATCCATCATTCAATGGAACCACAGATCCATTTGTAGCTAAGAAATGGTTAATTTCATTAGAAAATAAATTTATTACTTTGGGTAATAATTAATGGGAGAAGGTTTTCATGGAGGTTTATCATCTCTTGGGGGATGCAGATCAATGGTAGTAATTGATTCAAAACACTAAGGATGAGGATGAAATATTGATCATGGAATGGGAGGATTTTAATGTACATTTCTTGTAAAAATATTCACCTCATGAACAATGAGCGAATATGGAGAGACAATTCCTGAGTCTAAGAAAAAAGTAAGGGGAAATTTTTTCTAAGTATAAAGATAACTTTATATGTTTAGGAAGGAATACTATAAAATATGTACTTAATCCAAAGAGCATGAGTGACTATTTCTTTAATGGGATTAAGCCAATAATTTTAAGGGGACTAGTCTCCCAAGCATTCTCATCAGATGAAGACATAATATTATTTTTATATCAAGATAAATAAATAATTATCCAAGTCTTATGTATTTTAAGAAAATCAAGATAATAATAGGATAATAGAGAAAAAAATGGATAATGGGAAAAAATGAAAGAAGAATTTCGCAACATGTAATACTTGTGAAAGGAAACATGTTGGTGCATGCTTAAAAGGAAAATAAGTTTACTTAAAGTGTGGAGAAAAAGGCCATCATGCTCATGAATTAAAGGGTAAGGGTGAATCCATCAATGATAAATGATTTAACTGTAAGTAGATAAAAAATTCCAACCAATGCCTCAAATTTCAAGGGAAATTACCACAAAATAATATAAGGGGAGAAGTCTAAGCTCATGTGATTACTATAGTCTATGTGGAAGTTCCTAATGATGCGGTGAAAGGTATATTTATTATACACTCTAGGATTGAAAATATTTCATTTGAATCTAGTTCTACCCACTAATTTATATATGAATAATTTTATAAGGGAATCACATCTCCACCTTAATGACTAGATATTGAGTTAGTGGTGAAAACTTATAATGGTAGGATGAACGTATCTCAAGTATATAACTCCTATACAAAAGAATTTTGTGGGGATGTTCTTCCTATTAATATTATTATTCTTCATCAAGTTGAATTGGATGTATTTTTGTGTATGGATTTACTCTCTTAGTATATATCACATATCAATTGTCAAGTAAGGGAAGTTACATTCAATATTCTGAATCAACCTTCAATCATCTATTAGTGCAAGGATAAACCTGAACACCCAATGTAAATTAATTCCATTATAAGGGTTATATACCTATTCATGATGGATATTTATCTCAAATGGTTGGGGAGAAACTCAAGATTGAAAATGAGCCTTTTTTATAAAATATACTGATGTATTTCCTAATAAATTGCCTAGTCTTCCCCTGAATCCTAAAGTTTAGTTTTAAATAGAACTCATACCTAGTGATATTACTATTTTAAAGAATCCATATATAATGGCCCTGATTCAGTTGCAAGAATTGAAGCAGCAACTCCAGGAGAATCTAAATAAGGGTTTCATTCAGCCCAATGCTTCTCCATGGGGTTCACCTATTCTTTTTGTTAATAAGAAAGATAGATAAATTCATTTTTTAATTTATTATTAGTAACTTAATAGGATCAATATTAATAAAAAGTACCCACTTCCTTGTATTAATTATCTATTTGATCAATTATAAGGATCTCTATATTTTTACAAGATTGATCTTTAATCTAGATATCATCAGTTAAGGATCAATAAGGAGGATATACCCAAGATAGTCTTTTGCATGAGGTGTGGTCATTATGAATTTATAGTAATTATATTTTGACTTACCAATGTTCCTACTATATTTATAGATTTAATGAATAGAGTCTTTATAGATTACCTTTATCAGTTTGTGGCAATCTTTATATATAACATTATTATATATTCAAATAACAAGGATGATCATGAAGAATATTTGAGAATTGTTCAAATGAACTTGAGGAAGGATAGATTTTATGTTAAATTTAAAAAGTGTGAATTTTTGGATTAAAAAAGATTCATTCTTAGGTCATATAATATCAAATGAGGGTATATCAGTGGATCCTTCAAAGATGGAATTCATTGAATAATGTACAAGACCAACCATGGTAATCGATATCTGTAGTTTCCTTAGGTTGGATGGATACTATCAATGATTTTTGAGATATTTCTCATGACTATCTAATCCACTCACAAATTTGACTCGAAATGGTATTAAGTTTTTATTGAAATATGAATGTGAAGAGAGTTTCAAAGATATAAAGAGAAAGTTGGTCAACATGCTTGTGCTTACACTACCCTATAGTGGAGAAGGGTTTGTGATCTATAATGACACATCAAATAAGGGACTAGGATGAATCCTTATATATAATGACATGGTAATAGCATATCCCTCCCAATAATTAAAAAATTTATGAGAAAAATTAGCTGACTCATGATTTTGAGTCGGTAGTGGTAACTTTTCCATTGAAAATATAGAGTAATTATCTATATGGTGAAAGGTATAATATATATACTCATCATAAACTCTTGAAATATATATTTATATAGAAATAGTTGAATATGAACCACAAAATATGATTGTAGTTGATCAAATATTATGATTTCTCAATACATTAACACCCTAGGAAAGTGAATAAGGTGGCTCATGGTTGAAGTTTAAATGATCATGATAGCTTATCTATAATCAAGATCACAAAATTTAACACCTTGTTACCTAATTTTAGGTATTTTAATACTCCTTTATAGTTTTCCTCTTTAATTGGGAATGTCTTGGGACTCCCAAGGATGGGGAACATTTTCTGAGAAAAATTACCTAAAGTTCATGGATGTATGTTTGTTTTAATTAATGGATTATAGTTATAAACGTGTTAATGGTTTTTTGGGGTTCTCCCTGAGTTCGGAGAACTTTTGAGTTGGTTTAAGGTTTTTTAAATAATCTACAGTTTTTACAGTCTTTAAGAAAAATACACATTGTGTAATGGGAGTATATGATGTGTAAGTTTTGCAGGGTATATGCCATGAACCTAGTACACAGTGTGAAATGAGTACATGTCGTGTGATGATTAGACATAATGTAATGTTAAAATATCGATTTTAAATTAAAAAGTGATGGGTTTTTAAGTGTATTTGAGTCCCAAGTATTACACAGTGTGTAAAGTGATTATATGCACTGTAAATGTTAAAAAAAATTATTTTAGGATGCCGTACTGGATGATTTTTATTTCATTCTTGCATAGCTCTCTACCCTCTCGACTTAGAAGGTTTCTCAAGAAATTTTGGGAGCATCTGTTCGATTTAGATTGATTTATTCAGCGATTGATCACCGTTTCAGTTGGATTTTGTCTCTTTAGATGAGTAATCCTTTTTAATTCTTCATTTCTTTGATCATGGTAGCATCATTGTGTCGTGTTATCAGATTTTTTGACCCATGGTGATGTTTCTTCTTGATTCTCTCTAGATCCATTGTGAGATCTTGTTCCAAGGGCCATTTCATTTTTTGGTTTTGGTGAAGATGGTGTGAATTCATGAGGTATATGTAATCTAACCTATTTGTTGACCCATTTTTTTTAATTTAATCAATTAAAATATGTGTAGATTTATTATAGGGCCTCTGTTATCATTGTTTCATTCCCCTTGTTGGTGGATTCTGCTATGGCCATGTGAAACCTGAGTTTTGAGGTAAGTGGTTTCATATCTATCTTGTGTTTGTGAACTACATTGATCATGTTTTTTATAATTTAATTTATTAAATTAAACTACATGATTGACTTATTTATTTTGTGTGTGTGGAACTAGGTTTTTATAAAACATGGTTTCCCCTAGTTTTGGTAAATAGAAAAGGGTTTTCTAAGCATTATGAAATGGTTATGTGAAATGATTTTTAAATCATGGTTTAATGAAAATGAATTGATGAATTGATTTGAAAAATAGAGCACATGGGAAGCCTTGGGTGCTTAGGTGGAAGGTATAGTAATAGGTCTCGTCCACTGTTGGGGGGTTTTCTCAGGGGATTTCCTCTGCTCCCTAGGCCCATTGTTATGGGGCCTTGTTAGACCTTTTGGGGGTTTAGTTATTGGGGTGTTCCTATTCTCTCTAGAATCGATGCATATGTCTAGTTTATTGATTCATAAGCGCCTGTCTATGTTAGGTATGAGTGTCCTAGCTATCCCAACCTAGTGAGATCCATGGCATGATGCTACCTGTGCTTTTGCTTTTGGTTTGTACTATTTTGATTATATTGACATGGATTTGATATGAGATATGATACATGATTTTCTTTGTTCAACATGATATATATACTGTGATATATGGTTATGGAATGATTTGAAACTGATTTACCTGCTTTATTTGGGAAATTTGGAAAAAGGGGAAATTAAACTATTTTTCCATGATTTTGATATAAAAAATGTTAAACTGTTATCATGATTTGTTTGATTTAAAGTTGAGAATGCTTGGATTATTTTTTAGAGACTTGATATGGAATAACTGGGTGAGACCCCATTGAGCCTGCTAGCACACACCCTACGTACCCCTTCAGCGGTGTGTAGAACTAGTTATGTATTTCAATGCAGGGAAAGACAAGGTGCCACAGTGAGGTAGTGAGGTTTTCTATCTTCTGGGTTTTGGGTAGCTAGTGATGAGATTGTGGGAGGTTACCCATGTTATAACATGGAGTGTTGGAGTAGCTGTTTAGATTTTCCTATTTTGGTAGTCCTTTATAGTTGGACCTATATTTGGAGATTTTTTCTACTCTTGAGATTTTTGATTTCTACTTTTTGTTTTCTATTATGGAATATATTGATCGTTTATTATTATTTTATCTATTATATATATGTTCCATGTTATTAATTCAGGTTGGGAGAAATCATTCCCTCTAGTTGTTGTTTGATGAATGAGCGCTAGTCGCTAGCACATGGAGATTAAAAATATCCTTCGGGTATGTGGAGGATTGGACTATGTACTAGTTTGAGAGGGTATTCAAGTCAGTTCATTAAAGTTTGGTATCATAGATCTTGGTTTTTTCTCATGAGTTATTATCTTGGGATGTTTGATAGACTAGATACAGGATTGTTGGGACTTGAGAGGTAGATTGTGGTGAGTGTTTATCCATATCTTTTAGTGATTAGACTCCAGTTACCATGGTATGTTGGGATATGTGTTTCATGTTTCAAGTTTTTATTTTGATATTAGTTTTTTCTTATGATTTTTCTAGTTTGAACTGATATCATCCTATTTTCTAATTGTTTCTTCTATTTCGGTGTGTAACAGTATACCTACGAGATGTGTTTCATGAGTTCCTTAGGAGGTTGTAATGAATTCTCCATAAGGGAATCCTCTGATAGATCATAATTTTATCAAGGAAACTCTATGGGTAGTCCATGATATTGACTAGAATATTCCACAAGTATAGAATACAGTCGTTGAGGCACAACTAGGAGCTATAGGATAAAAAGATCAATCGTGGGAGTTATTACGTGTGAATCCACCATCCTTTAAAGGTAAAATAAAACTTAAGGGGCAGAGGACTTTATTGAAAATATTGATCAAAACTATGACTTTTTGGATACACCTGAGAGTATCAAGGTGAAGTAAATAGTGTTCAGACTTGAGGGTCCCATCAAGCATTGGTGGGATTCTATGGTGTAGGAAGATAGGCATGTGGGATTGGACTCGAAGGGATTTAAGATTCACTTATTCCAAAAATTTTATCCAGAGTCACTGATGGTGGTGAAGTCTCTAGAGTTCCTATATTTGTAGTAGGGAGAGTGTTTTGTGTCGGAATACACCAATCAGTTTTTTGAGATGGTTTGTTTTGTGCCAGAGTTTGTGAAGAATGACCATTTGAAAGCTCAGAAGTACCTTTAGGGTTTATGACTGGATATCATATCACACTTATTTATGCTGAATATTTTGACCTATGTGGAGATAGTGGCCATGGATATGATGGTATAAATGAACATGGTAGTCAATTTTCGATATTCTTCTACTTCTCTTCTACCTAGTGGTAGCTTCAGTGGCATTTCGGAGAAAAGGATAAATTTTCAAGATCATCGCCGGAGTGGTGGAGGTGGTTCTCAGCAGCAGGCCTATTTGACACCTCTAGTTGTATCTAGTATTGTGCCTCTGACTTTCTATCTATGTGATGAGTTCAGACATGCACAATGTTCATTTCATTTACCTAAAAAGATGTGTAAAAGTTGTGGATGTTATATTCATCTACAACATTTCTTCCAGGCTATGTCTACACCTCAATATAGTTAGGG
The DNA here is from genome assembly GCA_963277665.1 of Viscum album. Classification (NCBI taxonomy): domain Eukaryota; kingdom Viridiplantae; phylum Streptophyta; class Magnoliopsida; order Santalales; family Viscaceae; genus Viscum; species Viscum album. The sequence goes on from CAUJRU010000110.1 coordinate 91,976, forward strand.
ATTTTCAGATCCAAAGGATACAATGGAAAAATTAGATGCTTCAAAGAATACAAAACTCCATCCATGAGCCTTAAGAGTGAATCACCTTCACTCATTAAATGAGTTTCTGATAGAGGTAGATGCATATCCGACGATAGTAAGCGGTACCATCTTTATTTCATTTTTTCAGTCTTGATTTCTTTGTTTGATACCAATGCTTCCCACTCATTTATATTTGTCTATTTTGTTAATATGATTAAAATTCTAACAAAAATCATTGCCTTTATTATTATGTAAGAGATACCTCTTGGGAAGAGAAAAGAGAATGGATTTTGGTGTCCTTGTGCGCTATCGATAGCCGATACAGAGATAGTATGGGATTTTCTTATTCTCAATATGAATCTATTTGACATCATTATCATGATGTATTGGATTGTTGCTTATCAAGATAAGGGTGATTGTTATCATCAGCGTGTATCATTTCTTGTGGGTGATGGGAGCTCGTGGGTGTTTCAGAGAGAGTAGAATTTGAGGTCTGGTCATGAAAGACCTTCTAGCCCATAGTTCAAAAGTTTTTTGTCTACTATAGTAGTTGTTCCTGATGATGTTTCTTCTATTTTTTTATCTTTCCACCATTTTTATGGATTTTCCTGATGTTTTCCAAAATGATTTCTCTGGGATTCCTCTAGAGAGGGAGGAAAATTTTATAATTGATCTGGTTCCAAGAACACGAATGATTTTGATACATTCTTATTGTATCGAACCAACAGAGTTTAAAGAGATCAATATTTAGTTGTATAATCTAATGTTGAAGGGTTTTGTTCACCCTAGTGTTTTTACTTAGGTATCCCTAGTTCTGTTTTCCAAGAAGAAAGACAATTCACTCTGATTATGCATGGATTATCAAAAGTTGAACCAGGTGATGGTTAAGAAAAAATATACTTTTCCTCATGTTGATGATTTTTTTATTAGTTAAAGGGGGAAAGTAGTTTTAAAAGTTTTATTTTCAGTTAGGTTATCATCAGCTCAGAGTTTGATTGTGTGATATACCAAAGATGGATTTCAAGAACATGTATTACCATTATGAATATTTTATGATGTCGTTTGGTATGAAAAATGCTCCTGAAATTTTTATGGATTTGATGAATTAGATTTTCCATCAATATATTAACACTTTTGTGGTAGTGTTCATGGATGATATTTTGTTTATTTGAAATATGAGTGTGAGAATGAGTACCATTTGAGTATGGTTTTGAAAATCCTAAGGATTCACTATCTGTATAGAAATCTTTTGAAAAGAAAATTCTGGATTAAAGAAGTGAAATTATTAGGACACATGATTTTTGAACACAGCTTATCAGTTGATCCTAAGAAGGTGAAGGCTATCTTGTCATGGGAAGAGCCATGAAATGTATTTGAGATTTGTAACTTTCTTGGTCTTACTGGACACTATCAAATTTTTTTCAAGGATTTATCAAAGTTGGAATCACTATTAAATGATCTTACTAGAAAATGGGTGAAATTCATATGGGATGTAAAGTGTCAGTATTCTTTTGATGAGCTAAAATGAATTCTAACATCAACTCCTATTTGGATATTACCTGATCCTGGTAAGGGGTATGTTTTTATGTGATACATATGTAACTAGTTTGGGTTGTGTTCTGATGTGGTGACTTATGAATATTATCATATTCAATCACATGATAATAATTACCCCACTAATTATTTAGATATTTCTTCTGTTATGCATGAACTTAAGTGCTGGCGGCATTATCTTTTTAGGGAAAGGTTCACGATCTTTCTGATCATAAGAATTTGAGCTATATATTTTCTCAGAAAGAATTGAATCTTAGATAGATTTTTTTGGGTAGAATACCTTTAGACATTTTTCTTCTATATCACCTATACCCTGGGGAAATGGAATGTTGTCGTAGGCTCTCTTAGTAGGAAAGTTCCATCGCAAGCTGTTTTGGAATCAAAGCAAGGGTGGAACCTTTTGGGGATTTTTTCTCAGTTGCATCTGGACGCCTAGGAGGATGTTTCGATTATGACTACAACTAGTGTTCATATAACACTGCAAACCCACACTTTCATATTCAGTGCTTAAAATATCATGTATTTTTTTATAAAAGATAACTGAAACAATACACAAATCTCAATACAATAGAGGAACTTTTCTAGTATAGTTTCTGAAAAAATAGACTACATATTATAATTTATCATAGTTGAAGAAATATTCTTACTTTGCTTCTGCACGTGCTAACTCTCAAAGCAAAGACATCTGAATTAGAACTTCTAAGATACTTATGAAAATCATTTTAAAACATGGGATAAACATTCAATTGGATAGTAGGGGATTTTAAAGTCACTATAAAACCTTTTATAAAAACTATTTTAAAAATAATTTATATCATATGGGCCCCGCTAAAAATATAGAAACCTCTCCTTAACATGGTTGTCGGGTCTTAGGCCACCAAGCATCACCAGTTTCCCCACAGACACATGGTCCCCTCCCTAGGTCCCACCCACATACCCGAATAGGTCATCTGACTAATAACAGTCCCCATAAGCCAACAAATGTTCTTTGAGTGTGCTTTTTTCTCACTCACACACACCCTAGGAAACTTCCTAGAAGGTCACCCATCCTTATCACTACTTGAGTAAAAACATGCTTTACTGTGGAGTGCTAATCAAGTAGGTTCCCAAAAATAAAGGTGCACCTTTTTGACATGAGTCATATTATTTAGTCATTCAACCCTTTATCATTCTGGGATGTTACATTCACCACTATTTAGAGAAAAAAGTCCTCATTGTGGACCCTACATCACAACTGAGGCAATGCACCACACTTAAGGTTGGGTTTCTTCTCCGATACCAAATATAACCATTGGGCCCCACTAACAGTACAAACACCTCACCTTAAACATGGTTGTTGGGTCCTAGCCCGCCAGACACCACCAGTTTTCCCATAGACACGTGGTCCCCTCCCTAGGGCCCACCTATGTGCCCAAAAAGGTAATCTGACTAATGAAAACCCCCACAGGCCAACACATGTTCTTTTTAATGTTCTTTTTCCTCACTCTCACACATCTTGGGAAACTTCCCAAAAGGTCACCCATCCTGACCACCACTCTAGGCCAAGCATGCTTAACTGTGGAGTTCTAATCAAATAGAACCCTGAAAAGAAAGGTGCACCTTATTAACATGAGTCATATAATTTAGTTATTTAACCATTTATCATTCTAGGGTGTTACATTTAACCCTTTGTCGAGTTGTTACCCCTAAGTGCATCTCTTCCAGAACTATTTCCACTTGTAGTATCCAGGCAGAGATATATTTCAAGGAAGACCCACATAATCTTTACCTTACCAAAATTATAGGATTTTCCTATATGCTTATCATCCTATCTCATGGTTATATTCACTAATCTATGTTTTATAAATCTAGTTTCAAAAGTTTATATTAAAATTCCTCTAATACCAAATGTAAAGACCCCGACCCTAGTAGCCCAGATTCGATACCTTACTTTATTAAATTAGTATAATAAGCAAGTAAGTCACATCCTGAAGGACCGAATAGTTTAGTATCTTTGGAAAACTAGTTACAAACATAATTGTTACATTACAACTTGAAAGGAAAAATAAAAAATAAACTCCATTTGAAACATCCATAAACTCCTAGATTATCCCTGTATATCATTAATAATATAAATCTTCTCATCTTGGGGAAAAATAAAACATAATAAAGGGGTGAGCTCAGATGCTCCATAAGGGTAAACAATACAGCGGAAGCCATAAAAAATAAACATAAACAATAAGGCATGGTGAATAACTAAAAACACATGCCATTAAAACATAATATTGATCATAATATAGAAAGAATAAAATCTGAATAAATAATTCCATATAAATAATTACATGGGAATAAAACTTAACCATGAATATTCTACTAGTCTAATAATCACATGGTCTATCAATTACTAATATCATAATGAGGGAATGCATAATATCATACATTATAAACATACCATCAAGAACTTGTCCAAGAAGTATACATAAATGGGTAAGGACTTGGCCAAAACCCAGTCTAGTTTGTCTCATGAGACCTATTGATGCATCGAGGGGCTATAGTGGGTCCCACCCATAACTTACTAAATTAAATGCATTCCTCATGCTTAGAATAATAAATTTAAAAATATATATTTTAAAAAAGTATCCCATAACACTTTGAAATATTTTAATCATAATCATAGATGAAAATACTCTAATAAAATCATTAATAAATTCTTGAGAGAAATACCCTTTTACTTTGGAAAGAAGAGTTATTTTGGAAAATCATTTGTATTTTTCATAAAATCATTTTGTAAACATGTATATCCTAGAAAAGAAAAGAGAATGAAAATGAAATTATGTTTGAGGCATAAATGATGTCTAACTTAATTGGAAATATGTAAAAAGAATTTTTAAGAAACTTTATAAATAATCCTCTTTAATGCAGTTTAAGGAAAAATATTAAAGAGTCTTTAAAATGGTAAAAGGATTAAATGTTTTCATAAAACTAGAAATGATTTAAGATAGTTTTTTATGTTAAAAATTTTTATTTTAAAAAAATATTGGTGGCTTAAAACAGATTATGGAGTGTACTTGAAAATAAGTATGAAATTTGAAAGTTCCCTTAAATTGGGATTTCTTATTAAGAGGAATTGAAAAGAGAACCTTACAAAACATGTATTTACCCATAAAAGAAAGATAAAGTGTAATAACCCAGAATCCACACTTTTGGATCCATCACTAATGATATAAAATTTACAAATGTGACCCAATTTTTTCCGTCAAAACTTAAAACATGAAAAGGAAATAATGGATCACTTATATTCCCAAGGACCTTTTGTTTTATAGTTTTAGAGAATTAGGAAAAAAATCTTAACATATTGGGTTCATAAATAACTAGTTAATAAACAAAAACACACCATCTACCACTATTTCGAGCTTTTCTTATTTCAAATTAGGTTTTCAATGTCATACATGTGAAATCCTTCTAAAAAACTCAGTTAAAATATTTCCTTATAACCTGGGGAAAATAAACATAAGAAAAGGGGTGAGCTAAAATGGTTAGTAAGGGTAAAAAAGTGAGATATGAATCATAAAATAAATACAAGGGTATAAGGATATGATAATTATACCTTGATTATCAAAAATATTAAACAAAAATCATTGCATAAATATTGTCAGTTCATAAGACTTATATCATAAGAAAATAGAGAACATAAGACATGAAATCATAACATAAGAATAATACATGGAATTTTTTGAAGACACTTAATCATATAATATTATTTCCACAGTATTCAATTCATTTCTTCCAAGACCATCTTGTTAGTATGGGTTCACTCCCCATAACATCTTGGTAATCATAGTTCACTCCCATGGCCATATTAGTAGTCAAGGTTCACTCCCAATACCATATTATTATATATCATGAGATATAAATCTTTACCTAATTCATTAGAGGGAGATATAGGTCCCACCTATTACATAATTAAATCATACATGCATGTGACACAAGAACATAAATCATTTTTCATATATTAACCCATGGAATAAAATGGGTATCATAAATATCATAAAATAACCCATAGAGAAGAAACGAGTTTAGTAAATTCCAAACATATAAATAATAGTGATATTATCCTTGAAAAATATCCTCATTTAATCATAATTAACATTATAGAATGTTATATAAGATGGAAAAAAATTGAGAAATCACTTAAAAATAATTCATGAGGAAAATATTCTTTCTTATTTAAAAACATTTTCTTTTATTAAAATAATGTGAAATATTAAAAGAAAACATTTTCTTCAAAAATAAACTTGTAAGGTTGTAAGGTAATATTCAAGTAAATAAGGAATTATGAAATCATAATAATCCATTCATGCTTTATAAGTTAAAATAAAACATTCTCCTCATACTTTTGTTGGATAAGTCAAAAGTACATCATAAAGAAAACGACAAAATATTACTTTCATAAAATTTAGTAAAAATGGATGAAATTTAATTTAAATAAATTTTAAAATAATAGAAAGAATATTTTGGAATTCATTTTTAGGAAACATAGATTTTAATGATAAAGATACCCCAGTAAATACTTACGTATAAACAATCTCGAATAAAGATGAGATTGTGAAATTATTGCTTTCCACTTTATAATCAGTCAAATAATATGAATCATAAAATAAATAAGATTATATGAATATTTAAATACCATAATCTTCATAATAAGAGTCATAAAAAAATTCATGGGAATCATAAACACCACACAAAGGAAATAGGTGGTGTATAAGGTATATATCCCACATAAATAAAAGTGAGACAAAGTAATCCCTTACCATAGGTCTGAATTCCTTCACACCAAATATAAACTCTTGTATAATGGATTCAATAATGTTATTAAATTATTCCAAAACCATATTTATTTATTATATCATGTATGATTATATTATCACCTGTTTAATAATATTTCATTATTTTGCTTCTTTCTGGTGTTAATTGTTGCCTGTGTTGTCGTATAAGTCCCAATTATCCCTCATAGGTTATAGTTATATAATTTAAATAATGTTATTAAGGTATTATATATCATATTTATTCATTATATACATTTATATAATCATTATTGATTAGTGAATAAGGAAAATTAATCTCATCGCATTGTGGAGACGGTAGTCCGTATGTACGCATGAACGATGGTATCATTTCCTTAATAGTAAAAATTATAGAAGTAAATGATATATATATATATATTGTTTCCAGAATCAATATTATGTTATAATTATTATATATTTCTATTAATTTCATCATTATACCCATCCAAATAAAGTGGTAATGAAAAAATATTACACCACGATGCGGAGACGGTAGGACACACGTACGCACACGTGATACTTTCATTTTTCATAGGATGGATAATAGTTGGAATTTAGTTGTTACATAATCATGATAAAATCTGATAATATATTTTATAATGGATTTATGACTTTATAATGTAAACAACACATTAATATGAAGTAGAATAAGAAATAATTTTTAAATATTTGGTGGAGACGATTACCTCTTCCTTGGTGAACTTCCTTTAGATCTCCTCTTAGGGAAACTAGAGTTGATCTTTTGAGAAGGATATCATCTATAAAATGTGTATAGGGATGTTTATAAGGTAAATGGGAAGAGTTTTTTCTATATTCAAGGCTCAAAGGGATGTGAAGAAGTGAGGGAGGAGGTTCCTTTTTATAATTGATATATGGGTCACTTTTGAAAATTCTCAAAAGATTAATTTATAATAAATTCCTATTATATAGAAATACCACAAAAAGTACATGGATTATAATATTAGATGATATAATATTTTAATATAACCAACCAATAAAATTTAGATATGTTTTTATTTTATTTTAAACCTTATCATTTTGATTAACCCATAATAAATCTATTTTAATTTTAATTGTGATAATAATTCTTTAAATAATAAATGGTTATAATTATTTAATTATATGGCGTTAATTATCCTTAAATAGAAACTTTATGATATTTTAGAACATATAAAAATAAATTTATAATTTTTAATTATTTTAATGATTTTTAAATAATTTAATAATATATTATTTTCGTAAAATTTCATTAGTATCAATTTTGACACTATTCATTATTTTGACTTTTAATAAAATCCAAACAGAAATATAAAATAGAACCAAATTATTTAATAAAATAATAATATATCATATTCAAATATAATTTTTTTTCACATTAATTAATTTAAATTATATGTATTTTAATTTTTTTAATATCATTTATTTGATATTTATACTAATAAAATAATTACTGCATCACTATTGTGTCAACATTAAAGGTAATTATTTTGTCCCTAAAAATTATAGATAAATTAAAATGATATATATAATTATTTTATATTTTCATAAACTATTTAATTTTGAAGATATCTCTTGGTTATCCCAGTATAAAAATTATTATACTTATAAGAAATATGAGTGTGAAATTTCATCACTTTCTTTAGTTTTATTAATATCTATGTCATTTTCATGGATAAGTGGCCATTAAATGACTCCACTTGGAAAATTATATATTAATGGTCTAATTATATTCATCCAATAAATATTTTTCATTTTAGGGTAATTTTATATTCATTATAATTTTATTTTTAACTAAAATCACCTAATTTACCTTTTACCGCGGTAACAAAATTTACCGTGGTTGCTATTCATATTGAAAAAAATAAAAGGGGCATACTTAAAAAATTTGGATGTCCTGAATAAAAATTTTACATCCATTTTTTAAAATTCAGAAAATATAATTTTCAGAATTAAATTTAAAATAAACTGGTAAAATGTCACGAAAAATAGTTTTTCAGAAAAATGTCCTTTTAAAACGAAAAATGTTTTTATAATAAATTCATGTATAAAATACATTTAAGAAAACATGATTGGATCAAAATTAACTAATTAAAATCTAAAACTAATCCAAAGAATAATTTGACCTTGTAATGACAGTATAATAAAACACAGTTTTTAATAAAAATCAGTATTTTCACAATTCATTAAAAAATGAAACTTAACAAAAAAATACCAAAAAATAAACCAAAGTAAATTTTATATTAATATTTAAAATAAGATGTTTATTTTTCAAATATAATAAATAAATGTGTAAAAATATGGATTTAAAATAGGTTTTCTATTAAAAGGTTGTAAAACTACCTTTAGAAAATATATCTTTTGTGCTTAAAAGTGGATTTGTTCTTATTTTAGGTCTATAAAATGTATTGGATAAAATATAAAAATTTCATTTAATATAAAAAATATAAATTTAATTATGATCACTCACTAATTTTCATTAATTCTATTTATTAAAATAAAATGCCTTTGTGGGAATAGTTTTTTATAAAAACAAATTATCAATTTTCAATTGGTTTCTATCTTTATTTCAAATAAATCAGTCATCAAATAATTCATATTTTCATATTTTAATTAATAATATTATACCTTCCATTCTAATTACTAGGTTATAATTTCCTTCTTTAAATATTAATAAAATGAGTTTTTATAGAAACTCAGTGTTGCGTGTAATGCAAGCTAAGCCGATGTTGCGTGAAACACATGCTTAACATGGTGTAATTGTGCAATGAAAGTTATCAAATTATTTCAAAATATATTTCATAAAAATCATTGTGTGTTACATTATACCCTTTTAAAATGAATTTCTCCCTTGAAATTTGTCTAGGTTATCAAAGGTTAAATAATTGAAAGTTCCTTTCACAGAAACCCACATCGTTAAAAGAAATACTGAAACTTTCATTTTAAAAAGGAAACTTGGAAACGTAACGGTTACCCAAAGTTACTCATAACTTGGTTTACACATAGGATAACATATGTGGAAAGTGGAAACATGGACACAGAATATAAATCAAACTATCATGTTCTAATGGAGAGTAATAGAGAATATGATTAGAAGAAAGTTAAAAATCAAAATCCATAAATCTATGATGAATTAAAGGAGCATTTGATTCATCAGAAAAGAAGGTATTAGGATAACATTTTTGGTTTCAAGATCCATTTCCTATAGTTAAGGAATTATTCTACTAACTAAATTTAAGATCATATGGAAATGTACTTACTTGTAATGTAGAGTCTCATTCTTTAATAAATAACAACCAAAAACTCATGTTTTTCTCCAATGATGAGTATTCAAGTTGAATTCTTTATGCCTAAAGCGTCAAGATCCATAAAATAATATAAAAATTAATTATCCCTATCTTTAATCATTATAATAACCAAAATAGTAAGTATAAGATAATATAATTATCTAAAAGGAAAAATCCTTTATATCAGTAATACCCAAATTTCAACATTGATCATTCAATAAATATTTACTCTAAAAATTTATCAAGATTATTAACATTAAAACCCAAATATTTAGAAGTATTTAATCCCATAAACTTCCATGATTTTTTTTAAGATTTATCTCAATATAACATTAATCACTCTTAAAGTCTCATACCAAAAAGTAATTTCCCTAACAATCTTCAAGACATGATAACCATTTCCATAAGTAACCTGAATAACCATAAATCCACAATAAAAAAACATATGCCACTAAAATACAATTCAACCTTGATTTCATAAATAATATCGCACATTATCATATAAAGTTCTCCAAAATAGAAATCTTATTTCATAATAATGTTAATCAACCAATAAATAAATATCTAAACCCATGGATAAAGTATATATCCCCCAAAAATCAACTTATGATTCATTAATAAAATTGTATATCTATAAAAAATATCCATTCTAATCGGGATCTCACATAGTTCAGTGGTAGGTGATGCATCCTTTTCACCCTTTGGTTTTGGGTTCGATTTCCACAACATTTCCTGATGCGATGGGTTATCACCCATCATGCGGGTTGTCCTTTTTATAAAACTATATAATTCCAAAAATATGATAAATACCTCAAAAAAAAAACTATAACATGTTTTAAACTCATTTTTTATCTTATACCTTTCATTTTTCATCCCAACAAGTAATAACACATAATTACCTCAATATAAATGTCTCAAAAAATAACGTTAACCTCCTTATAGTTTCCTAACTTTAAGCCTCAAAGGGGGTTTCTAAGACATTGAACTCATGATCAACATTAAATTTATAAACTCCTTATGATATCCCTAACTCTTAATAAAATATCCTAATCTACAAAGTTGTCTAAACCCTACTCTCATACCAAATGTAATAGCCCAGAATCCACACTTCCAGATCAAGTACTAATGACATAAAATTTACAAATGTGACCTAATTTTTTCCATCAAAACTTACAACATCAAAGGTAAATAATTGATCAATTAAATTCCTAAGGAAATTTTAGGTTTAGGTTCTTAGATAATTAATAAATAATCTTAACATCTTGGGTTCATAAACAACTATTTTATAAACAAAAACAAATTATCTACCACCATGTCCCATTTTTCTTATTTCACATTAGGTTGTCAACGTCATCCATGTGAAATCCTTCTAAAAAAAACTGAGTTAACATATTTCCTTATAAATTGGGGAAAATAAACATAAGAAAAGGGGTGAGATCAAATACTGATTAAGGGTAAACAATGGAGAGATTAATCATAAAATAAATATAAGGGTATAAGGATATGAGAATTATACCCCGATTATAAAAAATCATAAATAGAAACCATAGAATAAATATTGGAAGTTCATAAGACTTATATCATAAGAAAATAAAGAACATAAGCCATGAAATCATAACATAATAACAAGACATGGAATTTGTGGTAGATAATTAAGCATATAATATGATTTCTATAGTAGTTAAATCATTTCTTCCATGACCATCTTGGTAGTATGGGTTCACTCCTCATACCATCTTGGTAGTCATGGGTCACTCCAATGACCATCTTAGTAGTCAAGGTTCACTCCCAATACCATATTATTCTATCTCATGAGATATAAATCTTTACCCAATGAATTGGGGGGTGATATAGGTTCCAACTATCACATAATGAAATCATACATGCATGTTCCATAAGAACATAAATCATTCATCATCTCTTAACCCATGGAATAAAATGGGTATCATAAATATCATAAAATAACCCATGGAAAATAAATGGGTTTCATAAATTTAAAACTTATAAATAATATAGATATTATCCTTGAAAAATTTCCCCATTTAATCATAAGTAACATTAGATAATGTAATCTAATATAGAAAATAACTTTGAGAAATCACTTGAAAAAATTCCTCAGGGAAATATCCTTTCTTATTTAAAAATGTTTTCTTTTATTAAAATAACTCAAAATATTAAAATAAAAAATTTTATTCAAAAATAATCTTACAAGATTATAAGGGAATATTTAAGTAAATAAGGTGTTATGAAAGCGTAAAAATGCATTCATGCCGTATAAGTTAAAATAAAACATTACCCTCATACTTTTGTCGGATAAGTCAAAAGTACCTTGTAAAGAAAAAGTTAAAAGATTCATTTCATAAAATTTATTAAAAATGGGTAAAATTGAATTTAAACAATTTTAAAATAATAGAAATAATATTTTGGAATTAATTTTTAGGAAACATGGATGTGGATGATAAAAATACCCCAGTAAATACTTACGTATAAACAATCTCGAATAAAAATGAGATTGTGAAATTATCCATTTCTACCTTTATAATAGATTGAATAATATTACTCATAAAATAAATAAGATTATATGAATATGTAAATACCATAAAAATTAGAATAATAATCATAAAAAAAAATTTATGGGCATCATAAACACCACACAAAATAAACAGGTGGTGTATAAGGCAAATGTCCCACAGAAATAAAAGTGAGACTAAGTAATCCCTTACCTTAGGTATGAATTTATTCATACAAAATAGAAACTCCTATATAATGGATTATATAATTTTATTAAATTATTCCATAACCATATTTATTTATGATATCAAGTATGATTATATTATCGCGTGTTTAATAATATTTCATTATTTTTCTTCTTTCAGGTTGTCGTATAAGTCCCAGTTATTCCTCATAGGTTATAGTTATATCATTTAAAGAATGTTATTAAGGTATTATATATCATCTTTATTCATTCTATACATTTATATAATTATTATTTTTTGGTGAATAAGTAAAATGAATCGCATCGTGTCGCGGAGACGGTAATCCGTATGTATACATGAATGATGATATCATTTCCTTAATAGTAATTTTTTTGGAAGTGAATGGTATATATATATTGTTTCTAGAATCAATATCATGTTATAATAATAATATATTTATATTAATTACATCATTATAGCCATACAAATAAAGTGTAAATGAAGAAAGATTACACTACGGTGTGGAGACGGTAGGCCGTACGTACGCATGCGTGGTAATTTTATTTTTCATAGGATAGATAATAGTTGGAATTTGGTTATTATATAATCATGATAAAATCTAAGAATATAGTTCATACTGGAGTTATCAATTTATAATGGAAACAAAACATTAATTGGATGTATAATAAGAAATAATTTTGAAAGAGTCCGTGGAGACGATTACCTCTTCCTTGGTGAACCTCCTTTAGATCCCCTCTTAGGGACACTAAAGTTGATATTTTGAGAATACTATCATCTATAGAATGTGTCCAGGGACATTTATAATGGAATTGAGTATAGTATGTTCAATATTAAAGGCTCAAAGGGATGTTAATAAGTGAAGAAGGAGGTTCTATTTTATAATTGATGTAAGGGTCACATTTGGAAATTCTCAAAAGATTAATTTATAATAAATTCCTATTATATAAAAATACCACCAAAAGTACATAGATCTGAATATTAGATTATATAAGGTTGTAATATCATCAACCAATAAAATTCATACATGTTTTGGTTTTATTTTAAAACTTATCATTTTGATTAACCCATGGTAAATCTATTTTAATTTTAATTGTGATAATAACTCTTTAAATATTAAATGGTTATAATTATTTACTTATATGGTGTCAATTTTTCTTAAAGGGAAAATTTGTGATATTTTTGACCATAAAAAAATAAATTTCTAATTTTTAATGATTTTAATTATTTTCAAATAATTTAATAATATATTATCTTCATAAAATATCATTAGTGTCAATTTCTACACTATTCATTACTTTGACTTTTAATAAAATCCAAAGAGTAAGATAACTTCAAAAGAAATTATTTAATACACTCATAAAATGTCATAGTCACCTATAAAATTCATTTATCACCTTAATTATTTAATATTATATTTATTTTAATATTTTTAATATCATTTATTTGATATTTCTATTAATAAAATAATTACTGCATCACTGTTGTGTCAATATTAAAGGTAATTATTTTTGACCTAAAAATTATAAATAAATTATGGTGATATAGATAATTATTTTATATTTCCAAATATTATTTAATTTAAAATATATCTCTTGGTTATCCTAATATAAAAATTATTATACTTATAAGAAATATGAGTGTGACATTTTGTCAATTTCTTTGGTTTTATTAATATATATGTCTTTTTTATTGAAAAGTTGCCATTAAATGACTCCATTTAAAAAGTAATGTGTTAAGGGTATAATTATATTCATCCAATAAGTATTTGAAAATTTTTAGGGTGATTTTATATTCTTTATAATTTTTTAATCAAAATTACCTGATTCTCCTTTTACTATGGTAACAAAATTTACCATGGTTACTATTCATATTGGTAAAAAATAAAAGGGACCTACGTAACAAATTTGGACCTCCTAAATCCAAATTTTACATCTATTTTTCAAAATTAAAAACACAAAAGTCTCAGAATTAAATTTAAAAAAAAACCTAAAATGTCATGAAAAATAGTTTTTTTTGGAAAAATGTTATTTTAAAACGAAAAATGTTTTTATAATAAATTAATTTATAAAATACATTTCAAAAACTATAATTATATCAAAATAAAATAATTAAAATTTAAAACTAATAAAAAAAATAATTTGACCTTGTAATGATGGTAAAATAAAATACAGTTTTCAATAAAAATCATTATTTTCAATATTAATTAAAAAATGAAACTTATCAGAAAAATACCAAAAAATCAACCAAAGTAAATTTTTATATCATGATTTAAAATAATTTATTTATATTTTTTTCAAATATAATACATAATTTTTTCAAAATTTGGATTTTAAATAGGTTCGGCATTAAAAGGCGGTAAAACCCCCTTTAAAAAAATATAACATTTTATGCTTAAATATGGGTTTGTTATTATTTTATTCCTATAAAATGTATTGGATAAATTACAAAAAAATTAATTTAATATAGACAATAAAAATTTTATTATTATCATTCACTAATATTCATTAATTCCATTTATTAAAATCAAATTACTTTAGGTGAATAGTTTTTCATGAGAACAAATTATTAATTTTCAATTGGTTTTGATCTTTATTTCTAATAAATCGGTCACCAAATAATTTATATTTTAATATTTTAATTAATCATATTATAACTTCCATTATAATTACTAGGTTATAATTGTCTTTTTTAAATATTAATAAAATAAGTTTTCATAGAAACTCAGTGTTGCGTGTAACACAAGCTAAGACGGTATTGCATGAAACAAAAGCTTAACATGGTGTAATTATGCAATAAAAGTTTTCAAATTATTTTAAAATATATTTCATAAAAATCTAGGAGTGTTACATGAACCAATATGGATACATGATTTTGGAATATATACATAGAATGGATAAGAAATATATAAAAATATTGAAGAATTGAATTATGGTAAAGAGAGAGAAAGCATAACCAGAATAAAAGATGGAGATTTGGGAAGAATCCCTTACCGCTTTGCAAATAGTCGAACCATATGCCCCATAAAAATAATGATCATAAAATAATAAATTTAATACCATGAATATAGATGTATTCATGACACGATACATAAATGGGTAGTATAAATACACCACACACAAGAATTAGTGGTGAATAAGGCATATTTCATAGAAATAAAAGTGAGATGAGAAAACTCTTACCTTATGTTCGAATGTGTTCTGCACTTGATCTTAATGTCCTAGATAATCATATTAAATCCATTAATTAATTAATTAATATCATTATATATATATATATATATTTTATTTATTATAATTTTATAAATTTCATTTATAGCTTTTTTTATGAGTTATAAAAGACAATTTTATCGTTCGGGAGCATTTGTTTCCTTGATTTTCATAATCAGTTTACTTGTATATATGTATGGGAAATCATGTAAAATGAGAATAATTGTCCAGAATTGAAATTATATGTTATTAATTAACTTAGATAATTTTAAATGGTTATATATTTCATTTGGTTATATGGTATGAGGATGAATCATTAGATAAAACATTAGTGATAATCGTTTAGATTATTTTGGTTTTTTTCGATCACCACGAATTAGTTTTCTTTTATTAGTTAATATTATGTATATATAATAGTTATAGAACTTTAAATAAGATATAAAAAATATATTATAATCTATTTTAACCATGAAAATGGTTTTATGACCAACCTTGAAGGCTAAATTGAAAAATGAAAACACATCGTCCATGAAGGTGGTAAATCGGCACCTCACAGACGATGTTTTCATTTTTAAAATAAAAGGAAGAGGTGAAGAGATTTGATGGTGGATTTTACATTGAAATAATAAAATTATAGTGTATATAAGATACCAGAGTTATTATTCATGATTTCACAGAGTAGGTGAGGTAATTATAATAAAAGAAAAGAAATTGAAAAGAAACTAAAAGAAAAGGAAATACGTTTTTACCTCTTGAATTTTTCTCCTTGAGAACCTCCTTATGGAAATTTGTTTTAGTATTTTGGTGGGACCAAAACCTCTTGGAAATGTGGAAGATTATTTTTAAGTGGATTGGATATAAATTGGACAAGCTTAAAGTCTTTAGAGGTGTGAGGAGAAGAGGTGGTGAAAGGTGGTATTTATAGTGGAGGAGAAGGGTGTTTTTTGATTATTTTATTCATTAGTTTATTATTTTGGCTCAAGACAAGAAATAGTGACGATTCCATGAATAAATAAAGTAAATAGAGAAGGTATTTTCTATATTATGGTTCTTACATTAGTGATGACTCAAGTAATAGTGTATTTAACTTATAATGTACATATACTGTATTTTACTATTCACAAAAATTCAACTATTTTAGAAAAATCTAAAAAATTCACCCTAACTATTTTTCGATGCTTAGAATTAAAAAATGGACTCCATTTTATGAAAATAATTTTTAAAATATGATAAATTTAATTTTTAATTAAAATAATTATTTATTGGAAAAACATCGATTTTAAAATTATAACTCATTTTATGACACTTTGAAAAATTAATTAAGGTCTCATTAAAGTATCTTATAATAATAAGAAAAAAATACTAATTTATTAGTATATTTTATAAAAATATATTTTCTTTTAAATATTTCTATTAATTAAAAAATTATAAATAAACATTTATGTTTCACAAAAATACCAACATTTAATTTATCATTTTTAAAACATTTATTTACTTACTCCATTATATAAATATACCAAATTTTCATTTATAATATATCTAAATTTTATTTATACTTTAATATTTGAATTTAATATTAAAATCATAAATAGAATATTAATATAAAGAAAATGAGAGCTTTATAAAAAAATAGGGATTTTTTATTATTCACTAGAAAATAAATATTTTCAGAAAATACCAAAATTTCACCCTAAGATAATTTCAATATTCCGATTTTAAAAATGAAGATTATTTTTTTCAATAGAATTTATAAAAGCTTCAAAATTTAATTTTAAAATAAGTGCATCGTTAAAAGGTGGTAAATCTTCCTTTAGAAAAATATAGCTCTTTTAATGCATAAAATTGGATTCATTCTTATTATGCCTATAAAATAATTTAAATGAATTTGAAATCATTTGATGAAATATAATATATAAATTTCATGATTTTTTAATACTATTAATTCCTATCAATTTAATGACTAGGTTATAATGGTCATTTAAAAATAATTATATTTAATCGTATATCATTATTCATTTAAGTTTTGTGTTGTGTGAAACCTATGTTGTTGAAGAAATTAAATTAAAAAAAGGACATACCATAAAATCTCAGGGTTATAAATTCTTCCCTTATTCAATAAATTGCATCCTCACAATTTGAAATTGTACTTCAAAAAACAAAGGTTGATACTTCAAAATTCCTTTGTGGGAAACCCACATCGAAAACATGGTAAATAAAATATCCTCTTAATAAGAGGGGAAAGTAAAATGCGAAGGACACAACAAAACTGGGATTTTGGGTAGGAAATCATTAGTGTAAAGTGATAACATGAACATGGAAGAGAAATATAACTATTATGTTCTGATGGAGAGTGATAGAGAACATGGTCATTAGAAAGTTAACCATCACAAACTGTAAATCTTGTGATCCGTTAAAAGACCACTGATTTCTCATAAATAAAAGTAAATGGATAATTTTTTTGTTCAAATTTTTTTTTCCTAGAGTTGAGGGATTCTTTTAATATTCTGATAAAAACCTAGGAAAATAAACATGATTAATTTCCATGTTATAAGCATAATCCAATCCTTTGGTTGTGCTTCAATATATTTTCACATCATCCCTCACACCTAGAAATGAATGTTCAAGATGATTTTTTCACACCTAAAGAACTTTGAACAAATCATATGGTCCTTAATTCATTCCTTTGACTTTTAAATGTTTACTAAATCCAAGAAGGTTAGAATATGTTATCACTGAATAATAATTTCCGAAGCTTAACTTGATCCATTACACAAGTAGCTAATATTTAGACTCATATAAAACATGTCTGTCCAAATTCAATGACAAATTTAGAAGGAAGGTCACTAAATTTACAAAATCAATATAACATAATATTCTCCAAGTAATGTATCTCTTAATCCCACATTCTAAATATATAAATAACTTAATCTCATTTAAACATGCATGCTTCCAAGAGTAAAATCTCAAGTTGTCCTTAAGTCCAAACTTCTAATAATTCCAGTATAACATAAACCATTAGATCACTAACCACATTCATAGTTACCAATAATATCCTATAAAAATCTATTTAATATTATCTCAACATAAAGAACATATTTAGGGTTATCTTTCCCAATTCATGTTTTTTCAAGAATATCAACTTACAATAGAATCACTTCTCTGGATTACTAGATCTATTAATCACATTCTTCAAATTATGTAAAGAATAAGTACCACAATGCAATCCTTATATATATCATGATTCTTATTACCAAATAATTATTGATAAAATACTCAAATAACATAATTCTTGAATCCAAACAAAATTATATTAATCATTACTCTTCGTCTATGAAAATAGAATAAGCTTGACCATGATCCATTATCCTTTTTTTGTGTATTTTCCTTTGATGATTGAGACATTTATTTGTGTAGTGTCCCAAATCCTTGGAGTTGAAGCACTGAACATTGGAAAAATCTTTCCTTTTCTTACAATCATGCGTATGGTGGCCTTTTTCTCTACAATTGAAGCATACTCCTTTTCCTCTTAAGCATATACCAAGGTGTTTCCTTCCACAATTATCATATATGGGAAAATACTTCTTTACCTTATTTCCTTTATCTATCTTTTTCATTGATTTCAAATTCTTCTCTTTCTTCCCTTTTAATCCATAAGACTTGGATAATTATTTCTCTATTTTATTATAACATGATATTATTTACTCATATTATGAGAATATTTGGGAGAGTAATTCCATTCGAAATACTAGATTAAAATAATCAAAGAAATGATCATTCTTACTCTTTGGATTATGTACATTGATGTGGTTCCCATTCCTTCAGCTAGATACCATTTATTAATAATGTAATACAATAGATTATATCATAAAATTATTAAACATAACGTATAATCCCAAAAATAGTGAAATAATTAACATAAATTGAAAAAAAATTATGCGTATCATATCTCATAATCATAAATATTTTTTATTTCTAGACATATTTATTATCAAATCCTTTATAATGGTTTTTAAAAAAAATATAAAATTTTCTAAGAATGTTCCCTGGGAGTGTTAAACCACGTGTGAAGTAAGGCCCGTTGTTGTGTACCAGGTTGTGCCGAGTTAGGGCTGACACACCTTGTCAGAGTTGTTACCCCTAGGTATATCTGTACCATAACCATATCCACATATAGTATCTAGATAGTTATATATTTCTAGGAATACCAACATAATCTCTACCTTAACAAATTAAAGGATGTTATTCTATGCTTATCCTCAAAGTATATCTTAGGGTTATATTCCCTAATCTATTTTTCTAAATATAGTTTACAATATTTCTACTAAACTTTTTCTAATACCAAATGTAAATAAATCAACCCCAGTATCCTATAGATAGTGCCTTAAATTATTACATTGGTATAAAAAATAAGGAAGTCACATCCTGAAGGACATAATAGTTTAGTAGCTTTGGAAAACCAGATACAGACATAATTGTTACATTACAAATTTAAAGGAAAAACAAAAAATAAACTCCATTGGAAACATCCATAAACTCCTAGATTATCCCTACATGTCATTCATAATATAAATCTTCACATACTAGGGAAAAATAAAATATAAGAAAGGGGTGAGCTTAGATGCTCCGATCTTGAACATAATATGGCATGAATAAAAGATAAATAAATAATTCCATATAAATAATCACATGAGAATGAAACTTAACCAAAAATATTCTACTAGTTGAATAATCACATGGGATATCAATTAATAATATCATAATGAGGGAATGCATGATGTCATCCATCATAAAAATACCATCAAGTCCTAATTCAAGAAGTATACATAAATGGATAAGTCCTCAGCTAAAACCTAGTCTAGTTTGTCTAATGAGACCTACCGATGCATTGGGGGGATATAGTGGGCCTTGTCTATCACTTACTAAGTCCAATTCATTTATTATATGTCGAATAATATATTTAAAAAGATATATTTAAACCAAAATATCCCATACCACTTTGAAATATTTTAATCATAATCATATATGAAAATAATCTAATAAAATCATTGATAAATTCTTGAGAGAAATACCCTTTTACTTTGGAAAGAAGAGTTATTTTGGAAAATAATTTGTATTTTTCATAAAATCATATTGTAAACATGTATATCCAAGAAAAGAAAAGGTAAGAATAATGAAATTATTTTTTTGGCATAAATGTTGTCAAAATTAGTTTTTAAGAAACTTCAGAAATAAGCCTCTTTAATGCGGTTTAAGGGAAAATATTAAAGAGTCTTTAAAAAAGTAAAAGGATTAAATGTTTTAATAAAACTAGAAATTAAATAAGATAGTTTTTCATCATAAAAATATTTATTTTATAAAAATATTGTTGTATTAAAACATATTATAGAGTGTACTTGAAAATAGGTATGAAATTGGAAAGTTCCCTTAAATCCAGCTTACTTATCGAGAGGAATTTAAAATAAAACCTTATAAAACATGTATTTCCACATGAAATAAAGATGAAATGATTTAGATAAATTATTATAAAACATATAAATATAATGGATAATAATTATATAAAAATATTTAAGAATTACATTGGGGTAAGGAGAGAGAAAGTGTAACCCGGATAAAAGATGGAGGTTTGGAAAGAATCCATTACCACTTTGAAAACAGTCAAACCATATGCTCTATAAAATTAATGATCATAAAATAAAACATTTAATACCATTAATATAAATATATTAATTATATTTTACATCAATGGTCATTATACATACACCAAACACAAGAAACATTAGTGAATAAGGAATATCTCATAGAAATAAAAGTGAGATGAGAAAACTCTTACCTTATGTTCGAATGTGTTATGCACTTGATTTTAATGTCCTGAATAATCATATTAAATCAATAAATCAATTAATTAATAACCTTTTATACATGTATTTTATTTACTATAATTTTATTAAGTTTATTTATGGTCTTTTTTATGATTTATAAAATACAATTTTTTCATTTGGGAGCATTCGTTTCCTTGGTTTTCATGACCGGTTTACTTGTATAAATGTATGGAAAATCATGTAAAATGAGAATAGTTGTATAGAATTGAAATTATATTTTATTAATGAAATTTCATAATATTAATTTTTTATATATTTCATTCAGTTATATGTAATGAGGATGAATCATTAGATAAAACATTAGTGATATTCGTTTAGATAATTTTGGTGTTTTTTGGATCATCACGAACTAGTTTTGTTTTATTAGTTAATATTATATATATACTAGTTATAAAAATTTAAATAATATATAATACATATATTATAATCTAGTTTAACCTAGAAAGTTTTTTTTATTATCATCCTTGAAGGCGTATTTGAAAAATGAAAACACGTCATCCACGAAGGGGTAAATCGACACCTCATGGATGGTGTTTTTATTTTTAGAATGAAAGGAAGAGGAGAAGAGACTTGATGGTGGATTTCCCATTAACATAATAAAATTGTAGTTTATATAATATACTGGAGTTATTATTCATTTTTTTAAATAGGAGGTAATGGAATGATAATAAAATAAAATATACTGAAAAGAAATTAAAAGAAAAGGAAAGAGGTTTTTACCTCTTGAATTTTTTTTCATAAGAACCACCTTAGGGAAATTTGTTTTGGTATTTTTTGAGATTAGAACATCTAAGATGTTGGGGAGATTCATGGGAAGAGTATTGGGTATAAATTGGACAATATTCAAGGATTAATATGTGTGATGAGAAGAGGTGGTGATGTGTGATATTTATAATGGAGGAGATATGTGTTTTTTGATTATTTTATTCATTAGTTTATTATTTTGGATCAAGGTAAGAAATAGTGATGATTAAATTAATAAATATAGTAACTAGATAAGGATATTTTTAGATTATGGTTCTTAAATCAGTGATGACACAAGTAATAGTGTATTTAACTTATAATGTGTGTATATATATTTATCATATTTTACTATTTACAAAAAATTGAACTATTTTATAAAAATACAAAAAATTCACCCTAATATTTTTTCAACATGTAGAATTAAAAAATGGACTCCATTTTATGAATAATAAATTTAATTTTTAATTAAAAATATCATTTATTAAAAAAATATGGATTTTAAAATTACAACTGATTTTATAACACTTTGAAAAATTAATTAAGATCTCATTAAATTATATTATAATAATAAGACAAAAAAATATTTATTTATGAGTCTATTTTATGAAAATATATTTTCTTTTAAATCAATATATTAATTATAAAATTGTAAATAAATAATTATGTTTCACAAAAATACCAACATTTAATTTATCATTTTAAAACATTTATTTACTTATTCCATCATATAAATATTAAATATTTTATTTTATAAGATACCTAAATTTTATTTATAATTTAATAGGTTATGTTACTATAAAAATCATAAAAATACTATTAATATAACAAAAATGATAGTTTTATAAAAAAATCAGGATTTTTCACCATTCATTGGAAAATAAATATTTTCAGAATAATACCAAAATTTCACCCTAAGATATTTTCTATGTTCCTATTACAAATGAAGTTTTTTTATTCAATATATTTTATAAAAGTGTCAAAATTTAATTTTAAAACAAGTACATCATTAAAAGGAGGTAAAACTGCCTTTAAAAAATATAGCTCTTTTAATGCATAAAATTGGACTCATTCTTATCTTATGCCTATAAAATAATTTCGATGAATTTGAAATTTTTTGATAAAATATAATATATAAATTTCATAATTTTTTAAATACTATTCATTACCACCAATTTAACAGCTACATTATAATGTTCATTTAAAAATAATGATATTTAATCATATATCATTGTTCATTTATGTTTGGTGTTGTGTGAAACTTATGCCGTCAAGGAAATTAAATTTAAAAAAAGGACATACCATAAAATCTTGGGGTGTTATAGTTCAGTTATCATCATCTATCCTTGAGTCTATTTTACAGAGTGAGAAGCATGATGATGAGTTTAGAGGAATTAGAGAAATCCTATATAGTGGGGAGACCATTACGAGTTGGTCTCTCTCTTTAGATGATATTATTAGGATTGGGGATTGGTTTTTCATCCATGCTTCTATGAGGAGCTCAGTTTTTTTTAATTATCATAGTACTTCATGGTTCGTTCATCCGATCACTATGAAGATGTTTTATTACATAAGACATAGATTATGGTGTCTGAGTATGAAGTGTGACATTGCTAATTATGTTTCCTATTGTTACACTTTCCAACATATTAAGGTAGAGCATATGAAACCTCCTACTTTTCTCCAGCCTCTTCCAATGATGGTTTGGAAATGTAATGAGGCATCCATGGACTTTGTTGTTGGATTTTCATATAATTCCCGTGGTGGGAATGTTATCTGGGTGGTGATTCATCGGTTAATAAAGTCATCTCATTTTATTCAAATCAAAGTCACCATAAAGGTTAAAGATCTGGGTAATATGTAGGTGGGAGAAATTGTAAGGTTACATGGGGTTCCTTATACCATTGTTTTAGATAGGGATCCAAGGTTTACATCAAGGTTCCAGAGAAGTATCTAATAGGTGATGGGGACTTAGGTCAGATTGAGTATAGTTTATCATCCATAGATGGATAGTCAGACATAGAATGTTATTCAGATCTTGGTGGATATGATTCATGTCTGTGTCTTGGATTTTAGTGAGTCTTTGGATATCCATATGGGACTGGTTGAGTTTTCTTATAACAATAGTTATTAGTCATCGATCAGAATGGCTCCTTTTGAGGATTTGTATGGTCACCCATGTAGATCACCACTTTGTTGGGAAAAGGTTGGCGGGGCTTCTTTAGTGAGACTGAGTTTGGTTTAGGAGACATCCAAAAGGATTTAGGATTTACATCAGTGTCTAGTTACAATATAGAGTCAGTAGAAATATTATACAGATCAATGGAGTCATTCTTTGGAGTTTTCCATAGTTTACTAAGTTTTCTTGAAAGTTTCTCCTCGGGGTCACTATTAGTTTTGGAAAATTGGGAAAGTTGGATCTGATATATGTTGGACCATTTGAGGTTATTTAGAAGCTTGGGTAAGTTTATTATGCGTTGGCATTTCTGAATTAGTTGATAAGAATTCATTATGTTTTCCACACATCACAGCTCATGAAATATCATCCTAAACCATCTCATATTATGAATTGGGAAGAGATTGAATTAGATTCATTTGTTTCTATTGATGAGCATCTAGTTGAGATCATTGGATATCAATATAAAGTCTTATATGGTAAGTCTATCCAATTGGTTAAGGTATTATGGTGGCATGGATCAGATTATCATGAGACTTGGGAGCATGAGTCATTGATGAGGGAGAAGCGACATCACCTCTTTATCAGACTTCATTTTTTCACATGACTTCCCATGGAAAAAAAGTCTTATGGTGGGGAGTTTTTAACATCCCATTAATTACTTTTAGGTGTTTCCTACTCTTTTCTAGTTTTCCTCTTTAATTGGGTATGTGTCAGGACTCCCAAGGATGGATAACATTTTTTGATAAAAATAAACTAATTTTTAGGGATGTAGGTTTGTTTGAATTAATGGATTCCATGTATAAATGTGTTAATATTTTTTCGAGGTTCTCCCCAAGCTTAAAAAATTCTTGAGTTTGTTTGAGGTTTTTGTAAAGAATCTATATTTTTTACAGTCTTCAATAAAAATACAAGTTGTGTAATGGGAGTACATGATGTGTAGGTTCTGCAAGGAATATTCCATGAACCTGTTACCAAACATGAAGTGAGTATATACCTTGTGATGATTAAATGCTATGTAATGTTAAAAGATTAGTTTTTAATTAAAAATTGATGGTTTTTTTTGGAATATATGAGACCTGAGGATTGCATGATGTGTAAAGGGATTACATTCAATGTACATCTCATAGACAAGGCTTTTAGGGAACTGCATCAATTCATTATTATTTAATTATTCCATAGATCTCTCCCCTCTCGACATAGAAGGGTTATCAGGAAATGTTGGGAGCCTACATTTGATCCAGATTGATTCATTAAGTGATTGATAATTATTGGGGTTGGAATTTGTCTCTCTAAGTGAGTAGTCATTTATACTTCTTCATTACTTTGATCATGGCAGTGCTGTTGTGTTGCATTATCAGATCCATTGACTCATGGTGATGTTTCTTTTTGATTATCTCTATATCCATTATGAGATCTGATTTTGAGGGCTATTTCCTTTGTTTGTTTTGGTGATTTTTTTCTATCTTCTTGAGGTATGATTAATTTAACCTCTTTTTTGAACCATTTTTTTGAATTGGATTAATTATAAGTTGTGTAGATTGATTCCAGGGACTCTATTGTTGTCTTTGTTGTGTTCTCCTTGTCGGTGGATTCTGTTGTGGGTGTGTATGACCCAAGTTTTGAGGTATGTAGTTCTATCTCTATCATGTTTTAGTGAACTGCATTGCTCATATTTTTAATAAATTGTTTTATTAAATGAAATAACATGATTGACTAATTTGTTTTGTGTGCTTGGAATTGGGTTTAAAAAAAATGGTTTCCCCCTAGTATTGGTAAATGGAAAAGGGTTTTCAAAGCATTGTGAAATGGTTTTGTGAAATGGTTTTCAAAACATGGTTTTATGAAAATGGATTGATGAATTGATTTGGAAAATAGATCACATAGGAATACTTGGGTACTTGGGTATAATTTATAGGAATAGGTCTCTCCCACTGTTATGGGGTTTTCACATGGGGATTTCTTCTACTACCTAGACCCATTATTCTAGGGAATTGT
Source organism: Viscum album (assembly GCA_963277665.1). NCBI lineage: Eukaryota > Viridiplantae > Streptophyta > Magnoliopsida > Santalales > Viscaceae > Viscum > Viscum album. Next base: position 118,375 of record CAUJRU010000110.1, read on the forward strand.
TAGACCTGTTGGGGGGTTCAATTTTTGGGGTGTTTCTATTCTCTCTATACTCGATGTATATGTACAATGGATTGATATGTACACAATTGTCTATGTTTGGTATGAGTGTCCTAGCTATCCTGACCTAGTGTGATCCCTAATGTGATGTTACCTCTTATTTTTCTTTTAGTTTGTACTATTTTGATTGTACTATCATGAATTTTATATGAGATATGATACATGATTTTTCTGACATGATATATCTACTATGATATATGGTTTTGAAATGATTTAAAACTGATTTACCTAATTTATTTGGGAAATGTGGAAAAACAATAAATTAAATTATTTTGTAATGATTCTAATATAAAAAAATATTAAACTGTTATCATGACTTGTTTTCTTTAAAGTTTATAATGATTGTATTATTGTTTAGAGAGTTGATATAGAACAATTGGGTGAGACCCTACTAAGACTGTTAGCTCAAACCATGTGTTCCACTTTAGTGGTGTGTGTACTTAGTTATGTATTTTAATGTAGGGAAATGAAAGGATCCATAGTGAGGAGGTGAAGTTTTCTATTTTCTGGGTTTTGGGAAGCTGGTGGTGTGACGGTGGGAGGTTTCCCACATTATCACACTGAGATATTGGAGTATCTATTTGTATTTTCCTATTTTGGTAGTCCTTTATGGTTAGACCTATACTTGGAGATTGTTTTTACTCTAGAGATGTTTGGTGTTCACTATTTGTTTTCTATTATGTAATATATTGATTATTTACATTTTTATCTCAGTTGTATATATTTTACATATTATTGCTTTAGGTTTGGAGAAATCATTCCCTTTGGTTTTTGTTTGATGCCCAGGTGCTAGTTACCACTCCGCAGGGATTGGGAACAACCTTCAGGTATGTGGAAGATCATGTCAGGTACCAATTTGAGAGGGTATCTGGGTTGGTTAATTACATAAAATATCCAATATTTATGAATTTTCAAATAATTAAAATGTAAATATTGATGGAAGGGGAGAAATAATATCTTTATCAAATGAGTATTCAACCATTTATCCAAATGAAGAGTAAATAGGCACAGAAGAAAGATATAGTGCTACAAAAGAAGGTAAGAAATATTCACAAGTTCATTATTCATTGTGATGGAATGATAAGGTTCAAGAACCTTGTATGTGTCTCATCAATACCAGATTTGAATAAGGAACTATTGGAGGAAGTTAATAGTTCATCATTCTCTATTCATCCTAGAAGTAGGAAGATGTATAGAGATCTAAAATAGTATTTCTTATGGGATAACATAAAAAGAGATATTGTAGAGTATGTATCTTAGTGATTTGTATATAATAAAATTAAGTCTGAGAGATAGAACTATAAGGGGTTGTTACAACCATTACCCATAGTATAATGGAAATGGGAAAACATCACCTTGGATTTTGTCTTCAAACTCCCCAAAACATCAAAAGGACATAATGTTATTTGGGTTGTAATTGATCACCTTACAAAGGAATAAATCTTTGTTACTTTCAGAGAAGATTTACCACTTGATCAAATTTCTATAATATACATCAAGGAAGTGGTAAGGTTGTATGAAGTACCACATTATTTTGCATCTGATCAAGATCCCAGGTTTATCTCGAAGTTCTGGAGAATTCTTAAGAAAGATCTTGATACAAAGTCGAGTTTCAACACTGATTATAATCCTCAGATATATGGATAGTCTGAGAGTACCATTAAAACTCTATAAGGCATGTTGATATATTTCTCTATGGATTTAAAATATGGTTAGTATCAACACTTTTCTTTGGTGTAATTTTCTTATAACAATATATTTCACTCAAGCATTCATATGGTTCCTTACGAATCCCTATATGGAAGTAAGTAAATAACTCAAACATGTTGGGATGAGGTTAGAGAAATAAATTTACTTGGATCTCATCTAGCTAATGAAATGGTATAAAAGTTTATATCTATTCAACAAAACATGAGGTTAGCTCAAAGTCAACAAAAAATTTATGATGACAATCATGGATGAGATCTAGAGTTTGAAGTTAGTGACAAGGTATTATTATGAATATATCATTTGAAAAAGTTAATGGGATTTAGAAATAAGGGGAATATATTCCCTATATTTATCTCTCCCTTTTAAATTCTTGATTATACTGGGACTATAGTTTTTTCTTTCCATTCCATCGAATCTCTCTCAAGTTCATGATATGTTTCATGTATCTCTTCTCAGGAAGTACATACTTGATCCTTCACATGTATTGAAATTGGAATTTATACCACCAAATAAAGGTATATCTTATAAGGAACAATTAGTGGAGATTCTATATTATATAGAGAAAGTGATATGGAATAATACCACTCAATTGGTTAATGTTTTGAGGTGAAATCAAAAAATTGAGGAATCTACAAGGTAACTTGAGGATTATATAATGTAGAAGTATCCTCATTTGTTTATAATATAGTGAAAAATTTTTGAGGGTGAAATTTATTTTAAGGTGGGTAGAATGTAACACCCTGATATTTTATGATATATATTTTTTAAATAAATTTAATTTATTTGATAACTTGTATTACATATAATACCGAGTTTAAATGAATTATGATATACTACTAAAATATTATTTAAATGTGAATGTTATAACCTATCTATTAAAATTAGAAGGTATGAATAGAATAAAATAAATAATGAAAAACTTATCGTTTATAAATGCATAAAATTAATTTATTAGTTATCAATTGAAAAAAATAAAAATAAAAACCATTTTAAGGTAAAATAGATGTTTTTATGAAAAAATATTTTTTGCGCACTATGTGTTTTTATCTTAATAAATTAAATTAATCACTATTGGTGAATTATTTTAAGGAAATTTATATATTATATAGCCAATAAAATGTTTTAATATTTATCTAATATTTTTTTTCTAGGCATGCAATAATAATAAACCCAGTTTTATGATTAAAAATTGTATTTTTCTAAAAAACAGTTTTCCTGATGTTTTGAGAACTTATGTTAAAATAAATTTTTGCCACATATATAAATTGAATATTTAAAAATGGATTCCATATTTGGAATATAAAGTCTTAAATTTTTTAAATAATTCCATTTTATTTATTTTTTCATTATGAATAGTCACCATGGTAAATTATTATCACCTCGGTAAGGGAAACACATGCAAAATAGGGTTAAAACTTTGGGATAAGCCTTTAAAATTTATATAAAACCTACATTTATCATTTTTAATGAGTTTATTTTATCCATTTACATCCATGTATCTAAAATATGTCCACTTGATTCCATTTTTCTTTGATATTGACCTATATATTATTTTATGTAGAGAAAATACAAAATGTCACTCTCTTAACTATAAACTTCTATTTTATGTTCACATAGAGACAAAAATAAGTTGTGAATGAATATTAAAGTTTTTTATGTGTATAATTAAATTATTTTTATAATGTTAATTTATTTATAATTTTTAGTAATTATATAATTACCTTAATTCCTCTATAAGGGTGACATACTATTTATTCAATTAATGAAAAAATATAATAAATGATTTTAAAAATATCAAAAGTAATACAATTTGGAGGAATTATTATGTTCCATTAATTTTATACATTAATATATCATATTAGGGTGAAATTATTATATTATAATTCCATATTTATTTATATGTTTTAAGATTCAAAATTAAATGAGTAGTTTTAAAAATGACAATAATGATATTTTATAATTTTTTTATAAATTATTTCAAAATAAAAAAAATATTGAAATAGAACATGAAGGATAACATATGGTCTAAAATTTCATACCTTTTCCATTTATGATATAATTTTTACCTTATAAGTAAAATTATAACCCTTTTATTTTAAAAAGACATTACCACAGTAAAGATTAAAATTGGTTAACCAAGGGGTAAAACCAAAGGATAATGTTTAAAATGATACCAAAACATTTATAAATTTCATTGAATAAGTATATTTTAACCATATAATATTTTTAATCAAATATTTTTCCATTTATAATTATTTTAAAATAGAAAAAATTAATTATATTTTAATCTTTTTAGAAATTTTAAGTGTGTCATTTCCCTCACTTATAAAATGATACATTTTATCTCAATTCTTAACACAAATTTGAGTCCAATATATCAACCAAAACATAAAAATTTATATTATAAAATTAATTATACACTAATTAGAGGTTCTGATATTCTTAAAATACCATTCCAAGGGACTTTAAGAAGGAATATACAAGAAGTCTATGAAAGAAGAGGTAATCATCTTTACCTACTCTTTCAAATTTATTTCTTCTTAAACTTCCTCTAAATTTCTTGAAATCATACTAAAATAATAAATATAGTATCATAAATATAATAAGATTTTATTATGATTATATTACAACCATTTTTCATCTCTTTCTCATTATATAAAAAGAGAAAACATCACTCGTTCATATGTACGACTTAACGTATCCATGTAGCGGCGTAATTTGTATTTCATCACCACTTTACTTGGATGGTTATAAATATGGAACTAGTTAATATATATGATATTTATGAAGTAATAATTATTTTTTAATTATAACATCATATATAAATTCTTACCTTCTAATATTTTGAAAAATGATAATGTCACTCATGCATACGTGTGAACTACCACCTCCACGAAGCGACGTGATCTGTTTTTTCATTTCCATTTTACATGGATGGTAATAAGGATAAATTTAATTAATATATATGATATATATGATATAATAATAATTATATAAATATGTATTATTATTTTTCTTTCTTTTATTTCATTCTTCAAAAAGTTAAAACAACGTTCATGAGTACGTACGACCTACCATCTCCATGAATAATGCAATTCATTTTTATAGCTATACCTTTTATGGATGATTATAACTCTATATATTGTCATGAACCAAATATGGTTTCCACTAATACTGGCACCAAATCCCACCCATGACAAGGCCTAAAGGGCGTTCCCTATCCCCACGGGATGGCACAAGTGCCCAGGTACCAATAAATTAGGTTTGGGAATGATTTACCTGAGTATGAAAGCATAAAACATTAAAAATAATCAATAATAAGAATATGAAATTTTCATGCCAAACAAGCCTTAAAAAACCATATCTAAATACATAGTTTTAAATAAAGTACAAGAGGTCCAAACATAAATGAAAAAATTAGAAAAATAGACACAATGACTCCACATGACAAGGGGTCATCACCCTTGAGCCGTCTCCACGACACCGCACCATAGGAGGGGACTAACAAACCGAACTACCTTTAACAGAGGCTTTTACTTTACCTGAGTTAAACACAATCAAGTATACTTACACCCAAGGGGTTTAAGTAGGGTTTGAGACTAATACCAATTGGATACCACCCAAATATTCCAAGGAGTATGCAATACAAGGTGAAAAAGCATGTAATTTTAATATGTAAGGAAAACAACAATAAATTCCAAGAAATGAAACTTTCAATTGAAAAAAGTTTCCAACATAAAACTTTCATAATGTTAACACATTTTAATAAGAAATTTTAGCTAATTTAATGTGCATCTAAACACATCCTAAGACAAGGGTAAATACCACAAATCCAATGATCACCAAAACTGGGAACACCCCTAGGCACTAGACAGTCTCAGGCCCTATGTATCTCATACCTTAGTGTAAAGTAACCATAGAAAAAATCCATTATCATGCACGGGCCACTAGTAGGGATTATACACATAGCCTATTTGTCCCAAATAATCATCAATATAGTTTAGTTATAGTTTTCATTATCCAAAATGCTAAGTGAAATAGGGACAAAACCTATCCGGATCACTAGCCGTACTAGTACATATTCACCCACCTAGGTACCCGGGCTTCCCCCTTTGTGATAAAAAAATTTCAGCATAATACATACATATATTTTCATATTAAAACTCCACTACTAGTCACAAACAAACAATACATTATCTATACACACTTTATACCACTTAAAACACACAACAAAACATTTTTATTTTCAATAAAACAACTTCTCAAAATCTCACATTGTTTTGCACCCAAAACTTCTTGAAATACCCACTTTGCACACCATGTGCACACTTAAAAGTCACCAAAACATAAATGGAAGACTTATAACCTTCAATGGAATAAAAAATTCAGTTATGGGGAAGAAATATATGAACCATGAAGTTATATCTTTTTAAAACCCCCATTTTCACACAAACATGACAATTAAAGTCCACATGCTTCACAAAAACCATTAAAACAAAATTTTGCAGCAACAAAAAAAAGAGAATAAAAATTAAAAAAAATATTTTCAGCCCTAATAAATTTAAATAAAATAAACTAAGTAATTATAGGGAATCCCTAAATGAACCAATAAAATATTTCTATGAAAACCCCCAATTTCACAAAAAATGGCACTTAAAATTCATTTTCTTTACAAACACCACTAAAACCAATTTTTTTCAGAAATAATAAAATTATATAAAAATGAAAATACTATAAAAACATCAAGATAATTCACAAGTATTTCATACACATTGGAATCACCTAACAAAATGGTTAAAACCTTGAATCCTTTGTGCGAGAATTCAATCGCAACACCGCCGCACCTCAAGGAAGGTAGATCGAGCCTAAAAACAGAATAATAGACAAAGAAAACCCAAAGTTAAACCCTAAGTAATAAACCCTACCCTATGGTCATTTTTAAATTCAATAAAAATAGAAGAAACTTCATGGAAAGGGGAGGAACTAAGAGGTAGAGGCACTTACTTGAGATTGTGTGAAGTTACTCCACTAAATTACCCATAAAAATGGAGTTTAAATAAAGTTTTGAGAGGAATTGAGGGATGAAATGGATGAAATTTTAGAATGGGGGAAGAAAGGGCCGAGTTTGGATAAATCCATCGAGGGAAAAGTGAAGGTCCCGGGCACAGTAGAAGCACGTGGGTGGATGTGCCCACTTGGGTTTTTTTCATTTTCAATGATCAATCTGGGATCAATACAATGATAAATGTCTGTCTCCATGGATCGAATCACAGAAATAGACAAAGAAGAAGAAAATTCTTGGAACCATAAAGGAAGGATCATCACAGGTTGATTATAATTAATTTAATTAATTAAAAATAAGTACATTTTATGGCATTCTTTCTTCATTGATATTTCTGATCACATTTCGATGTGATTTTTCATTGCGTCGTAGAGGCTAAGTGTAGAATTCCTCTAGCGGTGATCCACATTTGCACCACGTATCTCCAGACGTCGCCAAAGGAATATCTGGGTGCTAGCGTGGAGAAGCCTTTTCTTGAGTTGTCCGCCTTAGATCGTCTTGATCCAATGGAGGTGGATCTCTCTCAGTCTTGAGAGCATTCTTGGAGGACAGAGTTCTTTTGGTCTTGAGATAATTCTCTAGAATTGTTGTGCACAACTATTCTATTAGGAAAAGAGTTGGGTTGTGAGGATATTTATAATTGGGTTTGAGGTTGTAGAGTTCTGATAATAAATAAATGCATTATGCATTTTATTTATTTCATTAACTCTTATTAAAACCCCCATGTTGAATAATTAATTCCTTGACATGGGCCCATGCTGATTATAATAAATATCATTTAATAAAACAATATTATATCCTCAAAATCCCAACTAGAAAACTACACGGCGTGTAATCATTAATACATGGCATGTACTTGTTTTCCATAAAACTACACGGCATGTAATCATTAATATACGGTGTGTACTTTTTTTTTCATTTCCTTTCCAAAATGAAAACTACACGATGTGTAATCATTAATACATGGCGTGTACTCGTTTTCCATGAAAAACTACACAGTGTGTAATCATTAATACATGAAGTGTATATCTTGTTTTTAATTTACTTCTTCCTCAATCATTAAAATGATTTAGGCTTCCTTGAATAATTATTAAACCACGTACTGGAATAATATTTATTCTACTTGAGATACATGGATACACTTAGTGTGTGACCCTCTAGGCCTCTTTATCATTGGCATTAGGAAGGCTTGCCTAAAGTCCAAGATTACTGTCTAGCAACGGGTCAAGGCACCCAAGAGAAAGAAGTTGATGCCACATTGACGTGTCACCTCATACGAACAATTACTGTGTAATTTAATCCCTTTTTCTCAATATCTCATCAAGAAGGTTTCATGGAAGTGCCATAAACCTATATGCTTGATCTGTAATTTTTTTACTTCCAGAAATAAACTTGTCATGACACCATGGCCATAAATTTTTTTCGACAGTTCTATTTCAATCAAAGGGCCCGAGATATTTACTTCCATAAAAATGGAAGGGACAAATCCTTCCTTGACTTATACATTAACAACATGTCATTCATGACACACCCAACGTAACCTACTTCCCAAAAACTGTCTTCATGACAGTTTTCGTCAGAAAATATAAGTGCGCGAGTCATGACATGAGTTAATGATAATATTCCAGTCTAAGGACCATTACACACGCTTGTAGATAGCAATGTCCTATGACACCAAAACATGCGGAATTTCTACTGGCAGGTCTGTTCTCATAATCTCCCATCTTGGAGATTACCAAGTGCGAACTCCATGAGGGAGAGTCTCGTCTTCTTACAAGTAATCACACATGACAGTTTGTATACTATTTGTCCTATCATAGTATGTCATCCAACCGTAGAACTTTATTTAAGAATATTGTTATAGCATTTCAAGGTTATCATCATAGCGGGGATCTGCCATGACCTTATCAATGTAACAAATATTACAGGACATTATTATATTATAGTCATGCAGAACAATGAAAAATATATAATAAGTGAACTTTCATGTAATCAAAGTAAAAAATAGTTGGTTCTCAGGACACCAACCCTAAAAAAATCCCACTTGTATTAGAGCCAACTGCCTATGACTTTTAGTTTGCTAGACCTCACATGATGATCATGTTTCTACTGAGTCAAGGATTTAGTCAAGGGGTCTGCCACGTTGCCTTCTGTGGAAATACTGCTCACTACAACTTAACCTCTCTGAGAAAAATACTTCAAGAGATGATACTTACGAAGTATGTGCTTTGTCCGCTGATGTGACCTTGGCTCTTTTTCAAGTGCCACTGCTGCAGTATTATCATAATAGAGTGTGATAGGATCTTTCCTGCTAAGTACTACATCCAGCTCTTGGATGAAGCTTCACATCCATACTGCTTCTTTAGCTGCCTCAGAAGCTGCGATATACTCAGACTCTGCTGTATAATCTACAACCACACCTTGCTTTGAGCTCTTCCAACTCACTGTACCTCCATTCAAACTGAAGATGTATCCAGTCTACAACTTCATGTCATCTTAATCAGTTTGGAAACTAGCATATACATGTCCTCTGATGACTAGTTCCTCATCTCCTCCATAAAACAAGAACATATCCTTAGTACGACTCAAATACTTAAGGATAGTCTTGACTGCCATCCAATAGTGCTCTCCTAGATCAGCTTGATATCTACCTACCACACTTAATGCGTAAGAAAAATCTAGCCTTATACACAACATATCATACATGACTGACACAATCACAAATACATAAGGGATCCTTTCCATTTTATCTCTTTCCTCATGTGTCTGAGGACACATTTTCTTGGAAATATGAATGTCATGTGACACTGGAAACAATCCCCTCTTGGACTATTTCATACTGAATCTCTTCAGTATCTTGTCAATGTATGTACTTTGACTTAGGCCCAACATTCTTTTGGATCTATCACGGTGGATCTTGATCCTAAAAATATATGCTTCCTCACCCAAGTATTTCATAGAGAAGCATTTATCCAACCATGCCTTAACTAACTGTAAGAAATGTACTTCGTTTTCAATTAGTAATATGTCATCAACATATACTATTAGGAAAACAACTGCACTTCCACTAAACCTTTTGTAGACACAAGGCTCACATTCATTCTTAACAAATCCAAATTCAGTTACATCTTCATGAAAATGAATGTTCCATGACCTTGATTCTTGTTTTAATCCATAAATGGATTTATGTACCTTTCATACCTTGTTGGCATCCTTTGGAGTCACAAACCCTTAAGGTTGTATCATGTAGACATCTTACTGGAGGTTCCCATTAAGGAATGATGTTTTGACATCCATTTTCCAAATTTCATAGTCATGGTAAGTGGAAATGGCCAATAACATTCTAATGGATTTTAGCATCACAACCGGTGAAAAGGTTTCATCATAGTCAATTCCTTAATGCTGTCTAAAACCTTTTGCAACCAGTCGTGCCTTATAAGTGATGAATTTCCCCTACATGTCTAGTTTCTTCTTGAATACCCATTTATTACCAGTAGGCTTTACATGAACTGGAGGATCTACCAAAATCCAGACTTGGTTTTGGTACATGGAATCCATTTCAGAATTCATGGATTCTTGACACTTGGCAACATCTGTGCCTTTAACTACTTCCTAGAAGGTAAGAGGATCATCATTTTCAACCAATAATGAGTCACCATCCTCGATGATAAGAAAACCATATCATTCTGGTTATCTTACCTCTCTCATGATCCTACACAGTTCTTGTGTCACTGGAATAGATTATTCTTTCACAGGGCTTTGTGGAATCTGTTCTTGTACCAACTCCTGTGTATCTTGAGCCTCAAATTCATCAAATTCTATCTCGCTCCTACCACATCTTTTGGATATGTTATCCCTCTCAAGGAATATGGCATGTATTTCCACTGTAACCTTTTTATCTGAGGGGTTGTATAGGTAATATCCCCTTGTTTCCTTGGGATATCCTATAAAGATACACTCTGTGCCTCGGGGTGCAAGCTTGTTACCTGAAGAGGCCTTAACAAATTCTTCGCTACCCTACACATGTAAATTTGATAAAATGGCTTTGAATACACTCCATAATTCATATGGAATACCATTTATCAATTTAGTTGGTACTTGGTTTAGTATTTGTGCTACTGTTTGTAATGCATATCCCCAAAAGGATAATGGAAGACTCACATGACTCATCATTAATCTCACCATGTCCAATAGGGTGTGGTTCCTCCTTTCACTTACTCCATTCCACTGAGGCATGTAAGGAGGAGTGAGTTGAGATAGAATCCCAAACTCCTGTAAAAAATCAATGAAGTCCTGATTAAGATATTCTCCTCCTCTGTCTGAGCAGAGTTTCTTAATCTTCTTACCAAGATAGTTCTCAACTTCATTATTTTATTCTTTGAACTGATCAAAAGAATCTGACTTATACCTCATTAAGTAAATATATCCATATCTATTAAAATCATCAGTAAAAGTTATGAAGTATGAGAACCCACCCCTTGCTTCAATTGGAAATGGTACACATACATCTGTGTGAACTAATTCTAGAAGCTCTTTATCCCTTTCACTTTTACCACTAAAAGGGGCTTCAGTCATTTTTCCTTATAGACATGAATGACATACACCAAGTGGTTTTAGTTAGAAAGAATCTAAATACCCATCTTGATGTAATTTTTTCAAACATTTCTCATTGATATGACCTAGCCGGTGATGCCAAAGTTGGGTGTGGTATGAGTCATGTGAATTAACTTTGTCATCGATTTCCATTACTTGGTTTGTGTAGTCTAACACATAAGGGCCATTATATAAATGTGCTCTACCAAAACAAATGCTATCTTTATAAAAGTAGCAACATTCATTTCCAAATTTGAAGATGAATCCATCATTATATAATCTGGATACTAATATAATGTTTTTGGTTATAGAGGGTACATAATAATATCCTTTTAAAACCAAGACCATCCCATTAGGTAATGTGAGGTGGTAGTCTCCGACAGCTACAACATCGAGTTTGGATCTGTTGGCTGCTCGCAGATCCACCTCACCTCAGTCAATATTTCTGAATCTACTTGGTTACAGTATTTGGATACAGATGTGAGAACCAAAAGCAGTATCTAATACCCAATTAGTAGAAATAGATAGATTGTATTCGATAATAAATGCACCTAAAGCTTCCCCTTACTTCCTTGGCTGGGTGCAGTTTTCCTTCCAGTATACCTTCTTGCCACATGCAAAACAAACAACCTCCTATTCTCTTGCATCCCCTTTGATATTCCTTTTCTTGGAAGGACTTGAAGAAGATTTGGGCTTAAATCTCTTCACCTTCCCTTTCCTTTTATTCACCATAAGGACAGAAGGCTTTTCACACTTCATATCATTTTCCACTTGGAAAATGAGGATAAGGAGATCAGATAGAGACTTCTCAATGTTGTTCATGTTGAAATTTACAACAAAGTTAGAGAAGATCTGGGGGAGTGATGCTAGAATGAGATAGGTACCCAATTCTTTGGGGAGTTTAAACCCTATAACCTCCAAGCGCTCAATTTAGACAATGATCTTGACTACATGAGGCCCAGATGGGGCACCCTCTCCAAGCTTGATCTAAAATAGAGCCTTGGAGATCTCAAACCTTTCTTGTCTTGATATCTCCTAGTATAGACCATGGAGGTGCTCGTGCATGCTATAGGAATCCATGTCCTCATGAGACTTCATGATCTAACATGACATTGATGATATCATCAAACATTTAATGTCGAGTGGATCACTAAAATGTTGATCATAGACCAGAAAATCTTTATCACTCACCCCTTGGGCAGGAGAATCAGGAAGTGATGACTCCAGCATGTAATACTTTCGTTCATGGTGTAGGATAATCCAAAGGCACCTAAACCATTCCTAGAAGTTACTACCGGTGAGGATATTGTCTTTATCTATAATTGATCATAGAGAAAAGGTGGTTGATGAGTTTTTCATATTGATTCTACAAATTAAAAGAGCAAATTTATCAGTACTTTATTGATTACATTTTATGAAAAATAATAAATGAATTTATTAATTCTCCCACTATTTTATCAAGTCCCAATGACCTTCACCATTGAACTCAGAATGTCTAGTTTCTTTGACAATATAGTGGCAAGGATCCATATTCCCCTTCGCATAACCCCAATAAGGGTTGGTGAAGCTATTTGAAGGTATTTAGGTAGGTAGGTCTTTGCCAACTGTGAGCTTACAGTTCCTTGATCTGTTAAGTGGACTCCCCAATCCTGAAATCCTGACTTGGATTTCTTCAACACTTGCCTCCATTTTACAACAAGTCTATCAAGGGATACTCCTCTTGATGTAAAATGTTTAAGTCTACCCGAAACTTTTATAAGAGCTTCCTTTATAAAAGTAAGTTTCCCAACAAGGGTTGGTCAAACACATAGTTTTATTGAGTCTTTCCCTTAATCAAGCAACAGAATGATTGGTCTAACTTAATATGGTATTTGAGGGATTTTATTCTTTATGTGTAGTTTTTCATTATCACATGCTTGTTAATATTAAGTGATGCTTGCTTAAGTGATTAACCATGTTCTGATAATGTTTACACATAGTCCAGTTTTTATTTTATTCCATCTTTTCATGCTTGTTTGTTTCATTAATTATGTGATCAAGACAACACATACATAATAAATAAACCATGCAATCAGACAGAAATAAAATTACATGGAATGATCATGAGATTCTATTGGTTAGTTTATCTATCGGTTTGATAAGCTAAACCTGACCTAGAAAAAAACACCTTGAACCGATGGTTCGTGTTTTGCAGCTCCCACCTGTCCAACTTTATATTTTTTTGGGTTGGTTTCGCCTTAGATTCAGGTTTTGAATTGTCTCCTCTGGCTTGGGAGATCCTCCATTACATGGGGTTTACATTAAAGAAACCATGGGCACACAGCCCCTACATTTTATTGGAAGAAGGCTCACATGCCAACGAATTTAAATTAAACAAATTTAAATGAAACCATACACACATACAAAGGGTATCTGGTCTAGCTCATGATAATCCATAGCATGAAATGACATTTACGCATATTTAGAATTCAAATTATTTTAATCATCCTATTTAAGATAAGTCACTCTTGAAATTAATTAATTATGATCTTATAATTAATCAATTCTTTATCTTAAATTCCTTTCTGAATTTTCTTTAGATTCTTCTCATCCATATCCCTTGTACAGGTCTTTGTACTTTTGGAAGAAACCTGGTAAAATTCCATTTTTGGAAAGTACACGGTGTCTAAGAAATATTACACAGCGTGTATTTTTCACCCTTTATCCAAAGTACACACTGGGGGATTTGGCTTGTTTTATGTACTTTAGAAATTTTTGAGTACATGGCATGTAGATTAAGATAACACGGCGTGTACTTGTTACACGGTTATCGAAATGTTAATCCCGTGTATGCGGAACACGACTTCTCCATGTACATGATTTCACTTGGGCCAGATCAGAATACACGACGTGTTGATTCAACATACACGCCATGTATTCCGGTTCCACGAACCATTCATTTCTAGTCAAAATGGTGTAATAAAACTCAGGAATACTCAATTCACATGACATGGTTTGGCGGACCAGTACCGGTTCGTTGAACCTAAGTACACGGCGTGTAGTTTTCACTACACGTCGTGTATTATTATGTTATACGGACAAAAATAGTGGATCCTCCGGATGAGTTCCTCATTTTTAATTTAATCAAAATTAAAATTAAATGTTTGTTTATGTGATATGAATTGAGAAACAACGAAGAAAGAACATTTCTCATTCATTCAGTTTTATAGAATGATTTATCTTGAATTGAATCAAATATAAATGCATAAATTATCAATGAAAATTAAATAACTATAATAAATGCTGTGACCTCCTCTGATACCACTTGAAGGTCCCGGGTGCAATGGAAGCCTGTGGGTGGATGTTCCCACTTGGGTTTTTGTCATTTGAAATGATCAATCTGGGATCAATATGATGATAAACACCAGTCTCCATGGATCAAATCATAGAAATAGACAAAGAATAATAAAAGTCCCGGATCCATAAAGGAAGGATCATCACAGGTTGATTATAATTAATTTAATTAATTGACAAGAAGTACCTTTTATGGTGTTCTTTATTTGTTGATATTTATGATCACGTTCTGATGTGATTCTTCGTTGCTTTATAGAATCCAAGTTTAGACTTCCTCTAGCAGTGATCCACACGTGCACCACATATCTATGGACGTCACCAAAGGAATCTCCGGGTGCTATCATGGAGAAGCCTTTGCTTGCATTGTACACCTTAGATCGCCTTGATCTGATAGAGGTGGATCTCTCTCGGTCTTGAGAGAATTATTAGAGGACAAAGTTCTTTTGATCTTGAGAGAATTATCCAGAATTTTTGTGCACAATGATTCTCTTAGGAAAAGAGTTGGGTTGCGAGGATATTTGTAATCAGGTTTGAGGTTGTAAAGTTATGACAATAAATAAATGCGTTACACATTTCATTTATTTCATTAACTCTTATTGAAAACCCCCATTTCAAATAATTAATTCCTTGAAATTCACCCATGTTGATTATAATAAATATCATTTAATAAAAAAATATTATATCCTCAAAATCCCAACTGGAAAACTACACAGCGTGTAATAATTAATACACGGTGTGTACTTGTTTTCCATAAAACTACACGGCATGTAATCATTAATACATGACATGTACTTGTTTTTTATTTCCTTTCCAAAATGAAAACTACACAGCATGTAATCATTAATACACGGCATGTACTTGTTTTCCATGAAAAACTACACGGTGTGTAATCATTAATACACGACGTGTATATCTTATTTTTCATCTCCTTATTCCTCCATCATTAAAATGATTTAGGATTACTTGAATAATTATTAAACCATGTACAAGAATAATATTTATTCTACTTGAGATACTTGGATACACTTAGTGTGTGTCCCTCTAGGCCTCTTTCTCATTGGCATTAGGCGGGCTTGCCTAAAGTCTAAGATTACTGTCTAGCAACGGGTCAAGGCACCCAAGAGAAAGAAGTTTACGCTGCATTGACGTGTCACCTCATACGAATGCTTAATGTGTAATTTAATCCCTTTGTCTCAATATCTCATCAAGCAGGTTTCATGGCAGTGTCATAAACCTATATGCTTGATCTGTCATTCTTTGACTTCCATAAATAAACTCATCATGACACCATGGCCATGGAATTTGTTTGACAGTTCTATTTCAATAAAAGGGCTCGGGATATTTACTTTCATAGACATGGAAGGGATAAATCCTTCCTCGACTTATCCATTAACAACATGTCATTCGTGAAACACTCAACGTACCCTATTTCCTGCCAACTGTCTTCATGATGGTTTTTGTCATCAAATCTAAGGGTGCAAGTCATGACATGAGTTAATGATAATATTCTAGTCTAAGGACCATTACACACGCTCATAGATAGTAATGTCCTATGACACCAAAACATGCGGTATTGCTACTGGTGGGTCTGTTCTCATAATCTCACATCTTGGAGATTACTAAGTGCGAACTCCATGAGAGAGAGTCTAATCTTCTTATGAGTACTCTCACATGACAGTCTGTATACTATGTTTCCTATCATAGTATGTCATCCAACCCTAGAACTTTATTTAAGAATATTGTTATATAATTTCATGGTTCTCATCATAGTGGGGATCTTCCATGAACTTATCAATGCAAAAAATATTCCAGGACATTATTATATTATAGTAACGCAGAACAATGAAAAATATATAATAAGTGAACATTAATGTAATAAAAGTACAAAAAAGTTGGTTCTCAGGACACCAACCCTAACAAAAAGAAGTAATTTCAACAAACTTTTAATGACCTGGACATAGGCACAAGGTTTGTGTGCACGGTTTGGCAAACCGTGCACCTAAACCGTGAACCCTCCTTTATCCCATAAAAACATCTACAAAAGACAATAAAATTTGTGGGGGATTAGGGGGACTTAGGGGGGGATGTTAGGATAAAAATATAAGAAATATAAATACCTTTAATGATGAACTTGGGTGTGAAAATTCTCCCCACCATGAAAAATTTCCGTCTGAGAAAGTTGACAAGAGGCTTGATCAGAAAAGAAGAATGGGTACTCATCCTCAACCCATGAATTCCACTCCCAAGTCTCATGTGTATCACCACTATGCTTCTAATGGACTCGGACCAGCAGAATAGACTTCCATAGAAGAACCATCTCTTGGGAGTCCACTATTTTCACTAGCTGCACAAAAACTGACAAGTCAGGCTCTATCTACAGTTCTTCCCAACTCAGCACATGGGATAGATCTGGCTTGTATTTATTCAACTGGGAGATATGGAAGACATCATGGATGGATGTTAACTGAGAAGCTAATGACAACATGTATTCCACCTTGACAATACACTCAGTGATCTCAAAAGGTATGACATATCTTGGTGTCATCTTCCATTGCTTTCCAAATCGATGATGGCCCAGACGAGGGACCACTTTCAAGAATACCCTGTCACCCACAGAAAAATCTAGGTCCCAATGCCTCCGGTCAACATAAGATTTATGGATACTCTGAGCTATCAATAAACACTACCTAATCAACTTGAACTTCTCAGACATCTTCTGCACCAGACTCGGCCCCAGTAGTGAGGTCTCACCTACCTCATCCCACCATAGGGCGGAACGACAAATACAACCATAGAGCGCCTCAAATAGAGACATTAAAATCGAGTATTGGTAACCATTATTATAATAAAACTCAACCAATCCCAAATGTCTATCCTAGGAACCTCAAAATTCCAGAACACATGCATGAAGCATGTCCTCCAAAATCCGATTTGCCTGCTCTATCTGACCCTCTGTTTGAGGATGGTATACCGTGATCATCTTAATATGAGACCCCAATGCCTTATGAAGGCCTTCCTAGAATTGATAAGTGAAACATGGGTCTATATCTAAGACAACTGCTGATGACACACCATGGATCCTTACCACCTCTTGAAGATACAAACGGCCCAACTCATCCACTTTAGCTATATCTATAATCGGAATGAAGTGGGATGATTCGGTCAGACTATAGATCACCAGCCAAATGGAATTCTTACACCGGGGTGTATAAGGCAAACCAACAATGAAGTCTATGGAAACCTCATCCCACTTCCAGGTAGGAATGGGTAATGACGGGAGCAAACTGGAGGGCCTTTGATGCTTTGCTTTCACCTACTAGCATGTGTAGCATCTAGACACAAATTCCATGACGTCTTGCCTAGTACCAGGACACCAGAACTACCGATAGACATCATAATACATCTTGGTGGAACCTGGATGGACAGACCACTGAAACTGGTGGATATCCTCCATCACCACCTTCCATAGAGATAACGACACTACAGAACGGCCCTTGAAGCACAAGATGCCCTCGGGAGATGACGACCTATTAGAGGACATCTCCCCACCATGAAGAAACTTCCTCAACCACTGACAAAGATCATCACTAGGATGTTACTGCAGAATCAAATCCAGGAGAGAAGGATTCAACTGAACACTCGCCAAGAACGCACCCCCATTTTGCTCCTTGGTCGCCATATGCATCTGAGAAAAGAGCCCCATCAAAGTCCACTCATCACTAGACTTCCTCAAAGACTGCACTGGAACTCTTCTACTCAAGGAATCGAAAACCACATTACCCTTTCTTGGGGTATAGAAAATGTGAAAGTTGAACCCCTACAAGTACTCGATCCAACGATGATGCCTTAAGTTGAGGTACTTCTACGAGAAGATATAGGCTAAGTGTTGACGCTCCTTTCCGTCAAAGAGTCTAACGAATGAAAAGGGAAATATCTTGAACCCAAAGTGATACATCCTTTGAAGAAACATAAAAAATTGATAAAGGAATGAACAAGGATTACTCCCCACTTGGGTCACGCAAGTTCCACCAAGGTCGCACAAGTATACCTGCGCGCCACCTTTTGGGCACGCAGGTGACTTGCGCGCCCTCTTTGATTCTCGCTCGGGGTCTTCATCAGCCTATAATTCCCCCAGTGGGCCCCCCATTTCAGAGGGGAAAAATCCAGAAAACTTAGATTTCAGCTCCCAACACCCTAGTCTCTTATCAAAGCTTCCGAACACTTCTAAGGTAATTTCTTACCTAGAAAGAAATATCTAAAGAGGGGGAACATGGCCTAAGTGTTGAAATTCATCAACACTTTCACGCCTAGGTGTCTAAAACCTTAAGGGAAATGAAGACACCTGCGTGCTGCCTAATCCCTTCACCAGAACTTTCACTCTGCCCTTTTGTAAGCCTCTAGGGGTAGTACTAAGAGCTTGAGCCAAGTCTCGCCCAAGTATTACCCCATGGGTTGACAGTTGTGCAATTACCCATGCGTCGCACAGGTATACCTGCGCGACCAATACTTGCACGCCCACGCAAGACTTGCACGCCCCTCTCTTTTTGGGTTCCCCTCCTACCTATTTCACCTCTCTTATGCCTATCCACCTCTCCTATTCAATATTAAGCCCTCAGAACTCTCTTCAAATCCATTTATGGCATGATTTCTTGATTGGCTTCCTTATTTGAAAGGAATTCTGTGGAACATCTCTCAAAACCTAGTGATTTACATATCTTTATGTCACTAAGGTTAGAGATTTCATTCATTCAACCTCATCCTTCAAGATGAGAGGACCTTCAACCTGGTCCTCCTTTTCAGGAGTAAGCCCCAGTCCAAAACCTCAAATATGGGCCTCCTCCTTAAGAGTAAGCCCCAAGTCCTCTAACCTGGGCCTCCTTTTCAGGAGTAAGCCCCAGTTTCAAAATTCTATTAATTTGGGCATCCTCCTTAGGAGTAAACCCCAAGTTCCCCAATTTGGGCCTCCTTTTCAAGAGTAATCCCCATTCATAATTTCCTTTAACTTGGGTATCCTTCTCAGGAATAATCCCTAAGTCTCAAGTCTTCTTAACCTGGGAATCCTTCTTAAGAGTAAGTCCTAAGTTCCCAAATTCTAAATTCCTTTAACCTGGGCATCCTTCTTAGGAATAATCCCCAGTCATAATTTCTCTTAACCAGTCTTAATTTTCTTTTGATCTGATCTTCCTTATCAGGAGTAAAACCCAATCAGAAGTCCCCGCTAATTTGGGCATCCTTCTCAGGATTAAGTCCTAAGTTAAGTATCCAAATATCCATAAAGATCATATACCTTTATGGACCTTGTTTCCGGGTTTCTTCTCTAAAGTAAATCCAAATCCTCATCTATCTGGGTAGTCATACATACATAAGCCCCACATTATTTCTTAGGATTGCATCTTTCATGGCACAATTGTATGGTTTTACCAATACCTCTTGTTTCTCACACCAAGCATGACTCACGTGATCTTAGAGTGTAAAAGTAATTATGACATCTTTCTTTGAGCCATCAATCATGAATAAACCTCATACTCCCTTACTCGAACTACATGGGTTCTGATTCCTTTTATAAATAAGGATACGTAGGTAGCTTGTCTACGGGTTCGATCCCAACTCTAAAATAACCCATGTCTTTCTGAATGAAAATAAACTTCAAGTTCCCCACTGAGTGGCTTTAAAACCAGTATGGTTATCATAATAACCAAGAGACATATATAATGTATCGAAGGATACCATTGAATAAGAATCTCTAAAAAAATACAGATGATTCTCTATCAATGAATAACCTTGAATACATATAAAAGATTCTCTAAATTTCATATATATCAATCATTGATTGTCAGATATAAAGGAAAGATCATTTTCATACTTGGTAATGTAATAAGGATTAACGAACATAACTCAAATCTACAAAGAGATTCCCAGAGTATACAATAATTCCCCTCAAAAGGTGTGATGAGTCCGACCTCCCATCCTCTCGACCAATGCAAATTCTTAAGCCTCATCGGTCCACAACTAATGAGCACCTACCTTTCTAAAGTAGGTCTAAATGGATATAGAATCATTGGATGTTTCCGGTTCTATAAATAAACCTATTAAAAACCGATTGGAATGTTTAAACCTTAATTAAACGAGGTCATCCCCAATTCTAGGTGAAACAAAAAATGGTGAACCTGACGTGAATCCTTAACCAAGTTGAAATGATGTTTTACCTATTTGTTAGGCCCCTATTTAAACTCAATGAGAGGGCCAACAAAACAATCAATAACATATGTGCTTATCCAAAAGATGTAGTGGCCATACTTGTCTTGATTACATCTGTTATGTTAAAAATACACTCTTTTCCAAGATCTTCTACATTACAGAAATGGATTCTATTAAGTTCACACCTGTGAATACCTCTACTACTACTCTTGTTGGATCGTCGTCCGCTCTGAGGATGACGTCACCTACTCAGCGTCTTCAACTCTAGGTATCAAATGCACTGGTTAAGGAGTACCGTCAACATGGTACCATCCTGAATCTGGAGGCCGCTTTACAAGCCCTCCAAGTTAATAATTCAACCTGGTCGTCCATACAATGATGACCAGCGATCAAGAAGCAGGTAGTGCCAACCACCATTTCCAACCGTTTTGGGTCGTTATCCCCAGAACACAATCACCAGTCCCTCCCATATTCTTGGGAGGTGAATGAGAAGGCTCCTCAAGGCCTTAATTCAAAGAGACAAGAATCCTTCCCCAGGGTTCTCATCAACAATCGGCACTAGACTTGTGTGAAAGTGCACCCTCAACATGATGAGGGTATCATTTCCAAGCGTTCGACTCAGGTTCCTTGAACCCGAGAAGGAAAGATGAACCTCTAGAGGCGAAATCCAGTCAACAGTGAGTAGGTCCTTATCTCTGCTATCTATGGATAATTCCACCAACCAAACTTGGTGGCAAACAATGAGCGGGCACACACACCCATCCGTTTTAATTCCGCTGTCCAGCAGACTCGTTTGGCAGCAGCACGCCAATCCCGCCAGGCAATTCCGGCGGAGTACTATATACATGAACATATACCTGTTTATAAATCATTAGCTAGTCAGCAGGCTCGGCTGACTACATACGATGGATCCCGCCAACCCAATGTGTTGAAAACTGGTAAATAGACACATACACTTGCTTACACTCATCAATCCTGCCAGCAGCCTCGTCTGTCAGTATTAAAGGAAGCTCGTCAACCACGTTTGGCGAAGTTCAATCAGCAGGCACATACACCTGCTAGTATTGATCAATCCTACCAACAGTCTCGTTTGGTAGCACTCAGAGAAGTGAGTCGGAAATCTCCGACGATAAACAGGAGGCAGACTCAACTCTCTACCCCCACACTTGAGTACTGTCAGGATTCACTGACAGGAAAAGGAGGCATGAGAACGAACACACACCTACTCCAAACAAGGAATGGACGTATATCCCCGTGTCGGTAACTGAAGTCACCAAGCACATTCTGTCAATGGTGAAAGAGCAGAAGCAAATCCCTACTCATATTCTGGATGCCTTCCAGGATATTATAATAGCATCAATAGCATCACAGGGAAAGACATACAAATCTATCCCTACCAGTGGAGTGACACATCAACAGTTAACTCCAGAACAGACACACACCTCTGTTCTAGTCCAATAGGGTTGTGGGGCATACTCCCCCATATCATATGGACAACCAAGTCAGACACATACACCTAATTTGAGTGGAGATAATCAGCCTAACCTGATCATTTTTCTTGAGCAGGCACATACACCTACCTATAATGACCACTTTAATCAACAAGTGGTTCCGAAATTGAGTAAGAAGGTGTCTAAAAAGAAGACCCGCCTAAAAAAGTCAAGAAAGCAAGAGCTAATTTGTAATAAGGCCTTGCTCGATGCTGGAGTTCTTGAAGCCCTCAGACAATTATCTATTGGAATTCAAGATTCTAATCCCTCATTTCCCAATAGTGGGAAAATTAATTTTGAAGGTCTTCATCAGACACTTCCTCATGAAGGATTGCTTCATGACAGTTTGATCGATCTCGAAATTTCGTCTTCAGATGAGAGCTACAAGAACCCTCTGTGTAGCCAGAAGATCAAGGAGCAAGAGGTTTAATATTTTGCTGTATCCCACCATGGTGGTCCTCCCCATGATGATGAATTTAGATTCTAAAGTCCTCTCCGAAGTAGTAATTCTCATTTCCTGGAAAATTATTCAGAGGACAATACAGTTACGAGAAATACCTCTTATCTTGAGGCACTTGAAAATGTAAAGCCAGTCATGTATGATGATTTATCACTATAAAGTGAAATAATTTCTCAATCAAAAGATATCCCAGGGTGTAGGTCATTCTATGAACCACACTTAGGTCATTCATCTTCTAGTTTGATCAATGAATTCTCTACCAATCTTGTTGAATCTGATGAAGCAACAAGGAAGCACCATTTCTGGTCTAATCAGGTAGAAGAATCTTCATTGAATGATAAAGAGGAAGTACTAAATATGAGAAAACAACTGGAAAAAGGTGAAGTGACAGTCATGTTTTGGCCTTCGACTGACTCTTAGTATGACATTCCAGAGATGTTGATGGAAGATGGAATTCATGATATTTGTCTCAAAATATGGAAAAATCTTTGTCAGTTGAAAAAGAAAATATTATCTTATGATGAATATGAAAATCATGTCAAGATAATAGAAGGGTTACAACGCCAAATTGATTTGGCATCTCTCTCAGTTTCTCGATATCTGAAGGCTGAAAAGCAGCAGAGAGCCCTTCAGCGTTCATGCCTTGGTGCACTAATAATATTTATCCAGTTAATTTATAATGCCCCATATGGTATTTATGGAGCACTACATTTCACAGTGCTCTCCAGTCAGAAAAGACCGCCGAAAATGGTCTCATGAAATGTTATTACCCATGGCCGGCCACATTCAATTGGCTTTATTTGTAATCAATGGATTTCTCAAGAACATGACTCAACTAGTTCTTATAAAAATAAAGAATACAGAGAACAAGTTGTTTAATTACTCCTGCCTCAAGCAAACATGAATATTTAACAGGCCTCTCGTTTAGATCAAGCACATCATCAAGTGACAGAAGTGTCAGAAATCATCCAACGGTCTTTTGAGTTGGGTGATAAAAGTGGATTCAGGTTGATGCATCCAGCTAATTTCTGGACTAAATTCCACAAGATCAAGAGAGATTTTAAGAAAGTCTCAGATGTGGCATCTCAAGAACCACCCCAGCTTTACATACAAGGGAATATTTTAACCCAACCCTCAGAATCAACAAATAGGATTCGAGGAGTTGAGTAGGAACAACCCCAGTCCACCGGACTGGGGAATTTTTCGAATTCCCAATCTCTCCCTCAGAGAAAGTCAGTATTCTCTCTATTAGAGAAGAAGACCCAAGAGAAACGAAGATCCAAATTATCAAGAGATTCCCTCCAAATTTCGGTTCGTCAAGAAGTTACCGAGGGATCAAATCAACAAAAGGCAATGTCTAATCAGGGACATGGAAGAAGACAATATCGCAGAAATGCTGATAGAAGGGATACAATGCGTTTTGCATCAATCAATGTCATCAATGCCGTTGTTTATGATCCACCAGACGAGACTCACTCAGAGGGATCAGATGAAGAGGTTCCTGCTCAAGAAGTTGTATGCACAAACACAAATGAAGAAGGTGTGGGTACACAAAATCAAAGGCTTACCCAGAATCTGGGTGTTCCTTCAAGTAACCCACTTCCCCCTCTCTGAAATGGATCCAACAAGGGGAAAGGAAAAAATCAGGTTACATACCCTTCCTCTGGAGAAGGCCAATCACTCTCACTAGAGTAAATATTTGCACAACAGGAGGAAGAAATGAAGGAGTTAAGGAGGTAGAATGCAGAACTACTTCAAGGTAGTCTTACTCCTAAGCGTGATGGAGTCAGTCGGCTAAGGGAATTTATTACAGCTACTGAGATGGATCAAGAATATCCTCCTCTACCAGTACACCCTCACAGGTTTAATCCTACGGGTCATGTGCAACAACAACCGGTGGTGTTCTCATCAGTTGTAGTACTAGCCACTACATCTGTCCAAACTCTAGTTATTGCACCTGATCAGGTCCAAGATTAACTGGATATTTCTCAAAAGTTAATAACTACTATTGATTCATTAACAGCTCGGTTAGAGGCTATGGAGGGAAAGCATGCTCAAATTCAACCAGAAAAGAGAGCTTACCCTAAATGGGTTGATGAAATTTCTCCCCCATCAAAAATTTCAAGTACCACATTCCCTATATTTAATGGTTCAAGAGACCCAGAGCAACACTTAACACATTTTGTTTCTCATTGTGATCCTATGATGGGAACCCTTCAGCAACAAGAAGCAGTTAAGATCAGGTGTTTTGTACAGTCATTACAAGGGCCTGCCTTTGTCTGGTACACAAGCTTTTAATCCCGGTCAATTACCAGATGACAGGATCTCCGTCAAAAATTCCTTCTTCAATTCAGCTCAACTTTTCCAAAGACAACGGTTTTTGATATTACAAATTGTAAGAAAAGGGAGAATGAAAGGGTTTCAGATTTCATTTTTTGCTGGAATGGATTAACATATTTCCTAATCTTAGCACTCCCTCAAGAGGAATTGTTGCCAATCTGCGTGGAAAATCTGTGTGATGAGTTATGCACACCATTGATCCCTGTGAAATACAAAGGAGGGTTTCGAGACCTTACTTAAATCACTCAAAATACTGAAGACTCTCTTAAAAAGACTAAGGATAAAGTTCATGTAATTCCATCAGCTCCAGGAAGGAGAATGGGTAGAGCAGAGACTGCTACAGTAATGCTTAAACAAGCACCTGTACCTACTTCTACTTCAAAACCTTCATCTTCCCGAAGGGATCCACCTCTTGAGCATCAGCAAAAAAGGCCGTTTCATCAAGATGATCAAAGAGATCAAAGACGGAAACAATTTGAGGATATGAAAAGAAAATTTTACTCTTTTTGAAATGAACAAGTTCCTGGATACTTCATTTCGGCTCTGGAAAATAATTTGGTTCAATTGCCAAGGCCCAAGAGGCTGAACAAGGAAGGAGATGAAGAACATCCCAATCATTACCCATTTTATCAGATGTTGGGGCATCCCATTCAGTAGTGTTTTGTCTTCAAAGACCTCCTGCAAAAAATGGTTGACTCGGGACAAGTCAAATTGAAAGGTTCTTCAGCTTAGGTAGCATGTGTTACTGCTAAAAATCCAGAGGAAGAAGGTGAGTGGAAAGAAGTCAAAAGAAAAAATGTGCATAAATTTGATGATTGGATGGTCAGAAAAATGATCAACCAAACTCATGACATTTTACGGACACAATTGAAGAAACCAATTATATCTTATGCTATGAATACCACAACAAATCCATCTTCATCAGAGGGAAAATCCTCAAAGGGGTGGCATAATTCAAAGAAAGAAGAATAATTAGAAGAATATGTGTATGTGTCAAAGCCCAAGTTGTCTTTGACTCTGGAAGATTTAATGCCATCTACTTCAAAGCAACAGGCACCGCCCCACCAAACGACACAACCTAAATTGGCTAGTCAGGCAGAGTCTTCATCAGATGAAGAGTTGATCTTCGATTATGTTAATATGATTCACTTAACATATCCTTATGCTAGTCGTAGTTCTGAGTTTGATGAACCTTAGTTCCTTGTATCAAATAGAGGAATTAGAGGGATTTCCAGAGGTCTGAGATACAGAGGAAGACATGGAAATCCCAGAAACCACTATTTCAATTCTACCCCTGCTAGAACCGTGTATGCAGCAGAAACTCATGGCATATCCCTTCAACGAGCTCAACAAGAACAAGCAAGTTCTTCCACCAATAGTAGATTCTGTCCTGGCACAGTTATTCTGGAATATCGGTTGGAGGTTCCACCTTTGTCCTCTCAACAAGTAAATAGAACTAATTGGTCTAATCTTCCAAAGCCAGGAGTATTTCCAACTCTTATCCCGATACAAGATGCATCTACTTCCAAAGCATCAACTTCTAAGGAACCTGCTAAACCACATGTTCTTGTTGGGAAATGCAGACCTTTGGATCAAAAGTATGATGTATTGAAACACTTGGCCCAAATACCGTCCAATTTTTCAATTCTGTATGCTTTGAATTTATCAAAGGATCTTTGGGAGGCACTCATAGAGGCTTTGTCAAGTCCTCAGGAGTTTGAAATTGAAATTGCTGCAGCTGAAGTCTACCACATAGAGAATAATCCTACAGAATTCCATGTAGTGATATCCTTCACAGATGAAGATGAATATGATGTTGTGCATGGAAATATTAGACCATTGTACTTATTCAGAAATGTCAATGGTGTAGATATCCGAAGAGCTTTTATTGATAATGGTTCTGGAGTCAACCTCATCCCCATTCGTACACTTCGTCAATTGTGACTCACCAAATCTGATTTATCTCCTTCTACTTTGATGTTGAAAGGGTATGATAAAAATGAACAAGAACCACTGGGTGATATTACACTCAGAACTCAGTTTGAAGACCTTGTATCCAATTTAGATTTCATGGTTGTTGACCACGATACAGCCTTCAATATTTTTCTTGGAAGACCCTGGCTACATCAACATGTAACTATCCCTTCATCATACCATCAATGTCTCAATTATTGTTTTGATGGTAAAATTGGGACATTGTATGGTGATAAATCCCCATTCAAGACATGTGAATATCAATACATTGAGGCGGAATTCTATCACATGAAGGGAGATGAGAAATCCAAAATAAGGGAGGTTACCAAAGTTAATGCTCCATTTGGTTTGGAAAAGATTCCAGTGAATCCATTTACACATGTGAGTACAGATTATGTATTGCCTATCAGTCAAATTGATAGGATAGACCCAAATCAAAATACTCTTTTGGAAACTTTCATAATGTCGATTATGGAAATCAAGCCAGACAGCATGGGAGAAATTGGTGACCCACCAAGAAATGATGAAATCCCAAATGGAGATGTCTTCATTTAATCTGCTGAAATTCAGCAAGTCTATACTTCGCCAACTAGGCCAGAAAAAGTTATAGAAATTTCAGAGGTGAACGATGATGTCAATTCTCAATCCATCATCTCCTCTTTAATACCCAAGGAAGACCCTTCATCATCAATCGGGTCAGAAATGGAAGATTCTTCTTTAAGATGTTCAAATTTTAACATCTCTTCTGATCATGGAAATTATACTTCATCATCTAATATGAAAGTAGAAATAGAAGAGATAACACATGTTGAAGAAGAAGAGGAAGATCTCAAAGATTCTCCTCCAACATTTTAAGAGGGTATCTCTACCACCGTGGATGAACTCAGAGAAATAAATCTGGGTATAAAAGAAGATCCACACCACACTTTAATTAGTGCGACCATGACTCTTGAAGAGCAAGAGATGTATATTTAATTTTTAAAGAAAAATCGAGATATATTTGCTTGGAACTATACAGAGATTCCTAGGCTTGATCTAGATGTTGCTACTCATCGTTTGAGTTTTCCAGAAGAACATTGAGGATTTAATCAAGCCATGAGAAGAACACAACCAACATATACTTCTAAAATCGAAGATGAAGTGGATAAGATTATCAAAGATAACTTCGTCAGAGAAGTTCAATATCCCAAGTGGTTGGCTAATATTGTCCCTGTGAAAAAGAAGAATGGAAAAATTAGAGTTTGCATTGATATCAAAGATCTTAATCGGCATTGTCCTAAGGATGATTTTCTAGTTCCGATCACAGAACTTTCAATTGATGCAACAGCTAGCTATGAAGAACTTTCCTTCATGGATGGATATTCCGGGTATAATCAAACCCAAATGGCTCTAGAAGACGAAGAATCCACAGCCTTCATAGCCCCTCAGGGTGTGTTTTGCTATCGGGTAATGCCCTTTGGCCTAAAGAATGCATGCGCAAAATATCAGCGTGCCATGCATCGTATATTCAAACCCTTTTTAGGGAAGTTTGTTGAATGTTATGTGGATGACTTGGTGGTTAAATCTAAACAACTTTCTAATCAATTGGCTGATTTGGAAGTCATATTCCACAAACTTCGACATCATAATTTGAAGATGAACCCCTTAAAATGTGCTTTTGGGGTAAACTCAGGAAAATTTCTCGGCTTTGTTATACGCCATCGTGGTATCGAAGTAGATCCTGAGAAGAAAAAGTCAATCCTTGGTATGTCACCTCCTTGAAATTTTAAATAATTGAGAGGACTTCAAATACACTTAGCCTACATTCGGCATTTCATCGCCAATTTGGCAGGCAAAAGTTTACCCTTCACCAAATTAATGAAGAAGTGAGTTACTTACCAGTGGGCTGAAGATTTCCAAGAAGCATTTGATATCCTCAAGAAATATCTCTTGAGTCCACCGGTATTAATGCCACCTATTGAAGGAAGACCACTTATCCTCTATGTGATAGCTTTAGAGCGATCATTGGGTGCCTTCCTTGCTCAGAAGAATGATGTTGGGAATGAAAACAACCTCTACTATCTCAGTCAGACCATGCTTGAAGTAGAAACCTGATATTCAAATATTGAGAAGTGCTACCTAGCATTAATCTTTGCAGTTCAGAAGTTGAGACACTACCTGTAACATCATGAGGTCCAATTGGTATCTCGTAATAACCCACTCAAATTCATCCTTAGTCGTCCAATGCTTACAGGACGTATGGCAAGGTGGACAGTTATTTTTCAGCAACTTGACATTTAGTATGTGTCTCAAAAGGCAATAAAGGGCCAAGCTCTGCCTGATTTCCTTACTGAACACCCTTTAGTGGAAGATACATCTTCAAATATTGAACTCCCTGATGAGGAAGTCTTCTCTATTCAAGATAGTCCTCAAGTATGGGAAATGTACTTTGATGGTATTTCTAGAAGTCCAATAGGGAAGAAAATGGAGGATCCTAAATTCAACAAAGTTGGGTTAGGAATTGTACTTATTTCCCCAGAAAAGGCAGTGTTACCTTATTCCTTCTTATTGTGGGAATGAGGTAC
This sequence comes from Viscum album, assembly GCA_963277665.1. Classification (NCBI taxonomy): domain Eukaryota; kingdom Viridiplantae; phylum Streptophyta; class Magnoliopsida; order Santalales; family Viscaceae; genus Viscum; species Viscum album. The sequence continues at coordinate 148,156 of CAUJRU010000110.1, forward strand.
AAACAATGAAGCCGAATACCAAGCTCTCATCACAGGCTTGGAGTTGTCACTTCAAGTACAAGTGAATCACTTAAAGGTAAAAGGTGATTCAGACCTGGTAATCAAACAAGTCAATGGGGATTATGCCATTAGAAAAGAAGAGCTGATCCCTTTGTGTGATTACATTAGAGAGTTAATGGTGGAATTTCCTATGGAACCGACATTTTCTTATGTCCCGCGATCACAAAATGCTCAAGATGATGCACTGGATAATATAGAAACAGCTCTAGAATATCCAAATAGGGATGAGACAACCATCAGTATTGCCCACCATCGTACAATTTCACCTTATGTTCAAACTATAATAGAGGAAATCAATGAAATTAGCCCCATTCTTGAACCATATGGTCATACTACTGGATGGATGATGCCTATCAGGGAATACCTTTAAAATGGAACACTTCCACCTGATAGAGTTTGGAAAGAACAAATCTTGAGACGTGTGGTCAATTTTACTCTTTATGATGGCCCAGATCACCTATAGAAAATTCTCTACAACCATGGTTTTGATGGAGTTCTCTTCAGATTCATTGATGGTGAGGAGACAATGGATGTCATGAAAGAAGTGCATGCAGGAGTCTGTGGTGCCCACCAGTCTAGACATAGACTATTTGATCAAATTCGAAGGCTTGGGTACTTTTGGCCTTCAATGATACAAGATTGTGTTGATTTCAAGAAGAAGTGTCATTCATGCCAAGTACATTCCAACTTCATTAATCAGCCCCCAGAGTTGCTTCATACAGCTAAATACTCGTGGCCATTTTCTGCATGGGGAATGGATGTGGTGGAACCTTACCCTTCAGCTACAGCCAAGAAGTTTAAGTATATTCTTAATGCTACTGACTTCTTTTCCAAATGGGAAGAGGCAATACCTCTCAAAGAAGTTAGTTCTAAAAGCATTGTTAGCTTCATCAATCCTAACATAATTACCAAATTTGGTGTCCCTCATACCATATTGACAGACAATGGCACCAACTTCTGTTCATCCGAGGTAAATAAGTTGTACCAAGAATACAACATCAAATCTTACCATTCATCTCGGTATCATGCAGCGACCAATGGCCAGATAGAAGCCTTCAACAAGAATCTTTCAAACATACTTCAAAAGATGGTGGATAAAGATAAGAAGTGATGGCCTGATAAAATCTTTCATGATTTATGGGCTTATCGGACCACCACCTACACTGCAACGCGGTCAACTCCATATTCATTGGTATATGGAATGGAAGCAGTGTTTCCTATTGAAGTTCAATTACCTTCGCTCAGAGTAGCCATTTGTGATCAGTCATCTATATATGAACAATCTCAAAAGCGATTGGATGAATTGAAACAGTTATATGAGAAAAGATTGTTCACCTTGCACTACTTGGAAGTATATCAGAATCTAATAGCATGAGCTTTCAACAAAAAACTTCATCTTTATTCATTCGTTCAGGGAGAATTGGTATTGGTTCTTAGAACTCCAATGAAACTAGGAAAGAAACCACCCAAGCTTGATCCAAAATGGGAAGGACCTTACTCAATACATAAGGTCTACTCCAATGGAGCTTATTCTTTAATCTCAATGGATGGAGAACTCATCACTACTCCAACCAATGCCAGATTTTTGAATAAGTATTTTGTGTAACACAAATACATTTCAACAGTCCATGCATATGACCTTAAACTATTCGCACTTTCATCCAACATGAAGTTAAACTATGTCATCGTCCAACATGACGTTAAACTGTGTCCCCTTCAACGGTCCATGCATATGACCTTAAACTATTTTCATTTCTATCATCTAACATGATGTTAAACTGTGAAAAAGTCCCTAATACATCCAACATGACTTTAAACTGTGTCCTCTTTTGTCCTTACTGCATGACATTAAACTGCAAAGTCCCCCTTTTTTTCCAACTTGACGTTAAACTGTATTGTCCCCATCGTCCTAGCTACATGATACTAAACTGTATAGAAATACCTCAATACATCCAACATGATGTTAAATTGTATTTTGTCCCTGCTACATGAAATTAAACTGTGCAGCACCAATAGTCCTCACTGAAAGACTTTAAATTGCATAGTCCCTTGATACGTCCTACATGACATTAAAGCTGTGCATCGTTAGGGTTGTTGCTACCTCTTGTTTCTCACACCAAGTATGACTCACATGAGCTTATAGAGAACTTCAACCATAACACCTTCTCTAGGCTGCTAACCATGCATAAGTCCCACCACTATTTTTTAGGTCGTTGTCCCTAAGAAAAACTTGATCACTAATTCATTTTTTAATTGAACTACGCGGACTTTGATACTTGCCTTCCAGGCTGGGTACATAGGAAACCTCCTGAGGTTCAATCCCAAAACCAATTTCTTCAAATCGGTTCACCTCTATCTCATATAATGTTGATTCGTGAAGACACCTCTAGAATCAATATCTCTACATTGGTTCACCCTTGTCCTTACTATATGACGTTAAACCGTACAACACTTTTGTCCTGTACGACAATAAACTACAACATTATTTAACACCCTCACCTGAGGGGGAATCATTATTTACATTGATTTTCAATCATGTTATATTATAAAGACTATGTGCATACATGGAAATACACGAGCCTTTTATCTTGGGTTAAACCATCATTGCACTAAAGTCCCCTTTCACCCTTCACTTGTACGAACCAAATCTGTACAGAGGGTATTTCTAGAACAATGTGTGGCTTGATTCCCATCCTAATGGGATACGTAGGAATGTTCGAGTGTCCCTTGAACCCAACCCCAAGTCTTTTTGGCCTAACCCCAAATTCCACTTTTAGTCCCCTGGATGAAAAGTCCCTATGAAAACACACACTGTGTATTTATTATAATGGTCTGAGTTCTATGACCCTAAACTAAGATCTATTATACTCTTGTCCCACATGACGTTAAACTGTATTTTAAGAACTATGTATGGTGTGATTCCCATCCTTATGGGATACGTAGTGAAGTCCATCATCTCAATTCAGAACCTAGCCACAACATAATTATGGTTAGCATTAATCTGTGTATCTCAACATACATTGAACAATACCCATTTTTATGTGTTACAATCATAACCTTAAATATTTTCAGATCTTCATAAACCTTTTCTCAACTTCTGGTCTCAAAATGTTTGATACCTAAGATTTCTTTTGCCTGACTATGCAGCACATGCCCTTAGGCGGCCTTGCATAAGTAGTCTATATAACAGACCTGTCAGCTAAAAGATTCTATTATTTGACTATGCAGCCAATGCCCTTAGGCGGCCCTGCATAATTCAACCCCCTAACAAGTTTGTTAAATAATGGTAACTTCATTCTTAAGAAAAAAACCTCTTTTGTCCTTAGTTGTCTTAACGACAATATGTAAGGATCTGCAAAAATAGCCATCCTTAATATATTTGTCTCATACTCTTTTTCATGATCTAAAAGTATTCAGGTCTATGGTTTATATTTTCCTTCCCTATGCTTGGGTCAGACCTTCGTAGGAGTGACATTCATCCAGTTCTTAGACAATCTTGATTGGAAATATCTTCTCCCTATTCAAGTACCTCTTTCCATACAAAAAACTCTATGCTTTGGAAATTTTTAATCTCCATAAACATTCACTGGATTTTTAGCACTAGAAAAGTAAATCTTTGAGAGTTCTTTTACCTGACTATGCAGCACGTTCCCTTAGGCGGCCTTGCATAAGTAGTCTACATAACGGACCTGTCAGCTAAAAGATGCTATTATTTGACTATGTAGCCAATTCCCTTAGGTGGCCCTGCATAATTCAACCCCCTAACAAGTTTTTTAAATAATGGAAACTTCATTCTTGGGAAGTACTTCTTCTAATTCCTTTTAGCCCCTTTTCATATCATTCCTCAGATTCAAAATTTCTTAAGTCATAGTTTATGTGTTTTCCCTCATACTTGAGTATGGTAATATGTTTTCAGATAATTTTTCAAGGAATTGAGTCAATTTTAATCCATTCGGTCAAAGCTATTTTTACCTTAAACATTAGCCTTTTTATGTCTGATGTGCATGACTTTAAACTGCCCACAAAAGACAAGGGAACTCTGAATAAAAGTCAAGTCCCAGCTCACTAAACATACATTTTGTATGATTTAGGTAATATTGATCAATGAAAAGATTCAAAGTTTGTAGGGTTATTTATAATAATCCTAGTAAAAATCAAACTATGCTTACTAGGCCCATTGTCTTAGGTAAAATTTAAAATAGGTAGCAAAAGAATTCAAGCACAAATGATTGAAGATGAAAGTGTTTTTCATTTGATGCACAAGAGATTAGAAGGACATCCACAGACTGGAGTCTTTTCTCTTTTCCAAGAATTATAAAGGTTGTCAATATAAGTCTTCACTTGATGTACAATATCCCGAGCTTCATCAGTAGCCACTTGAAGCTCATGCACTCGACCAAATAAACTCTTTTCAGCTTGATGGAGTACTTTCTTGGCATCTAGGATGGATTTTATACCATTCCTTTGAGCTCCTTACAGTAAATTATTAAGTTGGTCAAGTTCCCCAGTAACAACATCTAACTGTTGCTGAAGGTGAATCTACTGGATGAATTTATCTTTGATCTTATGATTCAGCTCCTTCAACTTGGCAGCATAATCAGCCTTAGATCGGGATACCGCAACCTCCAATTCACTAATATTGGCTGACAGCCTCACCCTGGTCAAATCTTGATGGTATTTCTTCTCCTGCTACCTTCTTAAGATAACTTTCTTCACCGTGGCATGGATATTTTGATATCTTAAACCACCAAGTCCCAACATGACAAATAGAGATGATAGTCGGGGGATCTTCGATGACAGCTCTTCAAGAGGCACTTCAGATATGATCTTCCAGATGTTTTTCCATGCCTTACGTCATGAAAATTGGAGTGCCTTTTGTACTTCTAGGTCCGACTCAGAATCACTGTCATAGGGGGGAATATAATCTAGGATTAATGCACTTAGGGAAGTGCCCTATTCTTATCCTTCCCCCCTGACCTTTATTTCTTCACTTTCAATTCCCGTTGGGGTGGAGGCTGAGACTTCACCTCCAGATCTAGCCACTGAAATTGATGGCCCTGCGTAATCAATTTAAAGCTTTGGTTAGTTTAAAAGGATAACAAAAGTTGGTTGGCTATCTTGAAAATTAAGTACAATCGCAAAAAAATTGTTATCCCTTACCCAACAGTAGATCAGTAACTTGAGAAGGATCATCCCCGTCTTTCCTAGCTTCTAGAGGATTTTCAATACGAGTTTTGGGAAGCTCTACTGGGTTCAGCTCCACTTGAGCTAATGTCTCTACAATAGTAGGGTTTTCTGTACCCCCTTCAGGCATTGGTAGTTAACCAGCTTGCTCAGATAGAACTGTACATTTCAACTGATCATTATTAGACATGTAATGAGAAGTTATTTTTAATAGGACGAAGGATAACACTCACATCCATAATATTCTAAATTACATGGTAATTTAACATGATCTAAAAAATCTTCAAAATATTTTCCAAGTTCCATCATTTCATCCAATGTAATCTCATAATCCTGGTTAATATCACCAGTGGGAGCATTCGATATGTCTTCTTAGCGACCTTTATCCTGCGGTCTCTGACCCTGGACAGCATCTTCAGATAAAATCGCGGCGTCAGTTGCAATGGCCTCCAAAATATCTAGTGCAGGAGTTGAACCTAAAGTATCATAGAATGGAAGTCAGTTGATGTTTCATTCAACATTTTATGAAGCACTGTTAACTTACCCGAAGCAGGTTCTTCTCTTCTTGTAGCAGCAACAGGAGGGATACTAGGAACAGATGTTGGCTCTTCTCCAGGAGCAACCAAGTCTGTTTGAACTTGTGATTGTTCACCAGTACCCTCTATGGTCCTTAAAGGAGGGTCATTACTCTCCCTTAGAGGATAAATTGATGAAGTCCCTGCAATCCCAAGAAAAATGGGCAATCTTTTCATGGTTTAAGACTCATGATTACCCAAAGGACTTACCATTACTAATGAAATGTTTATCTATAGAATTCCTCCTTTGATGATTTTTCTTCTTTGGATTTTTGGGAGTGTTTATGGTATCCTTTATAGGTACATGAATTAGAGAATGGAAATCCATGTCCAACTCCTCATCCATGGTTTGCTAGCCTGAAGATATCTCACCCGACTCGCGAGGAGATTCATTAGTCCCAATGGCAGTACCACCAAGGCTATACTATGGCGAAGGAACCTCAACAATTCCTTTCTTTGCAAGCTGCAGGATGAAGAAAATAATTTACTTTAGTAACAAATCTTTGACTGAAATCAGGTTGCAAATCAAATAAGGAAAGAGACTTACATCTTCAGGAGCCACGTAATCGTGCCACTCCTCATCTCCGAAACCACCAGTCCCCTCAGTGGTGCCACAATCAATCATTTCCTTCACCTGCTTGGTGACAAGAATAGAATCATCAGTGGCATATATGAGCATTTACAGCTCTTTGATGTAAGCCCACACTTCATCGGGGTTATCCTTGTAACCGATATCTGTAGAATCCAGAAGATTCCCTATTCCAGGGAGGTGTAGCCCCTCGCAAAAATCCATCCAGACAGTTTCAGCATCGCAATATAAACTCTGTCATGTATGGACAACCACTGGTCATAGATATTCAGTATGTGTACCAGAAGGCTGTGAGGAAGGTCCTACAACCTTGGACTTCAGCTTCTTCCCAGCTCCTACAACTACAGATAGAGAATAAGAAAATAAGACTTGTTGCTCTTTAAAGTAATGGTGATTAAATTTCCACAATGAAGTAACTCACTAGGGGTTGATGGAGTGGGTCTTTTGATTTTTACAGGAGGATTATATCGGGAACAAGGATGCTTTGCCACATGTTGTGCCTCATCATCCCCATCTTGGGAATCCGGTGAGTCAGTCCTAGATGAGGAATCCGGCGAATCATCTCCAGGTGGAGAAGCATCACCCTCCTGAGGAAGGGTTTCTTTCTCTACATTTCTCTTCCTTTTCCCCACATGATAAACTGGGTGATTCAGAACCCCTCCAGGGTATGATGCTATCCAGTTCTCAATATACCATGTAGTCAAGTTATTTTCCACTTTATCAACTGGTAGATCAAACACTGCCCCAGTCTTCTCCCTTGATGTCAGCAACCATAGTTTCCGGGAAACCATCAGATGTTGATCTGACCTTACATGCACAGTGGGAGATACAACAGTCTACTGCAAACACTTGAATTGGAGTGCAAATGTGAATGGAGTATAGGCCTCACATATAATCTCTCCATCAATCCTGGTGGCTGGTACACCATCTCTGCAGGCCAACATGTATGCTCTCAATTCCAGGATGTCTGTTCCTTCATCAAAAAACCACCTGGTTGGCAGATTTCCATAAGGAAAGAAATTTAATTCCTTATACATGCTCAGATTCACCTTCATATCATAGGAATTTAGATCTAGAGGAGCAATTCTAGAGAATTTCTGAACTGATGGCCTGAAAGAACTTCTGGGGATCTGTACTCCATTCTGTACATTATATGTCCTTAAGTGAGTGGCGATAAATCCCCACAAAAATTGGAATGGTCCCACAATTCTAAAAGGAGACTTACCCATGAATGCATGGAGTAAGCTCCTGTGAATATTTGCTAAAATGGGGGTAGCCAACCCAACCATTTTCCCCTTAGCCAACTTGGCCGCAACAACGAAGGTCCCTGGACTGACGCCTCCCTTCGAATCCATGGCTGGAAAAAGATAAACACTGATCCACAAGGCCAAGAAGCCTGCCAGATGAGTCTTTTTTGGGATCCTCTGATTCACTTTGTATCCCCACTTCTCAAATTCTCCTACTTCTAGAGTCGGCCAGAATGTGCTAGGAGAACCCCTCTTATCTGTTTTGGGGGAGGTGGTAGGATGAGTGGGCCTCTTATCCTTGGGCCTCTTCTCCTTGGATCCCTTCTCCTTCGATCCCTTCTCCTTTGGATCCTTCTCCTGCTTCTTGATAAGAAACATATTCATCCATTCCTATAGATGAATATCCTTTCTAGAATGAGTTAAGTAGGTCTCTGAACTCTTGAGCTTGTGAAAATTTTTCAATAATTCCTGAGCCAAAGCCTGAGTCTTCTCTGAATCATTCCATATTTCCTTGGGGGGGGGGAAGAATTCATCATACATATCACCCAAAATTGGAGCCCCTGAGATCTTGTGGACATCCCACAGACTGGTGCCTACTTCTCCATGAGTCAGATGGAAAGAATTGGTTTCTAGGCTCCAATGACTGAGTATCTCCGACAAAAAGTTATCATGCCTGTAAACATATGTTTTCCCAGCCCAGATGACTTCATATATCTCAACTCCTTTCAAATCCTCGACAAACTATGCATAAGTTTGTCGCACCCAGTATGACCACATCCAAGTTGGCTTCACACCTCCTCCAGGATGAAAGTCCCAACTTCTCTTCCAGCCTTTGGATTGATCCATCTGAGAGTTTCAGAAAATTGAGGGATAACAATGTGGTTGCAGCTCGGGCTTATGAGGTTTTAGATCTGGCGTACAACAGATATGATGCATCATATGGGCCATCTCCACTGTTCTAGTATTTATAAATTCTCCTCCACATGAGATATTTGCTGAAGTAAAATTGGTGTAATTCTGAAACCAAGAAATTGGGAGATAGTTCTTTGCCTCTGGAATGGTAACTTCTCACAGATTACCATAGACATACAAAGGAAAATAAATGCTTTGTGGGAAATCAAGATGATACTTCTTCAGGTACTTGGACAAATCTGGGAGAGTGCTATCACAGACGGTATAGTAATAATGTCCAATGATGCTCATCATATCATCAATTCACTTGATATCCAGTTCATCAGCCATTCCGATTCTCTTGGAATCCATTGAATCTGCATAAAAGTTGAATAAATTAACTCTTAAATGGGTTGATTTTTCATAAATTTTTTGAAGAAATTCGAAAAAATGGATAAGGCATTAAAATGTGCAAGTCTAATTTTGGTGTGCAAGTATGGATGTGTCGCGAAAGTTCTGGTGTGCAGGTCTCACTGTGCAAGTCCAAATACCTCTATAGCAGCGCGACACAAAAGGAAGCAGTGGAAAATAGAGTAACTTGTGCAGTGAAAGAAACTTGAATGGCGAGAGCTCGAAAGTTTGAAATTCAGGTGCTTTGTGCGAGAATGGATGCATATATATAGACCAGGCCACAACCCTGTGCGCCTAAAGCCAGCACGCTCAACCCCTGCGAACCGAAGCCTACGCTCCAGTAGCTGTGTGCTCCGCACCTGCACGCTGCCTTTCCTTTGGTTTTCTTCTTTACCTCAGAGTCACATCCTCTTTCTTTCGGATCCAACTCTGAGGGGGGACTTTTGTTGATGCTACTTTCCATCATAGATTCTAACGAATGAAAAGGGAGAAACCTTGAACCCAAAGTGATTCATCCTTTGAAGAAACATCAAAAATTAACAAAGGCATGAACACAGATTCCTTCCCACTTGGGTCACGCAAGTTCCACCAAGGTCGTGCAAGTATACCTGCGTGCCACCTTTTGGGTGTGTAGGTGAGTTGCGCACCCTATTTGATTCTCGCTTGGGGTCTTCATCAGCCTATATATACCTCCAGTGGGCCCCCCATTTCAGAGGGGAAAAATCCAGAAAACTCATATTTTAGCTCCCGGTGCCCTAGTCTCTTCTCAAAACTTCCGAACACTTCTAAGGTAATTTCTTACCTAGAATGGAAGATCTAAATAGGGGGAACATGGACTAAGTGTTGAAATTCATCAACACTTGCACACCTAGGTGTCTAAACCCTTGAGGGAAATGAAGACACCTACGCGCTGCATAATCCCTTCACCAGAACTTGCGTGCCGCCCTTTTGTAAGCCTCTAGGGGTAGTACTGAGGGCTTTTGCAAAGTCTCGCCCAAGTAATACCCCATGGGTTGATAGTCACGCAAGTACCCATGCGTCGTGCAGGTATACCTGCACGACCAGTACTTGTGCGCCCACACAGGACTTGCGCGCCCCTCTCTTTTTGGGTTCCCCTCCTGCCTATTTCACCTCTCTTATGCCTGTCCACCTCTCCTCTTCAAGATTAAGCCCTCATAACTCTCTTAAAATACATTTATGGCATGATTTCTTTATTTTATTCCTTATTTGAAAGGAATTATGTGGAACATCTCTCAAAACCTAGTGATTTACATATCATTATGTCACTAAGGTTAGAGATTTCATTCATTCAACCTCATCATTCAAGATGAGAGGACCTTCAACCTGGGCCTCCTTTTCAGGAGTAAGCCCCAGTCCAAATTCTCAAATATGGGCCTACTCTTTAGGAGTAATCCCCAAGTCCTCTAACTTCGGCCTCCTTTTCAGGAGTAAGCCCCAGTTTCAAAATTATATTAATTTGGGCATCCTCCTTAGGAGTAAACCCAAAGCTCACCAATTAGGGAATCCTTTTCCGGAGTAAGACCCATTCATAATTTCCTTTAACTTGGGCCTAATTCTCAGGAATAATCCCTAAGTATCAAGTCTCCCTAACCTGGGCATCCTCCTTAGGAGTAAGGCCCAAGTTCCCGAATTCTAAATTCCATTAACCTGGGCCTCCTTCTCAGGAATAATCCCCAGTCATAATTTCTCTTAACCAGTCTTAATTTTCTTTTGATCTGAGCTTCCTTATCAGGAGTAAAACCCAATCAGAAGTACCCTCTAATTTGGGCATCCTTCTCAGGATTAAGTCCTAAGTTAAGTATCCAAATCTCCATAAAGCACATATACCTTTATGGACCTTGTTTCCAGGTTTCTTCTTTGAAGTAAATCCCAATCCTCATCTATCTGGGCAGTCATACATACATAATCCCCACATTATTTCTTATGATTGCATCTTTTATGGAAAAAATGTATGGTTTTACCAATACCTCTTGTTTCTCACACTGAGCATGACTCACGTGAGCTTAGAGTGTAAAAGTAATTATAAAATCTTTCTTTGATCCATTAATCATGAATAAACCTCATACTCCCTTACTCGAACTACATGGGTTCTGATTCCTTTTCTAAACAAGGATACGTAGGTAGCCCATCTACGGGTTCGATCCCAACTCTTAAATAACCCATGTCTTTCTGAATGATAATAAACTTCAAGTGCCCCACTTAGTAGCTTTAAAACCAGTATGGTTATCATAATAACCAAGATACTTCTATATAATGTATCAAAGGATACCATTGACTAAGAATCTCTAAACAAATACAGATGATTCTCTATCGATGAAGAACCTTGAATACATATAAAAGATTCTCTAAATTTAATATATATCAATCATTGATTGTCATATATAAAGGAAAGATCATTTTCATACTTGGTAATGTAATAAGGATTCAAGAACATAACTCAAATCTATAAATAGAGTCCCAGAGTAGACAATAATTTCCCTCAAAAAGGTGTGATGAGTCCAACCTCCCATCCTCTCGACCAATGCAAATTCTTAAGCCTCATCGGTCCACAACTAATGAGCACCTACCTTTGGAAAGTAGGTCTAAACGGATATAGAATCATTGGATGTTTCCAGTTCTACGAATAAACCCGTTAGAAACCGATTGGAATGTTTGAACCTTAATTAAACGAGGTCATCCCCAATTCTAGGCGAAACACCAAACTTTTGTGATTAGAGTAAACCAAAAACTTCTCCCCAAAGAGGTAGTGACACCAAGTCTTCACAGCAAACATCATAGCTTCTATCTCCAAGTCATGGGTTAGGTAAATCTTTTCACGTGGTCGGAGTTGAAGAGATCCATACACCACCATGTGATCATCCTTCATAATAACGCACCAAAGACCCATACCTGAAGCATCACAATACACTACATACCACTTTCTATCCTCTGAAAAAATCAGAATGGGGGTGGTAGTCAACCGTTGCTTCAGATCCTCGAAGGATTCATGACATTTTGGTCCCCATACAAACTTCACCCCTTTTCTGGTGAGAACGGTCATCGGTGAAGCAAGACAAAAGAAATCCCAAATGAAACGCCTATAATAACCAGCCAGGCCAAGGAAAATTCTGGTCTCGAACACATTCTTCAGTTTCTCCCATAATATGACCACACTAGTCTTCTCAGGGTCCACTGAAACTCCCTGATCTGAGATCAAATGCCCCATAAATTTCACCTCCCTGATCCAGAAAGTGCACTTTGACAACTTCTCATAGAGGAGGTGATCCTACAAAGTGCCCAAAACGATCCTCATGTAATGTTCATGTTCTTCCTCAGATCCAGAGTATACTATAATATCATCTAAAAAAACCACAATGAAGGAACTGAGACACCGATAGAACATCCTATTCATGAGTTCCATAAAGACCACTGGAGCATTGGTCAATCTGAAGGGCATGGACAAACACTCAAAGTGGCCATACCTACTTCAGAAGGTTGTCTTCAGGATATCTACCTCTTTCACCCTGAGTTGATGGTATCTCGAACACAAGTCTATTTTTGAGAACCACTTTTACCCATTAAACTAATCGAACAAATCATCTATTCTAGGCAAAGGGTATTTGTTCTTAATTATTAACTTATTCAGCTTCTAGTAATCAATGTACTACCAGAGGGATCCATCATCCTTTTTCTCAAAAAACATAGAAGCAATGTCACGACCCATCCCTCAGTAGTGGAATCATGACTACCCCAAGCCCGCCTTCCATAGGCCAGGGGATGGCGACTAGCACCAAAGGCATAAATACCTAAACTGGGAAGACATTGCCTTTATAACTATAACCAAACACAACAGAGTACAACTGGAAGAAAACACTAAGTAAAAATTGTATACAAAAAGAGAGTGCTGGAAAGTAAAAAGGGTCCAAAAATACAAGCCCAACTATAAAGTATGAGTACAACTGAAAAAGGGACAAAAAAACTGAATGGTGAAAGCAGATCCTAGATCGTCCACCACTGATCCTACCAGAAGGGTAGGTATAGATAGCCTCCTCATCACTCCACATCCGTCAGAATCCTCCATGTACCATCTCATGGTAAGGTCCACCTCTGTGTACCGTCTAGTACTGGTGCTCTCAGCCTCCATCAGCGTTGTCCATTGTCTGCATCCAATACAATGAGGTGCGGGCATAGCCTGTGTAGGGGTGAGTATAACGATAATAAGTAGGGACATCAAGACTCTCAAGGTCTCAAAAATTACAACATGGATAAAACAAAAAGTATGAAATCAATAGATAACCCCACTTAGGTATATTCTCATACATATACCTAAGTTATCAAGTAATCCATCTCGTTCATGAGGAAACACAAGAGTTTTTTTTGACTCAGATCACATAGGTATACAACTTTTGTAGAGTGATAGAGATGATCAGATGTAGTCACTGATTCATCTAATCTGTCAGACCCACATAGGATCCAAGACTAGCAGTTGGAACTGTCAGACCCACATAGGATCCATGGACAGTAGACAGAGCTATCATACCCACACAAGATCCAAGACCAGCTAAGTTGTTGGACCCACATAGGATCCAGGATCAGCTATTCTTTCGGACCCATACAGGATCCAGGAACAGAAGTCAGAACTGTCAGACCCACACAGGATCCAGGAACAGTCGTTAGAGCGCAGCCGACCGCAGGGTTTCTACAAGCATGCTTGATTCCAGAAGGGTCTTCTCCTCAAACCAAGATTTGATACGTCAACTACCACAACGTACCACAAAAAAGTGTCTCAAAGGTCCGCCTAATCAAAGGGGTATCAACAAAAAAGACGGTACGCCAATCAGATGCACGATCTGTGAGTTATTATCTTTTTAGTCCTGGGGGCCAGGTTGGATTCGTGTACTATCCAACCTGACCGTATCACAACTTTACCCCAAAATCCAGTGGGGTTTTCTCAAAGGGACCGTCATGCTCCAAGATTACTAGTTCCATTGATAGTTTTTCAAATGGATGTCCGGTGCCAAAGATATGGCCAAAGGAAGTAATGGGTCAGAAGTGGGCCCGGGTCTGGTCTGAATGAACCAGCCCAACTCAGTCTGGGCCGACCCAGTCTGGGCCGACCTGGTTAGGCCTGTTGGGTCTGACCCGGCCCACTGGGCCTAGCCCAGTGGGCCGTGAGGGTGGATCGGCCTGGGCTTGAGGCCAGCTCGGCCCGATGCGTTGCGAAGGTGCGACTCGGTGCGACACGACCCAAAGGGTGCAACTGGGCCGGTTTGGCCAGAGCACCGCGAGGGGGGCCGGTTCGCCGGCTCGGCCGAGAGGCCGTAAGGGGTCTGGTTCTCCAGGTTAGCTGGGAGGCTGCAAGGGGGTGCCAGGCGGCTAGTTCGGCTAGGGCGCAACCAGCGGGGGCGGCCAGGCGGTTGCCAGGCAGGTGGCCCGTTCGGCTAGGGCGTGGCCAACACGGGCGGCCAGGTGGCTTCCAGGCGGGCGACCAGTTCGGACAGGGAACGACCAGCATGGGTGGCCGGTTTGTCCAGGGCATAGACATCGCGACGGCCTGGCGGGCGGTTAGGCGGGCGGCCAGGCGGCGACCAAGCGGGTGGCCAGACGGGCAGCCAGGCGGGCGGCGAGGCGATGGCCAGGCGGGCCAGGCCGGGCCAGTGCGGGTTGGCCAGGGTGCGCGGGAGGCGCGGTCGGCCGGGAGGCTGTGCCGGTGCGGGCTCGACCGGGGCATGCGGGAGGCATGGTCGGTGCGGAACACCGCAAGGACAGCGTGGTCCACGGAGGCCGCGGGTAGCACAACCTTGGTCATTGCTCTCCGTTGCCTCGTCATTGTTACATCGCGATGCTAAAGAACACTAAGAAAGAAAAAATCGACGGAGGGTGTTGGGCCATGTTAGGTTGACCCGCACCCTCTATGTTTCGGGAGGTATCAATTGTCTCATCAATAATAGGAGATAATCAACAACACATACGAAACAATCCCTTTTTTATCCAATTAAGAAGATAAAAAGAAGGGTATAACATCATCAAGAAATAGACCCCCTACCTTTCTTGTAGTTGGTTGACGTTGGCGTAAAAAGGCAAACATCGTTCATTGAAGGAGTCGCGGAAGAAGACGTAGAGGATCGTCATTCGTTGCATCCGCCAAGAACTTCCAAACCCAAGTTGCGTCGACTCGTTGACGACGCTCCACGTCGGTAGGATTTGAGGAAGGAAGTCGAAGAAGAAAATGTCGTCGGTGTTCTTCGTGTTCTTTATGGAGGAAGCATTCTTCGTTGGAGAGGCTTTCTCCCAGAGCGCCTCCCAATTTTCTAAAGCCAAGACTTTCCCCAATTCCACCACCAAGGAAAAGAAATATCCAATCACAAAACAATTGGCATGATTTAATTTTATGTTGACACATAAATTTAATTGACAACATTTAATTTTATGTTGACACATAAAATTAATTGAGAGCTTTAATTTTATATTGACACATAAAATTAATTTGACAACAATTAATTTTATGTTGACACATAAAATTAATTGGAAGCATTTAATTTCACATGGACACATAAAATTAAATTGGAAGAAATTAATTTTACGCCGACACATAAAATTAATTGATGGGGGGTTGAGAGGTTTTCTCTCCCTCCCCATTAATTGGGGGGTTAAGCCTCATGTAGTCCCCACATCATAACCTCTCACGGGAGGTTATGCTCGAGTGGGCCCCACCACCATAACCTCCCAAGGGAGGTTAAGGTGTGGTGGTCCCACCTCCAACTCCCATGTGGAGGTTTTAACCACCCAACCTCCACATGGTGGTTTAAAATAAAATAAAGTATTAGCTCACTATATTTTATAAAAAAATTATTAAAAACCCAAAAACTAACTTCTACTATCGACCATATGCCATCGAGGTGAAAGTATTATTAAGTGAATAGCGGTGCTTTGAGTTCAATGGTTTCATTATATTTTTATTCTGAGAACCGGTTCAAATGTTATAAAATCCTGCTCGTATGTTTACTGAATGTACCCAAACAAAACTTCAGAAATTGATTCCGAGCACACCAGGCCTCAGAATCAAGCGCCGTAAATTTTCACGGACTCATAAAAATCCCATGTATTTAAAAAAAAAATTCCATGGAATTTCTGGATCTTTACATTCTCCTCACCTTAGGGATTTACATCCCCATAAGCTACAACTCGAACTATAGAAACAAATGGGGGTACTGAGCATGCATATGATCCTCCCGCTCCCATGTTCTCTCCTGGAGGTTCCTGTGCTACCAGCGAACATGCACCAGAGGTATCGACCGTACATGTCCGACCCGCTCCTATCGATCCTCAATCTCCACTGGAACTTCTGTAAAAGTCTCCCCATCATTGACGTCTAACTCCCCATGGTCGATGATGTGTGAATGGTTGTGCACGTATCTCCTCAGCTAGAATATGTGGAAGACGTTGTGCACCCGGTGCAACTGAGGTGGAAGAGCCAAGCGGTAAGCCACCTCGCCTACTCTACCGAGGACCTAGAAAGGTCCAATGAATATCGGAGATAAATTTCCACCTCGGCCAAATCTCTGTAGACCTCATCGAGGTGAGACCTGTAGAAAGACGTGGTTTCCATCCTTGAACTCTAGAGGTCTCCGTCTCCTGTCAGCATACGACTTCTTCCTACTCTACACAGTCTTTGTCCTCTCTTGGATGATCTGCACCTTCTCCATAGTAGCTCGTACCATCTCTAGTCCCACCAGTGCTGACTCCCCAAGGTCTATCCAACACAAGGGTGATCTGCAAGGTCGCCCGTACAAGGCCTAAAAAGGTGCCATACCAATGGTGGAGTGATAAGTGTTTTTGTAGGAAAACTCTACCAATAGTAAGTGATCCTCCCAGCTGTGACCAAAGTCGAGGACATAAGCACGTAACATGTCCTCAAGGTTCTGAATGGTCTGCTCAGTCTGATCATCTGTCTGAGGATGGAAGGCGGTGCTTAAGAGAAGCTGTGTCCCAAAATATTTCTGTAACCCCTTCCATAGCCGAGAAGTAAATCGCGTGTCATTGTCAGAGACAATAGAAGAAGGTACTCCATGTAGCCGCACAATCTTCTGCATGTAGAGGCATCCCAAGCTCTCTACTGAACCCTGCTCTCTGATCGGTAGGAAGTGGGCTGACTTGGTGAGTCGGTCAACAATCACCCAAATCGAGTCGTGACCCCTGGATGTACATGGAAGACCCATCATGAAGTCCATGGATATCCCATCCCACTTCAACTCTGGGACCTCTAAAGGCTGAACCAAGCCTGCTGGTACCTGATGTTCCACCTTTACTTGCTGGTAAGTGAGGCATCATGAGACAAACTCCGCTATCGCCTTCTTCATACCTGGCCACTAGTGTTGTCGTCAAAGGTCTTAGTACATCTTCTCCACTCCTAGGTGTACCGCTAGAGGGGATGTGTGGAACTCCCTCAACACTTCCTTCTGAAGTGACACTGGAACCATAGTACGTCCTCTGAAGAGAATGACATGCTCCCCACCTTCAAAAAATCCATCAGGTGCCTTCCCTATGGATATATGAGCACGTTGTGTCTCACAGTCAGTGTCCCCATGCTGTGGTTCCCTGACTCGCTGACGGAGTGGGGGAGTGACTGTAAGAGACTATAGAAAGGCTACTCCATCTCTATCCACAAAGGATATGTATAAAGTGGCTAGCTGCTCCGTCAACTCTCCTAGAAGCTTTATACCAGATCTCTTGCTGAGTGCATCTACTACAACATTCCCCTTCCCAAGAGTATAGACCATCTCGAAGTCATAGTCCTGGAAGAACTCAAGCCATCGCTGCTGTCTCAGGTTCAGGTCCTTCTGAGAGAAGATATACCTGAGAATCTTGTTATTAGAGTACACGGTAAAATGCTCACCCATCAGTTAGTATCACCACATATTCAAGACAAAGACCACTGCTGCTAACTCCAGGTCATGGGTAGTGTAGTTCTGCTCATGTTGTCTTAGCTGCCGAGAACCATATGTGATCACTGCTCTCTCCTGCATCAGGATACACCCGAGTCCGATCCCAGATGCGTCACATTAGACTACATACCCAACACCTCCCTCTGGAAGCCTCAATATGGGGGCACTATTCAGCCTCTACATCAGTTCTTAAAAGCTCTGCTGGCATCTCTCTGACCATATGAAGGGTTTCCCCTTCTTTTTCAAGGATGATAGCAGTGCTGCAACTCTGGAGAATTCTGGTACGATCCTCCGATAAAATCCAGCCAAACCCAGGAAACTCCGTACCTCTGTTACACTCCTGGGTGGATCCCAAGCAAGTACCGCCTCAATCTTCTCTAGATCCATAGAAACCCCATCCTCTGAGATAACATGTTTGAGAAAGTTAATCTCTTGGATGTAGAATTGAAACTTTGAGAGCTTACCATAAAGCTGGTGCTCTCGGAGTGTGTCCAGTACCACCTGCAAATGATAGGCATGCTCCTACTCAGTAGTAGAGTAGATCAGAATGTCGTCAATGAATACTATGAAAGAGTGATCGAGGTATGGATGGAAGATTCTATTCATGATTCCCATGAACACTTCTGGAGCATTGGTTACACATAAGGGAATAACCAAGAACTCGTAGTGGCTGTACCGACACCTGAAGGCCTTCTTCTGCACATCCTCGTCTTGAAATATGAGATGGTGATAGCCTGATATGAGGTCTATCTTCGAGAACCACCATGATCCCTTTAGCTGATCAAAGAGGTCGTCAATCCTCGGAAGTGGGTACTTGTTCTTCACGGTCACCTGGTTCAGGCGATGGTAGTCGACACAGATCCTCAAGCTCTCTTCTGCCTTCTTGGTGAATAGAATTAGGGATAACCAGGGAGAAACACTAGGACAAATGAGTCCCTTCCCCTGCAAGTCCTCTAGCTGTACCCTCAGCTCGTGAAGCTCAGTGGGAGCCATCTGATATGATGGAGTAGATATCGGTGCCGTCCTGGGGTATCGATCAATGTAGAAGTCCACCTCTCTGCAAGGAGGCAGTCCTGGAACATTTTCAGGGAAAACATTCATGTACTGATCAACCACTATAGGATATCTCGGACTTTCCACATCAATTACTCCAAGGGTAAGGCAGGCCAACTGATGAGTGATCAGCTGCACCCTCCTCCGAGTAAGTCCATCCTGCACTACAAAGGCTCCCTTCTCGCTGGAGAAGTTGAACGTGGTCCCATCCGTGCAGATACACCAAACTTTGCACCTAATACAATCGATATGAGCATAGACTGTAGATAACCAGTCCATACACAAGATGACATCGTAAGGCCTTAATGTCGCTACTAGGAGATCCCAGCCGAAGCTCTCACTTCCTAGAGTAAGTACACACTACCAACACCAGTGCGTAATCATCAAGTCTGCTCCCGTAGGAGTCTCTAATCATAAGGATCGATCCAATGACTCTGTCAGAATCTCCGAGCTCCGAATGAGGGTAGTGGAAATGAAAGAGTGACTGAAACCTGTGTCTATAATAATTGCAACTATGGTGGAGTAGACACAGATCGTACCTCGAATCATCTTCGAATCACCATGGTCGTATGCTTAAGTTTCCTGGAGCTAAGATCTCCCTTGTCCACCTGCTTCCTGCGGTTGGGGTGGACCTCCTAGTGGTGGTGGCGGTAACACCTCGAAACATCACCCACCACCATCTACTCAACCAAATCCTCTGCTACGTCTGCCTACTCCCTACGGGCTACCTTGATCGAATCTATATCTCTACCTGGGTGGTTTTTTGACCATCTTCTGATCATCTGTATGGCGAGTCAGACAGTCATGAGCCATGTGACCCTCCCCACTGCATGTGAAACACTGCCTATTAATCACATAAATGATTCTGTCTCATGTGCCTCGCACAACCGAACCCATGTCCTGAAGTCGTCCACCAGATGGTCTAGTCCTCTTGGACCTCTGCGACATCTATCTACTGACTACTACAGAAGACTCATCTACGTGATGCTCGGTGGTGGGTCTTGCTACTGGTGACTGCTCAGTAAGGAAAATATTCACTAAGAGGGCTTGCTCCAACACCCCTGCCTACGTCGAGATGCTGAGGGAGATCATCGAAGCTCTGATCTCTTGCCTGAGCCCCTTCTCTAAGGTCCAGGCCCTGAAGAATGGGTCTCGCACCATATATGTGGAGTAATGAGAGAGGTCGGTGAACCTCACTGAGTATTGTACCATTGTAATACTACCCTACTGTAGATGCAGTAGCTCCTGGATCTGCATTGCATGTAGGGTGGCTGGGACAAACTCCACATGAAACAGGCTCTCGAAGTCTGCCCAGAGTAGTGTCGCTTCTTCATGCACCTGAAGCATCAGGATCCACCATCTACCTGCTGATGCATGAAGGAGACTCGTGGAAAGGATCACCATAAGGTCTTCTGGTGTCCCTACCAATCTGAAAACTCTCACCATAGCCTCTAACCAATCCTTAGCTGCCTATGAGTCCGTCTCTCCCCTGAACCTGGGCGGCCTCTAGCGCTGGAACTCATGCAACACGATCACGTTGTGTGCACACTCTACTACTGGGGCTGGTGGTATCGGTGGCCCAAAGAGTAGTGGTACCGCTGTTGCCTCCGCTATAATGGGGCCCTGTACCGAGGCCTCATCACTGGATGGGCTGCCATCTCGTACATCTCTTGGAACCCTGGATAGCTGTTTGTGTGGAGGCATCCTGAAAAGAAATAGGTGCGCCACAATCAATAAGTTATACCTGGTGAGCTAACTCAAAGAGATCACAAAGAAAACTCTTGAAACATACATGCAATTAGTGTTTTCGTACACTGAGTTAGAAATCAGAATTTAGGGTCCTAGTGTATGGATATGTCAGCTTCCGCACCGACACTGGACTCCCTGAATTGAAAACCACACTCACTAAACTTGACAATATTCCTTCACAGAAAATATCAGAGTCCTAAGTTATGCGGTAGAAGCAACTCCTCTGATACCAATTAGTCACGACCCGCCCCCAGGAGTTGAATCATGACTATCCCAAACCCACCTTCCATAGGCCAGGGGCTGGCGACTATAACCAAAGGCGTAAATCTGTAAACTAGGAAGGAATTTCCTTTATAAATGTAACCAAACACAATAGAGTACAACTGGAAGAAAACACTATGTAAAAACTGTATACAAAAAGAGAGTGCTGGAAAGTAAAAAGGGGCTAGAAATACAAGCCCAACTATAACGTAAGAGTACAACTATAAAAGGGAAAAAATAGATGAATGGTGAAAGCAGCTCCTGGATCGTCCACCATGGATCCTACCTAAAGGGTAGGTACAGATAGCCTCCTCAGCACTCCACGTCTGTCAGAATCCTCCATGTACCGTCGAGTCCTGGTGCTATCAACCTCCGTCAGTGCTGTCCGTCATCTGGATCCAACACAACGAGGTGTGGGCATAACCCGTGCATGGGTGAGTATAATGATACTCAGTAGGGACCCCGAGACTCTCAAGGTCTCACAAATTCCAAATAGGATAAACCACAAAGTATGAAATCGATAGATAACCCCACTTAGGTATATGCCCATACATATACCTAAGTTATCAAGTAATCCATCTCGTTCATGAGGAAACATAAGAGTTGCTGACTCAGCTCACACAGGTATACAAATTTTGTAGAGTGATAGAGATGATCAGATGTAGTCACTGATTCATCTAATTTGTCAGACCCACACAGGATCCAGGAACAACTATTGAAACTGTCAGACCCACACAAGATCCAAGAATAGTGGTCGGAGCTGTCGGACCCACACAAGATCAAGAACCAGCTATGCTGTCAGACCCACATAGGTTCTAGGACCAGCTATTCTATTAGACCCACATAGGATCCAGGAACAGAAGTCAGAACTGTCGGACCCACATATGATCCAGGAACAGTCATCAGAGAGCATCCAACCATAGGGATTCTACAAACGTGCTTGATTCCAGAAGGGTATGCTCCTCAAGCCAAGAGTCGATACGTCAACTACCACAAAGTCCCACGAAGAAGTGTCTCAAAGGTCCACCTCATCAAAGGGGTCTCAGCACAAAAGACAACGCATCAATCAGATGCCCAGTATATGAGTTATTAGATTTTTAGTCCTGGGGCCCCGATTGGATTCGTGTATGATCCAACCTGACCGTATCAAAACTTTACCTCTAACTCTAGTGGGGTTTCTTAAAAGGGACAGTCATGCTCCAAGATTACCAGTGCCACTGACGGTTCGTCAAACGGATGTCCGGTGCCAAATATATGGCCAAAGGAAGTAAAGGGTTAGAAGTGGGCCTAGGTTCAGTCCGACCCGGTCGGACCGACCCAGAACTACTCAGTCTGGGCCGACTCAGTTAGGCCTATTGGGTATGACCCTACCCGCTAGGCCCATCCCAGCAGTCCGTGAGGGTGGCTCGGCCTGGGCTCGAGGCCATCTCGGCCCGGTGTGTTGCGAGGGGGCGACACAACCCGAAGGGTGCAACTAGGCTGGTTCGGCCAGGGCACCGTGAGGGGGGATAGTTCACTGGCTCGAATGGAAGGCCGCAAGGGGGCCGGTTTGCTGGCTCAGCCAGGAGGCCGCAAGGGGGCATGAAGTCGGCTGGTTCGGCTAGGGTGTGACTAGAGCGGGTGGCCGGTTCGGCCAGGGCGCAATCAGCGCGGGCGGCCAGGCGTCTGTTAGGAAGGCGGCCGGTTCGGCTAGGGTGCGACCAACGCGGGTGGACGGTTCAGCTAGGGCGCAGCCAGCATGGTGTCCAGAAGGGAGGCCAGGAGGGCAGCCTGGTGGGCAGCCAGGCGGTATCCAGGCAGTCCGGGCCGGCGTGGGTCAGCTGGGGTGCGCAAGAGGCGCGGTCGGCAGGGAGGCCAGGCCGGTGCAGGCTCGGCCGAGGCGTGTGAGAGGCATGATCAGTGTAGAACGCTGCAGGGGCGGCATGGTCCATAGAGGCCGTGGGTAGCTCGGCCTTGGTCATTTCCCACCTTTGCCTCATTGTTTTTACATTGCCATTCCAAAGAACACCAAGAAAGAAAAAAATCAATGAAGGGTGTCAGGCCATGTTAGGTTGGCCCACACCCTCTGCGTTTAGGGAGGTATCAATTGTCTCATCAAGAATAGAAGATGATCAACAACACCTCCGCAACAATGCCTTTTTATCAAATGAAGAAAACAAGAAGAAGGTTATAACGTTATCAAGCAATAAACCCCCTACCCTGCTCATAGTTGGTTGACGTTGGCGTAAAATGGTAGACGTCGTTTGTTGACGGAGTCGCGGAAGAAGACGTTGAGGATCGTCATTCGTCGCATCCACCAAGCACTTCCAAACCCGAGTTTTTTCGGCTCATTGACGATGCTCCATGTCGGTAGGATTTGAGGAAGGAAGTCGAAGAAGAAAACGTTTCTGGCATTCTTCACGTTCTTCGTGGAGGAAGCGTTCTTCATTGGAGAGGCTTTCTCCCAGAGCTCCTCCCAATTCTCTAAAGCCAAGCCTTTCCCCAATTCCACCACCAAGGAAAAGAAATATCCAATCACAAAACAATTTGCATGATTTAATTTTATATTGACACATAAAATTAATTTGACCGCAATTAATTTTATGTTGACACATAAAATTAATTGGAATCATTTAATTTCACGTTGACACATAAAATTAAATTAGAAGAAATTAATTTTACGTCGACACATAAAATTAATTGAGGGGGGGGGGGGGGGGTGGGTTGAGAGGTTTTCTCTCCCTCCCCATTAATTGGGGGGTTAAGCCTCGTGTGGTCCCCATGTCATAACCTCTCACAGGAGGTTATGCTCAGGTGGGCCCCACCACCATAACCTCCCAAGGGATGTTAAGGTGTGGTGGTCCCACCTCTAACTCCCATTTGGAGGTTTTAACCACCCAACCTCCACATGGTGTTTTAAAATAAAATAAAGTATTAGCTCACTTTATTTTATTAAAAATTTATTAAAAACCCAAAAATAACTTCTACTCTCGACCATCTGCCATCGAGGTGAAAGTTTTCTTAAGTGAATACTGGCACTGCAAGTTCAACGGTGTCCTCAGATTTCAATTCCGAGCACCAGTTCAAAAGTTTTAAAATCCCGCTCGTACGTTTACTGAACGTACCCAAACAAAACTTCAGAAATTGATTCTGGGAACACCGGGCCTTGGAATCAACCACCGTAAATTTTCACGGACTCATATAAATCCCATGTATTTAAGAAAAAATTTTCCATGGAATTTATGGGTCCTTACAAGTGACCCAAGGAGAGATTCTATAGAGAATTTTTCCTTTAGATTTTAAGTCATCTATCTATATATTTAATTCCCTCATCTCATTGGGGTCCATACGATATGAGGGAAGAGATATCAGATGTGTTTCCGGTGCTAGATCAATCGAAAACTCCACATCCCGCTCAAGGGGAAAACCTAAAAAATCATCTGGGAATACCTCTAGAAACTCATTCACTACATGAGGTAGTACACCTTTCGGGGAAATACCATCATTTTCTATCACAAGAAATTATAACTGAAAGATAAGACTTCCAAAATTTGGGAGTGGAGGTCCTGCGCGACCTGACTGAGGATCCCATTCTCCACAAAAAACCCGACGATTCCCATCAGGTGCTGTGAAACTCACTCGCCTCCTGTAGCAATCGATATGTTCCTAGAAGTGTACTAGAAAATGCATTCCAAGTATCATGTCAAAAATATCCATATCTAAGAACAAGAGGTCCCACTCTATCTCAACCCCTAACCCAGAAAGTGCACATGACGAGCACCTGAGACCCTGCTCCCTCTTCTTTCCCAACAGCTTTACCAAATACATTGAAAAAGACAAAAACT
Organism: Viscum album; assembly: GCA_963277665.1. Lineage (NCBI taxonomy): Eukaryota > Viridiplantae > Streptophyta > Magnoliopsida > Santalales > Viscaceae > Viscum > Viscum album. The sequence continues at coordinate 172,945 of CAUJRU010000110.1, forward strand.
AGGTTGGAAAATTCAGCATGTCCACAAAATGGGAAGAAATGAATGAAACTGACGCACTAGTATCAAAAAGAGCAGAAACTATAGATGATGCGGTCAAAACGGTACCTTGAACTCTTGAAGATCCCGCCTCTAATCCTATTAGGACCTGATCCACCACATAGAGATGTCCAGTCTCTACCTGAGGATGAATAATAGTTTGTGGCTATGCCATGAACTGGCTCTGCCCAGAAGATGACCCATCCCTACCACCACGACCACCAAATGGAGATCCCCCCATCCTCGACAGCTCAGACTGGGTTATTCCTCCTTTTAAAGCAATGGACCCTCCCCCACTCTGAAGTCAGTGTGCCACCCCGTAAAAGCACTACAAGTGACCCATTCCCACAAATTGATAAAAATTATTTAAAGGAAGTGGTAATTCTTGTCGGATGTTCCCCATACTCCCACAATAGTGGCACACGATCAATCTCACATCAGAATCCACAGATGCGAACTGCCTAGAAGAGTGGCCTGAACTGCCACCTCCCTTCTTCACCTAATCCTCTTGCTTTCTTTTCTTTTCTAAAGAGTTGCCACTACCCACTACTAATAATAACCCAAAAAAACCAGCCCTCCATTTCTGGTCAATCTCCACCATACATGCCCAATCAACAACCTTAGTATAGGTCCTCAGCTTGAACAAGAAAACTCGGGAGTATATCTCTGGTTGCAAGCCTTTCTTAAACCTCTGGGACTTTGCTTGTTCATTTGAGATGACTTCAGAAGCATACCGAAACAACTTAGAGAAATGGTTGGCGTACTACATGATAGAAATATTCCCCTGAATAAGATCCATGAACTCTCAAGACCTGGCACAAGCCAAAACTTCAGGGAAATACTATTCATTGAAGATGGACTTGAAATCTCCCCAGCGCATCTGCTTATTCTTCCCAGTCTGAAGTACCGATTCCCACCACCTAAAGCTGGGACCCTCTAAAAAAAGGTGGAACATTTCACCCTAATCACCTTGAGTGTATCGAGGAACTCGATCATGCACTCAATCTTCTCGATCCATTCCTTTTTCTTCTTGGGGTTCTATGCTTCTATGAAAAGTAGGAGGCTTGTTTTTCAGAAACTCCTAAGCTTTATCTTTTCTAGGACCCATCTCTTCTTCCCTAACAGGTATAGGAATAAGAGAAGATCCTTATCCCAGATCTTGGACATCCCGGATCACAACCTCAACTAGACTTTGATCGATCGGTGTGGGAGAACTCTCCGGCTTCCTCCCATGGGTGCATGTGAGCTTTCCAGGGAGGCATGTTGCTACAAAATGAAACAGTCACAAAAAAATATTCAATACCACATTTCTGAAATTTTATAATCAAATACATCAAATATAAATAATATAAACACATTATAGTAATAAAATAAACCACTACACCACCCCCGCTCGATGTCCACGTGTGGTCTGCAGCCCACACGTCTCACATAAAAGTGAAGTCAATCAGACAATTCCAATTTCCCCTGGCGACTCAAGGTATTCCATGAGAGGTGCGGTCCAGGACCCCTAATTGTTACCAAAACCCTGATCCATGAAATTCCTATCTCCTTTCTATCCCGACTCATCCCAAAATAGTAATATAACCCAAAAACATTGGCCTCCTCTGATACCATTTGGCCACAAACCGAATATGGTCACCACTAACACCGACACCAAATCCAACCCATGACAAGGCCCAAAGGGTGTTCCCTATCCCAATAGGCTGTCACAAGTTCTCAGGGATCAATAAATTAGTTTTGGTAACAATTTAGGTGAGTATGAAAGCATAAAACATTAAAAACAATCAATAATAAGAATCTGAAATTTTCATGCCAAACATGCCTTAAAAAAAACCAGATGTGAATACATGGTTTTATATAAAGTACAAGAGGTCCAAAAATAAATTAAAACAACATAAAAATATCCACAATGACTCCACACTAAAAGAGGTCATCACCCCCGAGCTGTCTCCATGACACTGCACTATAGGAGGGGACTAACAACCCGAACCACATTCACCCGAGGCTTTTCCTTTACTCGAGTCAAACATAATAAATTCTACTTACACCCAAGGGTTTTATGTAGGGTGTGAGCCTAATACCAATTGTATACCACCCAAATATTTCAAATAGTATGTAATACAAGGTGAAAAAGCATGTAGTTTTATTAAAATTTGGGTACAGCCGCGAAAGCGGCACACACACAAGGAAGAAAAGTACATGTAAATTGAAAGCCTGGGGACTTGACCCAAATACCTTCCCCTCACCCCCAAGCCCTTACCACCCCAACAAAAATGGTGGGGAAACCTCAACTTAAACATACAATTTTAATATGTAAGAAAAATGATGATAAATTTCAAGAAATGCAACTTTCAATTGAAAACAGTCTCCAAACTAAAACTTTTAGAATGTTAAAACATTTGAATAATACATGTTATATACTATAATGTACATCCAAACAAAACCTAATACAAGGGTAAATACCAAAAATCCAATGATCACCAAAACTGGGAACACCCCTAAGTACTAGACAGTCTCAGGCCCTATGTACCTCATACCTCGGTGTAAATTAAACATAGAAAAAATCCATTCTTGTGCATGAGACACTAGTAGGGAGCATACCCATAACCTAGTGTTAAAAAATCATCATCAATATAGTTTAGTTAGAGTAGTATTTATCCAAAACTCTAAGTTAAATAGGGACAAAACCCATCCAGATCACTAGCCATACTAGTACATATCCACCCACTTAGTTACCTAGGCTTCCCCCTTTGTGATCAAATAATTTCATCATACTACATACATATCTTTTCATATAAAAAACACCAATACTGTTAACAAACAAAAAATACATCATCTATACACACTTTATACCACTTAAAACACGCAACAAAACATTTTTATTTTCAATAAAACAACTTTTCAAAATCTCACATTGTTTTTCACCCAAAACTCCTTGAAATACCCATTTTCACACCATGTACACACTTACAAGTCACTAAAACATAAATTTAATCCCAATAACCTTAAATTTAAAAAATAATTCAGTTATGGGGTAGCCCCATATGAACCAAGAAGTTATATCTTTTTAAAACCCCCATTTTCACACAAACACGACACTTAAAGTCCATATGATTCACAAACACCATTAAAAAAAACTTTTGCAGAAAAAACCAAAGGGAATAAACATTCAAAAAATTATTTTCATCCTTAATAAATTTCAATAAAATCAACTAAGTAATTATAGGGAAGCCCCAAATGAACCGATAAAATATTTCTATGAAAACACCCCAATTTCACATAAAAATGGAACTTAAAATTCATTTAATTTACAAATACCACTAAAACCAATTTTTGTAGCAATAATAAAATGAGATAAACATGAAAATACTATAAACACAACAAGATAAGTCACAAATATTTCATACAAATTGTAATCACCTACCAAAATGGTTAAAACCTTGAAGCCTTTGTGCGAGAATTCAATCGCACCACCGCCACACATTAAGAAAGGTATGTCGAGCCTTAAACCAGAAGAATAAACCAAGAAAACCCAAATTTAAACCTTGGGTTATAAACCCTACCCTTTGGTAATTTGGGAATTCAATAAAAATGGAAGAAACTTCATGAAAAGGGGAGGAACTAAGAGGGAAAGACACTTACTTGAGATTGTGTGAAGTTCCTCCACCAAATACCCCTTAAAAATGGAGTTCAAATGAAGGTTTGAGAGGCCTTGAGGGATTCCATGGATGAAATGGTCTAATGGGGGAAGAAATGGCCGAGTTTGGATAAATCTAGGGAGAGAAAAGAAGTAATTTTAACACATTTTTAATGACCTGGACATAGGTGCACAATTTTTGTGCATGGTTTGGAAAACGGTGCATCCTCCTTTCTCCCCTCAAAACATCTCCAAAAGCCACCAAAATTTGTGGGGGCTTAGGGGGGACTTAGGGGGGATGTTAGGATAAAAATATAAGAAATATAAATACCTTTAATTAAGAACATGGGTGTGACATATATAATTAATATATATATGTATATATATATATATAATATTTAAATCATGATAAATATTTTTGAGATGAAGTAACCATGATAAAAATACATGGACCCAAACTACAAAAACAAAAACATATATGAAAAACAAAGAAGATATCACCAAGAATAATGATTTTAATAAATAATTGTTAAAAATAGGTGATAAAAGGTTATTATTAAATAATATATGGTGTGAAATATATATAAGTATAGTTATGAAATATATTTATAATAAATCTATATTTATTATACTATAGGTTCAAACATATATGAAGGAAGTCAAACTTGGGGTAAGGGTTTTCTCATCTCATTTTTGCTTCTGTGAGACATATGTCATATTCAACACTTATTTCTTTCATGTGTTGTATATAATTACACTTTGATATTTTATATCATGAATCCATTTATATTCATGGTATTTATTGTTTTATTTGAAGTTATTTCCTTAATGGGGGTTATGATTCAAAAGTTACAAAAGCGGTAAGGGTTTATTTCACAATCTCATCATTATTCAGGATTTTTTTGGTTTAAGTATTCACTAAAGTGATTATTTGATATTTATATCATAAACCCAATATATTTTATTATCCTCTAGTTATTTCTATAAATTATATGTTTTCCTTTCATTTTCCTCTTTAAGTACTCAAGATACTTAAATAATGTTTTTAAGGAAAACCAACCATGTTTTTCTACTCGTTCAAGAATTATTTTATTCCATGCACATATTTTCATTAAAATTTATAAAATAATGTTTTTAATATTTTAAAATTATTTATAAAATATATTTTTTTTCCAATTTTTTACTTTCACAATTTTTTTAAAAGTAATCTTCTTATCGTTTTCCGAATGATGTAATTTTTGACATTTCTTATAATAGCGTGAAATGAATATTTTTTAAACTTTTAAAGCATGAATAGAATTTAACAACATCATGACTAATAAATTATTTGAATCCTAATTTAAAAGTTTATAAGGTTATTTTCAAATAAAATTCTATCATTAATATTTTGGGAAAATTTTAGATTTAAAATAAGTGATTTCGAAGTGAAAAGAGGTATTTTCCTCAAGAAATTTTATAGTGATATTTTTAAAGTATTTTAATCCATGTTAACATACTTTATTAAATATTATGATTTATTAAGGTTATACTTCAAATATACCATACATCATATTTTTATGGATGGTTTATGATCATTTTTACTAGGGAACGTATTGACATTTCATATGTTAGTTCTTTTAATATGGACAATTATTTATTTTTTAAGGCTTGTTGATTAATTTCTATTGTTTATTAAAATTATTAATGCATTATAATTATTAATTTATGTATGGGGATCATAATTACATAGCCCCTAAATTCATTATTATGTGTCATGAGACAAAATGGGTTGGGTATTTGGTTAAGGACTTACCTATTTATATAGATGTCTCGACATGATACCTCAATGATATTTTTAGATATATTAACACTAGTACTTAATAGTAAGTTTTAGATGTATGGTATTATACATTCCATATTTATGAAATTATTTATTTATGTCAATGTGATTATTTGGATAATAATGACATATTTGGATAAGTTTCAAGACATGTGATTATTTATATTGAATTATTTGACATTTATTTATTCTTTCTATATTATTCATGCCTTATTTAGTTTCCACTTTATACATTCCCTTACCGAGCATCAATTTTCACCCATTTATTATGTTTCATTTCCCCAAAATGATATAATGTGTTTTATGATCGATATATAGGTATATTATAAAGGGAATAATGATGTTCTCAAACAAAATACTATTTTGTATTTTATATTTTCAAATGTAATTTCATATTCAAGTTTGTATCTAGTTTTTAAAGACTAATAAAATATTCATTCCATTAGGATGTGATCAATTATATATAGTTCCAATTTAATAAAGTAACCACCAACTCTGTTATACCAGAGTCATGGCCTTTACATCCCCCACACCTAAACCATACCTCTAAAAAAAGATTTGTAGTTCAGTGTATGAAAGAATAAAGGAAATAATATAGACTAGTTAAGAGATAAATGAATGGAGTTTATTTTTTTAAGTGTTAGGGAAAACCAATGTTGAACTTCATTTTTTTATGTTTGCACACTACCACTTTATTTTATCTATAAATAATAAAAAACAATAAAATTAATAAACCTGAAAATTAAAAAATTTGGCCAACTGAATGTAATTGTTACAATAATAAGAATCACCTTTATGTAATATTTTATAATTAAAAATCACATAGAAACACTAGTACTTATAAAAAAATAAATAAAAACATACCTGTAAATTTATATCAACCATGGAAAACAATGGGTTTTAGTTTCCAAAGTATCAACAGGCTGCTGTCAAGCTTCATTTAGACTGGTAAAAACACTAAAAATAGTTATTAAATAATAATAAGAAAAATGAAACTGAAACTAAGTAGAAAAAGATATAATTTTGGGTTTAACCCCCAAAGAGGTGTTGTTGTTATATTTCCCATAGTTGGACAGTTCTAGTGCTTCATATATGGCCTAACGGTGGATGAGATTTTTACTACAGAAACCACCACATGTTGTTCCTTACACAATTATTTACACAATATTTATTTTTATTAGTTGTATACAAATCCCTCATAAGGTCCTTAATTCAAATAGATCATAATTTCTCCATATCTTTGTTAATGTTATAAATTTAGTTAATTGGAGAGGGGGAAATAATATAAGAATCTTCCATACCTTTATCTTGATGCACCTTGTTATCCTATTCACCCTTTTCTATCATGACAATAATCATGGTTAGATCATATTATTCCCTTTTTACCTCAATAGACAAAAACTTATTTTCTTTTAATCCAACCCCCTTTATCATGGATTCCTCTTTATTTTCATCCAAGGTATGCATCAATAAATTTAGTTCTATATGGATAAAACTAGGAAATATAATTTATAATTTTTTTTCAATAATTTAATAATAAAATGAGTTCAAGTTATATTTATTCCTTTCATAATATTCAACTTATAGTTCCCTTTATTCAAGTAGTTCTTCAAGGAATCCACTTGTGATGAATGTTTTTGGGAGATATTGGGTCTACTGTATTTTCTTCAAAAAAAATTTCCTTGAATTTAGACACTACTCATGCAGTGATTTATACACAAAAATTATCTTAGACATGCCTCTATGGGGATTAATATTTACTACCAAATAAAGTGAGATATATAAAAATATTAGTTCGAGATAAATTTAAATTATAGGGATCAAAAAATTTAAAATATCCCACCATTTTCACCTTTACAAGTTCATATACTTCCCATAAAAACTCTAAAAAACCAAGTAGGGTGGGAGTTGGGTTATTAAGACTCACTTAAAAATGTATATCCTCAACTAAAATCTCTTCTTATACCTATCAAATAGGTAATTTAGATATTTATACTATATTTAATACACAAGGTAAATTAGTTTTCAATTGAGTTTCAATAATATTAAAATGTAATGAATTTAAAGAAAACAAATTTCCCTAAATTATTTTAGATTTTACCTCCTTTTCAACCTGAAAAGTCCTTAGAGTTTTTTTTGAGAAAACTAGGTCATCATAGGGATTGTTTAAGCTTGGATACATCATCCTAAAATTATTAACTATAAAATAATTATCTTTATTTAATGGTAAGTGTTAAAAAATATTTCATCATGAACCTCATTGAGTTCTTATTCATATAATAAGAGATAGAGTTTCCAAATTCTATGTATGTAATTACCCTCCTCATTATATTCAAAATTAGTGGATTACTTCTGGCTCTCAATCTCAACCTCACTCTCAGTTTTAAAATCCTCATTTACTCTCTCTTCATTGGGTGAAATGATTATTGTGATAAACTATTTTTCATATATTTAACTCTTATCTAAAGGGTCATTAAAACTATAGGGGTTTCTCATACTTTAATTAGGTTGTTCATTATGGTATTTTCCCTCTTCTATTTATTTTTCTTCCAAGTCATTTTCCCTTTTAATTTTTATTAATTTACCATAATTATTTTTTGATCCTATTGATGAAATTTTGATAAAAAGAAAAATTATTATAAATATTAGTCATTGTGTTCATCAAAATATATTCCATATACACGTCCCTCTCACTTCCCATTTGTAAAATAATTTTGGCTTTCCACACATTAGAGGGTATTTTATGGTATATTATATGAACACTACCATGAAATGTGACTATAATAGCAACAACATGGGAATACATGGTTTTTTTGATGATTTTAGTCCCCAAATATCTATATTTTCACTCAAAATAACCCATATGTTATTAAATTAATGATTAAATTAAAGCACAAAGGTTTCATTATAAGGATCTCAAAGAATTTCCAACATAAATACAATAATAGAGAGTGGGGTTTTCAACTTCATTAGTCTAGAAAACTATGTTTAGTAATGGAAATGTACTTCAAAAGATCACAAACATGTTTTATGGGAAACAATGATTTCAATTTGAATTTTTTATTCTATATAGAAAAAATTTAATTTTAAAATTCAAAACAATACCAAAAAATAGTTATTAACAATGAAAATAGAGAAACTTTTATCAATTTTCATGCATATTTTAGTAATATTCATCTTAGAAAGCAGTTTAGAACACAAAAATATTTTTTTTTAAAAATTAATCAAAGGAAAAGAACCAAAAAATTTCTACTACCATTCTCCGATAAGGAAACTAAATGTTTTTAAATTTCATAAAAATCAAAAATAGTTTTATTAATTTTATAACACAACTACTAGTCTAGAGGTGAGTGCATGTAGAATACATGGGGGAAAAAGGGGATGAATTCAAATTATTTCTATATATTTTTTATTTATATAAAAATAAAACTCAAATAAAATGACACACAAAGTGGAATAGGAGGGGAAATATAGAATATGGGAAATTAATTGATTCAAAAATTAAACATGATTCAATATTTTAGAAAAATGATTAATTTAAAATCACTAAACTGAGACAAAAATTATCAAAAAAATTATTTTCATAATTAACCAATGAGTTATAACCTACAATTTTCATCAATTAATCATGTTGGATTAAACTTAAGAGTAATAGTTTCCTCGATGATCAAATATTGGCTCTTAATTTTTTGAAAAGGAAAAAATCTCTAAAAACATTTTGAGAAGATTGGGAGGTATTTTGAGGGGAAAGATAATTGGGAACCCAGATATCCTGTGTCTAGTTCTAAGATATTTTCACTTATTCATGATCCCATAGCACTTTCATGTCTATCCATACTCTATATTGTGTCATTATCTCTATGAAAAATAGTTGGATTCCCCAAGCAGTTTCTATTTTTGTTACCTATATAAGGACCCTAAATCCCAAATTATAAAATGAAGTGCAAGACAATGTGTGATGGAGTGTGAGTTCAGCAAAAAGTAAAAGTCCCAACAACATATAATACCCATAAGTCCACTCAAAACTTCTCTCATTTCCCCTTTAGTTGAGTTATGAATCTAAACTATTGGAAAAAAGAAAGGAAGTGAATGGTACTTGTGTTTTTAATGTATAAAACCATTGAAGAACCAATTAAATTAGGTCATCACCAAGACTAGGTTGAAGTACCATCCTCAAGAGGTGTGTCTAAGTGACTAGTGAACGCCATCCATGCACACTTACCACCCCAATAAGAGCATGCCTAATATGTCTTTAAAGGATCACACCTATCTCCTAGAGGCTACCCAATTAAACACTGATTTTCTTAGGTATTAAATTATGATTGGATTTCAACCTCCAATATCCTCTTAACATGGTACCTAGGTATTTCCAAATATAGTAGAACTTAGGTTATCCTAAATAAGTCATTCCCATGTCATATAATTGGGTTCCATATTCACCAAGTCCTATCACTAGGTGTATTATTCACCCAAGTCCTTTCATTGAGTTACATAATTTCCTAATTCATATAATTGAGTGGGCATATTAACCCGAGTATTATAAATGGAATACATCTTCACCTAGTCCACCTACCTAAGCGTGCATTCACCTAAGTCACCTTTTTGGGAACCCATCTACCAATTCCTCATCCATGACTTTCTAACTTACGTGATTAGGTTGTATGAATTCTAGTGTGCTTGTAATACCTGAGAAATTCTAGTAATAAATAATCATATTTTTATTACAAAATATGCACTACAAATCAAGGGTACAAATAGACTAAGTTCTATAACTAGTGCTGGAAAATAAATAATAATAAATAATTCTAGTACAATTTAGACCTATCCTGGATCATATTCTCTAATAAACATCACAACTCTAAAAAAAAACATAAAAGAAGAATAATATAATCCATGGAATTTACATATTAAAAGAAAAAAATGAGAATTTTTATTTAGGATATTGGTTTGAATGAATTTATAGGAAGTAAATATGGACATTACATGATGGTTAGGGATTGTGACTATTGGTAATTATAACTATTATTCATTATGATTGATAGAAATTATGACTGTTGGGTATTATGACCATTGGTCATTATGAATATTGGTAATGTATCCATTATAAATTACGATTAGAATTAGTGTATATTATGAGATATGATGATATATAATTAATGGAAAAGGGAGAAACCATGGAATCAACTGGTAGGCACATACCTTATGAATCTCATTTATCAATGCTTGAGAAATATGACATATATGACATCATATATATGTAAGAATACAATATATATGACATCATATATATGTAAGAATGACTAAACTCAGATAAGGTAGTTATCTATTAATAATCTTGTAACTAAACATTATATTTGGGAACTAAAGGAGTTAATATGGAACTATGGGGGGTAGTGGGGTACTTAAGATAAGGGAACAATAAAATATTCATTACTTTATTCCATGAAATTATTTTCACCACACATATAAATACACACCCAAATTCTCATTTTTATCACTCTAAATTCAAATTTCAACATTAATAACTCTCTTAAGGAGTCTTTCTCACAAAAATCTATTCAATATTGATGATTTTGGTTAGTTCTAAGGTTCAAATCTAGGCTAATAATTTCAATAGAGGTAAGGGTTCTTACTTCACCCTCTTCATTTTATATTTGAATTTATTTTGTTTTAATCTTATTTAAAAATCCAATTAATATTATTACATGCTTATATATCCATATTTTTATCACCCCTTTGTGATCTATTATCAAATTTATAACACCCTAATCTCTCTTATATTTCCCTTTATTTAGTCATTACCATGCTAATGTAAGGGTTCCCAATCCCTTCATATCCTTATGTATTCCTTTTCAATTAATTTTTATTTTAATGTGAAATGTTATTATAATTCATTTTTATAAATTCATTATCATATAATCAATGATTTATCACCATTACCTATGACTATACTACATTTATAATCGGTTATAATTCTAAAAAATTAGTGTAAACCCAAGGGATAAATCTAAATATAGGAAAAAATCCTAAAATTTTGGTAAATGAAAGAGTATATGGTCTCCTAGAAATGAAATCCTTGTCAATATACTACAATAGGATGCATTATCTGACTCAGATGAACCTAGGGGTAATAACCCTGAAAAGGTTGGTTGGGTATTAACTCTATCTTCACCTTTTTCACAACAAATGGGCCTAACTTCACACATGGTTTAACACTCACGAGGGATATGATTTGGAAAATTCACATTCTCTTAACAAACTATAATGAAGGATTTGAATATATCATTATAATTTTATAATAAGTTTTCAATTTATATATCTAAAGTATGTAAGTTTTACAATAGATCCCAAAGTGTGGGCTTGGGGGTGATTTTTCTATCACTTCATTAGTCTCCTACCATTCCAAATACATATAATTGATTTCCTAAACACCACGATCATCTTAGTCTTTAAAAGTACCTAGTAATTATAATTGAACATTATTCACTTGATAAGGGTACTTATTTGAACATTATTAATCCCTAGTTATTCATCATATGAGTTAAGGGAATTCACCTAGATATCCTTATTAATTCATTGACTGGGTAAAACTATTATTATGTAATATAATCCTTTGTTATATATGGGGAAATATTATAGTATAAGAAACATTTAGTAATTATGGTAAGTATTTTTATGTTTTTAATTCAAGAACATTATTCCATGTATTGCCTATGATCATTTAATATGTGATGTAATGTATTATAATTTTATATGATGGGTGGGGATTGGAATTATATAGCCCCTCATTGCACTAGTTGCTATCATGAGACAACTAAGATAGATAAATGAGAGAATCATTAATATTTTATATATGGTGTCTTGGAAAAAGACCACAATGATTTTTTATGATGTCTAACATTATGCATTCCCATTATTTCCATCATTATTAAAACATTTAATCTTATCCATGTGATTATTTAATACTTTTATCATCCATGGATTATATTATGCTTAGGTTTTAATCATTTGTTTATCTACTCCTATTATACAATTATTATTCAATGATATCTTATATTTTAAACTTTCCCTTACTAAGTGTTTTATCACACCCTTTACATTTGTTTTCCATTTCTATGAGTATTGAAGTGGAATAATATGTATGATTATATATAAGTATAGAATTATAGAATAAATACTTGTACTAAAATGTTATAATGTGTTATGTTGTATTGTAATACTTATATATTTATTATCTTTAAGACTATTAAACCTTTATATTTAGGATGTAATCTCATTTATTTTTATTAACATGTAATAAATATCCCATTAATTTTAGGTGACCAGGGTTGTGGGTGTTATAGTGCTCCCCTTAAATCATGTATTTCCTTTAATAATGGGGACATGGAATCCCATGAGAGAGACACCCTAGTTTTTTATCCATAAATAATATAATAGTCATGGATTTATCAATCAAGTATTCATTTGAAAATAAGGGTCCCTATCATTAGGTAATTAGTGAAACATCCCCTGGGTTAAGAAGCTCATCTAGGCTTCCCTATATCAAAAAATCCAGTAAGATTCTTTATGAGTCAGGGATATATATATGGGTCTTCTACTAGGGGTAAGTCCAAACCATAACCTTGTTAACGATTTCACTCTTAGTTCATTTAATTATCCATATGTTTATATGGGTTTTTGATCCAGTATAAGTCTCAAATCTTCCTTACTAGGTTATATCCCCAATGAGTCCAATCTCCCATCCCTATATAGTTACTAATAGATGAGAGGTGGATGCACAGATGAGACTCCCATCAAGTATAAGTCCCAACCATATCATCATTTATGATCTTATCCATTCCCCTCATCAATTAAACACACATATCTTCATCTTCCCAAAAAGTGTAATCCCCAACCACATTATCTTCTGTTTTACTACCAACAAATTAGATGGACTAAAAAGGTCCTCTTAGGAGTAAGTTTCACACTAACCATTTCTAGGTTCCTTTCACTTAGTAGTCCCAAATATATTAATTTAAATTTAATATAACATAGTCAATTATTCATGAAATTAAATTACTCAAAATAGGTCTTAGTCATATGAAATTAATTGTCACTAGACTAAATGGGTTATGATTATAAGGACCCAGTCTTATTACATTACATAATCTTTAATTTTGTCAAGAAATAACTTCCTTTCACATTGAAGATATTTTCAAGTTTATATATTTATAGAAAAGGGACATAACATATTCATGAAATTACACATTAATATAGAGTGGATACTAAAAAAAATAGTACTCATTTCTTCTAAAATATGAAAATTTTCAAATAAAACATGATTTCTTTGAAAGTTATTCAACCATTTAACTTGTATTAATTAGTGGTATTAAAAATCCTTATAACCTGTAAAAATCATTTAAATAATTTGGGATGAGCACAAAAATCTCAGTACGGGGTATAAAAATAAGGAAAGAACACATTAGTCTATGAATACTTGTAACATATGAAATCATTTTCAAAAGACATACTTGTCACCCATATATACTTACTTTTTGAAACTTGATATTTCCAAAAGATTAAAAAAATAATAATAACCATATAGGTATCTTGGGGTATCACTTACATAATCATACAACATTAATAATAGCATAAAAACATTATCTTTTGAATTTTGTAAAACAGAATTTTAAAAGAGGGTTTTTAAAGGAAAGCCCCTTATAAATATCATATAATTGATGTGAGACTTAATATAGTGGATGGAATATGTATATAAAATTTAAATAAAAATAATTCAATATAATATAAATAAAACCCATCATACAAACAATTTTAATACCACATAAATAATGAAGTATAATTTTAACCCAAAGAATGGAAATCGGGTTAAGAATTCCCTTACCTCAAGTTTGTCTTACTTAGAAATTGTTTAAAACTCATGTATAATGGTTAAAAGAGGGTTATTAGTATTTTAAAGAAAAATTTTCATGTTTATAAAATCTTATATTATCATTTCATAACCTCATTTCACCCTTTAATTATTAGTATTTTGTTCCTTCCATTGTTTTTGGGTGCTTTCTTTACATGTTTTCCATGATCGGTTCATGATGGATGTTATTGTCAATTAGAAGTGAAAATCTAGATTTAAAATTGATTGGTATTTAAATATTTACATAACCATAAATTATACCATTTATCATTTTTAATTCCTACATGAGGATGATTCAAAAGTTAAAACATTATTGATATTTGTTTAAGTCATTTTGGCGATTCTTCGATCGTAATGAACTCATTTTGTTTCATAAATTTATAAAATGTGTAAAAAATAATTAAAAAACATTATATAAGATATATTAAATAAATTATAATCTGGTTCAACCATAAAAATGGTTTCATGACCAGTTTTGAAGGAGGTAAAAGAAATTGAAATCACATCATCCATGATGTCAGTAATTTGACACATCACGGATGATGTTTTAATTTCTTGAATAAGTGGGAGAGGAGAAGAAATGTAATGGAGAGTATTATATAAAATTGATGAAATATATAATATTTAAGATAAATTATCATTCATGCCTCTTGGATAAAGGGAGGTTAGGAAATAAAAATAAAAGAAAGGAATCTCAAAATAAAAGAGAAGTTGAGAAATCCCCTATGAAAATTTGGCAGCCTAACGACGTCGCTTTAAATTTAATAAAATATTTTGATGAGTTAAATGGGTGCCTAATAATTATTAAATAATATGGTAAGTAAGGGGTATATGTAATGACATATCCCAACATAATTCTAAGGAAATTAAAAAGAATAACATAAAATGAAAGAAAAGAAAGAAAAGAAAATAGGATGTTTACCTCTTGATATATTCTCCGTGATATCCTTCTTAAGGACTTTAGTTTTGACCTTTTGGTGAGACCATAATCTCTAGGACATGGGGAAGAGACTTGGGAAAAGTATTGGGTAGAAATTAGGTAAGGATCAAGGCTTGAGAGGTGTGGGAGGAAGTGGGGAATGAGGGTGGTATTTATAGTGGAGGAGAGGGGGTGTTTTTCCTAATTTTAATCATTATTAAAATATTTTTTCTCAAGAATATGAATAGTCTTAATTAATGTCACCCTAAATAGTAATAATGGCATGTGAGTTCGATCCAAGTGGTCTTACATCATCCTTTCATCGCCAATGATGCAGTAAATCAAGTATTTAGCAATTATCCTATTTTATCGTATTTTACTCTTCATCAAAAATTCTAGAATTCCAAAAAATTCCCAAAAATTAACCCTAACCATTTACCAATGAGTAGAATTCAAAAAATGAACTCCATTTTTTGAAAATAATTTTCTAAATATTATTAATTTAATTTTTAAATAAAATCATACTTTATTCAAAAATTAACAATTTTAAAACTATAACAGCTTTTATATCACATTGAAAAATTAACCAATATGTAATTATCTTAAATCCTTAAGAAAATAAAATAATAATAAAATTTACTATTCACTAGGGTCATATTACTATTCATATTACTATTCATAAGAGTATGTTACTATTCACTAAAAATTAAGTTGGTTCCATTAGACTCCAAATAACTTACTGATCACAATTGTATATGACTATTTTTTAAAATTTAAAACATATAAGTGGAAAAAATTATGTTTAAAGGCTAGTTATAAATATCTAATTAAAAAAAAGTTTCACGCATTTCAATTAATTTTTTTTAAAAACTTGGGGTGTTACGTTATCCTTACCTTCTAGAAATTGTTTCCTTGCAATTTTATTTACTTATTAAACAAGTGAGGGTAAATTTCCCTCATAAAATTTTAAGACTTCCATGTTGCTTCTTCAACCATGTGGTTTCTCCACAAAACCTTTACATGGTCGATTACCTTATTTCGCAATACCTGTTCCCTTAGATCAATAATCTGAACTAGTTTCTCTTCATAAGAATGGTTCTCTTCCAACTGAACTGCTTCTAGGCTCAAGACATGAGTTGAATCTGGAATATACTTTCTCAACATATAAACATGAAAAAAATTGTGTACCTCAGACAAAATCAGAGGAAAAGCTACTCGATATACAACTGGTACAAATTTCTCTAGGATTTCAAAAGGACCGATGAACTGTGGACTTAGCTTTCCTTTCTTACCAATATGCATCACACTTTTCCAAAGAGATATTTTAAGGAAAACCTGGTCACCTACCTCAAAAAATATGTCTTTCCTTCTGTTATCTGCATAACTTTTCTGCCTACTCTGAGCTTTCCTCATATGCTGTTGGATTATATTCACTTTCTCAGCCACTTCCTCTACTAATTCTGGCCCCATAAACTTTCTTTATCTGACTTCATCCCAAAACAATGGAGTCCGACACCACTTCCCATACAGTTCCTCAAAAGGTTCCATCTGTATACTAGAATGAAAACTGTTATTATAAGAAAACTCAACTAAAGAAATATGTTGATCCTAACTTCCCTGGAAGTCCATTGAACAAGATTGAAGCATATCCTCCAAAGTCTGAATCATTCGTTCTGACTTCCCATCTGATTGAGGATGAAAAGCTATACTGAAACTTAATTCTATTCCCAACGGCTTCTGAAGCCCCTTCCAAAAGATAGAAGTGAACCTGAGATCCTGATCAGACACAATGGAAAGAGGAACTCCATGTAATCTGAAAATATCTTTGAGGTACAGTCGAGAAAGCCGATCTAAATACATTGTATCTAAAATAAAAATAAAATGTGAAAATTTAGTCCGCCAATCAATAATAAACCAAATCTCATTGTTACCTTGAGAAGTCTTAGGTAGTCCTACCACAAAGTCCATGGATACATATCCCATTTCCACTCTAGCACTGGAAAAGGATGAAGCATCCCCTTTAGTAACTATCGCTCTGATTTAACCTGTTAACATGTCAAAAATTTCATGGTAAAATCAGCGATATCCCTTTTCATTCCATCCTACTAGTAATACTCCCGAAGGTCTTTATACATTTTAGTACTTCTAGAATGAACTGAAAATGGAGAACTATGAGCTTCACACAACAAATATTTCTTCAAATGAGAACCACAAGGCACACAATTTTTTTTTTCCAAATCTTAATACACAATCTTTATTAAGGTTAAATTCTAGAAACTTACCCATTTTAACCAATTCTACCTTTTTATGTAGCTCATGGTCTTCCTTACGTGATTTCTTAATTATAGATGACAACAATGACTGCACTGAAACCTGAAACAAAATAGGTGTATTACCTGTACCAACAACTTCTAATCCAAAATTCATCAAATAATTAATCAAGGGATTATGTTTCAAACATATCATGGTTATTGATGCATGATGTTTTTGACCCAAGGCATCCTCTACTTTGTTTTCTTTTCCTGGATGGTAATTGATCGTGCAATCATAATACTTTATCAGTTTAATCCATCTTCTCTGCCTCCTGTGTAATTCCTTTGGACAGAATATATACTTCAGACTTTTATGGTCAATATATATTTGACATTTGGCTCTGTATAAATGATGCCTCCAAATTTTCAAAGAAAAAACCACAGTTTTCAATTCTAATTCATGTGTGGGATAATTTAACTCATAGGGTTTTAGTTTTCTTGAAGCATAAGAAATTACCTGATCATTCTTCATCAAAAAACAACCAAGTACCTTCAAAGAAGCATCACTGTAGATGAAAAACTCACCATTTCGGGAAGGCGAGGACAAAATTTGATCATTAACCAATCTATTCTTCTGTTCCTAAAAAACATCACATTCTTATGTCCAAATAAATTTAACCCCTTTTCATGTTAACTTAGTTATCGGGCTAGATAACCATTCAAAGTTATTAACAAACCGTCGATAATAACCTACTAATCCAAGAAAACTATGAATCTCTGAAATATTTGTAGGTCTTGACTATTTATCAACCACTTTTGTTTTGGAAGGATCAACTATTATTCCATCCTTATTTACAATGTTCCCAGAAAAATAAATATGTTGTAACCAAAAATCACACTTTCTGAATTTTCCATACAGTTTCTTTTCCTTTAAGGTTTTTAAAACAACCCTTATATTTTTTTCATGCTCTTATTTACTCTTAGAAAATACTATAATGTAATCAATAAACACAACCACGAACTTATCTAATAACTCATGAAATATTCTATTCATAAGATTCATGAATAAACCAGGTGAATTAGTTAACCCAAATGGAATAACAACAAATTCATAATGCCCATATCTAGTATGAACATTTGTTTTTGGGATGTCATCCGCTTTCACCATTAGCTGATGGTATCTGGATATCAAGTTAAACTTGGAAAATTACTGATCTCCCTGGAGCTGTTCAAACAAGTCATTGATATGAGGTAAAGGGTACTTTTTTTAACAATTATGTTATTCAATTATCTATAATTAATGCAAATTCTCATGGAACCATATTTCTTTTTAACAAAAAAATAAGAGCACCCTATGGTGAAGTGATAGGAGGAATGAATCCTTTATCAAGCAAATCCAATAAATTATTTTTCAATTCAAGAAGTTCTATTTGATCCATACAATATGGGGGTTTTGAAATTGGCTTAGCATCAGGAACTAAGTCAATTGTGAATTCGAATTCCCAATCAGGTATGACATTGTGTAACTCATCAGAAAAAACATAAAGGTATTCATTTACCACCGTCATATAATTAATCTAAAAAGTTACATTGTTTTCAAAAATATGAGCAAGATAAATTTCATTTCCATATTTCAACAGTTTCTCATCTTCCTGATATGTTATCAATTATATGGTTTTGTTCTTGTATACAAACTGAAACTCTTTCTTAAAAACAACTTCTTTAGATCTACAGTCAATCTTAGCATGATAAACAAAAACACAATCCATTCCCAAAATGACATCAAACTCTAATAAGGAAAAAAAATCAAGGTTTTTAGGTAAATTCATTCTACAGACCATAATATAAAGATTCTTATAATTCCTCTTTTCTATAATAATTCACCCTAGTGTTTTAAAAACAAGTTCTGATCTCATTTTTTGAGGTGATATTTCCAATTTACCTGAAAATTTATTAGAAATGAAAAAATGTGTAGACCCTATATCGAACAAAACTTTATAAAAATCTAAGTAAAAAAACAAGGTAACTGATATAACTTCATTGGATGGATCAACATCTGCTGATGTACTTGCAAAGGATCTCACTACATTTTTATTCTTATAGTCTGTCTTCTTCTCATCATTTAGATCCCTCTTGGGGCATGCATTTGCATAATGGCCCATATCACCACATCTAAAACACTTAACAATTTTATTATCAGGATTAGACTGAGGATCATTTTAATTATAATCTCGAGCCATATGTCCAAACTTATCACATTAAGAACACTTCCCACTTTTGGTAAGACATTCCCCAAGGTTCTTCTTGCTACACTTTTCATAAACTGAAAACTGGATTTTATTACCATCATATTTCTTTTGTTGATTCTTACCCATAACTTTCCATCTAGACCTCTTCTTCTCGTTTTTTCCAAAATGCACGTTATCATCAGGAAACTCCATCTCTACTCTCTTAGCACATCTGACAAGTTTCTCATAACTTTTGAATTCATGGGAGGACTATGCCCTTCGATACCTTGGCTTCAATCCTAAGTAAAAGCGGTTGATTTTTTTATCAAGATCCATAATAAGATTTGGAGCATTCCTCGCCAGTGAGGTGAAGTTTGCTTCATACACAACCATTGAATTTTCCTCCTTTTTCTTCAATTCAAGGAATTTCTTCTCCGTCCCAAGTCTCACCACCTTATCAAAATATTTTTCAAGGAAAATTCTTTTAAATCCATCCCACTATAAGGCATCAACATCCTCTCTATACTTGATATTCTTGACCATTTACCACCATTGATCAGTTTCACCTTCAAAACGATAAATGGAAAGTCTTAATTTTTTATTATCTAAACATCCCATAACATCAAATATCTTCTCAAGGGATTTAATCCATCCTTCATCTGCTATTGGGTCAGAAGATCCATTGAAGGAAGGAGGGTGTTTTCTCATAAAATGTTCCACTAATTTCATGTTCCGTTTTGGTACCTATGGTTTTCCTCTTGCAAGGATTACACCACAATTTATTTCTTATATTAGCTGACCCATTACTATCAAAAACTTCTCGGTTCCAATCCCTACCATTTTGGGATGCAGATTTGGAAGGATATCGTTCTGTCGATTCCTCTCCTCTTCAGCTTCCTTATTTATTCTATGAAAAAACATTCCAAAAAACCATATCTTAGTCAAAGAAACATGGTAATATTTAAATGATATAACATTTCAAATTAACAACAAATTAAAAAAATTATGGTATTATATTACCATCATCCCAACCCCTAAAGTTATCTAAATCATCCTCTGATACCAACTATAAGGACCCATCCTTATTACATTACATAATCTTGAATTTAGTCAAGAAATCACTTACTTTAACATTTTGGATCTTTTAAAGTTTAGATCTTTAGAGAAAATTGGTTTAACACATTCATGACATTACACATCAATATAGAGTGGATACTAAAAAAACAGTACACATTTCTTCCAAAAGATAAAACTTTTCAAATAAAACACAATTTCTTTGATAGTTCTTCAAGAATTTAAAATGGATTACTTATTTGTCTTACACATCATTATAACCCATGAAAATCATTTAAAAAACTTGGTATGAGCACAAAAATCTCAGTAAGAGGTATAAAAAAAGGAAAGAACACATTAGTCCATGAATACTTGTAACATATGAAATCATTTTCAAAAGACATAATTATCACCCATATATACTTAATTTGTGAAACATGATATTTACACAAGATTACCACAATAAATAAGAACATAAATAGAACCATAGAGGTATCTTGGGGAATTACTTACATAATTTTTTAACCCTCTCAGCTACCATATAATTTGTAACCCTCACAGCTACCATAAAATTTGTGTAACCATCACAGTTACATTTGGATTAACCATATGGATGACCTCTAAAAAACACATAAAAAATGCATTGGTGGGAGATATAGGTCCAAAAATTCATCATAAAAAATTCCCAAGATCCATAACATAATCATATAACATGAATACAAGCATAAAAACATTGCTTTTGAATTTTGTAAAATAGAATTTTAAAAGAGGGTTTTAAAAGAAAATCCCCTTATAAATATCATATAATTGAAGTGATACTTAATAGAGTGGATGGAATATGTATATATACTGTAAATACACATAATTAAACATAATATAAACAAAAACCATCACATAAACAATTTTAATACCACATAAATAATGAAGTATAATTTTAACCCAAAGAATGGAAATCAGGTTAAGAATTCCCTTAACTCGGGTTTGTCTTACTTAGAAATTGTTTAAAACTCCTATATAATGGTTAAAATATGTGTTTTATTATTTTAAAGAAACATTTTTATGTTTATAAAATCTTATATGATAATTTCAAAACATCATTTCACCCTTTAATTATTAGTATTTTGTTCCTTCCATTGTTTTTGGGTGCTTTCTTTACATGTTTTCCATGATCGGTTCATGATGGATGTTCTTATTGATTGGAAGTGAAACTATAGAATTATAATGGAGTGGTATTTAAATATTTCCAGAACCATAAATTATACCATTTATCATTTTGAATTCCAATATGAGGATGATTCACAAGTTAAAACATTATCGATATTTGTTTAGGTCATTTTGACGATTCTTCGATCGTAATGAACAAATTTTGTTTCATACATTTATAGAATGTGTAAAAAATGATTCCATAACCTTATATAAGATATAATACATAAAATATATTCTGGTTCAACCATATAAATGGTTTCATGACCAGTTTTTAAGGAATTAAAAGAAATTGAAATCACATCATCCATGATGTTGGTAATTCGACACATCACGAATGATGTTTTAATTTCTTGAATAAGTGAGAGAGGAGAAGAAATGTAATGGTGAGTATTACATAAACATGATTAAATAAATAATATTTATGATAAAAGATCATTCTTTCCTCTTTTATAAGGGTTTGTGAGGAAATAAAAAGAAAATAAATAAATCTCAAAATAAAAGAAAAGCTGAGAAATCTCTTAGGAAAATTTGACAGCCTACTGGCGTCGCTTAAAATTTCATAAAATATTTTGATGAGAGATAAGGGGTCCCTCATAATTAATAAATAATATGGGAATTAAGGGGTATATGGAATTACATATCCCGACATAATACAAATAAAATTAAAAAGAATAACATAAAATGAAAGAAAAGAAAGAAAACAAAAGAGGATGTTTACCTCTTGATCTCTTCTCCTTGAGATCCTTATTAAGGACTTTGGTTTTGGACTTTGGGTGAGACCATAATCTATAGGACGTTTGGAAGATCCTTGGGATGAGAATTGGGCAGAACTTAGGTAAGTATCAAGGCTTGATAGGTGTGGGAGGAAGAGGGGAATGAGGGCAGTATTTATAGTGGAGGAGAGGGGGTATTTTTCATTATTCTAATCATTATTATAATATTTTTGCTCAAGACTATGAATAGTATTAATTAATGTGACCCAAAATAGTAATAATGAAATTTTAGTTCTATCTAAGTGGTCTTACATCATCCTTGAATCACCTATGATGCAGTAAATCAAGTATATATCATTTATCATATTTTATCGTATTTTACTATTCATAAAAAATTCTAGAATTCTAGAAAATTCTCAAAAATTAACCCTAACCATTTATTGATGTATAGAATTCAAAAATAAACTCCATTTTTAAAAAATATTTTTCTAAATATTATTAATTTAATTTTTAAATAAAATCATACTTTATTAAAAAATTAACAATTTAAAAACTATTACTGCTTTTATATCACATTAAAAAATTATGCAAGATGTAATTATCTTAAATCCTTAAGAAAATAAAATAATAATACAATTTACTATTCATTAGGGTCATATTACTATTCATATTATTATTCTTAAGGGTATGTTACTATTCACCAACAATTAAGTTGGTTCTATTAGACTCTAAATAACTTACAGAACACAATTGTAGATGACTGTTTTTAAAAATTCAAAACATAGAAGTGAAAAAATTATGTTTAAAGGATAATTATGAATATCTAATTAAAAAAAAGTTTCATGCATTCCATTTTTTTTAAAAAACTTGGGGTGTTACAATGATTCCTTTCATTGAAATATATAGGAATCTATTATCATGAGCTAGCTCCTAACTTCACAATACCAACCAGCTCCCAAGATGGATATAATTTTCATATCAATCAATTTTGTGGCTTTAAACCATGGTAGTAGGAAAAATATTAAGAAAATATGATATATAAAGATGTTCACATTAATTAATGGTATAAATCATTGAATTTAATAACTATGGTATCTATTATTATTACTTGGAAGGATTTCATGAATACGTCTTAAATCTATAAGAGAGTCTTGGTATAGGAAATAAAACCACATAAAGGATTAGCCAACCTACTATCCACTTAACTAATAAATTATTAAAAATGTCACTAGTATATTCTAATGACCTCTTCCTTTGTCAAGTAGGCTTGGATCTGACACAAAATATTGTAGGGTATGGAGTGTATGGGGGATCAAAAATAGTGAAAACAATATGCAATCCTTTACCCAAGAAAGAGATTTATTGACCATACAATTTCCCCTACTATGATGGGTTCCTTATTCATGGTTTATGTTTATCTTTAGGATATCCCAACATATCCAAATAGGACATTTAGTACACTATTTCATGTCAAGATCCTTGGACAAAATGGTGGTAACTGTAAGACACATCAGTCTACCACACACCATCAATTAATTCACCAGACATATGACTCAGATGTGATGGTGTATGTGGCCTCAAAACCCATACACACATTTTGAAAAACCATGTGCATCTAGATGGAGTTATTGAACACCCCAATATGGGATTTCCAACTCAATGGATTCATCTTAACTTTGGAGGTAGCTCATGGAAGCCTCTATATGATAAAGACCCATCAGTCGTCTGATCAATGACAGATCGTAGAGAATAAAATGGAACCCATTTCCATATACAATTGCTTCAAAATCCTTTCCCAAGAGCGTGAAAAAACTTACCTCTTCTTACCTTAAGTATTTAGAGGAGGATGCAAACTAGTCCTCACCATTTCTCAAGATATTCCTAAGTGGAATCCCATTATTCATCTTCATCCCAAATGCCACATAAACCCAGCCTCTCAAGAACATTCTAAGGGGATAAATTTGGAATTCTTGTCCTTGTTAGTCCAAACCAGGGAACCTAGGAGGAGTGACTTCCAAGGTAATATAGCTATGATAACAAAGGATAAGACTCAAATTACTATTATCATCAATGCTAAGGATAAGTCACACATATCTATTCCCATTAAATATAAGGAGCATGCTCATATCTATATTACCATCAATATAAAACAATATGATTATATATCTATTCCCATAAATAACCAGGAGTAGTCTCATAATAATGTTTCCTATCGACACTGAGGACCAGGCTCACATGCATATTTATGTAAACACCCATCTAGTTTATCTATATATTTCAACAGTCATTGAGGAGCTTTCTGGGAGGGCTCCCAATCATGTGGTTTTCTATCTAAAATGCATTATCCTAATTGTGATTGAGGTTTCAACACTTATATCCCATCCAATATCATCCAGAATTATGTCATTCTAAGGGAAAAATATTATCAATGAGAAGGTCCATACACTTGTGAATTCTAGTATCCTTATACATCTTCAGTATATTTTGATAATAACTTGAGGATTTACCAATACTTCATCAACGATAGAAGGAAACTATGTTCATGAATATCCTCCATGTGTAATCATATTCGATGAATATAGAGGTCATGTCACAATATCCCTCTCCACTAGTACCCCTAAGAATATGACAATGAAGAAAAAAGTAGCCCCTAAAACCCACCTCCAATGAGTAATAGGTTGGAGACTATCACCAGGGATATAAAATGCATAAATGGGAGGTATTACCCTAAATAAATAAATTCTATTATAAGATATAAGATCCACCAATTATATTCATATAATAAATAAATATCTAATCCCAATATATGAATATAATTCCATAAAATATAGAAAAAAATATAATTATCTTGAAAAACACCTAGGCAGTGATCACAAACTTTGAAATTTTCTAAACAACTCCATGAGCTAGTAATGACCAACTCAATCACTAACAAACTCCTAGAGACATGAAAAATAGATTTATATATATATTGGGTGAGAATAAAATTATACTCATTAGGATCCTCTCCAAAAAATCTCATTCAAATGTAAAAGAAGCATACTAGATCCCAGTGAATAAGGAGAGGAAACTAACTCATTTCCTAAGCAGGTAAAATAATATGTCATCATCACTAAGGCTCACTCACAAATAAATTCATAGAAGTAATAAATTCTATATAAAAATTATATATATAATAAAGGTACCCCACATTTACTTTCCCATTGAACTAGTCACTCTCACCCCAATATCTTATATCATGGTCCTCCCATCACCTATATAATTAATCCTACACATATGGGAAACTATGAAAAGACAACATCATTATCTCATCATATACCTCATAAACAAATATCTCATACACATCCACATTAACTTCTCATCACATCCATAACCAAGTAGTAAGTCTGAAAGCTGCCAAAACCCATGTATCATGAACTATACCTTAATTAACTACAACCCATGAAAGTATAGAAGTAGTAACCATAATCACTAAAACTAAAACTAAAATACATATACATATTATAAAATCATGATGATACATCCCTAACATACATATATGGTAAAATGAGAGTCATCGCAACCCATATTAGCACATACCCTACACCTCAAGTCATTACATCCTAGATATTACCCCATACAATGCTATGTACGGAAGAGAGAACCGGGAAAGAGAGTATCCATCCATCTATATCCTCAATATCCAAGATATTTTCAAGACACTTAGAACCCAAGGAACATATGGGAATATGATTCCCTACTGACACTAGTGGTGTATCATATGAAATAATAAAACATAATAATCATATAACACACACCCATTATTAGGGTAACTATCCTACCCTAGACTCTAACTATAGACAATTACCCTCATGAAAAACTGAATGCAATCTCTAGAAATATAAATATAATTCTCAAATAGACACACAAGCATAAAATTTCATCATCATTAGTCATCTAGTAATTTTAAAAATACCATTTACTTTGTATATTCCATTCATTAATTCCATTTTAACCATTTACAATAACCAAAAAAATTTAAAGTGATTTTATAATTCACATTTCAATACCAAATCTAAATCCATGATATTTAAGAGTCCATTATAACCCAATTCAATTTTTATGTTTAATATATCATCACCATCATCATCACCATCATCATCACACAATCCCATGAGTTTATTATAATTCATTTATCATTCCATAACCCTTAGTAATCTAAGAAAAAACCAAACCCTTCTCATAGAGAGAAATTTTTGAAGGAATAAGAAACATAAAGTAGTTAATAATACAAAAATACAACCCTATAACAAATTAGAAGAAAAATGGGAAGTCATAGATCTCAACCCATATCAACCAAATACTCAAAAACCCCATAATAATGATCTGACAGATAATAAATCTCAGCTATAAAACCATTTCATCCATTCATTCCACCATTACCGACACCAAACCACTACCATAACTGGGGAAATCCATCCCATCCCTTACTAATATCCTACCCATACTAGGTTTAAAAATAATTCATAGTAAGGGATCTACTATCTGAAGGTAAATATATGGAATTGAAACATATTTTTAGCATAAAAAATTTAGGGGACAACTAATTCCACAACATCAATCATACAAGATTATCAATCAAGGTTTGGTTAAAAAAATCCCCAAAAATTTAATTTACATAAAAAAAATATGTTCCTTTTATGAATTAAATTAACCAATAAATTATGATAAGGTTTCATCATCTTGAAACCTAATGTTCATCAGCTAAAAAATCATCCATATACATGATTCAAGAAACACATTCTTGTTCAATAGTTTTGGGAAGAATAATAACTCAATTCATATGTATCATTCATTATTTACTTCATCTTATAATCTTTACATTGTTTAACTAATTTAAATGGTCAATAAACTGTGGAAAAAAATAATCACAACTATGTTAAATCATACTATCTAGAAAATATCATGTGGTGTCATCAAATTATAACATAACCACATGTGAACCACATCATCCCTCCAATATATTTCCATTCTTAATTTCTAGACTATTATATTCATTAGGATAATTACACCATATAATCAAAGAATATTAGGCCTAATACTCTTACAATAGCACATAAAAATAAAGAGAATTATAAATCCCCTACCTTGATATGAAGCATTGAGGAATACCACACAAGGATATAAAAACAAGTAATTAATAACTTTTAGGTCAAAAAGGATGGATGAAGATCGAGAGGGGGGGGGGGTGAATAAACCTTTATTAAAAATTAAAAAAGTTAATATTATTATAAATTTTAATTAGAAAAGTTAATTTATAGCGTAAATAAGAAAATAAATAACACATTGATTTTTTATAGTGGTTTAGTCCAAATTGGACCTAGTCCACTCTTATAACTCTTTACACAGTAATGGATACATTGATCACTAAATTGATTTTTGAAGGGTAATTATAACCCAATTACAAAATACGATTCTAGTGTAAATATAACCAATACACCTAAATATTTTATGGGCTGTCACAAACCAATTTCAATACTGACTATAGATAGTGGGAGTCATAACTCAAATGGTTATGACTTTAGAAACTAAGAATCACAACCTGAAGAAAGATAAATATTTTGTATGAAAAAAAAATAAATAGAAAGTGAAAGAATGTGTGAGATATGGGAATAAGGGTTACATACATAAGAAACTGAGATGAAATAGATAGATAATGAAAAGAAGAAGAGGTACTAGTTCATGATTATTGGATCAACTTATCTCGTCAAGATAGTAGAAGTTGAATAAGTTTAGGTATAGTCATTATGGGATCATCAACAATGGTAAATAATGTGCATAGGATTGCTTGATGGTTTTTAGAGTATGAGTTCATTTTATTGCTTTGATTTGTAAGTGTGTTATCATTGTATATAATCTTAGAATCATTCAGGTCCTTTATATAAGTTCTTCAAAGCTATAACAACTAAAGAGAACTCATGAAAATAGTTAGAATCATAATATTAACAAAGTTAACCAACTTTATCAGAGTTAAAAAATATTCTAGAAATATCAAAAGAATTAAAACTGATTTTAAATAAATCATTTGAATAATTTAAAACAGATCAAATAATTTAAATAAATTGTTTAACCTAATTCAGTTAAATAATTTTATGAATATCATAACCAAGTTTACTATGTAAGAATACTTCATTAATTTATGAATAAAATATAAAAACATTTATTATGAAATTAATAATTTGAAAAACAATTTAAAGACAATTTGTATAAAATAAACCTGATATATATATAATTATAGAAGAAATAAAATAATAAAAATAATTGTTATAAACATGAACTACCACAGAATAAGATTTACATAGTGTCACCTTTTAACAGTGCTAAAAAAATCATTGATAAAGGGGGTACTTTTATCAGTGCTAAAGAAATCAATGTTAAAAGGTGCTTTTAATAGTGCTAAAAAAATCACTGATGAAAGTACCCCTTTATAAGAGTTTTTTAGCCCTGATAAAAGCACCCCCTTTATCAGTTCTTTTCTTAGCATTGATAAAACGTGTATTTTATAAAAGACATTATTTATCAATAAAAATAATATATTAATATTCAAATATATTAATAAATAAATATATTTATATTGATATAAATATTATATATTTTATAAAATATGATTATATAAGGCTAAATATTTATTTACACTTAATATATAAGATATATAATAAAAAATTGATTATAACATAATTATAATAATAACATTAATTAATAATTTTATAATTATTATCTAGTAATAGTCACTTAATAACAATTTGAAGATAGAAAAAATTAAAAAATTAAAAAATGATATAAAATAAGTTGAAAATGTTACTCAAACATCAAACAACCATAACTTTTGATCCGGGTGTCTGTTTGGGATCTACCACATATCAAATCAAATCTTGTGACGACTTCTATATACTAGTGACATAAGGAACCCACTATCACATTTTCAAGGCTAAAAAAGGCCCAGAAGGCCTCCAAAACTGAGTTTTTAGTCGGGGTATCCCGTTTTTTTATCATTCAATGAACTTTCATCCTTGTTTAAGGGGGTATTTTTTCTCATTTTCAAAAAGTAATTAATTTATTCAAAAGGATTAAATTCATATTGACATTATGGTTTTGAAATTTTATCACTTTTAATAATGTGGTTTTATTTATTATCAAATATATTAAAATAGATTTTAGGGATTTATCTTAGAAGTTCAAGATCACTTCTACTCTAGTGAGATCATCCGAGTCGTCATCAGATGATGAATCTGAGGCCCCCAAAGGGGTAAGACTTGGAAACGAGGTGAACTTATTAAAGTAAGAGGAATACACTCAAATAATTTGGGATCTAGAATGAATTAACTTGTCTGGATTTCTTTTGGCCTATTTCATGTTGATGTGGATTCTCTATGTCATGTCTGACTTTTCCCTCTTCTATTTTGTATGCTTTTACTTTTATAATAAATTTTTGAGTCATGGGTCTCAAGCCCATAGTTGAACCGTTTTGTTAAATATATAAAAGTATATACATATTTTGTATATATTCACACATAAAAATTTAATTTTATAAATATATATGTAAACATATTTACATGTAAATTATCTTTCTAAATATACAAACCTTATATAAATAAAAAATAATATTCATTTTATTTAAATTAAAAATTTATGAATATTTATATACATATATAATTAATTTACATATAATGTTTATATATATATAAATATATTTGGTGTGTATTGAAAAACAAATATATATTCATATATACATTCTAATATATGTCTATAAATATTAATATATAATATATGGAAATAAATATAAATAGGTATAATTATATTTATAGATGCACACATATATATAAATATATGTTTGTATGTATGTATGTATTTATAAACACACACATACACAAAACATATTTTAATATGCGTTTAAATAAATAAATAAATAAATAAATAAATAAATAAATATAAATATATGGATAAAAAAATGTAGTGAAATATATATAAATATATAAATATATCATAAAATAAAAAACAAAACAATATAGGGGAGTGGAAGAGGCACATGCGTATGAGAGGGCACTCCTACAAAATAGAAATTTATTAACCCCGACCTTTATCAACACTTTATTTTTAGGGCTGATAAATGGTAGAATCTATCTGTACTTTTTTAATGCTGATAAAGGTCTAGAATAAAATAAAATAATTAAACATATAAAAATCAAAAAATATTAACAATTTTATTAATTAAATAATTATTGATAAAAATGAATAAATTGAATATAAATATATATAAATTATAAAAATTAATAAAAAGTGTATCTTAAATATGTAGATATGTAAAATGAATAAAATTAAATAAAAAAATAAAAATTTAAAAAGTGTAAATTAAGAAAAATATTAAACATTTTATTAATTAAATAATTATTGATAAAAATGAATAAATTTAATATATATATAGATTATAAATATTAATAAATAGTATATATTAAATATAGATATATATAAAATAAATAAATTGTAATAATTAAATAAATAAATTAAAAATGAATAAATTATAATAATTAAAAAAATTAAAAATTAATAAATTACAAAATTATTTAAAAATTTAGTAATGAAAAAATTATTAATAAAAATTAATAAGTATAATATATATATATATATTTATTAATTATAAACAATAATAAATAATATATATTAAATATAAATATATAGAAAATAAATAAAATGTAATAATTCAAAACAAATTAATGCCTTATTCATTTTTAATGTTGTTTAATTTTTCAATTTAATATATATCAAATGTTTGTTACATTTATTTCGCATAAATATATGTAATTAATGCATTTTTATATACAATACACACACACAAATGTATTTACACAATTAATGAAATATTATATAGAAACACATAAACCTAATACAAAAAAGGTCCAACTAGAATCCAAAGATCCTGACCATTTATTAAAGATGAAGAAAAAGATAACATGAAAACAAGAAGATGGACATGGTCATACAAAGAGACATGCCCTTATCTAGAAGGGAAAACTATGGATCAAGAAATGCATTATCATCTCCATAATCAGAATTAGAATGATCATCACCGTTTGTTTCCCACTACAACTGTGAATTTCTTTGATTGAGGATCCCAAGGATCCTCTCCTGGGAACTTTTCTGCTCCGAAGTGAGCTATATATTTGATGCCTTAAAAGATGACTTAGTAGCCAAATTCCTGAGCAGACTGGAGTAATCCTTCCGTGACCTTCTTTTTGGATTAACTGAATCCAGAAATTCACTACTGACCATCTTACCCTTTCCATTTAACACTACTTCTTTAAAAGAGGTAGAATCATCACTGCCCATAGATAGGAGATGAGGGATGTCAAGCAGAACCATCCACTTTTCCTTGCCACTTCCATCATCCGAAACATTTCCCTATTTACTATACATTCCTCAAGATCTAAAAATATTTTTAATCTCTTGAAGATAATCCATGCTCTGCTGAACATTAGATTGCCCAGTCCTATCATCTTGTACCACATGCCCTAAAAAGTCAGCATCCAATAGCTACACAACGAAACCCTGCTCATCAATTGGATAAGGAGAACACCCGGGCACAACACCAACAACCTAATCTTTCCCATCCCGACAATTGAATCGTGTGACAATCAAATTTGGTTTTCCAACCTTCTTAATAGGTTTCGAAGGAAAATCACTGCATCTGCAATTAAATTACTCATTTCCAGTAGCAGAATCATTGATAACATTATCAAACTGAGTTATCTCTATCAAAGTGCTAGAAATATCTATTTGAAACTCATTATTATTCTATTTAGGCATGATAATAACAGCCTCTAAAGTTCCTTCCTACTCCCGATTCACCATCAGAGATTTATTCTTTCATGTTCAGGCCCTTGATTTTGATAATTCTTATCCAAATATTCTACAGACTATTTCCTAGGATGTTTGGTTTCTGGCTACCCATGTAGCCTAGATGAATTCCTTTTACTATTACTATTAAAATCCTTTGAATTATTCCCCTTCAAACCACAAAAATCACAAACTTTACTCTTGCATTTGTCTTCCAAATAACCAATAGATTTGAAATTTTGATAGAACTTAGGACAACTATCATACTCAACATTGATTTGTATATCATTATTAGAAGTAGTAAGAGTCAAATTGCTAATAAGAGTAGAACTCAAATCAATCT
This sequence comes from Viscum album, assembly GCA_963277665.1. NCBI lineage: Eukaryota > Viridiplantae > Streptophyta > Magnoliopsida > Santalales > Viscaceae > Viscum > Viscum album. Next base: position 205,932 of record CAUJRU010000110.1, read on the forward strand.
CAACCAACATTCTTATAAAGTGACCATACCTGATATGCTCTGTCTCTTTATCCAGGAGAATCAAAATGCCAATTGTAGTAGTAATATCATGAAAGATTTTTGGATGCCATAAAATTTAGTTGAGGCCTTGTAACCTGATTCATACCCATGAAAACAAATTCCTGACCCTTGAGACAGTAAAATTCATCATTTATTCATAAATATGAAACGTTACTAGCTTCAAGAGTAATGAACTAGAAGACCACACATAGATTATAGATTCATCTGATTGAAACAAGCAGTAAAAGAAACCTATTCCTAATGAAATACATTTCTAATCTAAAACCCCCCACATAAAGGAGATCCTAAGAACAAGATCCTAAATCCTCCATGGTTTCTATCCTTTGGAAAGCACAACCCTACTAATTTCCAGTTCTTACTCAATGCCAGATGTTTCGAGAAGGCATCATGATCAGCTTCAACACAGACCCATGATCCTTTCTTGAAAATCCTACCAGTAGATAAATCCTTAAACGCCACCAACGGACACCAAATAGGATCATCCAATTGTCCAGGGACATCACTTGAATGCCCTCCTTTAACCAAAACCCCATCAATCCCACATATAGCACCAGGAATTAGAGGAAAAACCTGGGGTCTACATGCATCATCCTTAGCATTCACCATCGTAGCATCTGTTACGTCTAAGTAACGACACATGCTTCCTACTCCAATCAGCATCAGAAAACTCTCAACACTGAGTAGAACTGATCTACACACATCGATTCTCCATTAAGGACTGCAAAATCTATTACCTCCATAGGTTGACACATGTTGTCCACTCCGGTCAGCATCGCAACACTCCAAGCAGCAAGGAGATCTGATCTACGCACATCATCTTCTATATTAACGACTACAACATCTGTTACCACTATAGGTTAATATATATATCCATATTTTTTTAATAATTTATATTTATTTAATAAAAATATCCATTTTTTCAATATTTTTGAAGCATACTCATTTTTAATTATTCAGTATCACTCATTTTTAAAATGCATGTATTAAGATTAAATATTCACTAATAATGTTAACAATATATTTGAAAATAAATATTTATAAATAAATATGTTTATAAATATATATTTACTATATTTATAAATTTATATATTTATAATTACTATAAATAAATAAATATCATTTTTAAAAACGTATTTATAGAATTATAAATAAATAATTATAAAATCATAATAAATTTATATAAAAAATGAATATACTATATTTATATTTATCATATATATATATATAAGTTGAGGTTAAAGCCTCAATTTATTTAGGCAAATGAGCTACATTACCAAGAAAAGAAGACAACATATATTGCCAAGATTTACTTGGCGAGACTCAAACTTGAGACCTCACCGAGATCCAGAGGGGTACCTACCACTAAGCTGCAACCTGTGGGCTATATATTTATATAATTATATAATTATATAAATATATAAATATTATTTTTTAAAAAGTATTATTTATATATTTATAAATATATAAATATATATTTAAATATTTATAAAATTATAATAAATATATTTAAGTAATGAATATATTTACTATATTTATATTTATATATATTTGTTAAATAAATATGTATAATTATATAAATATATATAATGATATAAATATATTTATAATTATAAATAAATAATTATAAATTTATTTATAAATGTATATTTACTATATTTATAAAGTTATATATGTATAATTATAAATAAAAAATATAATATTTTTTAAAAGGTATTAATGTAATTATAAATAAATAATTATATTTTAAAATAATTATAAAATTATAATAAACAAATATATAATTATATAAATATTTTTACAATTTTCTTTATTTATAATTATAATTATCAATCCTTTATCAGCGCTTATCAATTTAGTGCTGAGAAAAAGGCTCTTTAGCAGTGCTTTCTTGAAAGAAATGATAAAAGTGTACCTGATCTACTTAAAGGATCCCTAACTATGACTCATTCAACTGTGATTCTCAAGCTCTCACAGAACTCCCCTGCCGCTGGTGTTACTCCTCTACGTTCTCTCGGACGAATCAAGGCAAGAATTCAAGGTAAGTTATTTTCTCCTTTTCCCCTCTCATTGTTTGATTTTTTGGGTTCTGTGGGTTTCATTTTTACACTCTTCTTAACAATGATGAACCCTACATATCATCCATATATCTTTTTCTATCTCATTTTACTATATCTACACAATGCCACCTATACCCTATAAACTCATTCCAGCTTCATACGAGGCCACAAAGAACTGCATCTCCATCCGCTGTTGCAACTGATGGTGATTTTCTTGATGTTTCCATTTTATTATTTCTTGTTACCTTTTAGATAGTGTGGATTAACATTGTTTAAATCTTGTTTCTATAGTATGACATGCACATGAAGATGAAAAAGTTTAAGACCATAAGAAGAATTATGAATATATTTGTATCTATTGAGAAAATCATCTATATAAAATTTCATAGAAATGATAGGTGTAGATTTTTGATTACTTAATATTGAATGATTATTGTTTCATAGGTGATGTAGTAGAATTAATAAATTAAGTTTGTTCTTATGTCATAAAATGATATAATTTTATGGTGGTTCCTATATATTTTCTTTCATTTGATTATTTTTTATTTTTTACACACAATTTGAATTTAAATCTAAATATAATTTCATAGGATGAATATATTATTGAATAATTAGATGATGATATAAAACATGAAATCATTATTAAAGGAATTAATTTAAAGTTGTGTGAAATATTAGAAAATCTTGTGTTTCTTAGAACTATTATATTATATTTATGATCACGGTAATTCTTACCATAAATGAATTGATAAATTGAATCCGGTTAAATGGAAAAGTGTTTGCTAGGATTACATTGTGGTTGATGATATTTTGTGATGGAAAGTGAATTATATTTTTGATGGAGGTCATAAAACCTTTGTAGTGTGAGTAATAATGATTTGTTTTTTGATATTATTCTTTGATTATGATTAGGGATTAATAATTCATAATCATTGTTAATTCTATAAAGGACCATGGGTTTCAAAAATAAGGTTGTGTAAATAAGGATTAAATTTGGTAATATAGATATATAATATAATAAAATTCATGCATAAAAGTCCACATGTGCATGCATCTTGTATGAAAATTGTTACTATCTGGAACAAAGATATAATGCTTCAATACTCCAGTACAACTAACCTTAAACTACCTTTATTTAATCCATCTTCAAATGCTAGATTGCCTTCCATATCGTGATGATGGATTGGAATCCATCTTCCAAGCTATCCTTCCTCCCATAATTATGGTTCCAAAGTTACTTGATGAAATACCTCTTATATAGATTATATTCATTAATATCCATCAAAGTTGCTTCTATGACTTTGAATACTGCATCTCCCAACCCATTCTTCAAATATTTTATCCTTTCATCCTCCTCATTTACTACTTGTTGGGAACACCAAAAAAGACACCTAAAAATTAATCAAAACATAATGAATGACTTTGTTTAGTTTCTTAATATTCATTTTCTTATGTGACTCACTCGATTACATTTGTAAACACTTCATAAAAAATTAATTTTAATTTGGGAGTAGTCACATTGGATCCTATTGGAACTCCACAGTTAATAGTACTTGGATGATAACAGTACTACAATGGGTGACATCCTGAAAATAATCATGTTGGACATTTTTTTGAAAAAAACATACCAAACACACATTTTCATTATATTCCCCTTAAACCTTGATAAATTTAAAAGGGTTATAATCTAACACTAAAAGGTATTCATCCCATAATGAGAAGAGATCTTAGGCCCTATTTTTAGCTTCATCATCAGGATACTTTCTCTTAGAATCTTGGAGAAATGACCGACTTCCAAGATTTCCCATTCACCTCACATCAATACCACCATAATTTTGTATCTCCTCCAATACCTACATAGCATAAATCTATCAAAAGTGACCTTAAACCACTTTTTGAATAATAAATCTAAAAAAAATTATAATTAAGAACTTATCATAGCTATTTTAAGCAGGTCTCAATAAGTGTTATCAAATAGAGTCTAACTTTTTAATCAGTTTTGAATATATGTTTCCAAAAAGACCCAAATAAACTTCAAATATAGGAAAAAAATATTGTAGATAAAATGGAAATATAAAACAAAAAAAGGTAGAAGGTAAGGAAAATTATATTTACCAATACTTGAATAATGACTATATATTTAAATGACATGTTTAAACTATTTTAGCAGGATTTGATTTATTTAAATTGAGGTTTTTTAAGAAAAAATGTATCATATTTCCATTTTAGAATGTTTTAAGAAATTTTTTACTGTAATTGGAATATTTGGAGCCAAATAAAGATGATGAAAATGTATTCAAATTACCTGAAGATCATAAGTTTAAATGATATTTTTTTTTCTTTTTAGTGTCAATTTTTTGTATTTATTTGATAAAATTTTACCCTTGTATATTGTTTCTAGAGGAAAAATGAGAGGATTCTTCATAGAATAATTCAACTATAAACAAACCTTCATAGAAAGTAGGCATTGGAGTTGGAAATTGAGGGGTTAAACGAGACATTAAAAGTCCTGAAGCACATAGAAGGTGAAGGTGGCATGATAGTTATAATAAATATAGAGGGAATGATTGACTTGTTGATAGAAAAAAATTAACGCCTTGATTTCCTAGAATCATTGAACCAAACTAGGCCATAAATGGGTTCTTTCTTTTCTCTCAAAAGCACTAGGATTCCCTCTATATTTTTCATAACTTCCGCATCACCATCATCTTCCATGTGATTCATGACTTTTAATGTCTCATGTAACCCATCAATTTCTAACTCAAATGCATGTTTTCTATCATGTTGTGTTTCTAGTTGAATTATTATGTGGATAATCCCCTCATTTTCCCTCTGGAAACAATATACAAGGGTAAAATTTGATCAAAACAATACAAAAAAAGTAACACTGAAAAGAAAAAAATACCATCTAATGTTATGATCTTCACCAAATTTGAATACATTTCCAACAAATTTCTTTTTATCCAAAGATTCCAATTGCAATGAAATATTTCTTAAAACATTCTAAAAAGGAAACACAATAATTTTTTTCTTACAAAACCACTATTGACAGAAATCAAATCCCACTAAAATAGTTCAAACATGTTAAAACTCTTGATTGGGAAGGAAATTTCAAAAAAAGAAACATTTTCGAGGAAGTGGAAAACAATAAATTCTTATGAGTTGAAGTAAATGACTATGAGTGGAATTCACGTGGACCAATAGTCAGATGAACAAGGTTTCCAGAAAGTATAATAGAAACTATAATTTAGGCTATTTTTGGGGACAAAAAAATAGTGATTTAGAAAAATGAATGGATTATGGAATAACATATTTTATAGATAAAGGGAATCAGAATTTATTTCAATTCATAATTGAATTTTCATTAGTTTATTTTTGAAATGTAATATATTAGAATCCAAAATTAAAATTTCATTTAGGTTATTTATTAATATGAGTGGTTTTAGAGTATACATGGAATAAACATATGTTTGAAAAATAATAAGTGATAGGTTTTATGTGAGGGATATTTATGGTATATTAGAATGTGTGTTACTATAGAAATTTTATTGATTCATTGAGGGATAGGGTGAGGGTAATGTGAAATTTGTGTTGTTTGTTCTTCTTTATGGGTTTTCATAAGTTAGGTTTAACTAATGTATTGTGTAACCCATTGAGTGGTTCTTTCCTAAGGGAACCAATTATGTTAAGCATTCCACACATTTAAATTTCACTTCCTAAGAAAAATGGCTATGTTACACCCATTTCATGATTTGGATACAATAAGAACATGTGATAGTTATCCCTAAGGGATTGTCTTGGATTCTAGGGGTCTAAGGTCAAATCTCATGGCACCTGTGATGTGGTCATTTCTAGAGGAAGATAAATAATTTTTCCTCCTACTATGATTTAAATGTTAACCTCTTATTAGTGAAATGATTTTAATGTTATGGGAAAACCATGGTATAAACATATTTTATGATTTGTATAATTCACTCGTATGAAATGAAGTCGGTACATTTGATTATCATGGTGTCTTGGTTAGTACACAATGACTTGACTTACATGTGTATTTTGAGTGTTACTACTTTGAATATATACTCAAATATATGTGTTATATATTTTAGGGGCCCAATAAGTATTTTCTTGTTTATTTTTATACTCACACCCTACAAATGAACCACTACTACAAAACCGACATTTAATGGAACTAGAAAAAAGCACCGATAAATGACATCTTTATTAGCGCTAAAGAAAGTGTTGATAAATTTAACCCTTTATCTGCACTTTATTTTTAGCACTCATAAAAGAGTCCTTAATGAGTTATTTTTTAGCACTAATAAAGGTAAGAATAAATAAAATATAATAATTAAATAAATAAAAAATAAAAAACGAGTTTATTAAAAAAATATTATAAATTTTATTAAATAAATAATTATTGATAAAAATAAATAAATTGAATATACTATATATAAATTATAAATACTAATAAATAATATGTACTAAATATATAGATATACAAAATTAAAATTAAAAAAATTAAAAATAAAAATAAGTAAATTGAGAAAAATATTAAACATTTTATTAATTAGATGATTATTGATAATGTTAATAAATAATTTATATTAAATATACAGATATATATTAATGTATATAAATATGATTTATATATTACAAAATATTTATTTTCTTTACATTAAATAGTCATATATTTAGTGAATAATGGTTTATAATTAAAAATTAATATGAATTAAAATTTCTGATTAATTGTAAAGAGTAATGGATATATAATTGAATGTCATTTGATTTTTCAATTTAACATAGATCAAATGTGTGTTATATTGATTTCACATATACGTAATTAATGCATTTTTATATACAATTCACACACACAAAACTTATCAATTTTTTCAATATTACTAAAGTGTACTTATTTTAAAATTATTCAATTTCACTCATTTTTAATACACATGCACTTAAAATTAGATATTCATTAATAATGTTAAAAAATATTTGTAAAAAATATTTATAAATAAATATATGTATAAATAAATATATTTAAAAATGTACATACTATATTTATAAAATTATATATTTATAATTATAAATAAGTAAATATTTTTAAAAGTATTTATATAATTATATATATTTAAATAATTATTAAATTTATAATAAATTTACATAAATAATGAATATATTTACTATATTTATATTTATATATATTTATTAAATATATATACCTAATTATATAAATATATATAATGATATAAATATTATTTTTTAAAAATATTTATATAATTATAGATAAATAATTATATAATTAAATAATTAAATAATTATAATAAATATATTTAAATAAGGAATATATTTACTATATTTATATTTATATATATTGATAAAGTATATATATATATATTAACAATTGTTTTATTTATAATTATAATTCTAAATCCTTTATTAGTGCTTAAGTAATAAGTGCTGATAAAAGAAATATTTATTAGTAATTTTTAGCACTGATAAATGCCTACCTTTATCAGTGCTTAAATAATAATCACTGATAAAAGTGTCCCAATCTATTTTAAAAAACCTAACCTATTGTGAACCCATCATGATATCAGATGCTTTTTGTGGAATCCACCTATTACCAGCGCTCCTCCTTGGCAAATCAAAGCCAAAATCACACAAACCCACTCAAATCACACAAAATCACTGCCTCTAGTTGCTCAAATATCGTCCAACTTTCAGTGTTTGGTTACAGTTAGGGTTTTTGAAGAAAACATTGAGATATAGATCTAAGGGTCTCATATTTTTTTCAAACTAGTGAGGTAGGACTGTGTTTTTCTTTGTAGGTTATGATTTTCTTTCTATATTTGTCATTTCAAGATCTGGATCTGAGGGTTTCTGATTTTACTTTATATGTTTTGATTTTCTTTCTGTATTTGTGCTCTGGTTGTTGTATACTATTTTTATTTTGTTTATGTTCTATTGTTTACTTGAATACTATTTTGAATATCCTATTTTGGTCTTTTTAATTTTTTTTTGTAATCAATTTTCTTTGCTGTCTACATGTATACCCCATATTGCCCTGCAAGCTTAATTTTATCACTATTTTGAAATCTTAGTGAATCACCTCTGGTTGTAGATAAACAAATTAAATAAATATTTATTACACTATATAAATAGCGGGGGTTTTGGATATAAAAAACTTGAACGAATGAGTGAATTGATTTAAAAAACCAATTCTCAGTCCGATGTTAGTGCGAAGCAGTAACAAGAGTTGATTTTGTACAATTCATGTAAGGAAGTTTATTTATTTAAATTATATTTTAATATTTTTGTATGAGAGTTTTTCCTTAAAAATTTATTTTCTTAGAATTGTTTTGTTTTATTTTAAGATAAATCTTAGTAAGGGTGATACAATATTTATTTATTTTCAATGGCTCTCTATTTTCAAAATTAGTATGGGGTTGTATTTATTTTACTATGTTGTGATATTCTATTATAATGATTACATATATTGCTCCAAATTGTGTTGTTTTATTGCTTTATGTCAACTTATTTATGGACCTCCATAAAATCTCAAGGATGGGTCAATGCATATTAGATGACCACCTTAGAATCCATAGGTTGCTACATCATTTGTTCCAAAAAAATAAAATGGAATTTATCAAATTCTATATATTAGAAATTATTTCTAGGTATTCATCATTTTTGGTTTATATATACATTTTAGGTCTATATATACATTTAATTAAAATTTATATAATTTATACTTAAATAACCAATAAAATATTGTAAACTCATGTTACTTTCAAAATAATAAAATTTAGTAACTATATATTCATTTTTTTTGAAATAATTAAACTTTCCCAAATTTAAATAATTATATTTTATACACAATTACCCAGAATAATAATTATTTATAATTAATAGAAATTAAAAATTATTATTAATAGTATTTTTTAGTTTCATTAGAATAAAATAGTATTATATATATATCGAATAATATATTGTATATTTAAATAAATTTAAATATGCTAAATAATATACATATATATATATAATTATATTCAAATAAAGTTACTAATATAACACACACACACACAGATATATATATATATAACATATATATAAAATATTTATGTAGATTCACTTTATTTATCTATGTATCGAATGAGGAGTGACCTCCATTTTATAGTTTTTGACAGTGGAAGGCGTGTACCCTATTCAGGTTTATTACCTATCGAGGTAAGTGCGAATTAAGTATACACCTCCATAAACCTATTTTTCCAATCATATAAAACCCTACCATTTTTTAATAAAATAAAACCTATTAGAAAAAACCAAGTTTTATAAAAAAAAATTATAAAAAAAATCCTCAACCAATTATTTTATTAAAGTTTTATTTAGATACTTGTGGATAAATTTGAAGATAAAAATGAAAGTAATTCATCATTAACTCAGCCTCCATGTCAAATCAAATAAATTAATTTTAGTAACATACACTCCTCAGCTAAAATTACCCTATAGCAACCCAAGACCCCCGAGATATGCAACACTATAGTTGTGTATTCTGATTCTTTAATCTTCAACCTCTCAATTCCTTTCCCTACCTTCACTCTATCATTTCTATGGTTATGTAGAGCTTTTATTTGGAAGGAGTTGGTGTAAATGGAGGCATCAAGTTAATAACTAGTTCCAATGGTGCAATTCTCACAAATGGGAGGCATTTCCCCTTTTAGAGAACACAATAGAGTACAATTGTCATCCCCATCAGCTTCATATCCCAAATAGTTATTATTGTATTTTGTTACCTTGAGACTCATCCCCCATCTCTTTTATGTTTATTATACTACTCTGAGCATTATTAATCCCATGGATGACTACTTCTTATAGTATTTCATGCAATATAGGTGAATGTACACAAGAGATGGAGGATGTGTGCCAAAAAAAATGCAATGATAAATGGTTAGGAGATGAGTTGATGAGGATTATAGTTGTCTATAAATTTCACCTTTGAATGAATTCATAGGATAACACTGACCCTAAAGGATAAGTTATCCTCATCCTCACTCGTTAATTTATTTTTTGATGAGATCTATTTTCATTTCTTTATCATCATTCTTACTTTACCATCAGCATATCCCTATGGTCAACAATGTTTTCACAATAAAATCATTATCCACAGAATTAATTTATTGTTTCATATTTATGTTTAATTTATTTCTTTTCATTATTAATCATATAATAATTGTTTTCTTGTACAAGTGTATTCTTTTGTTCAGGCCTGCAACTGAGATAACTACAATAAGTAAATTCATCAAGAATGCATTCAACCATCAGAAAAAGGTGAATTACTACTACTTATTTAATTAGTTTTTTCATCATTTCATAAAATTTTTGTAAGATAATTTCTTTATCATTTTTATCTAATACTTATTTAGTCTTTTTTACAGGTCTTTTTTGTTAGGACCAAGCTGATTATGAAGGTGTTTTGTATTCAAGTGTTGTCTTTTGTTGTGAAGGTAAGTTTTGTAGAAAGGAAATCACTTCACTATTTTTTTGCGTGGAAACAATTGTTTTGGGTTTGTTTTAAAAAGAATTGAACCCATGTTTTCTGAAAATTGGACACATGTATTCAGAAAGTTTTTTCTTAGGATGATAAGGAAAGAAAGAAACTTGAGTGAATGTAAAGTTATGATACTTTCTGATGTACTTGTGATGATGATTTTATGATTTTTATTTCATATAAATCATGAGTTGTATTGAGAACTTGTGATGTAATCTTGATAAAATAAAGGGGGAGTGAAAGAGATGCTGCCAATCAGAAAAGAATCGTACTCAAATTTATTGTATCCATATGGAAGAGAGAAAGAAGTGGTACTAATTGTTTTTAAAAACAATTGTATCTAGATAAAAGAGGCGGTGTTGATTGATTTTCAAAACAATCATATCTAGATTAAAGATGTGGTTCTGATTGTTTTTCAAAACAATCATATCCAGATTGAAGAGGCGGTGCTAAATGTTTTTCAAAACAATCATATCCAGATTGAAGAGGCGGTTCTGATTGTTTTTCAAAACAATCATATCTAGATTGAAGAGGTGGTGTTTATTTTTTTTTTCAAAATAGTTGTATCCATATTTAAGAGGTGATGCTGATTGTTTTTCAAAACAATCATATCCATATTGAAGAGGCGGTTCCAATTTAATAATTCATACTGCTAAGAAGAAAAAGAGACAATATCGATTGTCTTTAAAAACAATTGGATACTGAGTGGAAGTAAAATATCTGGTGTCAATTTGTATTCAAGTGGTGCCGATGAAAGGTGGTGTTGATGGAATATGTGATTTTGATTGTAAACTGGTGCTGATTAAAAAGTGGCACTGATTGAAAAGGTGTACTGATAGAAGATTAATAGATTGTGCTAATATTTATCTAAAATGATCGTATCTAGGTGAAATTTAAATAATAGACATGGTATTGATCAAATATCATCATCATTAGATTGTAATTGATCAGATCTGGGTAAAAGAGAAGATATGATACCGATCAAAGAGGAATTGTATTCAGATTTTATTGTATCATATATGAGAAGATAATAATTTTCTGATTATATTGTATTGTATCTAGGCAGATCATTTTTTCAGATTTTATTTGATCATACCCAGTGATTGTACAGAGAAATGTCCGTACCCAATAATCGTATCCAGAATGATTGTAACCAGAATGGCTGTAACAAAAAATGATCATATCCAGGATGATCGTATCTAGAATTATCATATTCAAGATGATCATATCTAGACCATTTGTATTCAGAAATGATTATTATTGGGTTGAGATGAAAATAAAGAAGTAGGAATTAATGGAAAATTATAATACTTTCCATTTGAAGTTAGATTATGCTAAAGATAATCCTCAATGAATTCAAAGTAATGATGGTAGTCATGATTCAAGCACTGGTTTTTGAATGAAGTATTGTTTCTCAAGTGGATTAATAGAAAAGAAAAGAGAAGAATATTGTTGAATGATGTTTCGAGAAGGAGATAAACATTTAAATATAAGATCTCGATTCAAACCGGTTCTGAGAATCATATTTAGCAATCTTCATGAGGAATCAGACTCAGTTGACCAGACCCATGTTTTACTTACAATAGAAATCAGTTTCAACAATTGAAATAGGAGTCTGAAGAAGAAGACGTAAAGATTGTGGAAGTTTTGAGAAGAATCGAGAAGTGTTGACGAATTCATGATTTCTCTGAGATTTTATGGGAAATGGAATTTTGGGTGAATTTAGGTGAGCGGGAAAATGTTTTTGTATTCTCACCTGAACCTGTTTTGGGTCACCTATAAAAGGTGAAAGTACTTTTTACTTTCTGTGACTTGAATTGTTTACTAAAAAAGAGAGAGAAGATATGGGTTTCTAAATAGAAGAAGAGATCAATTCTATTCAGTTTGAAAATTTTCTTCGGGTGGTGATGATTAATTCATATTCTATTCAGTTTGAAAATTGTATTTGGGAATTGAAGCAGTTATGATTATACTCTATAGCATTCTATTGAAAGAAAATTGGGATGGGAGTATTGTTTTGAAAGAATTGGACTTGGAGGAATCAAACTCAGAAAATATCAGACTCAGTGTTTCATAACAAAGTCCAGATGGTTCTTACCTGTCTTATGGGTAAGGAATTGATGAATTGTATTACAATTTGAATAAATTTTTTGAACTGAAAAGAAGAACAGGTAACATGAGTTGTTACAAAACAATTGTATTACCCTATTGTGCTAAGAGGATGCACATGCACGGGTTGTATTGTTTCATAGTGCTACACGAGTGAAAGGGTACATCATACTCATTGTAATCCAAGGATTTATTTCTAGTGGATTGTATGATATTGGATCATTTTCAAACCATACCAAGGACATAACTATTCTTATTGAATAGTGAACCTTGTAAATCATTGTGTTCCTTTGGATGTGCATTGATTTGTATCTTAGCAAGGAATTTAAATCCTTAATAGGAGGCAAAGGTTGTTTCAAATGAAAAGAAACATAAAAGAAAGAGTATTACTGATTCACCCCTCCCCCTCTCAGTGATACAATACTCCGACTGGGCACTTTTAATTGGTATCAGAGCGAGGTTACCTTCATTATTCTTTCTAATGGAAAACATGAACTGTGTGAACAGTAAAGGTATTCCATTCTTTGATATAAATAACTATCATATCTGGAAATATAGAATGTTTCTATATCTTATGTCTATCAGTTATGATGTTCTTGAAGATTCAATAATTGGGTTTCCTCCCATTGATGATAGTGCTTCACTTATACCTGTTGACAAGAAGTTTCTTGAGAATGATGGAAGGGCCAAGAATGCTGTATTATCATAACTTTCTAAAATTAAATTCTTTAGAGTGAAATATGTTTCCATAGCTAAAGGTATATGGGAAAAATTGAAAAACATATATGAAGTCAATAAAAAAGTAAAGAGGGAAAAGTTACAGATATGGAGATTGAAGTATGAATATTTGAAGATGAGTGAGCATGAATCTATTGGGGAATTATTTACCATGGTGAATGACATTTTGAGTACTATCAGATGTCTTGGTGAAAATCTGAAAGACTCTACAGTTGTTGAAAAGATCTTGAGAATCCTACCTGACAAATTCGATGAAAAAGTTTCTTCATTGGAAGGAAGAGATCCTGAAACATTATCTCTTGATGATTTACAGATCACTCTTATAACCTATGAAATGAGAGGATAGAATGCTATAAAGAGAAAAATATTTTTATAGAGAAATGTATTTCAAAGCTATGAAGAATGAAAAGTCAAGGAAGATAGTTATTGAAGATAAAGTTGGTGATTCTAACTCTAAATATGAGGTATGTAAAAATCTCAATAAAATACTATCCTTGTTTTCTAATAATGTGAAAAGATGTACAAGTAAATACATAGGTAAAATTCCATTTAAATGTTTTGAATGTGGAGGTATTGGTTACTTTGCGGCTAATTTCCCTCTAATAAAGAAAGAAGAAGATAATGATATTGAAGAAAGAAATAAAAGAAGATCATGGAAGAAAAAGGGATACAAAGGAAAAGAAAAGAAATTATTCAAATAAAAAAGAATAAGTTTCTTTTCCAAATATAATGAAGAACAAGAGAGTGATGTTGAATCCAAAAAATCCATTGAGTAAGGTAATGAAAATACTTTCATTGAAATAGTGAATGATGAATAATTCAGAAGTAGTAGTTATGAAGAAGAAGAAACTCAACTTGAAATACATTTAAAAGAAGATTTGAAATAATGTATGAGAAATATCAGAAGGATTGAAAATCAAAAGAAATTTGGAATATGAATACTAAAGCAACCAAGAATGTTTTGTTGGTGATAAAGAAAAACTGGTTAAAGAGTTGGATGATTTTAAGATGTCTTTTGAAGATGAAAAGAATCGCAATGTGAATTTTTAAGTGAAGTTGAATGCAAAAGAAGAAGATTTGGAACGTGTCTAAAAAAAACTCTCTGAAGATGAAAAGAAAAGTTTAAGTTTCCAAAAAATCTCTCACTGAATTTAGTGAATTTTCTAGCAATGATAAACTTGATAAGTTTCAACAAAAGATACCTTCAAAGGGTGAGAAGAAGAATGGAACTGTGTCTGAAAAGAAGAATACTGGGAAAGTTATGTATGTGGTCAAAGTGAAGAATTCAGAAGTTACAAAACATCCTGAGTCCAAAAATGTTTTATCTGGATTTGTAAAAGTTTCAAATACTTCTGATCCTATCAAGGCTAAAAAGAAGAAGAATAATTCAATTTAAAGTGAAAAGAATATGGTTGAGAAATGTTTTCACAATTCTGATCAGTATGGGGGTTTCATAGGAAAATACTATTTTTATGGGTATTGTTGGTATTGTGGGGGATTCGGGCACACATAAATTATGTGTTGGTTAAATCAACAACATTACTATTATCCCACAGGTTATTAAAAGAAGATATTGAGGGGGAGAAAATCTCATCAATGAAAGAAAAATGAGAAGGTTTTCTTGAAGAAATATGAAAAGAATGAAGTAAATATTGAAAATAGGTTCCAACCCTTGGAAACTATTTGTGAAAGATGTGAACAACCTAGAAACCTTGAAAATGTATGCCATTTTTGTTACCATCTCTGAAAAAGATTCTAAATTCTCTAAAGTCGAAGGTGAAGAATGAAAAGAATGGAGAAAAGTCGATTGTTGTTGAAAATTCATTAAAATACATGAAAGGAGAACAACCCTGTATACTTGATAGTGGGTGTTCTTCTCACATGTTATGAGACATAAAATTATTGAAGTACATAAAAGATTATAAAGAAGGCACAATGACATTTGGAAATGATGAATTGTTGAAAATCAAAGGTGTTGGGTCAACCATTATTGGAAAAGAAAAGATGAAATGTAAGAAAACATTATATATTGATGGGGTGAAACACAACCTACTAAGTGTCTCAAAACTGTGTGATGAGGGTAACAAGGTTATCTTCAAGAAAGATGGATTTTTTTGTAAAGAGTGAAGAAGATGGAAAGATTGTTATAAGAGGACAAAGTGAGAAATAAAATTTGTTTTATGTTAGTGATTCACAAAACTCTTGTTACATGAGTATTGTGGAAGAGAATTATTTATGGAATAACATGCTTGGACATATGTGTCAGAGAAATATGATAAAGTTATCTAAAAGTGACAGTGTTCATGAAATTCCTGATTTTCCAAGAATAAGAGAATGGTGTTGAACTATCTTCAAAAAAGGAAAAATTACAAATATTGTGCATAAGAAAGTTGATATTTGTTCAAAAAAACCCATAGAGATGATCTATTTCGATATATGTGGTCCAATGAGAAAACAATAAACATATGGATATAAGTAATTCATTACTTTCATTGATTATTTTATGCTCATTACTTGTGTTACGTACATGAAACACAAATCAGACGCTTTGAAAATGTTTAAAAGTTTCAGAAGAAAAGATGATAAAGAATATGAGTATTCCATGAAGAAGTTGAGAACTGATAATGGTGGTGAATATATAAGTGAATATTTTTAAGACTATCTTGAGAAGCATATAATTCGGTATGTGTATAGCTCTCTATAAACTCCCCAACAAAATGGGGTTTCTGAAAGAATGAATAGAATCATGGTGGAAATAGGAAGAACCATGTTACTTGAGAATGGCCATTCTCATTACTTTTGGTGGCAAGACATGAGTACTACTCTTTATATTCAGAACCATTATTTCTAAATGCCTCAATCAAGTATGACTTCCTATGAATTGTATTCTGAAAAAACTCCAAGTTTGAAGCACTTTAGAATTTTCAGGAGTCCTTTTATTATAAAGAAGAAAGGTGTAAACTATAGTAAGTTTGAGAAGAAAGGGGAGGATGGAATCTTTCTTAGCTATTGTCTAGAAGGAAGAGGGTATAAATTCTTCAACAAAGAAAAAAAGAACTGTTGATTCAGTTGATATAAAATTGATTGAAGTATCAGAGAAATAGAAACACGTTCATGAAGACAATGAAGTTAATAAAGTTGAAGAAGATAATTTTGATAAGGATACAAATGATTGTAATCCTAATAAAGGTGAAGAATCAGAATCAAGTATTTACAGTGATGAGGAAGATAATATAAAATCTTATCCAAGGCTTAGGAAACATGTGGAAGTACAAAATATAATTGATGATCAGCATCAGAAGGTTTAAACAAGAAGAACAACCAAATCCAGTACACACACTTCTTTGTATTCAAAAGTGGAACCGAATAATGTGGAAGAAGATTTTGATCATCCAGAATGTGTTCAATCCATGAATGAATAATATTATCAAATTGAAAAGAATAATACATGGGAAATTGTACCCAATCCTGAAAAACAAAAACATCATTGTCAGAAGATGGGTTTTACAGAACAAGCTGAATGAAAAAGGTGAAGTTATAATAAACAAAGAAAGATTGGTTTTCAAAGAGTATTCACAGATTTAGGGTATTGATTTTGGTGAAACCTTTGCTCTAATGGAAAGACTTGAAATAATTAGAATCTTTCTTTCTATTGGCGCACAATGAGGCTACAAGATCTTTTAAATGGATGTTAAATATGCATTCCTAAATGGTGATCTTGAAGAAGAGGTTTATATTGAACAACCTTATGATTTTTTTATTAGAAAAGATGAAGTTTATGTGTATATATTGAAAAAGGCATTGTATGTCCTAAAACAAGCTCCAAGGGCATGATATTACAAATTGGATACATTCTTAAGAAAGATGAATTTTAACAAAGGAAGAGTGGGTAGAAATATTTACATGAGAGAAAATCAAGAGTATTCCCTCATTATAATTTTTTATGTTGATGATATTATCTTTGCTGGGAATGATGAATGAAGCTGTGAAAGATTTGATAAAGAAATAAAGAATGTATTTGAAATGTCCATTATGGGAGAAATGAAATACTTTCTTGGGTTACAAATCCAGCCAAAGAAAGAATAAATTTTCCTCTCTCAAGAAACGTATGAAAAATAACTTCTCAATAGGTTTGGAATGGAAAATTCAAAAACTTTTTCCACACCCATTTCAGTGGGAACAAAGCTAAGTAAATATGGATAAGGAAAAGAAGTTTATCAAAAAGAGTATCAGAAGATAATTGAAAGTCTATTGTATTTGAATGCCTCAAGACCCGACATTGTGTATGCTATTACCATATGTGAAATATTTCAAAGTGATTCAAAAGAATCACATTTAATTGATAGAAAAATAATTATCAAATACATCAAAGGCATAAAAAAATTTGGAATCAAATATGATAACTCAAATTGTATTTAATTGTTTAGGTATTCAGATACATATTGGGTAGGAAATATTGATGATAGAAGATCCATATATAGTGGTGTATTATTTTTGGAAAAGAATTGTGTTAGTTGGAATTCAAATAAACAAAATTTATTAACTCTCAGTATAGTTGAAGCTGAGTATATTGCTTCCACTCAAGACACTACTCAACTTATGTAGATGAAAACACAACTGGAATATTTACTTGTTAAAGTAAAGTTACCCTTGCTATTGGGTTGTGACAATCAAAGTACAATCAATCTAACCAAGAATCCAGTGCAACATTCTCTTTCAAAACATATTGATATAAAATATCATTTCATTAAAGAGCATGTGGAGAATAATGAATTGAATCAGGAGTATGTTCCAACATCTGAATAAGTTGATGATATTTTCACAAAACCTTTATCGAAGTAATAATTCTCAAAAAATGAGGTTGAAAATGGGTGTCCAACCTCTTTCTCTTAAAGGTTGAGGTATGTGTATTTTTACCCTCTCTCATCTTACCTTTGGATTGTTTTATCAAGGGGGATAATTGTTTTGTTTCATAAATCTATTACACAAAATAGAGAGTTGTGGGTAAGTAGTTAATTTAGTATTGTTTAGTATGTGAACTATTCTAACTGTTTGTTGGAGTGGTTGTAGGAAAATAAATTGATTTTTTTTTCTAGGGAGAATAAAGAAAAGAAAGAGAAAAGAAAGAGGTTTTCATGATCATTTTTTTGGATAGCATGGTTTTTTTATTAATGATTCTTGTTTCCTATAATGAGTTATCTCACATAGGATTAGAATTATTGATATGTAATCCATTTCTTAAGGTTACAAAGTTCTGTGATTTATGAAACTTGGATGAAAACCAAATCCAAAGGGGGAGATTGTTAGGACCAAGATAATGATGAAGGTGTTTTGTATTCAAGTGTTTTCTCTTGTTTTCAAGGTAATTTTTGTATAAAGGAAATCAATTCACTTTGTTTTGTGGAAAAAATTGTTTTGGGTTTGTTTTGAAAAGAATCAAACTCATTTTTTCTGAAAATTGGACTCATGTATTTAGAAAGTTTGTTTTCAGGATGAGAAGGAAATAAAGAAACTTGAGTGAATGGAAAGTTATGATACTTTAAGATGTAATTATGATGATTATTTACTGATTTTTATTTAATATAAATCATGATTTGTATTGAGAATTTGTGATGAAATCTTTATAGAATAAAGGGGGAGTGAAAGAGATGCTTTCAATCAGAAATAAATCATGCTCAGATTTATCGTATCCGGATGGCAAATAGAAGGAATTGGTGCTGATTGATTTTCAAAACAATTGTATCCAGATTGAATAGGAGGTACTGATTTTTTTCAAAACAATCATATCCAGATTGAAGAGGCGGTGCTGATTGTTTTTCAAAATAATCGTATCCATATTGAAGAGGTGGTGCTGATTGTTTTTCAAAACAATCATATCTAGATTGAAGAGGCAGTGTTGATTTTTTTTCAAAACAATCATATCAAGATTGAAGAGGTGGTGTTGATTGTTTTTCAAAACAGTCATATCTAGATTGAAGAGGCGGTGCCGATTGTTTTTCAAAACAATCATATCCAGATTGAAGAGGCGGTTACAATTGAATATTTCATACTGATAAGAAGAAAAAGTGGCAGTATCTATTATCTTTCAACATAATTGGATACTGAGTGGAAGTAAAATATCTGGTGCCTATTTGTATTCAGGTGGTGCCAATGAAAGGTGGTGCCAGTGGAAGAGGTGATGCTGATTGAAAAGTGGCGCTGATAGAAAAGGGGTGATGATAGAAGAGTAAGATATTGTGCTAATTGTTTTTCAAAATGATCATATCTGGGGGAAAGTGAACGAATAGAAATGGTACCGATCAAAGATTATTGTTATCAGATTTTAATTGATCAGATCTGGGTGAAAGAGAAGAGATGATACCAATCAAAGAGGAATCTTATTCAGATCGTATTGTATCGTATCTAAGAAGATCATTGTTTTCAGATTGTATTGTATTTTATTTTGGAAAATAATTGTTTTCAGATTGTATTTGATCTTACCCAATGATCGTGCAAAGAAATGATCGTACCCATCAATCGTATTCAGATTGATCATATCCAGAATGATCATAACTAGAATGATTGTAACTAGAAATAATCATATCTAGAATGGTCGTATTCAAGATGATCATATCGAGACCATTTGTATTCAGAAAAGATCATTCTTTGGTTGAGATGAAAAGAAAGAAGAAGAAATGAATGGAAAGTTACAATACTTTCCAATTGAAATCAAATGATGCTATGATGATCATCAAGGAATTAAAATTCATGAATGTAGTTATGATTCAAGAACTGGTTTTTGAATGAAGTTTTATTTCTTAAGTGGTTCAAGAGAAAATAAAAGAGAAGAATATTGTTGAATTATTTTTCAATGGGGAGGTGAACATTCAAATATAATATCTTGATTTAAACCAGTTCTGAGAATCGTTTTCAGCAATTGGCATGAGGAATCAGACCCAGTTGATCAGACCCATGTTTTCCTTACAATTGAAATCGGTCTTATCAATTAAAATAAGAGTTTTAAGAATAATAGGTGAAGATTATGGAAGTTTTGATAAGGATCGAGAAGCATTGAGGAAGTCATAATTTCTCTGAGATTTTAGGGGAAAAGGCATTTTGGGTGAATTTAGGTGAGTGGGAAAATGTTTTGGGATTCTCGCCTAAACCTGTTTTGGGTCACCAATAAAAGGCAAAAGTACTTTGTACTTTTTGAAACTTTCACTATTCACTGCAGAAGAGAGAGATGGTCTGGGTTTCTAGAGAGAAGAAGAGATCAATTTTATTTAGTTTGAAAATTGTTTTTGGGTGGTGCCAATTCATTCATATTATATTCAGTTTGACAATTGTATTTGGGAATTGAAGCGGTGCTGATTATACTCTATTGCATTATATTGAAATAAAATCATACTGGGAGTATTGTTTTTAAGGAATCGGACTTGGAGGAATCAGAATCAGAAAAGATCAGACTCAATGTTTCATAATAAATTCTAGGTGGTTCTTACCTTTCTTCTGGGTAAGGAATTGATGAACTATATTACAATTTGAATACATTTTTTGAATTGAAAAGAGGCACATGTAACATGAGTTGTTACAAAACAATTGTATTACCCTATTGTGTTGAGAGGATGCACATGCACTAGTTGTATTGTTTCATAGTGCAACACGAGTGAAATGGTATATCCTACTCATTTTAATCCAATTATTTATTTCTAGTGAAATTTATGGTATTGGATCATTTTCAAACCATACCAAGGACGTAGCTATTCTTATTGAATAATGAACCTTGTAAATCATTGTGTTCCTTTGGATGTGTGTTGATTTGTATATGAGAATGGAATTAAAATCCTTAATAGGAGGTGAATGTTGTTTCAATTGAAAAGAAACATAAAAGAAAAAGAGTATTATTAATTCACCCTCTCCCCCTCTCAGTGATATAATACTCTGATTGGGCACTTTCATTTTGGCAAGTCATATTTTCATTTTAACTATCTACAAAAATCCAAAAAAGAGATAAAATGATTTTTTCTACCAATTTAGACACACTTTCAATTTTTATTACTTTTTTTTGAACTACCAAAGTTACATATTGATTTGATATTATTAGCTAAGAAACCTTTCTCGTTGTTGAAATCCTCTACTCTTTTGAATTTTAACAATGAGAATGTTTTTCGTCTAAGAACATCAAGCGAATATGTAGTGTTGGAAGTTAAAGATAGAAAGTCAATGGAAGCATGATAAAATTGGTAGTTAATATTTTTTTAAGACTTTGGGATGTGTAGGAATCAGCCACACCTCCATTCGACACACAGTGACCGATATGACTCTAAGTGATTCTTTTTATTTAAAATTGACATTAATTTAAGTAAAAAGTAAAACTAACATACTCAAAAATGATAAAACATATTCTAATTGTTTTGATACTTTAGGGAAAATAACCGTAATTAATTTGAGATGTTTCATAATTAGCCTCACCTAAATTCAACACATGGTGTGACTGCTATGTCTCAATGTGTCAATTATCAATTTAAAATTGATAGTTTAGTTAAAAAAATGTCACTCACTAAAAATAAAGAAAACACACTCGTATTTTCTTGTTAATTTAGGATATCAATTCATAAGTACTTTGTGAAAGTAGGAATTGGTCTCACGTCAAACCGATACATGATGTGATCGGTATAGGTCTAAGTACATGTTTCCAAATGACATTTTAGTAAAAAAACAAGTGACGTACTCAAAATTCATAAAGTGAATTCAGATTGTTTTTATAATTTATAAAAATTATCCATAAGTCACTTGAAACATGTAAGAATCAACCCTACATCAATCTGATACATGGTGAGACTCAAATGACTCTAAGTGCATCTTTTTATTTAAAAATAACATCAATTTTAATAAAAATGTCAACTGACCTACTCAAAATTGAGAAAACACATTCATATTTTTTTTCGATAATTTAGGTCTAAGATCTATAATTAATTTTTGATATGTAGGAATAATCTGCACCTCAATCTGACGTACGGTGTACCCGATATGACTCAATGTGTCAATTATCAGTTTAAAATCGACAATTTAGTTCAAAAAATTCCAGTCACTAAAAAATGCGAAAAAATGATTATATTTTATTGATAATTTAGGAAATTGATTCATATATAATTTGTGATGTGCATGAATTAGTCTCATTTCAAATTGATACATGATGTGATCGGTGTGAGTGAGAGTGCATGTTACCAGTTTAAAATGACATTTTAGTAAAAAAGACAAGTGACATACTCAAAACTGAGTAAATGAATTCATATTGTTTTTATACTTTATGAAAATGATCCATTATCCATTTGAGATGAATAATAATTAGTTACACATCAATATGATGAACAGTGTGACCGATATGACTCAAATTGCATCTTTTTATTTAAAATTAACGTCAATTTTAGTAAAAAGGAAAACTCACCTACTCAAAAACAAGAAAAAAATTAGTATTATTTTGATACTTTATAAAAATGATCCACAAGTAATTTTTGATGTGTAGGAATCATACACACCTTAATCCAATACACGATGTGTTCGTTATGACTCAATGCGTCAGTTTTCAGTTTAAAATCAACATTTTACTTTAAAAAGTATCACTCACTAGAAACTAAGATAGCATGCTCATATTGTATTTATAATTTAGGAAAATGATTCATAAGTCATTTGAAATGTATAAAAACTATTATCACATAAAAATGACACACAATATGACTGATATGAGTCAAAGTGTGTGTTTCCAGTTTAAAATGACATTTAAGTAAAAAAGAAAAGTGACGTACTCAAAACTGAGTAAACACATTTGAATTGTATTAATATTTTAAGAAAATTATCCATAATTCATTTGAGATGTGTAAAAATTTTACACACTTCAATCCAATTCATGGTGTTACCAGTATGACTCCATGTGTGTTTTTTCAATATATAAGTATTATTTTAGTTTAAAATGTGTATCACTTATCCAAAACCGAGAAAACGAGCCTAGATTGTTTTCTATTCGTTTAAATCATGTATTCATACTTTATTTTTTTATTTGGTGGTTTTTTGGTGCTGCGATGTACTATTACAATACACTACACTGGTGGGGCAGTGTGCTTTAACAACACATTGCAATATGGCCTTTTATCAATGCTAATAAAGGGATCCTTTGTCAAGATATTTATAAGCATAGATAAAGGATTTATTTATGAGAAATTATAGAATTACTAATAAATGGTCCTTTATCAACACTTTTTTATCGCTGATAAAAGACTCGATATTTTAATCTCGCTCTAGTAGTCTGCACTTCTCTAGCGCTGATAAAGGCCATTTTTAATGCTGTTAAAAGCCTATTTTATAGTAGTGAACCTCAGTGGATATAGAGCTCTTATATTTTGGAGTATGATGATGGAGTTAAATTCAATTACCCATTTCCTTAAAAATAGATCAATGCTAATTGTTTAGAAAAATAATATGAAGATGAATTTGATGATTTCATCATGTTTTCAATAGTACATGCATGCGACCCTTCTTGAATCCTTTATATGTGTTTACATTGTTGTTATTCAAGAAAAAATTTTATGTTTGACTAATCATGCAGAAAATGTCTTCTGCACATGATGATGATTCCAATATTGAGGAAGAACAAATTGTTAATGATGAAACTAAAAAATTATTAAGGGATCAACAACATGTTGATGAAAAAAACAACAATGATGCAACATCATAGTTTTGAATAAAATTATCATGGAAATAAGTTAGGGTATAACATTTGAGGTTTGTTGGAATCAACACGCCTAACATATTAACCCCTATAATTCAATGTTCATTAGTTATGTTGGGTTCACAATAAGGATTAATGTACCAATTGATATTGATTCATGGTGCTACATACAACTAGCAATGAAAGAAAATCCTTTGGAAAGATATAACAGTAATGTTACGATATAGTTTCTCTATTTTACAAAAAAATCATATAATTAAACATCGATTTAATTTTCATTATTACTTGTAAATTTAATTTATTTTAGAATATTTCCATATGAAATTTGTCTTAATTTCTACTAGAAAATCCCATAGAGCCTTCCATACTCTTCTTACGAAGTTACACCTTAGGGATGCTGAGGGGAAAGTAAATCCCCACCCACCAGTTAGTTATGCGTGCATTATAAAGCATGAAATATGGATTCTTTAATCAATCGTCACAATGATAAATCATTTTAGGTTCATTATAATTGATAATATATTATCTGAAATTATTTATTTAACCAAATTTATTAAAAATATTTACTTTATGAAACAACAAAATAGTGATGAAATAAATAATGTGCATCAAAACCAATTTACCCCTATCACAAAGAAAGGATGGGGTATTTTTTATTAGAGAATAAATTGGTATTTATTTTAAATCAATAATAAAAGTTTAATTTTGTGATATGAAATAAAATATTTTTCTTTATTTATATGAATATTAATGAATCAAAATCTAAATCCACTTCCATTCCACATCATATGATATGGAAGGAAGATCATGTAAATAAGGAGTGTAAACTAGTTGATGAAAAAACAAAAATCATATGGAAAACATGTGTAAGTATGACATAATTGTAATTCATTATGATTTATAACAATATTATATAGAAATATCTTTTTATGTTCATATTTTTTTATATGGTTTGGACATAAGAATCAGAATCAACCATACCAGAAGAAAAATTACTTTGAGTATATTTGAATTGGCTGGAAAAGACGGTGACATTAGAGGATTAGGTTTTGGAGTCTATCCTTGAACATATTTTGAGAAGATAACCACATAAAGATATATATAATATGGTGAGACAATTTTGGACACTAATAGAATCACTGTAAGATATTATTTTTTGGTATGGTTTGGCAGATCAATGTATGAGAAAGGATCAAAGAAAACCAGTGGTGGAATAAATATTTGCACATGAACCAAATGATCCCACTAGTTTTGAGGATAGTCATCCCTCCTAACCACATACCTTACCTAGGGTAATCAATTTTTTCAATACCCTTTATCCTAAATGTGAATCAAACACTACTGGAAATAAAGGATATACCAACGGTTTAGAACCGTTGGTATAGGCTGGAGAACCGTTGGTATATTCTATACCAACGGTTGTCCAAACCGTAGGGAAGTAAGGCGTGGGGAAAGATATATACCAACGGTTTGCAGTAAACCGTTGGTATAGCCCACTCGAGGTATGGATTTGCCAACGGTTCAACAAGAACCATTGGTATAGTTTTACCCAACGGTTATAAACTGTTGGGAATACTATAATTCTGATCTTATACCAACGGTTCACAACCGTTGGTATAGTATTTTTCCCAACGGTTTTCATAAAACCGTTGGGAATTCAATGGTTTTGATCTTATACCAACGGTTTTAAATCGTTGGTATAGATGTTTTCCCAACGGTTTCAATGAAACCATGGGGATATGTTTAAGTATGGTTTTTTACCAATGGTTTATTGAACCGTTGGTATAATTCTTTCTCAAAG
Organism: Viscum album; assembly: GCA_963277665.1. Classification (NCBI taxonomy): domain Eukaryota; kingdom Viridiplantae; phylum Streptophyta; class Magnoliopsida; order Santalales; family Viscaceae; genus Viscum; species Viscum album. The sequence goes on from CAUJRU010000110.1 coordinate 231,950, forward strand.
TATACCAACGGTTTACAACCGTTGGTATTCAGTATTTCCAGAATTGTTGCACAGCAGCCCCTCCAGTAGCCCCTCCAGTGCATACACCTGCATAAAAAACAACACTAAAAATAGTGACAGACTTAAAACAACAAAAAATAACACCACCTATTTGATTACACCACCTATTTGATTAGAGTCATGGTGAATAATTCCCCCTTTGAATCTTCATATGACAAAAATCATCCAGTATATTTGAATCAGAGTTTCAATAAATCAAATATTATTTACACCCATTTCAATATTCATACGACAACCACTTTTATAATATATGGTGAAAAGGTATTTTCATAGGAGTCTCATCACTTGTGACTCAATAAGTGCCACACCATGCCTCGAATTGAGGCTGGGTTGATTGGTACACATCACATATGATCCATGGATCATTTTCCTAAAGTTTCAACACAATCAAAATCCGTTTGATCAGTTTGGCATATGTACGTAAAATATTAATCCATTTTGAACAAATGAGAGGTAGTTTGGGTGGTCCCCGCCCCACGGTGACTCGTATTGAGGCGGGGTTGACTCATACACGTCACATATGACCCATGGATCGTTTTCCTAAAGTGTCAAAAGAATTAGAATGTATTTGGTTTGTTTCCCGTATGTCAATTGTTGATATCACTTACAATTTAGTCCATTTTGAAGAAAAGAGAGACAGTTTGAGTGGTCCTGGCCACACCGTGGCTTGGATTGACGTAGGGTTGACTCGTACACATCAACTATAACCCATGGATCGTTTTCCTAAAGTTTCAATGGAATCCTAATTTGTTTGTTTGGTTTGGCGTATGTCAACTGTTGTTTTCACTTAAAATTATGTCCATTTTAAACAAAAGAGAGACACTTTGAGTGGTGTAAGCCACACCGGGCCTCAGATTGAGGCGGGGTTGACTCGTAGATGTCACATATGAGTCATGAATCATTATCCTAATGTTTCAACACAATCATAATCTGTTTGATCATTTTGGCGTATGTATGTAAAATATTGTCCATTTTTAACATAAGAGAGACAGTTTTGGTGGTGTCGGCCTCACCATGCCTCGGATTGATGTGGTATTGACTCTTACACATCACATATGACCCGTGGATTTTTTCCTAAAGTGTAAACAGAATCCGAAGGCGTTTGGTCAGTTTCCCGTATGACACTTGTTGATTTCACTTACAATTTAGTCCATTTTCAACAAAAGAGAGAAAGTTTTAGTGGTCCTAGCCACACCATGGCTCGGATTGAGGCGAGGTTGACTCGTGCACATCACATATGACCCATGGATTATTGTCCTAAAGTTTAAACAGAATCCATAGGTGTTTTGTCAGTTTTCCATATGTCAGTTTTTGTTTTCACTTAAAATTAAGCACATTTAAAAAAAAGAGGCACTTTCAGTGGTTTCGGCCACACCGGGCCTCGGATTGAGGCGGGGTTGAATCATACACGTCACATATGAGACATGAATCATTTTCCTAAAGTTTCAACACAATCAGAATCCGTTTGATCAGTTTGGCGTATGTACACAAAATATTGTCCATTTGGAACAAAAGAGAGGCAGTTTGGGTGGTCCCGGCCCCAAGGTGCCTCAGATTGAGGTGGGGTTGACTCGTACAAATCACATATGACCCATGGATCATTTTACTAAAATTTAAATAGAATCCGAAGGTGTTTGATCAGTTTCCCGTATGTCAGTTGTTGATTTCACTTACAATTTAGTCCATTTTGAACAAAAGAGAGACAGTTTGAGTGGTCCCGGTCACTCCACAGCTCGGATTGAGGCAGATTTGACTCGTACACATAAAATTTGATCTATGGATCATTTTCTTAATGTTTCAACAGAATAAGAAGTTGTTTGGTTGGTTTTGCGTATGTTAGTTGTTGTTTTCACTTAAAATTATGTCTATTTTAAACAAAAGAGAGATAGTTTGAGTGGTTCCGGCCACACCGCAGATCGGATTGAGGCGATATTGACTCGTAAACATCAAATATGACCCATGGATCCTTTTCCTAAAGTTTCAATAGAATCCGAAGGCGTTTGGTCTGTTTCCCGTATGTCAATTGTTGATTTCACTTACATTTTAGTCCATTTTTAACAAAAGAGATACATTTTGAGTATTCATGGCCACACCGTGGCTCATTTTTTGGCGGGTTTGACTTTTACACATCATATATGATGCATGGATTGTTGTCCTAAAGTTTCGACATAATTCGTAGGCTTTTGGTCGGTTTCTCGTATGTCAGTTGTTGTTTTCACTTAAAATTAAATACATTTAAAAAAAAGAGAGGCACTTTGAGTGGTGTCGGCCACACCGGGCCTCGGATTGAGGTAGGGTTGACTCATACACGTCACATATGATCTAGGTATGATTTTCATAAAGTTTAAATACAATCAGAATCCGTTTTCTCGGTTTGGCGTATGTACGTAAAATATTGTCCATTTTGAACAAAAGAGAGGCAGTTTGGGTGGTCCCGGCCACACGTCGCCTCAGATTAAGGCATAGTTGATTCATACACCTAAAATATTACCCATGGATCATTTTCCTAACGTTTCAATAGAATCCGAATGCTTTTGGTCCGTTTCCCGTATGTCAGTGGTTGATTTCACTTACAATTTAGTCCATTTTGAACAAAAGAGAGAGAGTTTGAGTGGTCTCGGCCACATCATGGCTCGGTTTGTGGTGGGGTTGACCCATACACGTCACATATGACCCATGGATCGTTTTACTAAAGTTTAAACATAATCCGTAGGTGTTTGGTCAGTTTGGCGTATGTCAGTTGTTGTTTTCACTTAAAATTAAGTTCATTTTAAACAAAAGAGAGGCACTTTGAGTGGTGTCGGCCACAACAAGACTCAGATTGAGGCGGGGTTGACTCGTACACGTCACATATGACTCATGGATTGTTTTCCTAAAGTTTCAACATAATTTTTAGGCGTTTAGTCGGTTTCTCGTATGTTAGTTGTTGTTTTCACTTAAAATTAAATACATTTTAAAAAAAGAGAGGCACTTTGAGTGGTGTCGGCTACACCGGGCCTCAGATTGAGGCGAGGTTGACTCGTACGCGTCACATATGATCCAGGTATAATTTTCATAAAGTTTAAACACAATCAGAATCTGTTTGATCGGTTTGGCGTATGTACGTAAAATATTTTCCATTTTGAACAAAAGAGAGGCAGTTTGGGTGGTCCCGGCCACACGGCGCCTCAGATTAAGGCGGAGTTGATTCATACACATCACATATGACCCATGGATCATTGTCCTAACGTTTCAATAGAATATGAAGGTGTTTGGTCCATTTCCCGTATGTCAGTTTTTGATTTCACTTACAATTTAGTACATTTTTAACAAAAGAGATACAGTTCGAGTAGTCCCGGCCACACCGTGGCTCGGTTTTTGGCAGGGTTGACTCATACACGTCACATATGACTCATGGATCGTTCTTCCTAAGCATGACGAGTCCATCCATGAGTCCATAACTTGTAACCCATGTCTTATCCTAACAATTAACAAGTAAACCAAATCAAACAAGGCATAATTCACATAACATGGAGAATGTACAACAAGGATTTGTATTCAAATTAAAGAATATAATCACATGCATTTGATGATCATGAATTGATAAGCTTAACAAGAAATTCATATATTTAAAGACATAAAAAAATAGAATAATCCTAAATAACATTGCATGGTCATAGAAATAAAAAAGGCATGTAAAATCAACATGCCTACAATTACATATCATCCATGAGGTATCACATTTAATCAACTTGTAATAGAATTATACATAAGGAATATGAGTCTCATTAACTTTCATACACAGTGGTACAAAAGGAAAATGTTATTCAAGTCCGGGGGGCTGTCCGGGGTCCAAGGAGGAGGGTGGGGGGCTATCCGGAGAGCTATCCGGGGTCCAGGGAGGGTGGGGGGATGTCCGAGGGGCTGTCCAGGGACCAAGGAGGAGGGTGGGGGGCTGTCTGGGGGTTATTCGGGGTCCAGGGAGGAGGGTGGGGGCTATCTAGGGGGTGTCCAGGGGGCTGTCCGGGGACCATGGAGGAGGGTGGAGGGGTTATACAATGTCCTGGGTGGAGGGTGGAGGAGGGAATATACAAGGTCTTGGGTGGAGGGTGGAGGGGGTTGTCTAGGGTCCAGGAGGGGGGTGGCTATCCAGGTTTCAAGAAAGAGGGGGTGGGCTGTCCATGTTCCAGGAGGGGGGTGTCTAGGATCCAAGAGGGGGGTGTCCATGGTCCAGGAGGAGGGGGGCTTTGTTAAAGAGAGGAAATCCCCATATAATTCTTTGAAAATTATCTAAACCCAATCCAAACAACATCAAAATTCCAATCCATCACCCAAACAACATCCAATTCATCCTCAATATCAGTAACCTTCCCATTATTCCTTAAACAAAAACTATAAATACAAAACACATATCCATTTTTTGAACTAAACTAAAGTCCATAGATACTACCATATCACCCCACTAAAAAAATGGAAAACCACCTATGCCGCTACCCCAACCGTCCACAATCACTTCACATGAAACATACTTATATCCATTACATACCCCGAGACAATATGACTAAACAAACTCTTTATCATCTTTGAGTGGGGATACATCTCACCAGAACCTCCATTGGTTCATATGGTTCACTAAATACAGGAAAGGATTGGCTATGTAGACTTCAAATAATGTTGATCCATACTATCATGAAACATAAGTATTGACGAAAGACAAAAAACAAATCAAAGTGCACTTGTTGGGTATTCCATGCCATAAACAACACAAAAAGGTTTATACCAAATTAAAAAAGAAAACGAAAATTATAGATGCAAAACATTTAAACAAAGGTAGTACATACAGATTTAGAGTGTAGAACTACAAAATTATTTGATTTAAGATGGATCTATCAAGTGGAACGAGTTTCTCAATCTGGGTATAGAGAGATCGCTCACATTTAGGTCAAATAAAAATAGAAAATAGAAAAGATAGATGAAGAAAATTAGAACTGAGGTAGGACATACAGATTTGATGTCTTGAACAGATGTCTTGAACATAAAATTTGTTTGATTGAAGAGGATGGATGGAGTTTCCAATACCCTTAAGGAGAGAGCGTCGGGAGAGAATCAATTTTAGGGCTGCAGTCACACGAAGAGAGAATTGGGGGCTTACTGTATTTGGAGAGAATTTTTCCCAATGATTTTTAAAAACCGTTGGGAAAAATATTTGTCAAGATTTCCCAACGGTTTTATTGAACCGTTGGGAAAAGTCTTAGTTTTAATGACATATGCCAACGGTTTAATGTAAACCGTTGGTAAAAGTTGGTTGAAATCAATCTTTCCCAACGGTTTACATAAACCGTTGGTAAAAGTTGTCCCATAGTGAGATATCCCAATGGGTTAATGAAACCGTTGGGAAAGAGGTCTGTAATCCACATATGCCAACGGTTTTCTAAAACCGTTGGCACCAAACTGTTGGTATAACTCTCCATTCCAGTAGTGAAACAACTTATGATAACTTTATATTACTAAAATTCTATAGGGTATAGCTGTATATGATTTGTATCTATCAAAACCCATGCACTACCTTTTTGCGATGGGTACAATGTATAATATCTTGGGAGACTAGCTACATGATAGAGACCTCCCAAAAGATCACATGAGAGTGGGTATTGAGGTAGCTTATGAACTGACTGTAGATTTTTTTGTTCAACCTGATGATCTGAATATTACAATGGTCAATGATGCTATTGGAGCTTTCATAGAATGACCATCTAATCTTATAAATATACATGAGGTATGTCCTTAAAAGAATTTCATATGAAAAAACTGAAATAATAAATGAAAAAGGACCTTAAGTGAGGTATGATATTACTAATGGATAAAGAAATGGGGAAATAGAAGGTCAAATCAAGAAAATCTAGTGAATCGATCAAGAAATCAAAATAACATTCTGAGAGTCCGTTTTCCCTACCAGTTCCAAAGAAACATTTTTTATCATTACAACTTCATTTAGACACCATATTTATAGATGAAAATTTGTCTTATATTCCATATGAAAAATAAATATTTGGAAATTCCAAGAAAGACATAATTGGTCATGAGAGTATAAATGATATTCTCAATCATGAATGGTTGGGTGTTTCAATTGTGAATACATATATAAGGTACATTTTCATAACACGACTATTCAAATAGTGAGTTAATACGTTTATTAAAGTTAATAACTATTCATATTTTCTATAGGTGTTTATATTACTACTTTATAAAGGGAAAAATGTGAAAAGAATGATTTGGATTCATTAATACTGGTATCATGTCTACAAAAAAAACTTACTTTGGATAGTAAATAAATTGAGAAGAAAAGATAACAGTTACTCATAGAGTTTGATAAAAAAATATCAGACAACAGACTCATTTTGATGCCAACAATGCAAAAGTAAAACTCTATAATCTAATAACATAAAATATATTTTTAGTTTTTCACTAATTATTTGTTTTTGTTTTTTAGGAAGCACTTGATACTAATAAAAATCAATATATATACCCTTAATATTTATTTTTTAGTTCCAATACATGGATATCCAATCAACCAACCACACATGATATGTATTGTGAATTTTTAATACACTAAAACCAATATTTCATAGAAAAAATTCAAATTATATGTTGCAGTATATGTTTTAACAAGAATTTTTTTATGATAAGAAGGTCAATAAATATTGGCTAAATCATGTAATGAAGTCGGTTTCTAAAGAGATAAACCCTATAGATTACTACAAATGGAAACAAATTTAGGTATATATAGAAAGATTCCACTATAAAAACATTTCAAAAATAACTTACTTATTTTGGTGAATGTTTCTGTAGTGTTTAAAGAAATATAATGACATTGATTTTGGATATTATGTTTACAAATTTACGAGAGAGATAATAAGACATGAAAATACCAACCTCCCCCAACCGGTAATTTCTGAAGGTATTTACAATTTCAATAAATATATTTAATAATCATTTGTTTGTCTATATTTTATCAATACTATCAAGATTTCAAAAAACCTCCATATTCAAAAGAAGAAGTAAATTTTTTTAGAGATGAGTAGGAATCATACATGTTGTCAGAATGTATGCTGATAACAAATTTAGGTGATTACTTGATATTTTTGTGATCTAGTATGATTTATGATCTTAGAAATATATTTAGGGTGTGAAGAATTAGTGTCAGGATACTTATATATTATTTTAAATCTATTTCATAAAGAGAATTATAATGTAGGAAATCAATTTGTTCATAAGAACTTACCTAGAAAAAATAAATTTTTTATCCAATGGTGGATATGGAGGTAGAGGAAGAGGTAGAGGCCAAGGTAGAGGAGGATACGAATCACCGACTTGCAAACAATAAAATTGTTGGGAAATATAGTAGAATCAGGATCATAATAAGATTATATTTGAGAAAACTTATTGAAAAGTGTGAAAAAACTTATCAATTATGATAAGATCCATTGTTCAAGTGTTTAGGTGCCTTATTGATTTTTTTCACCACTTGTTTAAGTTATTTTAGATTGAAATTTAAGTGGAGGATTTTTTTTAAAAACAAAACAGAAAACACTTATTTTTTCAAAATGATTATCACAGGCTAAAATTTCTATGAGAACAATCTAAGTACCATAAAATATTACTGAAGTGTGAAAGGAACCCCTTACTGAGAACAAAATGAACAACAACAAAAAAACAGATTTAGTTACTTGCCCATGACTTATATACAATATAAAAAAGGGTCTTAGTAGTAGATCCAACAGTCAATTTAGAGTCATAAAACACCAATCCAATCATCAAAAAAGTATATAATACAACATAAATTTTCAAATAAATATGTGTGTAATCAACCATCGAAGCCAGTAGGTGTATGAGATAAATATTATAGGACAACTAGAATTGAGATATTGTAGTCATCTGGGATGAATGGTGTCAAAGGAAACGTGACATCAAATGAAAAGAATTTTCCTTATTAAGAAATCCCCAAAAATGAAAAACCCACTTCAAATGAAATCATGAGGAACATAAAATCCAAATGAAAACCCCTTTAAAAAACAAGCTAGTAACTTGATCCAAAATATCTAAAAAAATAAAGAAATACAACATTTCATCGACCGAATCATGAATTTTTTAGAATATAGAAATACAGAGGTTTCACTTTGGTGGGTGGTGGAATTATTTGGTCTATTTAATCATCAATTAAATGCATGATATAATATCACAAATGCTTGTGAAATCTATACAAGTAACATTCATTATGAATTTCCATATTAATTATGTAAAATGATCCATGTTAATGAGATCATTAATAAAAAATAATAATCATAATTATCAATAAAAAATACATGAGAATAGGGATATTCCCATATTTATGAACAAATAATTATGATTTTATTTTAGAGTTTATCATCACCTAGAAAACACATTTAGATTGTTTTGAAATTGAAATTTATTTTAGTAAAAAAGACAAATGACACTCAAAAACTAAGCAAACATGTTTGGATTGTTTTGATAATTTAATAAAACGATTCATATGTCAATTTTTATGTGTAGGATTAAACCCCAACTCAATATGATACATGATGTTCCTGATATGACTCAAAGTGTCTGTTATATATTTAAATTTGAAATTTTAATACAAAAAAGTGTCACTCATAGAAAACCAAGAATGAACAACTATATATTTTTTGATAATATAGGAAAATGATTCATAATTAATTTGTTAAATGTATGAATCTGTCTCATATCAACCCCCACATGATGTGATTAATATGACTCAAAGTGCACATTTTTAGTTTAAAATGTCATTTTAGTAAAAAAACACAACTGGTGTACTCAAAACCAAGGAAAAAAATTATTATTGTTTTAATAATTTATGAAAATGAACCATAAGTCATTTGAGATGTGTAAGAATCATTAATACCTCAATCTAACACATGGCGTGATCGTAATGACTCAAAGTGCATCTTTTTTTTATTTAAGACTGACAATAATTTTAGTAAAAAAGGAATCTGACATATTCAAAACCAAGAAAACACATTCATATTGTTTTAGTACTTTATAAAAATGATATATAGGTCATTTGGGATGTGATGAATCATATTCACTTCAATATGATTCACAATGTGATGAATATGACTCCAAGTGCATCTTTTTATTTAAAATTGACAATAATTTTAGTAAAAAAGACAACTGACAAACTCAAAACTGAGAAAATGCATTTGGATTGTTTTGGTACTATAGGAAAACAATCCATAAGTCATTGTTTATGTGTAGGAATCACCCTCACATCAATTTAATTCACGATATGACCAATATGACTCAAAGTGTCTGTTATCAGTTTAAACTTTATATTTTAGTTCAAAAAGTGTCTCTCAATAAAAACAAATAAAATGTGCTTGGATTGTATTAGTAATTTATGAAAATATTCATAATTCATTTGTGATGTGTTGAAATTAGTTTCACATCAAACCAATACATGATGTGACCAACATGACTAAAAGTGTGTGTTTCATGTTTAAATTGACATTTTTGTAAAAATCACAAGTGGTATACTCAAAATAGAGGAAACACATTTAGTTTGTTTTTATAGTTTATTAAAAATATTCATAAGTAATTTGGGACATATAGGAATTATACAGACCTCAATCCAATGCACGGTGTGACCATCATTACTCAAAGTGTATCTTTTTATTAAAAATTGATATTAATTTTAGTAAAAAAGACAACTGACATACTCAAAAATGAGAAAACAGATTCATATTATTATGGTACTTTAGACAATTTATCCATAAGTCATTTTTTACATGTATGAATCTTCCCCCACATTAATATGATTCATGATGTTTTTAGTATGACTCAAAGTGGCTGTTATCAGTTTGAAATTGACATTTTAATATAAAAACATACCACTCACTAGAAACCAAGAAAACTTACTCAGATTGTGTTGATAATTTAGGACTATGATTCATAGTTCATTTTTGACATGTAATAATTAGTCTGATATCAAACCCACACTCAATGTGACTAGTATGAATCAAAGTGCATGTTTCTAGTTTAAAATGATATTTTATTAAAAAAAGTAGTGTACTCAAAAATGAGGAAAAACCTTCATATTGTTTTGATACTTTAAGACAAGGATCCATAAGTCATTTGGGACATGTAGAAATCACCCAAACCTTAATATGATGTACGGTGTGACTGGTATGAATCAAAGTGTGTTTTTCAATATATAAGTTTCATTTTACTTTAAAACACGCATCACATCGCCAAAACCTAGCAAAAAAGCCTAGATTTTTTTCCATCATTCTATCTGCTATTACTTAGTTAACTTCATTATCATTTCTATCTTATACTTATTTTTTAAATTTTTATAGAGACAATTCTTGAAGATGAATAATAAATGTTATAACATAAAAAAATCAACCGCAACACAATCCGACACATAGTGTTCTTTGTATGACATGAGGTTTAGTTTAAAATTTACACATTCTATTTAATTTATTTCTTTATATTATTACTAACATATTAATTATTTTCTTATATAGGTGAATTATTTTTGTTTAGTAGGGGTGGATTATTCTTTTATATAGGTGCATTCTTTTTCTCTATAATAGGGTTTTTTCTTGTATTTGTGTTGTAAATTTTATTACATTTAAACTATATATTTGTATTTGATTTTGATAATTTATGGTGTTCTAGGGTGCTGTTACAACACACTAAAACATGACCTATTTCTGGTGCTATAGTGTGATGTAACATCACACTGTAGTATTCCCTTTTATCAGTGCTACTATGCGCTGATAAAGGGTCCCTTAATCAACACTAAATAAAAGACTTGATAAATGTGGTCTCTTATCAGCTCTTCTAAAAGTGATGATAAAAGTGTGATTTATCATAACTTTTTTTACTGCTGATAAAGAACCCCTTCATCAGTTCTTTTGTAGAACTGATAAAATCCTAGGCCTTTTAACCATGCTGCGATAGTTAGCGCTTCTTTAGTGCTAATGAAGGGCTATTCTAGTACTGTTAAAAGACTCTTGTAGTAGTGGGGAGGTATAAGATTCAAAACACAACAAAAAAGGGGTGCACAGGTGGGTGAGCAGGTGCCTGACACTGTTGAAGGGGTGGGGGAGGCTAGTGTTATTGGGGGGGGGATTGATGAGTGCTGTCATAAGGGGGGTCAAGCACTGATAAAAGGGGGGGGGGGGGGGTTGTCCACCCTTCAATTTGTATATTTTAATTTTTTTACCTTTATTGGTAATTTTTAATCATTGATAAAATGGGCCTTTTATCAATGCTAAAAAAGAATTGATAAAAGTGACCCCTTTTAACAATATTGAGGAAAACAACGCTTTTTAATACTATTAAATCTCTTTTTGTACACTATTAATGGGCCGATCTATAGTAGTGATGCATTAAATAAAATAATGAAAATAATAAAAAAATACAACATACTAAAAATTATAGAAATAGTGTAAATATACATTTAAGATACTAAAAATTAACATTGGGCTTGTTTATAAATAATTAATATTAATTCTTGAACATAAAATATTAATCATTTTTAAAAGCAGGTAGTACATGATGCATATTTATATGGAGATTAAAATAGTAATTAAAGATTCCATATTATTTAAAATATTCTAAAATAAATTTATATAGGATCTACATAATTAAAAAATAATTTAAACTAAATAAAATATTAAAATTAAGATGTATAATAATACAACAATTGAAATATTGAATAAACAAGAAAAATAGGGAAATTTTAAAATTTCAGAATAAATAAATAAATAAAATTTAAATACATAGAAGTAGAAAAGAGAGAACCAAAAATGTGATACCATTTCACCCAATGTTCGAAGAAATTATAACTAACAAAAGAAGAATTTTTTGAACAAATGGTTGTATATTTTTGAACCGATAGTGGCATATTTTTTTTGAACCAAATGTAGTAGATGATAAAGAAGTGATGATACTATTAAACCATATCTACCAATACTGGTGAGAAGAAATGATACCAGTATCATTTGATGGATACATGATTCTGCTACCTCTTGAGGCTCTACCAATGGTGCTTCAGTTGAGAAGTCGTGTTACTACCATCGCCATTGAAATGAGCTACCACTTAGAGGAACTGATGCACTTCCTCTATTGGTGGAAGGTGTGCTAAAAGAAGGATTCTACTACCATTGTTGACCAAAATAGGGTGAAACTTTTGGAAAGGTGCACTACCAGTGTCTTGTAATGATGGAAGTCTTCTTCTACAATTCAGATAAGGGAGATGGATGAATGTTGAAGTGATTCTGTGATGATGCAGGATAAAAGCTTACTCCTACTACCGTTGGAGGTGATAAAGTGGTGAATAAGGAATTATTTTATTAAGAAAAGTGTCTTGCAACCACCAAATATCCATTCCACTACTCGACAGAAGAACACCTAAGGACCTATTTAGGCATGGAGTTAAGTAGTGCAACCACAGAGTAGTGATGCTCATGGCTGTATGATGCTAGTATATTGAAGCTTATGAGAAAATGAGATGCTCTTGATTCATTTATGTGAAATGAATTCATTAAAAAGGATGAAGCTTAGTGCTTCTTAAATATAGTATACACTAATTGATAAGCCGATGAGGCGTGCATGCCAAAATCTATGATGTCTTTCTAGAGAAGCTGGTTTTCTTAAAGGCAACATGCAAGGACTTGGAGGAATATGAGACACTATACATAAAATATATGTATATATAGTAATATATATATAATGATATATATGTAAAATATATTTAATATTTTTATAAAATAATAATATATATAACAATAAGTAAAACTATATATATATATCATGAAATAAAAAAAATAACTATAAAAAACAAAAGTTAAATATTAACACAAGATAAATATATGATATAAAATATTAATACTAATAAAACAAAAAAACATATAATACATTTGGATACATTTTTGAACATAAATTAACACATGTGATATGTAGAATAATTAAGAAAAATAAAATTATTAAACAAAAATTAAAACAAGTAAGGGAATTTTAGGAAAGTAATTGCAATCAAACACATGAGATATATACAAAAAATAAATTAAAAAAATAAATAAAATTAAAACTACTTAAAGAATATTTAATGAAATCTAATCAGAACAAAATATAAAAACTGAATACTTAGAGAATATGAAAAAAAATTTCCCCATGTATTCAAACGAAATAAAACAAATGAAAAAAATATCCCCCTTTTGTTTGAATTCAAAACTAAACATGAAAATCAAAAAAAAACATTTTATTTTCTCCTCCTTTTTATAAATAAACAAAAACGTTAGACTAGAAAACTCCCCCAATACATATGTAAAGACAAAAAAATTAAGCTTAAATCATTCCAAGATCAAATTAATCTTTTTGAAAATATGTAAAATTTAATGTCTTAGTAAAGATATCCACAAGCTAATTCTCAATATGCATAAATTCTAAAACAATATTACCCTTATTCACATGATCTCTAATAAAATGAAATCTAAGATAAATATTATTTGTTCTAGAATGATGTAAAGGTTTTTTTAAAATATAATTCAAATATGTATTATCATAGAAAATTGATAACTTATCTAAATAAATACCAAAATCACATGCAGTTTGCATAATCCGTAAAATTTGAGCACCACAACTGGTAACAAAAATATACTCATCTCCTATAATAGATAAATCAACATATAATTTCTTCTTAAAAGACCATGAAATTATAATTTTTCCAATAAAATGACACATACTTTATGTGCTATTTCTGTCAATTCTATAACATCCAAAATCAAAATCAAAATATGATATTAAATCAATTTTTTTTTTCATATAATAAAAAATGCATAGAAAATAGTTCCAATAATATATCTAATTATTCTTTTCAAAACTTCACTCTCTTTAGGATCATATGTAAACCTTTTATATAAATAAACACTAAACATGACATCAGGTCTAAATGTAGTAAAATAAATTAAACTACCTACCATGCCTCTACAAAATTTGATATCAAAAGATTTACGAGAAGCATCAACATTTAATTCCCTTCTAGTAATCATGAGAGTTTTCAAATATTTACAAGAATTAAGACCAAACCTTTTAACTAATTCATCAGCATATGTTGATTGATTAAGAAATATTTCGTATTTTATTTGAGAAATATGAAGTCCAAGAAATAACTTTAATTATTACATTAAACTCATATTAAACTTAGATGACATAAAAGAAGGAAAATAATTATAAAGAAATTTACTAGAAGTACCAAAAACTATATCATAAATATATATTGGAACAAATAAAATATCATTAGAAACTCTTTTAATAAATCGATTCGGATCAGCATTACCTTTATTGAAACCATTATTCTTTAGAAATAAATAAATCCTCTTATACCAAGCATGAGGTACTTATTTAAGACCATAAAACACTTTACATAACTTATAAACATTATTAGAAAATTTCTCAACTCAAAACTAGGGGGTTGACTGACATAGTATTTTCTAATATAAAACCATTTAAGAAATAACTTTTAATATACTTTTAATATAACTTAAAACCCTGAAATAAGTAAAAGTTAACAAGATTATAATAGCTTCTAACATGAATAAATAAATAAATGAATTATCAAAGTATATAACTTATTCTTGAGAATACCCTTGGTAAAAAAGTCTGGATTTAGTTTTGAAAATCTATTCAAATTCATCTAGCTTGTTTTTAAAGATACAATTAGTTTTTAATACCTTCTTATCTTTAGGAAACTCAAATAGATACCAAAAAATATTTCCAACAAACTGATTAAGCTCATCTTGTATATAACAATTCCAATTAGGATCATTTAAAGGTTAAATAACATTATTAGGAACATAATTAGAAACAAAATCATAGTTTTCAAAGAATTGTAAAGTAGAGATTCTAGTTTTCATACTTGAACCGACATTACCAATAATATTGTCAATATGATGATCCTTATGAATCCTACAAGATCTATGATGAGAATGAGAATCATCTTTCTCCCCCTCAATAGATACATTTTCTAGACATTTTTATTATCAAAAATTTAAATCCTTGAAATCATCTTCAATATTTTCCAAATATATTTCTGACTATCCCATGGTTCATCAAACTTTATATGCACAGATTCTATAACAATCACAGTATGATTATTATAAAATCTATATGGTTTACTTTTATAATAATATCCAATATTGATACCTTCTATACTTTTATCGTCAAAATTATCTAAATTATCCTTTTCATTCAAGATAAAAATGTTACAGCCAAAAACATTAAAATAACCAACCTTTAATTTTCTACCATTAAAAATTCATAAGGGGTGTTATTCATAAAATTTACAACATAAAATATATTTAGAACATGGTATGTAGTTTTAATATATTATTCACAAAATTATTTACATAAACCATATTTATTAAGCATAGTTTGATTCATTTCTTGAATAGTTATGTTTTTCTTTCTACAAAACCACTTTTCTATGGGATTTTTGGAGAAAAAATTATGAACATAACCGTTTTCTTCACAAAACTTATGAAACAAAAAATTAAAAAACTCACCACCTTTATAAATTCTAATAGAAACAATTAAACATCCTTTCATATTTTTAAATAACTCAAAAAAAATTAGTAAATATAGATAAATTTTCATGCCTATGAGGCAAGAAATAAACCCATGTAAATATAATAAAATCATTTAAAATAAAAAATAAATATTTATTACCTCCCAATATAACAATATTTAGGACAAAATAAATAAATATTTATTAAATAAATAGGTCTAGAAGAAGAAACTTGATTTATATGTTTAAAAAATATTCCTTTCACTGCTTACTTTTTAAGCACAAATCACAATCAAAATCATTTCTTACCTTTGACTTGGGTAAAAATAGAACATTTTCATGCTTAGATAATTTTTGTATCATTTAGAAATTATCATGTACATGATTTTTATGCTAGATAACATCATTGGTTTCTATAATGTTGAGACACCTAACATTTTGAATAGATTGATTATAGAAATTAATAGAATAAATATTATTCTTTATATAAAAATAAAACAAAATATAATTTCCATTAAACACTAAAAAATTATCATCTTAAAAATTAACATACATAATATCATTTAAATGTTGGGGTATTATAATTAGATTATGTTTAATACCTTAAAAATATCTAACATTAGGAATTAAAAAAACATTAGAAATACCAACTTCGTTGAAACCTTTAACCTTACCACTAGATTTATCTCCAAAAGTTTCAAAGCCTATATCAAATTTAGTATAAGTGATGAAATTTGATAGGTCATTGTTCATGTTCTCCCAAATTCCAATGTACATGTACCATGTGTCCTTGATATTCTTAAGGTAGTAATCCTAAAAAGATAAATTATATAGAGAAAAATTTTCATACCTATGCTATTCTGGACCCAACAAAGTTTGCAATAAAATTCTTTGGTACCCAAACAGATTTAACAAATTTATTATAAGGTAGTAAAGAAGATAAATTATTTGAAATAAAAGAACTATTAATGGGAAGATATTGATTAAATTAAGAGAAAATTGATTAGAATAATCTCTATGAAAATTGCACTTAAATCATTTAACATAAGAAACATTTCCTGTAGAACTTATAATGAAAGTATTATTATATAATTTATGAATCTATGGATTATAACTAAAAATGAATTTTTATTCATTTTGTTTCATTATATCCACCATATTTTCATATTTTTATTTTCCTTGAACCAAATTAGATACCATTACTTTTAAACTGACTACTTCTTTTCTAAGATTATCATTCTCCTTCTGAACATATTCAAAATAAAAATAGATCTTACCTTTAGAACATGAATAAAAATTTCTATTCTATTTATTAAGAGAATAATTATCCTTTTTGACTATATTAATTTCCTTAATAAGTATCTTATTTTTTTCATTTAATTATTTATTCAAATTAGTAACTCTTAAAACATCTTTTTTAAATATTTCAATTTTCTTCATATAGAACATCAAAGCTATAACCATCACTACCATAATAAAAAATAGAATAAAAATCATTACATACCACATTTTTATTTTTATCCATCAAACATAGGTTGGTACACTATTCACCACTTCTAGATTAATCACTTGAATCTAATTATTTATTGAAACTCCATCTATAATGATAATAAAATTTCAATTCCTTTTTGGATTTATTATCTCTCCCTTATTACATCAACTTTGGAAAATCAGGTTTGATGGAACCCTTCTTTCTACATTCATAACAAGTTATATTTGAGCCATATGTAATACCCTTATTTTCTTTTTGATAATTCTTTTGATCGCTACTTGGTTGCTTCTTTAATTTTTTCATTCTCTTCGTAATGTTATATATACTTTTTCTTATATTTCAAATTTATCCTTTATCACTTTCCAATAACTCAGATTCAAAATAGTTATAAGAAACATTTATTTGAGATTTAAAAGTAATACCTTTCTTTTTTAAATTTTCTTCTTCTGTAATATTCCTCAACTCAAGTTTGTATTGTAACAATGATCTAATGATTTCATCTAGTTTTTACTCCTTGAAGTTATTACATTCCTCTATAACAACCTTGTTTTCATGACACTTCTTTAGTAGTGCTCGTAGAACTCTATAAACAGGTACACGGTTCTATAATATTTATCCAAGTGAATTAATTCCTTTTACCATACTATAGAACTGGTGGAACATCTAGTTTACTGTCTCATCTTCACCCATTTTTAATTAATGGTACTTAGATTGAAGCATTACATGTTTGGTTCTAATCATCTTTTTCAGATCCAATATGTGTTACTTACAAAATATTCTAGATCTCAAGAGTTGTCTTACAATAAGATAAATGACTAAAAACACTTCTATAAATAACATAGTATAGAATATTCATAATATTATAATTAAAAACATATTTAGTTGAAAGTTTTCCTATAAGTGTATTAGGATTAGAATCAGAAAATTTCTAATGTTTTACCATTATCATCCAATAATCAATGCTCAATTTCTTTAGATAAGATTCCATTCCAGTTTTCTAGTAACCATAATCATTATCATAAAAATTAAGAGGATTTTAAGGAATCCACTCATCATTATAATTTATTAACACCATCTTAATTATTATTTATCCTTAGATGGAAATGTCTAAGAATAAGTTAACAGAAAAATAATAAATCTTTAAACATGAGAACAAGATAAGACTCTATAATGATTAGTAAATTCCAAAAGTTAATTTCTTTGATAGTGACTGTTAGGTGATAGAAAATAATAGTGCTAAACTATTCTTAAGAAATTTTAACCTTGGATACCAATTGTTAGGTCTAAAAGGATGGAGGAAGCTTTAGAGGGGGGGGGGGAGTGAATATACCTTTATTAAAAATTTAACAAGATAAGATCAATATCAAAGTTAATTAAAAAGTTAGTTTGCAGTATAAATAATAAAATAAATAACATAAAGGATTTTTATAGTGGTTGAGTATAAATTGGACCTATTACACTATTATGACTCTCTACTTGGTGATTGATACATTGTACACTAAACTAATTTTTGAAGGGGAGTCATAACAAAATTACAACCTACTTTTTATAGTTTAAGTATAACCAAGAAACATAAATTTTGTATGGGGATTTACAAGCCAATTAAAACACTTAATTTAGAAAACATGAGTCACAACCCAAATGGTCTGGAATTTAGAAACTAGGATTCATAACTCAAAGAAATAGAATGATTTTGTATGAAAAGGAATAAACAGAAAGTGAAATAAAGTGCGAGAGATGAGAATAAGTGTTACAGACATAAGAAACTAGGATTAAATAGATAGATAAACAAAAGAAGAATATGTATTGGGTCTTGAGTATTTGATCACTTCATCTCATCAAGGTAGTAGATGTTGAAGCAGTTTCAATATAGTCCTTGAGATATCATCAGTAATGGTAAATAGTGCGTGCATGATTACTTGCAGATTTACAAAGTATAATCCATTTTTATTGTTTTTATTCATAAGTTTTTTAACATAATTTATAATCTAATAATCCTTAAAGTCCTTTATATAAGTTCTATAAAGCTACAACAAATAAAAAGAACCCATTAAAAGAGTTAGAGTCATAATATTACCAGATTCAGCCAACTTTATTAGAGAAAAAATAGATTTAAAAAATATAAAAAAGAACTAAAACTAATTTAAATATATCATTTGAATAAATTAAAATAGGTTAAACAATTTAAATAAATCATCCAAACCAATTTGGTCAAATAATTCAATGAATATCACAACCAAGTCGACTTCATAAAATTACTTCTTAAATTCTTGAATAAAATATAAACAAATTTATTATTCAATTAATACTTGGAAAAACATTATAAAAACATGTTTTATATATTAAACATGATATATATATATATATAATTGTAAAATAAAGAAAATGATAATTTTTTTATAAACATGCATTAAATAAAATAATAAAAATAATAAAAAATAGAGGATACCAAAAAATATGGTGATAATGTAAATATATATTTAAAATAGTTAAAACAAAATTTGAACATGTTTATAAATAATTAATAATTATTATGGAACATTAAATATTAATTATTTTCAAAAATAGGCAATACATGGTGTATATTTCTATAGATATTGAAACAATAATTAAAGAATCACTATTAAATATTGAATAAATAATTAAAATAGATCAAGTTAAAATATTAATAATTAATAAATAAATAAAATTTAAATACATAAAAGTAATAAAGATAAAACCTAAAATGTGACACCGTCACACTCAATAGTCGAAGAAATTATAATTGTTGGAAGCAGATTTTTTTGAAATAATAGTACAACATTTTTGAATTGATGGTAGAAAATTTTTGTTAAACTGAAGGTAGTAGATGGTAAAGAAGTGTTGATACCACTTAAATAGAGAAACCACTAAAGTTTGTAAGAAATTACATTGGTATAGTGTGATAAAAGTATGCTTCCTATACTACTGTAGGTGATATTGTTGGTGCATCCATTGAGAAGTCGTGCTACCACAACTATTATTTAAAGGAGGTACTTATAAGAGGAACTAGTATGGTTATTCTATCAGTGGGTGCATCAAAAGAAAGGGGCTAGTATCATTGTCAACTGAAACAAGGTGTTACCATTGGAAAGTTGCACTATCAGTGTCTTGTAATGGAGGAAGGATCTTGATACCATTTGAACAAGGGAGATGGATGAAAAATGAAGTGCTTCCATGGGGAAATGTGATGAAATATTATTTTTACTATCGCTGGAGGTGCTAAAGCTGTGATAGAGGCATGCTATCATTAAGACGAGGGTCTTGCTATCACCAGATAGCCATGCCACCGCTTGATGAAAGAAGACCCAAGGACATATCTAGGTGTGAAGTGGAGTAGTATCATTGTGGTGGAGAAATTTTCATGGCTATGTGATGCTGGTATATAAAACTACCCAACAAATGATATTCTCATGCTTCATGCATGTGAAATGAAAGCTGACGAAAGGGGTAAGCTTAACACTATTTGAATAGAGGATGTGCTGGTGGATAGGGTGATGAGGTGTGCAGGTCGAAATCCAGGATACCTGGTCATAGAACCTGGTTCAGTTGAAGGCTATTTGCAAGGAACTGGAGGAAAATGAGCCATTGTGCATACAATATATATATATATATATATATAGTAATTTATATATATAACTATATATATAGAATATAATTTATATATTTTAAAAAATAAATATATTTATAATAATATGTAAAACTATATATATGTCACAAAATACAAAAAAACAATAACTATGCTAAAACAAATTTAAATATTAACACATGTTAAATATGTGATATAAAATATCAAAACTATTAAAATAGATAAACATAAATAAAACATATAATACATTTGAATACACTGTGAAAATAAATTATCACATGTGATATATAGAATAATTAAGAAAAATAAACATGCTAAATAAAAATTAAAACAAGTAAGGGCATGTGAGGTAAGTATTAATTATAAAACACACATGATACATAAAACAAAATAAATTAAATAAATGAATCAAATGAAAACAAGGCGTAGAAACATCAACCACAATCTAGTTTTCCCTGGTCAAAATGAAATCTGGGTTTTCAGATATTTGAATGACCATATCCCCCGAATCAACTTCTCTTTTAAAACTAATTTAAAAGATTTGAAAGACACTATGATATGCACCATGTCATGGTAGACACTATCTAAATCCTCATAAAACGAACATAGATTCTCACTATTATGTAGATTAAATTATTTCACTATTTCAGCTCACCATGACCAATACCACGATGTGGGGATACCATTCTCGTTGTTTCCACTCATACTCACTCAGCTTGACCTTGAATAAAATTTCCACCATTCATATAAACTTGGAAATTTCAGATATACCTTTTTTTAATGGTAAATTTTAAAAGTGACACACCCACCAAAATTGTAACACCCCAATATTTTATAGTATGTCTCTTTAAATTTTGATCTATTCAATAGCTTATGTTTCACACAACACCCAACTTAACCGTATAATGAAAAATTATTATAACCTATCCATTAGAATGGAATAAATGAACAAGATTATATGAATTTTGAAAATATGGTTTACAAATTTAAATATAATAAATTATTTGGTGACCAATTATTTAAATTAAAATAAACTCCGTTTTTTAAAAAGAAATCTTTTTCTAAAAAACTATTTAAATGCACAAGAGTGTGTTTCAAACCAATAAAATAAACAAATCACACATTTTGGATTGTATTATTAGAATATATATATATATATATATATATATATATAATATTCAATCTAATATTTAAAATTCATCCTATGTGTTTTCTAGACATGATATAAGAACAATTCAAAATTTACACATAAAAGATGTATTTGTATAGAAAGATATTTTTACTACCTTTTGATGGCACAATTTTTTCAAAACAATTATGAAAATTTTATAAATATTATTTTAATAAATAAACTTAATTTTTGAATGAATAATATCAAAATTTTATTTGGTTTAATTTTTGGTATTTATTTGATAAGTTTCATGTTTTAATGAATAGTGAAAAAAAATTGAATTTTAATTGAAAAAAAAATTTTCATCTAAATAATTTATATTGTTAAATTATATTTTTTATTGGTTTTAAATTATAATTAAATAAATTTTATATAAATTAATCCAATATATTTTATTGGAATAAATTTCACATTGAATTTTGATATAAAAACATTTCAATATTTTTAACACCTTTACTTTAAAAACCTGTTTTCTCGTTTATTCAATAGGACTAATTTTAAATTAATTTTATCCAATTTTTTGTTCTGAATTTTTAAAATGGATTAAATATTTTTAATAATAAGGTCCAAATTTAGTAAATAGGTACCTTTTATTTTTATACAATATGAATAGTAACTTTAATATTGTTTTTAATTACCATGGTTAAGGGTAAATCAAGTAATTATGATAAAAATAATATAATAAGTATTATAGAATTACCCTAAAACTTGTCATAATTTTATTTTATGAGTTATTTTTTTGACCAAAATCACCCTTATGCTGATTTTATGGAATCTTGGAGTTACTTGAATAACTTTAATCCTTTCATATTATTTAATTTTATGGAAAGTAAAATATATCATACTCATGTTTTTAATAAGTATTGCATTTTTAATACGTGGTTATTCAGTATATATCATTTAATATAAATATTAAATTGTAATATATTTTTTTATTAATCATGATAATTTATTTTTAATTTTTAGGGAATAAATAATTAAATTAAATGCTTTCACAATGATGATGCAATAATTGTTTAATTAATGGACATATCAAATAAATGTTATTAAAAATATTAACATAAATATATTTTTATATAATTAATGTTATTCATGAATTTTATCGATGAGTTTAACATGTTAGTGATGATTTAAATGAGTTGTTTCTAATATATCATGATGTTATGATACTTTTAAGAAGACAAGTAATGAATAGTGTCAAAATTGACATTAATGATATTTTAAAATAAATAATATTTTATTAAATGATTCATAAAAATATAAAATTTAGCCAAATTACTGGGATACATTTGAAAATTTCATCAATGGTCCATTTATGGTTTGTTTGACATTTTATAGTTACTATATTAACCCTTAAGTAGTAGAACACATGTTGTCACGATAAGAGTTAAAGGGCTTAAATAAGGGTTAAAACCAAAATAAAAGGGTAATAATGTGACCTAAACTTGTCTAAAAATTATTTTATGAATAATATTATACCATTATTACCTTAATATAAAATTTTATTTGTTTAATGGAATCTTTTTTCCTGAAAATAACTTTTATATTATTTAAATCAAAGATAGTTACAAAATATCACTCTCTCAATATTTAATATCTTTTATGTGTCCACATAGGGAAAAAATCAATATATAAATGAACCTAAATATATATTTTGATCATAATGAAATTATTTCCATTATATAATTTTATTTTTAATTTTTATAAATTATATAACTACCTAAAATTCTTTTTCAATGCTAAAACAATATTTATTTAATTAATAGAAATATAAAATAATTTATTTTAAAAATATTAATTTTGATATATTTTGGATGAGTTAATGTGTATAGTTTTTTTTATAGAACTATAAGATATATTATAGATGTTTTAAATCATTATATTCGAATTCAAACATTTTCTTGATGTATTTGAAGTCAAATTAAATAAATAGTATCAAATTTGATAATAATGACATCTTATTGAATTAATATATTATTAAATTATTTAAAAAATATAAAAATGTTAAATAATTAAAAAGGGTATAATATATGGTCAAAAATTTCTTCCCTTATTTATTTATATGCTATTTGTAAGTATTTTTCTATTGAATAGCCTTAATATATTTTAATATTTTAGGGATCTCTAAAAGTGTTCCTCATCTCAATTATAAAAGGGAACCTCCTCCCTCACTTCGTCACACCAATTGGATCCATATAGCTTGACCAAAGCCTAAAAATTTCTCTTATAAACATAATTATCCAAGTTCTAGATATAATATTAATCCCAAAAACCAACCCTAGATCCCTTAAGAAGAGATCTAAAAGAAGTCTTCCGAAGAAGAAGTAATCATTTTTACCAACTCATCCAAATTCATTTATTCTTCTACTTACTATTCATGTGTATTTTATAATATAAAGTAATAACTACAATATAATATATATTATAATATGTTATTATGATTATGGTACAACCATATTTCATCTTTTATCCATCCTATGAAAAATGAAAACACCGCACGTGCGTACATAAGACTTACCATCTCCATGCCGTGGTGTAATCTATTTTTCATCACCACTTTATTTTTATGTGTATAATGATGGAAATAATGGATATATATGATAATTATGAAATTATATTGATTCTTATTAAATTAATACACCATTATCTTCCTTACTCTTTCACCATTAAGGGAAATATACCGTCGCTCGTGCGTACATACGACCTACCGTCTCCATGATGTGAAATGATTCATTTTCCATGTTAACAATTAAATAATGATTTAAAAAATAAATTTAATTACTAAATATGATATTAATTAAATTAATATTATTCTTTATATGTTGGATCAATATCATTTGTAAAATAACTGAGACATTCATGAAAAAACTTGCATAGGAAAATGAAGTAGTTAACACCCGAAACAATGGTAATAATGAAACATTATCAACAAAAAAGTGATAAAATAAAATAATAAGATAATATATGATATCAAAAATATGAATAAGGTTCTTATATAAGTTAATAAAATTAATAAAACCATTATAGAGGAGTTTAAATCATATTCTACTAAATAAAGTTTAAGATAAGGGACTTTATCTCAATCTCCTTTCCTTGAGGCATAGTTTTTTGTCATATATCCACATTCTTTTATGAGGTGTATATATAGAAACTTTGAATTATCATGTCATTAATTTATTTATTATAATTTTATTTAATGTTTTGTTAAATGTTATTCTTTCATGGGGCTTATGATTTAAATGTTCAAAGTGGTATAGGATACCTTGAATGTTTAAAGATTTAATTGTCAAATCTTTTCCTCCATGCCAGTGTTCTTGACATTATTTTACATATTTATTTATATAAATATAAAAGGTTTATAAAAGAAATTTTAAGTTTATTTTTAATTTAATTCAATTTTTTTTAAAAGAAATATTTTTTATGTGTCTTATATGGAATGTTTTGACAAACGAAAAAAATAATTCTCTATTTTCAACATGCAAAACGACAATGACTTTCCCACCACCATGAATATTATTTAATTTATTGATTCCTTTCCAAGATTACATATTTTGTTAAAAGAAAACCCTATTCCCTTATTTTTGGTATATTTGGTATTGAAAATGGTTTTTTTAAAAGAAAATGGTATTTTTATATGATATTGTTTTTCATATAGTTTTAACAAGAGTTTTTCATCAATAAATTTTCTATGATTTTATTAGATGTATTTTCATCTATGTCAATGAACTTTGTTGAATCTCATTCTTAATTTTTGTTGGTATCTTATGATATCATTTATCATATTTCATTGAATTTTTTATTATATAGTTTGACTTTGGAAGTGTTATTTTGACACAAATCATAGTTTATGGTTAAAGTATTCAAATTTTGTATTCTAATTTTAATATGAATGTTTATGTTGATTATGTTTCACCCCATTCATAATAGGAATGCATTGGACTTAGGAAGTGTTGGGAGGGGCTTACTATTTCACCTCTATGCATCAGTAGGTATCATGAGACAAACCATTTTGGGTTTTGGATAATGTATTTCCTGATTATGTATGGTGTCTTGGTCAAAGAATTGAAAATATGTTTATAATGCCTCACATTATGTATTCCCCCATTATAAGATTTGTTATTAACATTCCATATGATTATTCGAATAGTAGAATATCCATGGGTAAGTTTCATTCTCATGTGATTATTTATATGGAATTATTAGATCATATTTCATTCCTACCATACTATTCTATGGATATTGATTAAATGGCATGTGTTTCAGTGAATCACATTACCATAATTGTTTATGATTTTTTATCATAGCTTCTGTTGTATGTATACCCTTACTTAGGATCTAAGATCACCCCTTTCTTATATTTCATATTTTCCTAGGATTATAAGAAGTATATTATGATTGATGTGAAGGGTTACACTATGGGGAATAATGGTGTTCTCAAAGAAAATACTTTTTATAACTTATTCTTAAAATATATTTTTAATTTAAAATATGTATCTAGTTACCTAGACAACTAAACTATTTGGTCCTTTAGGATGTGATAACTTGTATCTTATTCCAATATAATAAATTAACCACCTACTCTAGGCAACCGGGGTTGAGGTCTTTATGGTTGGTATCAGAGAAAGTTTAGTATAAACCTTGGGAACTAGATTTAGGAAATCATTTATTAGAAAACACAACCCAATGGACGACTTTGAGGATAAGTCTAAGTATAGGATATCATCTTATAGATTTGTTAATACCATTAATAACCTAGGTTAAACCTAAGGATTCATATATTGAGAAAGTTTCATGATTTAGACATACTATAAATGATTATTCATGACTATATAACTATGATTAGTGTTTCTAAAATTGTGCTTTGGGTTTTGTTTAATGTTTATAATCAGTAAAGTTATACAAGAAATGGTTATACTACTGATGATTAAGAGACTAAAAAATAAAAATGAAAGGAAGGATATATTAAGGAATAATATGATGAAGTGTAGTAATTGGTTTAATAATAAAGTATAATAATTAAAGTTATTATGTATTTGGATTCAAGAATTAATTTATCAATGGTGATTTGGTTATAAGAATCATGAGATATATAAGGATTATAGTATAATACTTCTTCTCTAAGGATTTGGAAGAATTAAAATTTTCATTATGTTTTTTAAGGTGAAAAAATATTTGGTATGTGAAAATAGATCTATAGTATTTTTTTTGAAGAATATCTAATGTTATGATGATTTTGGAACTTTAGTGACCTTCTTTATAAATTTTTTTGGTCTTTGAATTTTAACAGATATATTTTAGATGATTCTTAAGGTAAATACATATGCTATGGATTGTTGAAATTTGGATATTATTATTTGAGGTTAAATTATTATTTATCATATTGGATAACCTATGAAACCATTTAGGTTTCAGTAAACATTTAAAATCCAAAGGAATGAATCATGTATCTCACGATTCATAAAATTACTTCAGGCATGAAAAATTCATTTTGAACATTCATTTCCAGGTGTAAGGGATGAAGTGAAAATAGACTAAAGCACAACCAGAGTACGATATTATGATTATGACATGGAAAAAAATAAAATATTTTTTTATCTTTATAGTAAAATAATCCCTCAAATCTAGTGAATTTTTTTAAACAAAAACTTTATATGTTCATTTTTCTTTCTGAGAAATAAATGGTCTTTTAACTGATAAAAAATTTATGGTTTTGTGATGGTTAAATTTAAAATTAACATGTTATCTATCACTATCCATTAGAACTTGATAGTTAGATTTATCATCCATGTCCACATTTTCACTTTCCGCTAATGTTATCCTATTCAAATTCCTAATTTTGTGGTGACCTTTGCATTTCCATTTCCCTCTTATTAAGAGGATGTTGTATTAACCCTATTTTCGATGTGGGTTTCATAAGAAATAATTTTGAAGTATCAAAATTTGATTTTATAAATGAATTTTAAAATTAAAAGTATGAAATTTATTTAAGGATGAGAGATTATCACACCCTAAGATTTTATGGTATGTCTTTTTTTTAAATTTAATTTATTTGATAGCTTATGTTGTACACAACACCCATCTTAATCGTATAATGAAACATTATCATAACATAGCCATTAGATTAGAAGGAATGAACAATATTAACTAAATTATGAAAATATTATTTAAAAATTTAAATATAATGAATTATTTTGTGACTAATTATTTAAATAAAAAGAAAACCCATTTCTAAAAGGAAATCTTTTTCTAAAACTCTATTTAAATGCACACTAGTGTGTTTTATACCAATAAAATAAAAAATCGCACATTTTGGATTATATTAATGAAATATATATATATATATATAATATTAAATATAATGTTTAACATTTATTCTCTGTGTTTTCTATACATTATGTAAGAACAAGTACAATTTTATGCATAAAATATGTATTTTTTTTAAAAAAAAGACAATTTTACCACCTTATGATGACACACTTGTTTTAAACTATTTTTTAAAAATTTTAAAAATTATATTTTAAAGAATAAAATTCTTTTTTAAAATTTTAATATTAAAATTTACTTTGTTGAATTTTTTTATTTTTCTCATAAGTTCTATGTTTTGATTAATAGTAAAAAATAAAGAATTTTAATTGAAAACAGATTTTCTGTCTAAATAATTTATAGTGTTAAATTATATTTTTTGATTGATTTTAAAGTATAATTAGATTAATTTTATATTGGAATCAATTTCACATTGAATTTGGATATAAAATGATTTCAATCTATTGAATGTTTTCACTTTAAAAACTTGTTTTCTTGTTCCATCAATGGGATTAATTTTAAATTAATTTTATCCTATTCTGTGTTTTGAATTTTTAAAAATGGATTCCATAATTGGAATCAAAAGGTTAAAATCTACTAAATAGTTCCCTTTTATTTTTTAAAAATATGAATAAAAACTTTAGCATTTTTTTAATTACAATGGTTAAGGGTATATCTGGTAAATAAGGATAAAAATAATATTATAATTATTATAAAATTACCATAACACTTGTACTAATTTTATTTTATGGGTGAGTGTTGACCAAGATCATCCTTGTATGGATTTTATGGAATTGTGGAGACACTTTAATGTCTTTAAGCCTGTAATAGTATTTTATTTTAAGGAATGTTAAATATGTCATACTCATGTTTTTAATAAGTAATCTATTTTCAATATGTGGTTATTCATAATATCTCTTTGACTATAAATATTAATTTTAAATTTAAATTTTTTATATTAATCATGATAATTTATTTTTAATTTTTATGGAATAAATAATTAAATTAAGGGATTTTATAATAATAATGCAATAATTTTTTAATTAATGTACATATAAAATAAATGTTTTTAAAAATTTTAAAATAAATATAATTTGATATAATTAATATCATATATGAATTTTATAAATCAATTTTACATGTTAGTGATGATTTAATTTTTTTCCTAATATATCACATCATTATGATATTTTTAAAACGTCAAGTAATGAATAGTGTCAAAATTGACATTAATAATATTTTAAAACAAATAATATTTTTTAAAATAATTCATAAAAATATAAAATTATGAAACATTAATTGGATAAGGTTTAAAATTTCATAAATTATCCATTTATGGTTCATATGGCATTTTATAGTAACCATATTAACCCTTAAGTAGTAAAAATCCATGTTCTCATAGTAAGAGTTAAAGGGTTTAAATATGGGTTAAAAACAAATGATAATGGTAATAATGTTAGCTAAAATTGTCTAAAAAATATTGTATGAATATTATTAGACCATTATCACCTTAATAAAAAATTTCAATTGTTTAATGGACACTTTTCCATGAAAATGTGTTAGATATTATTTAAATCAAAGATAGTTACAAAATATCACTCTCTTTGTATTTAATATCTTCTATGAGTCCAAATAGAAAAAAATAAAGATATAAATGAACCAAAATGTCTATTTTGATCAGAAATAAATTATTTTAATTGTATAATTTTATTTTGAATTTTCATAAATTATATAATTACCTTAAATGCTTCTTAAATGCTAAAACAATATTTATTTAATTAATATAAAGATAAAATAATTGATTTTAAAAATATTATATTTGACATATTTTTGATGATTTAATGCGTATAATTAATTTTATAGATCTATAAGATATATTTGATATGTTTTAAAGCATTATATTTTAATTAACACTTTGTCTTGATGTAGTGGAAGTCAAATTAATTGAATAGTATTATGAGTTAGAAAGAATTGTGTACTATTGTTAACCTCGATCTAGGGTGAATATCAAAGCTTTTTTTATATATATTACTTGATGGTAGGTGATCACTAAGTGGAGTGGATTAGGTCTTGGCTTGAGACTGAACCAATTGTTTTATCCGCTGTGTCTTTCAATTTAGTTTTCTCTGTTTTAACTAATATTTCAGAAAACTATATTTTACTTTTATAGTTAGTATTTGATACTAGTTATAACTAAAATGAATTATTAGAGTAGTTTCAAAAGTTGTATTAATATCACATATTGTTATAACTTAGAATAAATGAATGTTTTGAGAAATTATTTTAACAATCAAGCTATTATAATTTTATTACCTTGGTTAACTGAACAATTTTATTTTTAATTGGGGGAATATTTGAAATAAACTTTTTAACAAATTTTTTATAGGAACTCAATTCACACCCCTATTTAGTGTCTTACTCCGACCAAAATTTGGTATCAATGGTTGTTTTCAAGTTGTTATTTTCAAAATTTTAAATCTGTTTTAATTTTTTTTTCAACTTTGATTTTAGTTGTGTTTTAAAGATCTTTAAATTTCTATTAGTTATAAATTTATAGTTATGTAAAAGCCTATTTCTTTATCATGGATAATATAATGGAAGGTGATGCTGCTAACAGACCTCCATTCTTTAATAAAACAAATTATGCACAATGAAAAATTAAAATGAAAATGCACCTAGAAAGTATGAGTTTTGAGATTTAGTCTTCAATTATAGATGAATATAAGATTCTTGCTACTTCTAGGAATACTTGGGATTAAACAAATAAGGCTAATTATAACAATAATTGAAAATACATGAATTACATGTACTTCTCTTTAAAAGATGAAGAGTTTAATAGAATTTCTGAATGTAAAACAACCCATGAAATTTGGGACACTTTATCTATTTCACATGAAGGAAACACTAGTGTTAATGAAATGATACTTAACACATATAAAATTAAATTTTTTAACTTTTAAATAAATCTTGGTGAGCCTATTTTTGACATTTATCTCTGGTTTAATGAAATTTTAAATACTATGATCTCTCAGGGAAAGGATGCTACAACTAATGAGAAAATCATGAGAATACTAAGATGCTTACCAGATAGATGGAGAGGAAATTCTTATCAGTTAGAGAATACCATGACATCAGAAAGTTTCTATTCAAGGAGATGATAGAGAATCTAATGAGTTATGGGGAAGAATTAAAAGTCAAAAAGTAAGAGGAGGATGAACCAAAGAAAAAGTCAGTGGCTTTCTAAACCACTACTTCCAAAACTGAGGAAAAGGAAAGGATACACACTCATTCTGAAAGTACAAGTAATGAAGATTCACCATGTGATAGTGATGTGGAAATAACTCAATTATCCATAATATTTAAGAAGTTTTATAGAAGGAAGAAATTCCTTAGTAAGACTAACTACAAAGTTAAATATGAAAACAAGGGAAACTGGAAAAAGGATTGAAAGAAAGGTGATATTTTGAGTGAAATAGTATGCAATGAATGTAAGATAAATATACATATAAATTCTTATTATCCCAAGACAAAATATAAGAAGAGATATTAGGAAAAATATAGAAAGTATAAAAGGAAATGAAAGAAACATGGAGCGATTTTTAGAATAGACCAAGTGACTCAGAATTTTCACATGATGAAAAATCTGACAAAGCCAATATATGTTTTATGAAAAAAACATCATAGGTAACTCTTGACACTCCTATACATAATTATTATTATTCTAAATATGAAAGTCATTATAAAAATATTAATAATAAAGAAATGTTTGAATACTGGAAAATTCTTGAAGATACATGCAATGAGTTAGAAGATAAATATAAATATTTAAAGAAACAACATGCTCTCACTTACACTATTAAATATGACCTTACCATCAAAAAGGAGAATAATGATCAATTACTTAAATTGAAAAATGAACTTAAATTATCTAGTAAGAAATTGAAAAAGTACTTAGAGAAATTTACCAATGGAAATAATACTTGAACACAAATTCTTGGTAAAAAAATAGATCCTAGATACACTATAGGTATAATATATCAATATGTAAAAATAAAATTTTCTATAAAATCTGAAAAAACTATTTGTATGCCTAAAACTGATAAATATTCTGCAATTTATAGTACTGGGAACTGTTTTACTAATTCTAGTTTCTCAATACCGAATAGAGTTTATTTTTCAAATTCTTTACAATTTGCTTATAGGAATCCCATGAAGAAAGTATGGGTTCCCAAAGCACTTATTACTAATGTTTCTACACACAAGAAAATTTGGGTACCAAAATCTTCTTTTTTTGATCCTTATGTAGGAAATATATTTGAAGAGATACTATAAAAGTCTATGGTACTTGGACAGTGGATGTTCAAAACACATGATAAGAGATTACTCATGTTTCAAGAATCTGGTAACGATTTATGGTGGAAATGTCACCTTTGGTGATAATACTAAAGGAAAAATAATTTTCCTCTACTAGATTGGTAACTATAACTTTGTTTTAATTTCTAAACTACTTTTTGTTTATGGATTAAAATATAATATTCTTAGTATTTCACAATTATGTGATGATGGTTTTCATGTTAAATTTGATAATGATGCATGCAATGTTTTTAATTCTAATAATGAATTAGTATTTTCTACTTTTATAAATGAACATATCTATGCTATTAACTTAGATTCTTTAGTTTATAAAAATGTTTCTTGTTTGAGTTAATTTCAAAAAGAGTCTTGGATTTGGTATATAATACTAAGACACTGTAATATACACTCCCTTAGAAATATTACTAGAAAAGGCTTAGTCAAGGATCTACCAAAACTTGAGTTTCTAAATGACAATGTCTGGAATCCTTGTCAAAATGGTAAACACCACCAAATCTCTTTCAAACCAAAGAAATAAGTTTCAACTTATCAACCTCTCGAGTTGGATTACATGGATTTTTTTGGATCTTATAGAGTTTCAAGTCTTAATGGGAATCACTATGTCTATGTTCTTATAGATGACTACTCTAGATATACTTGGACCTTCTTCTTGGATCACAAAAGTGAATCTTGTTCTCATTTTACCAAGTATTTTAGGACTATAGAAAAAATTAGTGGTTTTATAATTAGATACTTAATAGGTAACCATGTCTGTGAGTTTGATAACCAAGAGTTTGAATCTTTTTTCTCACAAAATGGCTATAGTCATAACTTCTCTTCCTATAGGACCCCTAAAAAATGGTGTTGTAGAAATAAAAAATAAAACCTTAAAATAAATAGCATGAAAAATGATTAATGAATTTGACCTACCTATCTACTTTTGGGCTAAGTCTGTGAATAAAACTTGTTATATCATTAATAGAGTCTTAATTAGACCAATTCTTAAGAAAACTCCCTATGAGTTTTGTATTAATAAAAAAACCAAAGTTAATTACTTCAAAGTTTTTGGTTAAAAAGTTTATATTGTAAAAACTAAGGATAAAATTGAAAAAATTTCATCCAAAAGCGATGAATGAATTTTCTTAGGTTATTAAATCTCTAGTAAATACTATAGAGTCTTCAATAATATAATCAAATGTGTGGAAGAATCTATACATGTCAAATTTGATGAAATAAATCCAAATGAACCTAAGACCTACCTATAAAACCTTGAGGATGATATATAAAATTTGTACATGAATGAGAAATCCTTTCACCCTAATATCAAGTAATCTGTAAAATCTTCCAGTTCTGGAAATTATTTAGATTCCATCCATAATGAACCTAAACCTTCAAAAGAACATAAAGCGACTAGCCCTTCTTTTTTGTAAAAATGTTAGACACCTTAATAACCATCCTTTAGATGCTATAGTTTTAGATTTAGATAAAGAAACATAGACTAGAGATTCTCTACGAAAATAGGTTGTACATCATTCTTTTTTGTCACAACTTGAACCTAAGAACATCAGTGAGATAATGAATGATGATTTTTAGGTGATGGATAAGAAGGAAGAATTAAATCATTTTAAAATAAATGAAGTCTGGAAACTTTTAGATTGACCTAATAACATCTTTACCATAGGCCCCGAATGGGTGTTTAGAAATAAAGTAGATGAATCTGGTACCATAGTAAGAAATAAAGCTATATTGGTTGCTCAAGGTTATAGTCAAGAAGAACGTATTGACTATGAGGAAAATTTTTCACCAATTGTGGGGGAGTATCACCCCATCCTAGAAAGAGTTCAACTTCCAAATACCATTGACTGAAGTTCTGTGGATACTAGGTATAGGTTTTCTAGTTATTTTGATGTGGATGATACCCAAGAGGCCTCAATAAAAGGGATAGATATTTCAACTGTGTTTCTGTTGAAACCAATATATGCCAAAGAAGTAACCCCTGCTAAGGAATCTGAACCTGTTTGAGTTCCTATTTCTAAACCTACTCAAGAATATTCTGATTTTGTAAGTCATAGTGATCAGAATTTTTTTGGAGAAACTTTGTTGTCTAGTTTTGAGAACCTCAGGAAGTCATAACCTACCCCTGCGACCATTCTCAGTGAAAGAGATGATAATTTTCTACTAGATAAAATCATTTAGTAGATCCAACCCAATATTCTTCATGAAATTCAGAAAGTTCACATTGAGAATATATAGTTGAGTGATGAGGTGAAATATCTAAAATCTATGGTTGAAGATATTCAAGAAGCCTTGTAAACTATTAAATCTCATGTTTCTCATCATAGTGAGGATTATGATGATAAGATTCCATAGAAGGCTGTATCTCTAATTCAACCAAACTTGATTACTGTGTATGAAAAGGTGGTTCAGAACAACAACAAAATAGTCAATGAGATGTGTGGGCTTGTATTTGGACTCAATAAGATGAAAAATGAATATAAAGGTTGTTTAAAACAGTTTTAAATCATCTTAAGAATCCCAAATTATCCATTTATACTCTATCTTCCTCTAGACAACCATCTTAGCCTATGGATGGTAGCTTGATCAGATCTGTTTTCCGAGAAGATCTTCAGTCACTGTTGAGTGGTGTTGATAAGGAAAGTCTCTCTATCATCATAAAAAACAGTGACCATGCGCTTGATTTGGTTAGGATACATTTAAAGACTGCCAATGATGCTCAAGAATAAATCTCTAATAAAGTGGACTACTAATTTAAGAGAATTTATTATAAGCATGGATTGACTAATCACTTTAATTATCTTTTGAAGAATTTGAAGATACCTCCGGTCATTGAAGCCTTCAAGGATCAAGTAAATAAGATCAAGGAATTCACACCCACTCTAGAGAATTTTTTTGAAAATAAGGATGAATTTGAGAAGTTATTGAAGAATTATGGGGAGATCATCACAGACTTCATAAAAATATTAAAACCTCATCTGAATGTTTAGAGTACTGCAATTGTGGCTCCTGTAGCTACTCCGTTGAGGGCTAGTCTACCTTCAGCTGCCTATCCTTCTTCCCCTACCTCTTTTTCTCTAGTGACTATGTCTGTTTCTTATTCTATGAGATATATTAGACCTTTAATTATTTAGAAACATTTTCCTTGGTCTTCCACCAGACCTACCCTTTCACCTTCTATCATTAAAGGAGTTCCACTTTCTTCCCTAGCCACTACTTCCACCACCTCTACTTTTGCACCAATTTCTTCTCCATATGATGTATCTCACAATGTAAGAGCCACTCCTGATGAATATAATAAGAAGTGAATGATTATTTTGATAGGGATATTTTGTATTTTGTTTCTTTATTATAATGGACTTTATCCTTTTATTTAGTAGAATGTGGCCTATTATTGGTTCTTTACTTGTCATTTTTTTAGTCTTTGTTTTTCTCTTTATCTATTCTCTCTTTTTGATAATCCAAAATGGGGTATAAATAATAAGATGGAATTTAAAGGGGATAATATGTCATAACTGGAATTATAATGGGGAGAACTAAAAGGAAAAAATAAGAACTGAGAAAAGAACTACCCTTTATGATATTTATTATATATTTACTTTAATATCTTAATATGAAAAGTAATCTACTTATTTCTTTCTAAAAATTTTGGATTGTAAATGCCATGATTTGTGATCATCAAAAAAGGGTTGATTGTTGGAATATTCATGTTTTAATGCTCACAAATTTTGTTTGGAGACCGTTGGACTCTTCCTTTTTTAATTCTTACAAATCATATTTTACACTCTTACAACTCATGTTTTTAAACTATCACAAGATCATGTTAAAAATCTAACAAATTATATTTTAATATTGTGAACTATGTTTAATATTGTTCTATTATGTTTTAGTATGATTAAGTTTAATTTTAATCCATTTTGTGAAGATTGCTTCTTAAGATAACTTACAAATATTTAACTAAGTCTGTGAAACCATAAGCTTGATACCAGTTCTAGATTTTCACAAAGTCTATGACACCGTAACCATGATACCAGTTCAATATTTTCACAAAGGACCTGCCACTATTTCCATGATACCCTTTCCAAGACACTTTAATATGACATCGTTCATAATTTTGACAAAGGACTAGACATCGTTACATGAGACATTGTTTCCCTGACACAGTAACTGTGCTACTAGCTCTAGAATTCGTAAAGGACCTGACACCATAACTGTGCTACCGGTTCTAGATCTCACCATGACTGTCTCACTATGACTATGGCACCGTGGTCATATCACTGCAATTGTGAAACCATTCCATACAAAACCATTTTTATGTCTTTCTAAATTAAAATTAAAAATTGTTTCTAATGGTCAAATTTGAGTCATTTCATGACATTTATATAATTAATGATTTTTTTTGTCCTATAAATAGATAGTATAGGGTACGAGGTGTGGAGATCATGAACCTTGTCGGCTCTAAAATAATAACCCAAAATAAAATAAAGTGTGGCACTCATGCATAAAATGTAAGGCTAGTTGAATGCATACAAAAGAGAAGAAAACCCATACATTCAAGAATACACTGAAAGAAGAACTTTCAATTCCTACTAGCTGTAATCAAAGTAGAACCTACTGTGAACCATCTTGAAACATCCTTGCAGAAACTCAAAGAAGAGTAACATATTACTATCCTAAAAACCAGAACACTCGACTCATAACACTCTGTTTTTAGAAGAGGATTGGAAGATTTCATTTTCTGCATCCAAAGAGACCATATCAGAATTTCACGACACACAGAGCCTTATAAACTCTATCTCATTACTTTTTTCTCAGTTTTGTACTGATTTATTACTCTTTGAGAATTGTGTGTGTCTGTATTTAAAACACACACTGTCTCCTGCACTAAACTGGAGTATACAAGATATCCTCACTCAAATATCTTTTTACTCCTTATTTCACCCACGTGTAGCTGCGAAAGAGGTCCTGTGTGACATTATTGTTGATTTTCTCACATAAAATAGCGGTAGAGGTCATATGACCTAGAAAGTCTTATTTACTATTATTAACCATGATCCAGGGTGCAGATATAAACTTTTTATATATATTTCTTGGTTCCTGGTGATCACTAAGTGGATTGGATTAGTTATCCGATTGAGACTGGACCACTAGTCTTATCCATTGTGTCTTTCAATTTAGTCTATATCTATTTTAACTCATATTTAAAAAAACTAATTTTTACTTTTATAGTTAGTCTTGGATAGTAGTTATAATGATTTTGACTTATTAGAGTAGTTTCAAAAGTTTTATCAATATCACATATTGTTGTAACTAAGAATTAATCAATCTTAGGAGAAACTATGTTAATTGTAAAGTTATTATAATTTTACTACCATGGTTAACTAGCCAATTTTATTTTTAATTGGTGGAATATTTTAAATAAAATTTTTAATAGAATTTTTATAGGAACTCAATTCACCCCCCTATTTAGTGTTCTGCTCTGTCCAACAAAACTATTGTTAGTTCACTTTCAATTAATAGTCCTAATTGTATAAATTTAAACCACATAGCACATAACCCATTTTGAATGATGTTAAACAACTCAAATTTGGTCTGGGCCAAATTAAATTGCTTGTAATAGTTCAAGGTCATATGATATTAAACTAAATGACACCGTGGTCCTAGACGCACAATATTAAAATGATATTTATTTTTTCATGGATACAAAACCTTAAAAGGAACCTCATCAGTTCTTTTCATATGACCTAAAATGGTATGATGTTTCCGATTAAGTGGCATTGAACTATGTGGGTTATTATTCCTTTCATACATAGGAATCCCCTATCAAAGACCCGACCCCAAATTCACAACCCCTATCAACACCCTGGAAGGAAATAAATTCCAAAGTGACTTGATGCATGGATTTAAACTATAGTACCAAGATAATGATAGAGAACTTATTATATATATAGATGTTTACATCAACGTATGGTATTGATCAATCAATTTGACAAAAAAGATAATAAATATTACTACTGGTATGGATTTTATGAATACATATTAAATATATAAGAGAGACTCAGAGGAAATAAGACCTCTTAATGTATGATCCAACCTCTAATCATCTCAACCAACATGTGATTCAAAGTGTCACTGGTAGGTTCCAATCATCTATTCCTTTGAAAATAATACATTCATTTAACATAAACTGTCGTGGGGTGTAGAGAATGTGGGGGAACATCAAAGAATCAGGATTTTTAGGCCAAAAGGTTTGATGAAACCTTATTGGTTAAGAAAAAGTTTCATCTATTAAGTTTATCAAAAATAAAAATAGTATAGAGGATAACTTAGTAATCATCAATTATGTTGGGATTCTCAAAATGTTTTTCAATTCATCCCTTAGTTTTATTTGTTAACAATAGATAAAGGTTGAAAAATTATCATAATATGAATAAAAAATATATGCATGTATCCATGATATATAAGTAATTCACCAAGAGAATAAAGTTATAAGTGTAGTGTGAACAACCAAAAAATGAAATAGAATGAAGAAAAAAAATTAAAAACTCATCACCCATATCAATCACCTTGAAAACATAATACCAACATGTTATTTAACAAAAAAAACTCAAAAATAGAATATATAATAATATGAATTTATGATA
This sequence comes from Viscum album, assembly GCA_963277665.1. Taxonomy (NCBI): domain Eukaryota; kingdom Viridiplantae; phylum Streptophyta; class Magnoliopsida; order Santalales; family Viscaceae; genus Viscum; species Viscum album. The sequence continues at coordinate 271,187 of CAUJRU010000110.1, forward strand.
AAGGAAGATAAAAAATAGAAGGTATGAAGTATAAGAAGAATAAAAAGAAGAATAATAAGAATGGAAGCCTGTAGAACATGAGAAATAATCACTTAAGAGGGATTTATTCATGAAAATTAATTAGTATTAACATAAGAGTAACCTCAAAGAGAGAGAATTATTTTATAATATAAATACACTGAATTTAAACACAAATGATTGAATAAAATATAGAACATAAAAAAGGATGAGTGGTATCCTCTTGAGGTTATTTAAGTAACAATGTAAGTTGAATAATAATAAAGATCAAAAAATTTCCTTCAACTCTGATCTCCTCCTAAAACATCCAGGTGTTCAAGTGGTTGCGGTTTTTCTATTTTTGGAATGAAATTGGTATTGTTTTTTGGTTTTATTGTAGTTATATAGAGCAATTAATTGAAATGACATGGGATTAATGAGTCCAAAAGAAGTGGGATGGATCTAAATTTTTTAGGTGGGGCTATCTAGGATTTAGTTTTCACTTTGAAGTGGCTTGGAATTGAACTGATAGTGAGATGAGTACAATAATTTAACATCAGTTTAAATTTATGAGGGTAGGACTAGTAAGGTAAAATTTTTGTATTATTTTGGGTTGGTAATTGATATAGATATAATTGGGTTTAATTTTAGAGTGGGATAGAAATAATTAGAGGGCTAAAGATATATTTTTTATTGTACATTTAATGGTTATTGGTAAAATGTGTAAGGTGTTATTTTAGGAATTAGGTGTTGGTATGTTAAGGTTGGGTTGATAATAGATGAAGAAAAAGGGTTTGGTTCTTTTTTTAACTTGAATAGGTATGCATGTTATGTTGGGATTTGAGTGGGGAGGCTTGAAAGTGAAGTTTTGATTATGGGTGAAGTTGATTGAGGTTCAAAGTGTCAAGGAGGGGGTAAGATAGAGGATTTTTTTTTAATTGGAATTAAGAGATGTGGGTGTTGAGTGACTCTTTTTTATATTAATTATTTATGTTTTTATAATTACAAAATTGTATGTTTATTTATTCCCTCTAACATGAGTTTTGAAAAGAAACAAATGATTCTGTTTGTTTTGAAACCTATACTACATGTAAAACGAATTTTTTATTTGATGATTGTTTTTTTATTATTTGACTAATTATTGTTTGATTATTATTATTGTTGAATAAAATTCAGTAAGAATTAAGTAATAGATCATATTCTGAATAGATTGAGTTTTTTATATTGAAAATTTTCTAAGTGTATAATGAGAGATACATAGAACTGATTTACACTTACACTACCTATAAAATGACACATTAAGAGATCATAAAAGACTCTTATGAAATCTGTGTACTCAAAAATTTTCTAAGGGTTGGATGAATATTACCTAAAATGTAAAATGACTAATACACAATCAAATTAGTTACATGATGATGCTTACACAAATCAAGGACTAAAATACATACATAGTAACTAATTTATTTACTCATATAAAGGAATGAATATTATATATAACTAGAGAATTAGTCATACTTAGAACTTAGGGATCACTCATATGGAATGAATCTTATGAGAGTTCAAAAGACACAAGATATAGAGATACAGTCTTATGGGATCTAAAGTCATGTGCGACATAAAGAATTACACTATTCATAAAGTCTATATATTTTTATAAAGTAATAACCTCTATTATAAAGTATTATATGATATAAAATCCATAAATAAAGTTTAAAATTCATAAAAAATTCATATGACCCAACACTTTGTTTTTAAAAAAATAAAAAATTCTATATTTTTCTTATTTTTTGTGTTTTGATCAACTATTTATACATAATTCTTATTATAATTTATTTTTTTGTTTCATAATTACTTATTAATCACATAGTTACTATATGAATTAGTTTTGATTTTTTTTTGTGAAAAATAAAATTAAAACCACATGGGATGAAGTGTGTTTTATTATTCACGTAACATATTTATTGTAGCAGATTTAAAAATAGAATTTTCTTTGAATTTGTAGCAAGTTGTTAAGCATGATTATCTTGGAACTATTTAAATTATTTAATTCTAATAAAAAATTATTAATTCAAATATTTAAGAGAGTTTATTTTTGTGATTTAAATTTTTATTCATTCTAATAATTTATTTATACATTTATTTTTAGTCTTACATGTTATGAAAGTTTCTTCCGACTCTAAAGTAGTTTATTATCATCATGATAGAAAAGTGAGACTATATGAGAAAAGATAAATTATAATGGATATAAATAGAGTTTATATGACTAGTGCAGTAATTATTAGTGAGAACATTGGGTGTTTTACACATGAACTTGGTACTCTTATTATAAAATCTTTTTTGCTGAAATTAATTGTAAAAGTATACACTTATAAGGAGATAAAAACTAATTCTTCCTCATCATTCATATCATCACTTTTTAATTCTAGTTTCTATAGTACTGTACTTTCCAATATTTTATATGTGTGTGGATTTTTCTTTATGATTTTCATTCAAAATACAGACATTAGTGCTAGTTTATAGATCTATCAAAAGGTACAACTATGGGTTTTTCCTCTAGGTAGAAAAATGTGGGTCTTGGTTTGTATCTTTAGGTATAAAATGTAGGAATTATTTTAGTTGTTCCTTTTAGCTGAAAAGGATGGGTGAATTAGGTTGTGACTCCATGTGTGAGAAATTCACTTGTAATGAGTTGTGAATTCCATTCAAAATTTATCTCACTTTATATTGGGTTCCACACTCTCACATTAAGAGTTTGAATAGTATAATTAGGATCAATTTGACCTGAACTACTATAAAAATTATTATTTTAATATTTTTATTTACTACAATATAAATTATTTTAGTTTTGATAAATATTTAAAATTTAATAAAGTGGTCAATTCACCACCTCTTGAACATTTTACCATCTTACTATTAGGAAAAAACAATTGATATAATATATTGTACTTTATAAAGATAATTGTCGTTGATTTTTTTTTTCTAACGATATACTATACTTAACTACCTAAGGAAAATATTAGTTTGAGATGAAAGGAATAAGTTCTAATGATAGTTAGACTCCTTAGAGACCACCATTTCTTGTGTCACTAACTATGGTTATTGGTAAGAATGGTTTAAATATTACCTAATGTGGATTATCATTCACCATTGGATACTAATGTTAAAACCTTACAAGTTAACCTAAATTTATCTAGAAAATTTGAATGTTAATGATTCTATTACTTGTGTATTAAACTGCTGAGTAATTAATATTTTATATTTTTAAATTAAAATAAATGTATTTAGTCACATTCTAGCATGAAAAAAATTCACATGATATTTGAATAATATTAAAAGTTACTCATTAAGGAATTATTAAATTAAAAATATGTAATATTTAGAAACTTAGAGATGTATATCAATATTTTAAAATGGGTGAAGAAGAAACCTAAATAAAATGTTTCATTTTTTACTAGTATAATATGTAGTATGAGTTACTTTGGAGAATCATTAGATAATACGATTCTTATTAAAAGAGTTCTTAGGTTTTTAACTAATAAGTATCATGATAATAAAGTGGTTTTTGATGAAATATAAACATTAATGAATATAAAATTGATGAAATTATTGTCTCTTTATTTAAATATGAATTAGAACTTAATAATGTTGGGTCGGAATGGCTATGAAAAAGACACCGGGGGGGGGGGGGGGGGTGAATTGTGACCTACTAAAAACCTTGACAATATTAAAGCATACCTCTTGAAATGAAGTGATAATTTCATTATCTCTTAAAGTATATAGAGTGGTGGAAATAAATAAAAGAAAAGAACACAATGACATATAGTGGTTTAGGGCACATAAATCCCCTAGTCCACTCCACCAATGCTCTAATCCATGAGATTGTTAATTTTCACTATTAGGTCCTCTTATCTGGAGATCACAACAACTATGTACAGGTAGTTAAAGCCTTATAAGTCTTTTACATGGACTTCTAGTTCTTTTATAGGGAACTGAAATATCCAAAACTTAATATGAGAAGTTGAAATTCCACCACAACTGAGTCTGAGTAGCCGATAATCCAAAGAAAATAGATTAGGGGAAGTTTGTTTCAAAACAGGTTTATCTCATAGTTATACTAGAATCTAACAGATGTAGATAGTCTTCAATAATGTACATCACCAACAACAAAATAATCACCAAATTCATACAAGCTTATTCTTCTTTAAACAACATCAAATAGATTATTCAATGTCACTCAAGATTTCTTCTTCTTTACACCGTGAGAGAATAAATATGTACAATGAATATTTTTCTCTTCCATAAAATGATGAGCATCAAAATATTTCAATACTTAATTTTTATTATAGTTTTCACATCTCCACTCTTCTTCATATATTTTATTTTCCTTCCAAAGAGAGATATAGACAGGGAATAAATATCCAGCATTAAATTCTCTCCACTTCCTTTGGATATTCAAAATAAATAAATTCAATGGACTTTATAAATATAACAATAATAGCATAGCACCATTGATTTCTTCCTATAGAATAAATCTCTAATAAAAACATTTAAAATATGTTGAATAAATCTTCTGATAAAATCTCCAAAATAATAACAACGTTGAATGATTTAAGAAAACCATTTAAATCTATTCGAACCTATTTAAATAAAATCAAAATAGTTCTTGAAAAATATAAGCATAATCCTAATGTAAATTTAAATATTTGAATTTTAATAACTTTGTGTCCTCTAGCTTTGTTGGAAAAATGAAAATAGAATAAACTGGGCATTTTCTCTCTAAATACTACACCATAAAATTTGAAATCTATTCATCTACCATCCTTTTGATTTTTTAGAATTTATCCAACTGATAAAATACTAAAATAATTCCATTTAAATAATGCACCCTATTGAAATACCATGAAACATATAAAATAGAGTACCGTAGGCTACTTAAACTCCATGATCCACTTTCTATATATTTCAGTTTTAAATATTTATTCAATAAAATTATGAAGTAGACGTACGAGTTTCTCCATATAAATACCATATTGAGTTCCTACTTTCTCATGTTCTTGTACATAATAAGAATCCTTTGTTCAACCTTATTTTTCATCTTGTTCATCTTCTTAAGCAATGATTAAGTATTCAGAAAAACATATTTCAGCATCTTCATCCTTCGTTTTCATATGATGTTCACGCGGTACTAGTGTCAAAGAGTTATCCTTCACATGTACTTATTTTCAGAATGATTTATCATGGTAAATAAATGATATAATCCTTTTCATGATTCAGAAAATAAACTTTCAGTTTGCAATTCTTAATTGTGTAAACATGGAAGAAACATAACTTCAGTTTCCATCTTGAAACAGCAGATCTAAACCTTTATTTTTGCAGTACATAACAGATCACCATTACATCGGGTGATGTATCCACATAAAGATAACTAATGAAATATATATAAGGTTAATTAGAAAAAAATACTATTTAACACTATAATAACCTAGAGTACAATAGGTCTCAATTTTTTATTTTTGATATAGAAGTGTGCAGTGAATTTAATCTCTTTGGATATAGCGTTTCAGCTTGTAAAGATATTCACAAAATCCTTGGTTTGATTTTTCAGAAAAATAACACAAGAAAACAGAAGGAAATTAGGGTAAATTCTTCTCAGAATGTAGGGTTCAACAATATAGGGTTCATGAACATGGGGTGCAATAAGTTAGGGTTCACTGAAAGTAGGGATCACAAATGTAGGGTTCATTACAAATGTATGGTTCATGGACCATACTTTTTTTTTTATCAAAAGTAGGGTTGAAAAATTATGGTTATTCAAAAAAATAGGGTTGATTAACCATACTTTTTTTTATCAAATATAGGGTTCCTTCCAAATATAGGGTGGTTCTATTTAGAAAGTAGGGCTCAAATAATCCTTCACTAAACTTGACATTTTACACTAGATACTTCAATGATTTTTTAGAGCCCTTTACTAGTAGATTCATCCATCATACTAAAATAATTATATTTAATAAGTATTAATATATTTATAATGGAAAAATAATCGAATCAATCCAAATTTTATAGCTCCTTATATCTTTGAAAAATAGAAACAATAACATTTTGGAAATACCAAAAATATGAAAAATCATCACAGAACATCAAAAAATTTATTCACTATCCAAACTACCTTTTTATACTTTGATTTAAATTTATTAAATCAAGATAATATTATTTTATTACCATTGAATCGTGTTTCAAGTGATTCCCATATCTTTATAACTTTCAATAAATCAAATATAGTGGGTTTTTAGATCTGTTTACTGTAAAGTTGCAAAATTATTACAACAACTTAAATGATTATTTAGAGCACCAAAAGAGACTTTTCATACTTCCTCATAAACTAATGAAGTTTATATAAATATATTTTCTATACAATTGTATAATTATAAAATAAATAAATTCACTTTATCTTGAGATATCATCAAAATTCATAGGCAATTTTATGCTAAAAACTGTAATATCACTTAAACAGTTTGCAACTGCTTCAGTGAATTTTTACACCATCAAAACAACTGAATTGGATTTCTACATTAATAGATTAAATGAATATAATCATCTTATATTTACAAATGAAAAAACACCATATGAATTCGGTTAATATTTCTTCATATATATAATAAATATAATGACATACTAAATCTAAAACACTTAAAAAAAATTTATTATAAAACAAAAAATGACGGGTTGAAGTAATTATCAAAACTAAACCAAGATGAGAATGAAAAGGATCCACTCAAAATTATACCACTATTTGATAATTACAAAACCCTAATTCTATACCAACATTTCCCCCCCTTTTTTAAGGATAAAAAAGATGATTTCTTAAGTATATAAAATAATAAAATATATTCACCCTTTTTTTTATAAAGAATGGGAATTCAAAATTTTAGTAACAATGTCAAAAGTATTTAAAATTTGAAATACAATATTTTATTCCCCTTTTTAAAAACATTAAAAAGACTAGTTCTTGAGAATGATTTAAAAAATATATTCTGAATACATGTAGTAATAAAAACTCCCCCAAAATTCATGCTTCCTTTAAAAAGATAAAAAAATATAATCAAGGAACCATGAAAACATATATAATATTTTAAAATGGGTTCACAATAAATGTATTAAACCATTTAGTTCATTATATAATAATAAAAAATTTAAACACATGCTAAATCTTTAAAATAAATCCCTTTAAGACATAGAATAATTGTAAAAAATATTCAATGAATTAAATAAAATATTTTCAAATAATTTAAAATAATAATTTAAAAATGACTATTTTCACATGTTATAAATGACCAGTACATTTTAATCTAACAATTCACCACATATACTAATAATTTATTTTTTCACTTGAAATTAATTTTAATAGTAAGACATTAAACACATCCTTACATGAAATATAACCATTTATATAAAATCACAAGAGGATGATTGATGGTTATTGGTTAATGAAATAAATCAATGAATTAATTAATCAAATAATATAATAGATTGAGAAAATGATTTAATAGTTTAATCATAAGAGTATTTAAATAAAAATGAATAAAAATATAAAACATTTAAACATTTTATACCCTTGTATAAAATAATTAGCGCATTTGAAATGAATATTAAAATATAAATTAAATACTTCCTAGATTTTAATAGTTCCATATCTTTGAAATTTTCATCTAAAAGAATAATAAATAGAAATATAATAAATTTCCACAATTTTCAAGCAGCCACTTAATGATTTAACAATGAAGTCCAGTAGAGAATACTTGAAAAATATTAAATACAAGTTACTTTTGGTACCCATATGCTTTTGGGTCTTATAGTGTTAGAAACTAATGATTTAGGTAACCAAATATGTTTATTTTTATCAAAAATTTTATAAATAAATCTAGACAATACTTTTGAATAATGAACATTATTGGTACCTCAAATTTGAGGATTTATAAAAGAACCTTCATTATCATAATATCCATTAATACCACAATAAAAAAATTTAATAGTAGACATGTTTTTTTTGTTGAAACCAAGAATAAAGTATTTTTTTATAATTTTGGTCTTTATCTATTACTACCAATACCATGTTTTTTTTTGTGATTTTTTACCTATAATTTTATTCAAATAATTCTCTCCCTTAATAAGAATACTAGAAGATTTATTTAAATTATCAACTTTATCCAAAAATTACGTAATTTTAGTTTCATGAATTTCACAAGAAATTTTAGAAGAGTTTGATCTTAAATCTACAATTTGTTTTGAAAAAATTTCATTATCAATTGAAACAACATAATAGTATTTTCAATGTTTTCTACACACTTAAGGATTCAAATTTATCTTAAATAATAAAACAATATTTATCACATTCATTATGAGATTTTTTTTCAAAATCATATTTTTTAGAGTAAGATAATTTTATATCAATCTCATGAGCCATACAAATTATATTTACTTTTGATTTTATTTCTCAGCATCAAAGTATGTAGTAGATTCATTGCTTGAATCCGAATTCCTATAATTAGAAAATTCATCAATCAAAACTTTGAGTGAAACATTTTCATTATTGATAAAAGTATTTTTATTAGTTTCCTCTTGTATCTCAACTTCACACATCTCAATCAAATATTTTAATTCTTGATTTGTTTATGAAATTAGAGTTCCCAAGGCATCATCATCATTGTTAATTTTTTCAATTTATCGGTTCCTTCATAAGAAATTTTGATTTCCTCCCACATATCATAGGAAATAGGACATTGTAAAACACTATTAAATACATTAGGACCAATACTGCATATAATTTAATTCACATCTTTTAAATTAATATCAAATTCATCTTCCTTTGCATCATTACACTTTTTTGGTTCCCCATGGATTTCATAAGTTTTAACAGTCTTCATGTAAACATTTACACTATGATTTTTCAAATAGACAGTCATGAGAGGTTTCCAGCATACATAATTTATTCCATTAAAACAAGGTGCTAAAATCATTAACATAACTTCTCCAATATCATCCATTTAGATTTTTATTTGTTTGAATATTTACCTCAGGCTTGTTAGAGACAAAGGAAATCTTCAATATACAAAAAGATATAAACCCTTGATATTACTAGTTAGGTATCAGATAGAAACAAAATAATTTTCATGGATTTACAAAATGAAAAATATATCCAATAGAGTCCAACCTTTGACACCAATTTTTGGGTTAGAATAGCTATGAAGAAGACACAAAATGGGGTGAATTGTATCCTTTTAAAAATATTAACAATATCAAAACATCCCTCTTGAAATGAATCAATCCTTTCATTCTCTATTAATGTCAAGAGAATAGTATAAATAAAAAAAGAAAATTACACAACTATGTATAGTGGTTTGAGACATATAAATACTCTAGTCAACTCCACCAACACTCTACTACTTGAGATTGGTGATTTTAACTAGTAGGTCCTCTTATCCAGAGACCTCTATAACTGAGTATAGGTAGTCAAAACCATAAAAAGATTTTACAGGGCATTTTGGTTCTTTTATAAGGAATCAAAATATCCATAAATTAGTTTGAGAAGCTGATGCTCCACAATAACTGAGTCCAGGAAGCCGATACAAAAAAGAAAATGGATGATATGATGTTTTTTGTGAATTAGGTTTAGCTCACAATTGTTGTAGAAACTGCCAAATGTATATGATCTTCAATAATGTACAATAACAACAACAAAATAATCTTCAAATTAATACAGGATTATTCTTCTTTAGACCGAAACAAGTAGATTAGATAGTTTCACTCAAGATTCCGTATTCTTTACATCGTGAGAGAATAAGGATGTATAATTAATATTTCTATCTTCTTTAAAATAACGAGTAAAAAAATATTTCAGTACTTTATTTTTTTCAAAGCTTTCACATTTCCACTCTTCTTCGTATATTTTATTTTCCTGCCAAAGAGAGATATATATAGTGAATTAATTTCAAAAAATAAATTATCTCCTCTTTATTTGGATATTAAACATAAATAGATCTAATAAAATTTATTAATATCCCAATAATAGTGTAACATTGTTGTCTTCTTCTTGCAGAATAAATCTCTAATAAAATCATTAAAAATAAGTTGAATAAATCTTATGATAAAATATCCATAATAATAGAAACATCGAATGATTTAAAAATCCCATTTAAATTAATTAAAACTTATTTAAATATATTCAAACCAGTTCCTGAAAACTAACAACATAATCCTAATGTAAATTCAAATATTTGAATTTGAATAACTTTTTGTCCTCAGACTTTTCTAGAAAAATTATGTTTGAATAACCTGGCCATTTTATCTCTAAATACTACACCATAAAATTTGCAATCTCTTCATCCATAATACTTTGGATTTATTATAATTCATCCAACCGATAAACAACTAAAATAATTCCATGTAAATAATGCAGCTGATTTAAATACCATGAAACATATAAAATAGAGTACCATAGGATGCTTAAAATCCATGCTATTATTTATGTATATTTAACCTTTTAAATGTTTATTCAATCTAAACATGCAGCAGATGTATGAGTTTCTCCATGTAGAAACCATATTGAGTTTCTCCTTTCTCATGTTCTTGTACATATCCACAATCGTTTATGTGACCTTATTTTTCATCTTGTTCATCTTCTCAAGAAATTAGAAGGTGTCCAACAAAAAATATTTTAGCATCTTCATACTCGGATTTCATGTGATGTTCATGTGGTATTGGTTTAGAATAGTTATACTTCATACATACTTATTTTAATAATTTTTTATCATGATAAATATATAATACAATCCTCCACATGATGTAGCAAATAAACTTTCAGTTTTCAACATTTCATCATGTAAACATGGAGGAGACACAACTTCAGTTTCTATATTAAAATAGTGGATCTAAACTTCATTTTTGTAGAACATAATAGATCACCATTTCATTAGGTGATGTATCCAAAAAAAGATAACTTCTGAAATATACAGCAAGTTAAGTAGCATAAAAATTCCCATTTAACACTCTAATAACTCAGTGTACAGCAGGTCACGATTATGCATTTTTGATATAGAAGTATGAGGTGAATTTAATATCCTTTGATGAATCGTTTCAGTTTGTAATGAAATTTACATTAGGTTTGGTTCAATTTTTTTTTAAAAAAAATAGCATAATAAAATGGTAGAAAAGTAGGGTACATTATCTCTAAAATGTGGTTTTCAAGAACATAGGGTTCATGAATGTAGGGTTCACTGAAAGTAGGGTTCATTAACATAAGGTTAATTAAAAACTTATGGTTCATAAACCATAATTTTATATCAAAATTAGGGTGGAAAATGTATAGTTGTTCACAAACATAGTGTTAACAAATCATACTTTTTGTTTTCTCAAATGTAGGGTTCCTTCCAAACTTAGGGATCACTACACCAAAATCAGTAATTAGAGGCGGGTTTTTAGCAATGGTTTAAGAAACCACCACTAAAAAATTTGTCAAAATAAAGTGGCAGTTTTTAAAAAACCACTGCTAAAACTTTTTTTACCAACAATACTTCTTCCTCCCCCTCGAACCTGACACCCCACCCCGTCTTCCCCAGACCCCATCAAACCCCATCCCCCTCACCATTGGCCCCCTTCTCCCTCTCACCACTGGCCCCCTTCTCTATCACTATTTCCCCCCTTCAAACCCTACTCTGCTAAATCCCTAACCTCATTTTCGCCCTCCTTCTCCTCCGAGCTCCCCAATCTTGAGCCTGATCTACCAACCCATATCTCCCTTGAACTGTCATGATCAGAGCTTTCTATGTAAGGTAAGGATATAGTATTCCTCTAACCTTTATTCTTCTATTTTTTATTCATGATATTGGGTGTGATCTATTCTTTTCCTAATTTCGGGATTGTGAACCTCTTCAATTTCCTCAGTTTTCTTCTAGTCCAGTTTTTGAGGGTATTTAGGTTAAGAGAAACTAAGGTGATACTGTTATTTCTCATGCCGAAATTCCTCTCCTTCATAGAAGGTCTCTAAAACCACAAAATTTAAAATATTATACGTGTTAAATTGAATTTTTAAAGTCCTATCATATTCCTATGGACCCCAAAGTAGAATTCTATATTTATTTTGATGGTAGGACCCTTTAATTCTATCGTATTCTTAAAGGTTTGGGCTAGAAATGGTTTTTATCCAAGTGGAAACAATTGAAACAATGATTTTTCAATTATTTTTTTACAAATTGTTTTAAAATGTTTGTAAGTTTTTTACGTACCATGGTTTATGTTTATCATATTTTAAGACTAGACTACAAATATTCTAGCCTTTTCTTTGTTTGGTTGTTTTCATTTCAAATTAAATAAGTTATTAATGTTGATAAAAAATGGAATTTATGTATTCTCTATGTCATGATGACACCCTCCATGATTTAGAATAATTTTCAGGTTATAAAATGTGTTATGATCTTGATTGTTTCTTTCTGTTCATGCTCTAAATTATACTGCAAGTTATACTTGTAGTTAAATTTGATATTAGTAGAGAATGAATCAAAATAGAATGGGATATTATATGATTATATAGAAAAAGTTTCTTAGGTACACCGATTATCGATGTGTTGGTTTATGGTATGTGATGGGATCGCTATGCCTAGACACTAGTATACCCATTCCCTTTTTCATGAATGGATGGGATACAAGATATACCTAACACTAATATATAAGATTCCTTTTCCCTTGATTGGGAAGAGTGATTCACCTTAATTATTTTATATTGGTTATATCTGATTCCGAGTTAGTCCTGAAGTGGGTATATCAAATATGGATCCTCTCGATATAGTGGGGTTTGTCATTATCATTGAAATCAATGTTAAATAAATTTCTTAAAGTATATTTTTTGTTATATATCTTATTACTATATATTTTTATTATTGTTTGATACAATTTTTATTATTAAAGGTTATTGTGGATGGGGAGGTGATCACCTAGTGAGTAGGTTATGCTCACACCTCACATGCGTCTCGCTTAGGATGCATGTAGAACTTCTAGTACATGATCCAGGTAAGGGTAATGAATAAAAGAAAAATATTTAGTTCCATTTAGAGTCATGAAAATTAGTTGAATCATTTTTACCATTTAATTGACAAGTGGAGACGACTTTTAGGTGTTTTCCATAAGTTTTCATTCAAGTGATCCCACTCATTAAATCTCTATTTTTTGTAATTTGTATGTGTTTTGTTTTCCTAACTTGTGTATAAGTGGTATTTTCCTACTTTCATGAAATTTATATAATTTATGGCTATTTTGAATCGTGATCATGTGGAATTTTATTTTCATATATTAATTTTCATTTATTATCATCCATGTGTCCCCGATAGACATGTACCCTTTTCAATGACTAGGTAATGTGTGTGAGTAATTCTTACTTCTGATAAGGTCATGCTAAATTTTTTTCATGAACTATAATATTTTAGTTAACTATAAAAAGAGGGAAATACATCTGTTACATTTTATTTCTCAATCTTTTGTTTTTACACCATCCTTTGGAAACCGGAAGTCACACCTGATGTGTTATAGAGGCGTAGTCTGTGTATTATTCAGTAATTTAGTTCATGGTCATTATGTTTGTGGTGGTTGTTAAATAATTATAAGGAATGTAGTTAACAAGATAACTTCATAGTTTAGGTAGTAATTATATAAAATAAGAATCCTCTCTAGTGAAGGCTAGTTTTTTTGTTGTTACACTTATATTAGAAAAATTTATACTACTTTCCAGGAATGTCTCCTTAATTCCAGACAATAACTTTTGCATTTTCTCTCAAAATATCTATCATATTTTGTTCTTTATTAAGAGAAAAGTTTCTTGAAATTATCATTGGTATATTTTTTTATCTCTATTAGAAATACATATTCTAAATTAGTTGGAAAGGGTTTTAATTCTAGATCTAGAGGCTGGACTAAAGATAAAAATAGATTTCGGTTTATTAACTAAATTATTTACACTTTCTATGCAAGAGATGAAGTATCAAACACTTTTTCATTGAATAAATAGTAAAATCCACCAAATAAATCAAAATTTATTTCATATTCATATGGTTGGATAAAATATTTATGTTTTTTCCAATTGTTTTTGATCAAATTTTTAGATCTTGATTTGTTTCCCAAATGATAAATTTATTATATCAAAAAAATTTATTCACATGGATTATACTCATCAGAATGTGAAAATGTAAAAAATTGATCTATCTTATTATGCATACATTATGAATCAAAAATATTAAAGTAGAAAACATTTTAACCAAAATTTGTTATTTTAGTACCTTTAGGAAAAATTATAATTTCATTTTATATTTCTGTGAAAGGTTTATCCAAGATAATATGTGACTGAGAAGAGGTCCTATCCTCCACTATGATTAAAACATAAAAATCAATAGGTAAGGTAAAATTATTCACTACAAATAAAACATCTTCACATATCACCACTTATAATGTATTGCAAATTTTAGGTAATTTTAAACCCACTTTATTTGGTTTGAGATGTACCATTTATAAATAAGGAAAAATAGAATGTGACATACATAAATAGAATCTCTTAGATCACCACTAGAAATTCTAGGGAATCATTATGTGATACCCCCTATAGCTATAGATGTGTTATAACTCTAAATCTACTACCATGGTGATAGAGAATTAGTAGGTTCATCTAGAATTTGAGACCCTAGGGTGTCTCTCCCATGATGCCTTTTTAAATTAATTAATGTATGTTTTTTATTTTTTTTCTCTTTTACATAATACTATCCATTATGGACTTTGTTTTTTTACTTTGACTGTTTTAGTACTTATATGAATCTTCTTATAACTACTTGGGTTTAATTTTTTTCACTTCCATTTATCTCTTTTCCTACTTAGTAGTACTTATGTGTTTTAATTTTTTTAATAAAGCATATGAACATTATGATATGGATAAAAGATGGATCATATTTTTGAGGAACACACCTCAATATTATAAGGGTTTGGAGGAGTTTTTAGATTTTTCAATTTCTAATTGATCTGTTGATTGGAGAATAAGATGTCCATATATTAAATGTAAATTTAGAAGATGGTTAAATAGAGACTAAGTTTATGAACACTTTATATTGAAGAGATTCCCTACTCAATATTTATGTTGTATTTTGAATAGAGAATTGAACATTAAAAAAAGTTTGAGAACTGATGTCAAATGACAAAATGAGCTCCCAAATTCATTTACAATGGGGAATGAAATGAAAAACCTTATAAATGATGCATTAAACATTATAAGACACCAACACCAACATCAAAAGATATCAGAACAACCAATTGAGGGTGATACAAATAACAACTTGACAAGTGATGTTTTTGATACTATAAGACAACTAGATCAAGATTGTAACATATCATTCGATCCTTCTATTGATTATGTGGAGACTAATGTAAGAGAAAACTTCACTAATAAAACAAATTCATTTCATGGTTTAGTTGAATATGAAAATCATTACTTGTATAGTGGATGTTTTAAATATTCAAAACATTCTCTTCCGTTGAAGTTGTACCATATCAAATGCCTATATGGAATTAAAAATAAGGTGATGTACATGATATTGGAATTTTTTCCTGATGCATTTCCTAATGAAAATATCCCTAAGTATTTTTATGATACGAAAAAAGTTGTTAACAAGATTGGTTTGAATTTTAAAAAAATACATGCGTGTCCCAATGATTGTATTCTTTATTGAGGAGAAGATTCAAGTAGATTAGATTGAAAAAATAATCTTCATGTATATGGAATTCAATGGGTGTTGTTGAAAGTATAAATCAATATACTAATATGAAGAATAAGAAAAGTAACACACATACAAAGTTTTTACATTACTTTACTTTAAAGCCTATATTGCAAAGAGTATTCATGTCATCTAAAACTGCCAGACATATGAAGTGGAATTCTATAGATAATAACAATTATGGGTTAATGTGACATCCAAAATATTCATAATTTTGGAATAAATTTTATTTATTACATAAATATTTCTCACCTAGTTTTAAGAATGTTTGATTGGGATTGGTTTCCGATGGATTCAACCCATTTGGGACTTTGAGCACCATTTATAGAATTTTGTCAGTTGTTTTGATCCCTTATAATCTACCACTATGGATGTGTATGAAACAAATGACTTTTATAATATCATTGATTATTCATGGGGAAATAAATCCTAAAAATGATATTTATGTATATTTGCAACCTATAATTGAAGAATTATAGGAGTTATAGAGAAAGAGTGTTGAGACAAATGATGAATCTTCTAGAAAAATGTTCAAAATGCAAGATTCTCTAATGTGGACCATTAGTGATTTCCCTAGACATGGAAATTTAGCTAGATGGAACACCTACATAGGTTTTTATTTTCCTATTTGTAACTTTTATTTTGATCCCAAATTACTAACTCACAGTAAAAATGGTCATTCTTATGTCATCAAAGATTTCTCGATGTATCTCATAGATTTCGGTTGAACAAGTCAAAATTCAATGATTCTATTGATCATAGACCACCTCCAAAGTTCATAACAGGTTCTAAAATATTGAAACAACTTGGAAATGTTGAAACAGAATTTGAGAAAGTGAATCATTTGAATGATAGCGGGAAACAAGTTTGAAGTGCATCATCAAGTGAAATCAGAACATAAAAATGGAAGAAAAAAAGTGTATTCTTCAAACCTCCATATTGGGAATTTAATTTGTTGTGGTATAATCTTGATGTTATAAATATTGAGAAGAATATTTGTGACAATTTGATCTTCACATTGCTTAATGAGAATGTAAAATCAAATTACCATCTCAATACTCTGAAATAATTAGAAACAATGAACATAAATTATGATCTCTAGCTAGATGAGAATGGAAAGTATGCTCCAGTAATTTTTGCAATGAAAAATAGGGATAAAGATACATTCATCCAAATTTTAAAAAATGTGAAGGTATCTAATGGGTATTCAATTAACATTATGTTGACTTAAATCATCATATGTTATATGGATTGGAAAGTCACGATTCACATATTTTGTTACAGTAGTTACTACCATTGGCATTGTGTACATTATTACTTGAAAAGGTTACTACCATTGTACTCCAATTATTCACATTCTTCAGACAACTATGTGAAAAATATGTACAACCATTTGATCTTGAAAACCTTTTGGTGATATTTTTATTGACACTTTGTGCAATTGAGATGATATTTCCTCTATAATTTTTTACTATCATGAAGCATTTAACTGTGCATTTGATTGAGGAAGCTAAATTAGGAGGCCCCAAACATTATCGATGGATGTATCCAATTAAGAAGTACTTTATTTATATGTTTTTCATTTAAGTAAATAATTATTGGCACTTCATTAAATATAAAATTATGTTTTTTAGTTTTATTTCACATATATCTAGGGGATTTGAAATCATATGTTAAAAATAAATCTCAACCTAAAAGCTCTCTTTTTGAAGGCTATTTGGTAGAGGATTGTATTACCTTTTGTTCTAGATACTTGAATGATATTGATACTATATTCAACCGAGTTGGACATGTTGAAGACACATCAACTAAATCTTAAATTAATGGTAAATCAAAAATATTTTCTACTATTAGTCGATCAGTTGGGAAGAGATCAATTGTTACACTGAATTAAATGGAATTATTACACTCACATAGATATGTTCTTATAAATACTGAAATTTTATATCCATTTATAAAAGAGTTTAGGATACAAACAAAGAGACAAATAAGAGGCCAAACACAAAATGAGAAAGATATAACAAAATCAGCTAATAAAGATATTTTAGAATGGTTTTCGCGACGTGTAAGTTCATAAATATTGCAATCAATATGGATATTAGGTTAACACACATATTTTTTAAATCTAATTATGTATATTACTTTTTTAGATCATAAATACTGATACTCAAAATGAGTTGTCAGAAGATCTGAAGTTTCTTTCTTGAGGTCCTCTAAAATAGGATAGAAAGTTTGACACTTATAATGTGAATGGATTTAAATTTCATACAGTCGACTGAGAAGATGGTTTAAAAACATAAAATAGTGGCATATTTACATTTTTCAAAGTGGGATACTATATAAAGTTGAGTTATATTATTGAATTAAACTACCATGTGCATTTTTAGTTGTTTTATTTAAATGAAATTACTTCGATATTATCATGGGTGTTAAAAGTGATTCCTTTCAATTTACTTCTGTGAACTTGTCTTTCTTGATGAATGTTGGTGACCATGAATTACATGATCCATATATCTTATCATCACAAGCCGAAATATTATATTATGTGGATGATGATTTGGATTAAGTGTGGAGTGTATTTTCTCACATAAAACAAATAGACTTGTATGATATGGGTGATGAAGTGGAAGATTTGACCTCTGACATTGAATCCCATCAGTAGAAAGAAGCAAACTTAATTGTATATCATGATATTGAAAATTTTAGTCTTGCAAGGGTGGATAAAGTAGATGATGTAATTATGGAGCAGGAAAACGAAATTATTGAAGGGGAAAATGATTGTATGTGCATTCATCAATTCATTTATCAACTAATTATGTAATTTGTGCATTAATTCATTATCATAGTTATGTTTATTTTTTTTAGTACTGTGCATATGATATCATTTATTATTTTTTTTCTGCATGTTTTTTTTGAAATATATGTTCTGATGTTAATTTTATTTGATTAAATGATTTGAATTCCAAGGAGGAAGCATTATACTGATTCCAATTGACTGTTAGTCAACATTACCTTGACCATACTGATAGATAATGATCCATTAGTCTCCCTCCTTACAACATTCGAGAGACCCTCCACTTTCCCCCTACAATATCCCTTACACCCTCCATCAGCATCCCATTAGCAGCTCAACCAACACCTCCCCATTCAGAAGCCTCATCAGTAAGGGAGAAGGCTGCCACTTTTGGTTCTTCATAGGGATATTGGAGAGTGAAAATTATAGGTACACATTTTAATATGAATAAGGTTATTGAAACTTTTTTATACTACTAACTATTTTCCCTAAAAGATGAAAACAATTATACTACTGATAAAAATATGAAATTTTAATATGTATGGAATCTAAACAGAAAAAAGATAGTTGTCCTATTTGACTGTTATGGGGTCCCTATAGATGATTTCATAGGATTATTTGGCCAGATTCTAGGCTATCTGGTGGCGGAGCTGGTTACCCTTCTAATTACATATGCTGATTGGAGGCATATGACTTTATCTTGAAAAATGAAGTTTTTGATTCACATATAAAGGTATTTTAAAAACATAATGATGTAATTTAATGTAATTATGTTATTAAATTCTAATATCTTCAAAATTAATATCTTTTTATAGATGTTTTTCCACTTTCCCATTGCTGATCTTATAGCACAAAAGTGGAAATTGAAAATTTTGGGTAAGAAATGGAATGTTTTTAAATAGATATTATGGAATGAATTCAATGATAGTTCATTGAGCACCAAATAATTGTATGATAAGGTACCCAATAGGGTACCTAGAGAGAAATAGAAAGTTTTTGTTAATAGACATTGTGATGAGAAGCATGTGGTATTTAAATATATATTATTATATTAATCTTATTTTACATTTATACATTCATATGAAAATGGTATGAAATTTCATACGTTACTTTTAAATTACATGTTATTTATTTTAGGAGGTTTCAAGGAATACTACATTGAGTCGAGATAAGAAAATCACCCCTCACACTGCACGATCAAAGTGTTTTTCCAGAAACCGATCGACTCTTGTAATATTTTCATTATTTTAAATATTTATAATACAATATCACCTATTACATATATTGAATTATTGATTTATATTTTTTTAATGTAGTAATAGAATTTAGGGCACTATGTATTCTGAACAGAACTGTGGTTGAATGTTCATAAAAAACTGATGGTAGTTATGTTAACGAGCCTACCCAAGAAGTTGTGGTATGAATTCATTTTTCATTATAATGACTTATTATTAGTTGTCACTATGTTAATATATATTTCTTAAAATATGAATAATATTTTATATATAGGTAAAAATTAAATAACTATGGGATACCAATCCCATTTAGTCCTTCTCAGTCTCTCAAGATGACACAGTTGGTAAAGTCCTTGGGAAGGAGTATCCTGGTCGAGTGCATGGGATGGGTTTGGGACCATTACCATTTGAGTTCTTTAGCAATCCATTATGGATTAAAACTACATATACTCTTGATTTTAGTCATTCACTACCCCAAGATTCTTAGAGATAGGTTTTTTTTATGAAAAAAATAATTCAGGAACAAGGGGACCAGATATCTGCTTTGTAGAAAGATTTTGTTGATTTATATCAAAAGATGACTAGATGTATCCCTAGTGATATTTCACCGATGACTAGTGGTGAGAAGGTAAATAAAAAAACTTAAAAATAATTTAGCGGACAAAATTTTATTGTTTTAAGTTTAAATATAAATATAGATCACTATTTAATTTTTAATATAATTATTTTGAAAGTGCTGGTAGCAGGAAGTAGAGATGGATATGAAGAGGGTGACATCCAGAGTTCATCATCACGCAATGATTAGTGGCCTCTTTGATATCTTGGACTAATATGGAAATAGAAGGTTTCTTTATGTATAATTTGTGGAACATAGTATTCACATGTCATTTTCATGATTTCCCATGTTTGAAGAGGCTAAAACCATTTATATAATATTTTTTTTGGTATAACTGAATGCTGGAATGTTATGGTCTGTGTAAATTAATATACTTTCTTATATATGATTACTTTATTTCGTTAATGTTCAGGGGATTGTGTATATGAATATGGTCTAATAAAACCATAGAGAAATATATAGTATTGTTTTGGGACTCTTAATCTCAAAATAAATTCTATTTAGCACTATAGGTAATTATAATTGTCTGGTGACCATGCCACTATGGTTAGAGGGTACTATGTAAGTTGAAAAGAGATTTTGGGTGGTATTTGGATATGAGACTTTATGTGGGTTTTTTTGGTTGGTTTCCTTGAGGATAGTTTCATATGTATGAGAGTATTAAGACCAATGAAAAAATGGGTGAGATGACCATATGGTTCACAATTCATGATAAACACCCTCATAAGTGTGGTTTGAGCCTTAAAGAGCATTGTGAGTTGGATGAGTCATTTTTATGTGATTATGTATAATATAGAAGGGTTCTAACTAGGTGGATGGCTTAAAAATATTCCTTAAGATATGGGAAATGGAACCTAGGTGTGGGTCGTGGGAGTTGTTTGATACATGGAATCATGTTTCCAAGGGGTATAGAGCATGATATGTTGGGACGATTCCTGGGTAATAAGAACAGAAGATATAAAGGAATTTATATAGTTGGACTATGAATTGAGGTTTGGGTCAATGGAGATTGTGGGTAGTGGTGTGACTGATAGGTGATAGGTATGAGATCATATTAATGAGCTTAGATCATGATGGGTATTGGAGATCTAGTTGGTTCATTGATGAGAAAACATGATTTAAAATGAGGGGCTAGGTCTCAAGTGACTAGCACCATGGGATGTTTTAGCGAGCTATGTGATTGGATTCATGCCATATTTTTTATTTGACGTTTGTGATTTTGTGTGCTTATGATAGATGATACACCTTGTGGGGGAGAGGATCCTAAGGCTTAGCCTCGCTATGAGTGAGATGGATCTGACTAAACTACCAGGGGTGAGGTGGATTCCTTATGTTCATGAAGTAGTACCTTTCCCTATGTAGTCTTTCTTGGGATATTGGAACTTTCCTTGAGTAAGACTGGGTTGTGATAGCGGACCATGCCAAGTGAGAGGGTTTGGTCAGGGTATATATAGATTCATGGATTATGGAAAATACCTGGATTGATGAGGTAGTGGGTTAGGATTCAGATGTAATATTTTAGCATTATTTTTTAGGTAGTGAGTCAAATACTTAGACAATTCCCACCCCAAGTCATCAAGTATGCAACAAGTTATGAGTACGATGGCACGAGGTGAGGCAATGATGAGATTTTGGAATAAAATCAATGTAGGCAAGATAATTTATAATAGTGTCCCAGTTAGATGTTCCTTCACACCCTGCATTGGAACCCTAATGTGTATATATACCTTATTTTTATTTTTTTCCATTCAGATCAAAGGATGTGTAGCGAATTGGAATAGAGCATCTTGATAGGTAGTTGGAGGCAGGGTAATGTGGCATGAGGATTTCAGTAGGTTCAATGTGTGTATTTTTTTATCTTTTTCTTCTATTTTAGATGGGATCAATAAAGCAGATGACCTATGTATGTTTTGTATAACCATGTGTCTATATGTTGTGTTTTATTTGTTATGAAATTATGTTATTTATTTATGTGTACTTTGATTATAAGATATGTACATTTTGGTAAACTCTATGGTGGAATGTTCTAGTCTGTGCATTGTTTGTTTTCTTCTAGGGTTTTTCTAGGGACACAGATTCTTCAACTAGATTTTTTTGTACATCATCATATAGTGGCGGTTTAAACCTCTAGTAAATATGTCTTTTTTTGTGACAGTTTAAACCACCGCTATGTGATGATGTTTTTTTATTGGGAAATAGATAAAACCACCACTAAATATTCCATACTATTATTTAGTAGAAATTTTAACCACCACTAAATCCTCATCATTTTTTTTCTGGAAAACCACTGATAATATGAAGAAAAACACCAATAAATATATGTTCTGTGACACTTACCCAAAACTTCCTCTAAATGGAAGGAACTGCCGTGTGTTGGATGCCAACACCAACTTTAGCGGTTGTTTTTTGAAACTATCCCAGAAAAATTTGGTGGAGGTTTAAAGCTCTTCCAAATAAAAAAATAACCACCACTAAATGTCTATTTTCTTATAATGGTTTCACTATATATAAAATAGGGTTCAAATAATCCTTCAGCAAACCGTACAACTTACACTTAGATAATTCAAAGATCTTTTAGAGCCCTTTGACTATATATTAATACTTCGGACTAGAAGAATTATATTTAGGTAGTATTAATATCTTTCTAAAAGATCAATAATAAAATCAATCCAAATTTTATAGATCCCAATATCTTTGAAAAATAGAAGCAATATAATTCTAGAAAAACTATAGTTCTAAAAAATCATCACAAAAAATTAGAAAATTTATTCACCATCCAAACGACGTTTTTGGACTTTGATGCAAACTAATTAAATCAATATAAAATTATTTTATTTCCATTGAATCAGGTTTCGAGATATTCCAATATTTTATAACTTGCAGTGAATCAAATACAATATTTTTTCAAATCTATTCACTACAGAGTTGCAAAATTGCTGAAGAAAATTCCATGATTTTTTAGAGCACCAAAACAACCTTTTCAGGCTTCGTCAAAATCTAATGAAGTTTAGATATATCTATTATATATACAATGGTATAAGTATCACATAAATACATTTAATTTATCTTGAGATATCATCAAAATTCAGAGGCAACTTTATACTAAAAACTGTAATGTCACTTCAATAGTTTGTAATTACTTTGGTGAATTTTTACACCATCAAAACAACTGAATTGTATTTATACACTACTAGATTAAGAAATAGGATCATATTATCTTTCAAATGAAACAAAAACCACATGATTATGGGTAATATTTCTTCATATATAAAATATACACTGTGACATACTAAATTTGAAACACTTAAACAAAATCATTAGAAAACAAATAATGATGGGTTGGAGTAATTATAAAAATGAAACCAAGATGAGAATTAAAATTATCCACTAAAAAAATAATATATCTCATGAAGAAGTTAGAAAAATAAAATGTTTTACTATTAAATCAAAAATTTATATTACTTATTACTCATCAGATGTAGAGTTATAGGGAAATAATAGTAATGATGTAGATCAATTTTCTAAAGGAGTTTATAAAAGAATGATGGGATACTTGGGAAGAAACAAAAGATATTATCTTATAGAGGGTTACATTGGTATCATAAAAAGTAATGTTTCTTACAATGATTCTATTTAATTTATTTATTATTAATATAGAAGGAAGGTACATATAAAACCAAAATTCTTAAAGCTAAAATGAAATAACAAGTGGATGAAAAAAAGAGATACCTTACAACTATATGGATCTTTACTAAGGACTTAGATCCTAGTGAAGAATATTGTTTTAAAAAGGAACATGAATATCTATTCTTGATGGATTCTTAAAATTAGGTTAGTGAATTTGATTCTGAAACTTCTGGATTTGATTTTGAAAAACCTTTGATTGGTGATTTATATGATGAAATTTAAAGGTTACAAAATGATGTTTTAAAGATTCTATATTTTTATAAATAACTCAAGAATAATAATAAGAAACTTGTTATGGAAATAAATGTTACTTTAAAAAAATGAAATGATGAGGAATATCGATTCAAACACTAATGATAAAATCTATACATATTTATATTCTACTCAAAAGGAAAACTATAAACTCAAGGATTATCATTCTGAAAATAATGAGGATGAAGAATTAAAATTTTATTTTTTTCTATATGAAAATAAAAAAATAAAAAATGAATTCAAAAATTTAGTGAAATATATTTCTATATTTTTTCAAGGAAGGAAAAGTTACGATAAAATGGTAAGTATGAAAAAAATAAATAAATTAAAAATCTGGACTAGGTTATGATAACTAAATACCTAACATGTATAAGATGTTTTTTTATAATAATTTAAAAAGGAATTGTTTCTACAAATATTTGTTTTACATGTAAGATGAAAGGAAATCATGAAAGTGAGTGTTCATTGAGATTTAAAAAATTTCACAAACACTCTAATTACATTATTTATAAATCATTATACTTAATATTATCCATGAATAAATGTTTAAAATCCATTTGGATTCTTAAAAATTCTTATTCTAACCTAATGGGAATAAATGTTTCATGGGTACAAATGTGTCATAAATCTAACTTTATAGGATACATGCCTTGTGAGTTAGAGAAAGTAAATATGGTATATGGATAATGGATGTTCTAGACACATTATAGGTCTTTGATCAAAATTTATATCATTTAAAAAATATGAAGTAGGTAATTTTACATTTTGTGATAATTATAATGGAAAGGTTTATGGTTTTAGAGAGGTTTACATATCAAAATATATTATCATTTCAAATGTTTTATATATTTAATTCATAAAACATATTTTGATTATAATTTCTCTATTATGAGATGATGAAAAACCTATAAAATTTCAAAATGATAAGTGAATAATTTTTAAAGATGAATTTATCCTATTTTATGAAAATTGAAAATATAATAAATATTCTATCAATTTTTACGAACTAAATATAAAAAATGTTAAGTTTTTAAGTGTTACATAGTTATATAAAATTTTATAGAATAGGAGGCTTGGAAAAGATAATTTAATGTTTTTTCACATACTATCTAATAACCAAAATGTCTTATCGATTCTTGAATTAATGCTGGATAATGCCACAATTTATTATTCCTTCATAAAATCTAAACAACACTAATAAAGTTTTAGACTATTAAGAATGTTCAAACTATAAGATCTCTCCAACTCATTCATCTTTATTTTTTTAGACCAATATAAACTACCGAACTTGGTGGTAAAAGGCATGTTTTTAAATAGTTTATGACTTTAGTAGATATAAAAAAATTTATTTTTTAACTCATAAAAATGAAACTATTTAAATGTTTTTTACTTATTTTAATTTTTTTTAAAAAAGGATACTAAATTTTATCATGAATTTCCCTTGGATTTGATAAATCATTAATTGGATTTGTTTTTAATATGATGTAATTTAGTGTGTGAAAAAAATCAATAGTTGGATTCCATGAAACATGAAAAAGAATAACTTTTACATGTTGGTTAATAAAATGATAACGTTTCCCACATCTACATGGGAAATGAGAAGAGTAAGGTATTACTACCTATGAATACCTGACAGGATAAATTCTAGGCAGTAGCTATAAATTAAATTATTTTTGTGCTTATATTTGTATGAGAACATGAAAACTGATGATGGAGATATTCCATTACCATTTAAAATAGTTGGGAAATACTTGAGAGTTCTAGCTACTGTGTACAACTGTGAGTTGTTATTACCAATGGTAAAATCTAGTTTTTATGGGATATTGGAGTGTTTTAACTTTCAAAGAATCCATCCTAATGCGCTTTTTAATTTACTATTAAATTTCAATTCCTAATACCTTGGATATTGTTTTGAGAATATTGGATAAATCCTGGATAAAGTGGAATTCATTCTGAATTTATTTGAGAAATTCTATTTTTGGAGTTCCCAGTATATGGAAAATTCCCTAAACATATGAATATGGATTAATCATGTGAACTTAATCTAGTCATATGACTCCTAATGAATGAATAAACTTATCATAATAGACTGATAATATTACTTCCCTACTAAGCATACAACTTTGAGTTACCTTAATTTAAAAATAGAAAATTCCCAATCACAAGTCATCACTATAAAATGTCCCCACAAGTCTTGGAGTTCATCTTATGTATTTTTTTAAGGAAATAAAATGAAAAATACATCATGAATATGACTTTCATAGTGGATATTCATACTTTGTTAGATCATATGAATTATACATAAGTCTTTCAGAAGTCTGTATGACTTCATCCATTATAAGGATTTAAAGTACTAAGTATACAACTTTAGTGTATGACTTGAATACTGCATAAATTTGAAAATTTAGAATTCATATGAATTTTAAAGTAGTACTTAATGAAGTAACCTATATAGGGAATGCATTTTATATATATAAATTTTTTATAATTCTTTTTTATAAAAGGTGAGATATGTAAAGGTCACATTTAATATTAGGAGATATGTATGGGTGACTCAGAAAATCTAAAGGCTACATAGAATATATATAGACCCATGTGAGGGTAACAAAAAAAAAAGGATATATAAATTAATTTGTGTTTCCATAATTCTTTATTTTGAGGAAAAATAAAAATAGATGGTGAAAAGACTGCTTGACTATGTTCAAAACATCATAAATATTTAAAAATAAACAATATATGACTGATATATTAATGTTCATGTTGGGGGATAAGATGATTAAATCCTTAATAATGTTTGTAAATTCAGATATGTTGAATTTATTTCTTTTTTTTTCAAGAATAATTAATGTGAAGTCACATAGAATATCAAGTTATTATTCAAAGACTGTATCATTTATGAAGTGAGTTTTTTGAGAATAAGGATAATGAGAAAACTTAGTTTTGATATGTTTTATTCTACAAAAAGAAGTTTCCATGTATAATTTATTTCTCCATGCTGTAAGGTGAGTTCAACACCACAAGTAGTTGGGATTTATTTTTTTAATATAGCTATGGAAATTAATTTGTGGATTTAGTAGAAATATTTTAATTTGAAGAATAAATTTAATCCAATCATACTAAAAAATTAAAGAAATACTTTATTCAATATTGTGAGATGCATTCAATGAGGTTATTATAGGAATGCAACTTGAGTTGAAAAGTTATAATATTAAATAAAATGGGAAATAAAAAACTGTGTATTCTATTATGGTGTGTTGATGTCCATAGAAATATAAGAAAAAATATGATGACTTTGTATGATTGTGAACCTACCTCACCACATGAAGATAGAAGAAACTACACAAGGGTGTGTTTATTGCATGACTAGATGTAGAAAGAAACTATGATTCCACTGGGATTCTATATGGTTACATAATAGGATGATCATGAGGTAATACCTATACTATGTGGTTTGAAGGTAGAACTAAACCTATGACCAAACGCCTCCCATGTGGTCCTAAAAAAACCATCCTCATAAATATCTGATTTGTTGAAAAAACCAATAGAGTATGGTGAGAACACAATAACACACTCCTTATTACATGATCAACTATCTTGAAAAATGGTTAATCATATTATTTATATAAATTAATTGTTTTATTTTAGGAAAATGGAAATAGAGATATGAATGATAATGAAGATCAAGAGGAATTACCTGAAGAAACTCATAGGTAATCCTTGGGCCTTAAAATAACTTCCTTCATAAAGTATTTTTCATGAGGCTAATGAAAAAACCTTATTTAATGTGATGATACCACATGGATACACTTATATCATGTGCCTAACATGTTTATTATGATACATATGGAGGAAATCATGCATATGTATCTGCCATACAAGCTCACCATGCGGGTCAGGCCCATTCACGTACCTACTGTACAAGTTAGCCTATGAACACACGCTTTCTAAGATGATTTACCCTCTTCATGGGGTATGAATGTAGATACTATCCATTTCCATATACCATGTAGTATAAACCCTCCCAATATGCATCTACTATAAGGGATGGATCCCCCCGGTTTATAAGTATCATGTTTGATGGTCCCTCCTAGCGTGCATTTACCACATGATAAGGCACCTACAAATGCGCATCTACCATGATGAATGCCTCTTCATACAATGTACCGACCACATAGGATGGTCCAATTTTCATTCAAATCATGATTTTTATATTCTTTTAGGTTTTATAAACCCATCCTCTAAATGATATCTAAATATGAGGTATGCAATCAATCAAATAAACCCTTATGCAAAGAAAGCCCCAAAAATGGTAGGATGAGACTACCTCTAAAGAAACCAGATTTATTGGTTCAAGGAACATGAACCAAAATTGACCCCTTATATCATAGACTCCATTGATAAAATGAGTCTCTGTGTTTTCATCCAATATAGGTAGAACCCTTAAGTGAAGGACAATTGTAGATTCCCTTGATAACATGGTTCTTTATTAGAAAGAAACTAGAGAGGTCTCTCCCAGACCAGTGATGGATTTATTCTTTATTCAACAAGACATGGAATCTTAGTAAATTTATCCTGGATTAATCTCATAGTCTTTCTTTCATGATTCCATACTTCTCCTACCATTATATTTGAACCTACATATCAATACATAGGAAGATAGGAGGATGAGTATCCTCCTAGGTGTAAGTCCCAATCAGGGTTCTTATCAATCATGGATTTATTCTCTAATAAAAAATTCTATATATACCATAACAGTAGCCTTAGTTTTTAATATCCATACAAACCTATTTTTTCACTCTCATATAATGTGTTTAATCCTTTATTATATATCGTTTCTCATAACAAGTACTAATATTATGGGATTTGGGATATGGGTTGATCATGCCATTATCAAAATTAAATTTTCTCCAATATGGACCTAATAATAGGTGTAATCCCAAAATATCGATACCTTTATCTAAGAAACTTATTTCTTTCTACATTGTAGGGAATCAAAAATGCATAAGCCTTGTTTGATACTATATTGTTGAATTTTTCTTGACATAGATTTCCCCACATAAGGATGTTAAATTAAAAAGATAAAATTTTAGTCACATGAAATAAAAATTAATCAAAAAATCCTTAACAAAATATTTTAAACTACATGGTAATGTCCTACCCCATGACCTTAAACTATTCACTTTGTACTATATGGGATTTCAGTACTGTTTTTATGGGGTACATAGGACACCTCTTAGAGGTTCAAACTCAATATAATTAATATTCCATTTCCATATTTATGGGACTATATTAATAATGGGATCATCTATTTCCTTAAATATCTAATATATGTTCCTATGAGATTAGATTTTGTAATACTCCCAGATTCTATATGTATTTCCTTTGAAAAAAATCTTAATATATTCAATAACTTTCCTTACAAGAAACCCAGAGTCTATGTAAACCATAATATAGTAAACTGTTATAACCTATCCATTAAATTATAAGGTATTAATAGTAATAAACCCTTTATTAAAATATTTATAAATGTTTTTATTAATGAAAATGTATTAATTAATTAAAAATAAATAAGTACTCAATTTTTAGTAATGTTATTTTACTCTTTAAAAATATCTTTTCTTCAGAAATGGTTTATATCTCACTTTGCATGAGAAATTTTTAATTAATTTATACCATCTTTAAGAAACTATATTTGTGTATATGAATATAATTTTTAAAATTATCCTATAAATATTACCTTAGGGTGAATTGTTATGATTTTTCTAAAAATATTTATTTTCCATTGTATAGTGAAAAATACCATTTTTTGTAAAAATTGTCATTTATTTTCAAGTAAATATCTCATTCTGTTTTTAATTTATTCTTAAAGTAACCTAGTTATCATTTAATTATAAATATTAAAATTAATTACATAGGAATAATTATTATACTTTGTTTTGGTATAAGTTAATTTTGGGCTAAGAACAACATTTTTCAAAATGCCTGTTTTTATACACACAATGTGTTTTTATCTTAATAAATAAATTTAATATCTATTAATTAATGATTTTAATTAAATTTATAGATTATATATTAATTATATTATTTTAGTATTAATTTTATTGTTTTTACAAGCAAGGAATGAAAGTAAATTATGTTTTATGATTAAAAATTCAATTTCTAAAAATAGGTTTTCATTATGGTTTGCGTGCTTAATTAAAAATAAATTCTAAAACTTATAGAAATTGAATATGGTAAAATGGAATACATATTTGGAATCATCATAATTAAGATAATTAAATATGGTCAAATTAATTTTTGGTCATAATAAATAGTAGAAATAGTAAAATTTTGTTATCATGACTAAGGTTAAAAAGGTTTACCGGGCAGGGGTATAAACCGTGAGAGAATGGTAGGATTTTCACAAATACCTATAAAATTATTATTGTATGAATATATTTAAAACTTATATTATCCTAAATTTTAATCACTAGAAATTTGTCTCCACTTTACCTTGAAAGCGACCTTAAATCATTGAGATATTTTAATAAATTTCATGTGTGTCCCTCCCCTCCCTTATAAATGGGCACCTCTTCACCTCCATTATAAACACCATTTATGAATTCTGGAATGGAAAATACCTACTCTAAAAAACTTCCCATAATCCTCAAATTCATCATAATTCTTATGTTATTCTCATAAGACCAATCCTTCAGGGCTTAAGGAGTAAGCCAATAGAGGTCTCTCAAAGAAGAGGTATAGATCTTAACCAAGATCTTTCAATTTTAGTTCTTATTATACTTCCTATAATTTTTTTATAAAAAAGTTATTAATATAGTACAATAAATATATTTAGATGTTATTATGATTATTTCAAAACCATTTACAACCTATTATCAATCCAATGGGAGATAAAAGTATCGCTCATGCATACATGTGGACTACCATCTCCACGCAGCGATATGAATCATTTTCCACCAACATCATTCATGGTTCATTTTTATGATATATTTAATTTTTATATTTGATATTTATATTTTAATAATTATTATATAAAAATGAATTAATATTTAACTTTATTTTATTCTATCTATCAAAAAATAAAAATATCACTCATGCGTACGTATGGATTACCATATCCACAAAGTAATGTAATTAATTTTTCATCACTTATTTATATGAATAGTTATAAATATTTATTAATTTAATATATATGATATATATATAATTATTAAAATTATGTATATTAATTAACTATGATCAAAGTGCAAATCGCCAAACCAGAACATATAAGGAAAATGAAGCAGTTTACACCCAAAATGATGATCATAATAAAAGATTAATAATGAATGGGTGTTAAGATGTTATATGTAAACCATGTTTGGTATTATAGGTATTATTATGATTTTGGTATAGAGGTATAATAAATTTAAATTTATTATATAGGAGGTTAATGCACTTATGATGAAAGAAAAACTTAAGGTAAGGGTTTTATGTTACCATATCATTTTACCATGATTATTTGGAATTAAATTTTATGATGATGAAATTATATGATCCATATATTACAAGCATTATTTATTTTATTATACTTATATAGATTTAATTTTCTTCCTTTCATTTTACTTTCTTTAAGTACTCGAGAGACCAATAGAATGTTTTCTTCCATGTCCATATTTTCTTTAAGATATTTTCAAGGATATTTTTAATATTATACAAAGATATATTATAGTAATTTTTACCCATGTTTTAATTTATATATTTTTTAAAGGATTATTATTTTTATTTTTCTAAAAAGGTGCTTCAGACTTTTTATCAATAATATGATATGAATTTTTTTAACATACACATCATGAACGACTTTATTCACCATCATGGATAATCTTTTCTTTATAAATTACGTTATAAGTTTCCTTTGTTATTTTCAAAGAAATTTTTTTCCGTAATATTTTGGAATTTTTTAGATTCTAAATAATTTATTTCAAACAAAAAGGTTATTTTACTCAAGAAATTTTAAAGTTATATTTTAAATTTATTTTTATCAATAACAACATCCTTGGATGTTTCATATGATTTACTGAGGATATGATCCAATGTTACCATATTTATTATTTCTTTGGATGGATAATGATTATGATGATGATATGTTTATGAAACCTATATCCTTTACCTAGGTAATGATTCAATGATATGATGAATATTTTATGCTGTTATGGAACACATATGTATGGTTTTCATTCTATGATGGGTGGGTCGGGAATTATATATCCCTCTAATACATTGGGTAAAGAAGGATACCTCATGAGATAATAAGGAACAAACTGGTGAGTGAACCCAGTTTAATAATGGAATTTATCCAATAAGATATTCTTTTAAGTGAACCTTGAATAGTGAAATGATAAAATAGGGTGTGAACCCAATCAACCATGATAGTCTGGGTAGTGATACATCACTAAGGAAATGATTTTATATGCTTGTGTTTATGAAAAAACTTATATCTTATGCTTAATATATGTTTCTATAGACTGTTATTGATTATTTATGATTTCACACTATTATGTTTATGTCATTTGTTTGAAAATAATTTACACCAAGTTTCATAATTAAAGATCTTTTTTTTATTGGGTATGATTATTTTATGTCTCGATCATGTTCTCATACACTTATGCTTATCTTATGCCTACTTATAGCCATTTATTGACATCTCTTATATTTAACCTTTCTAAGCATTTGATATCATTCTTTCATATGTTTCTCATCCCTAGGTTATGAAGAAGGTTTTTATGTATGAAATTTATAAGAAGGGTTATAGTTTTGAAGAACTTAATTCAAAATTATGTATCACTTTTACATAACATATTTCATGTATCTATGTTTACAAATAAACTAGACCTATATAGTCCATAGACATGTAATGTTGTGAAATTTATTTAATATCATCTAAAATGATGTAATATTTATGTATGAAAAGCATGGGTCTCTATAGTTGGTATCAAAGACAATGTTTAGTAACTTTTAGAATCTAGGATGAGGAAACATTAGTGAGAATCCTTAGGATAAGCCTAAGAATATAATAACATCCTAAGTTATGGTAAATAAAAGAGTAATATTTTCCTAATCAAATATATCCCTGTATGGATAGTACAAATGGATGTGGTCTTGAAACTTTGGTATATAAGGGTAAGTACTCTGAAAAGAGTTAGATGAGTGTATCTTGACCATCATTCTAGTGCCTGGGGAATGATTCCTAACCGCACACTTGGTTTGAAACTCTCAGTGGATATTCTTAGTTTAATTCACATTTTATTTAAGATCCATCATAAAGGATTTAAATAGATAACGACCTTGGATCACCTAGTTTAAACCTAATGTGTCATAGATTTAAAAGAAGATGTAATGATTTAGACATCCTATAAATGATTTCCATGATTATATGATTTACCACTATGATCATTGTTGCTCATACTATTCTTTTTATTTTCAGTCAATGATTGGAACTAGACAGAACAATATTAATGTTTAATGTGATGGACAATGAAATGATTTCCCCCTTGAGAAATCAAATTTTATGGGATATGGAATGAAAAATATTATTTCCATGATTAGAAAACATTCTCAGGACATGGATCATGTTGATATTCCAAATGAGAAAAGGAAGGGACATTTTACTATTGATTCCTTCACGATTCAAAACCAAATTTCTTTTAGTGGTTTCACTAATCAACTAATTATTGATAAATTGATCTATACCACTGAAAATATATTCTTTTTCTCTAGTTCTTATAACATAAAAAGGTTATATTAGATGTATATAGTTTGAAAGGTGAAGTGTATCGATGGTGGACTCTTATCAATAATACGAGTCAATGGGATGAAAACTCCATAGAGTGGGATGATATTTGGAGCTTAAGTTTTATTAATTACTTTTCTTGCACTATTTTTCTAAAGATGGAGAAGGAATTCTACGATTTTAAGAAGAAGGATGATGAATCAGTTGGAACCTGTGAGGAAATTTTTACAAGACTTGTAAGGTATGATTCTAGTATGATTATTGAATTGGAAAGTAATAGTGATCAATTATTAAGTGGCTTAAAACCAAGTCTATAAAGGGTGTTATCCATAAGAGAATTCAATAGCTATAAAGAAATTGTTCAATGTGATATAAGATTGAAATAGAGATTAGAGTCACCCATCAATCTCATTGTTTTTATAATATAACAAATGTAATTAAAAGAAAATTATAATAACAAAAACCATGGAGAGAAGAAGAAAATTTTTCCTTTATGCTAAAAGTGTTGAAATAAGCATGTAGGAAATATTATTTAGGGGTCCAGTAAATATTTTAGGTGCAAGAAAAAAGGTCTTCAGGTAATCAAATGTAGATGTAATGGGAAGAAGTTAGCTAATGATGAAAAATGGAGAGAAATATCTATATAATGAACCACTGACCCTAAAATTATCTAATTTCCAGGACTATAAACATTATTCTAACTGATGGTTGAAACCAAGGGTTAATGAATATGATCAACATTAGAAACCTCTTAAGCATAGAGATAGAGAGAAATATTATGTGATCGTTATTGTTAATGTGAGGTGTGATAATGAAGTGGTGAAAGGTAAATATACCATCCACTCCAAAACTACTAATGTATCTTTTTATTCTGGTTATACCCACTCTTTTATATCTAATTTTTTTTTCTATTGTTATCAAATTAACACCTTAATAAATAAATGCTGACATAGCAGTAAAAATTATTAATGTTATGATTATAATATCTCAAGTCTATAAATCTTACCCAATATATGTTTGTGGGAATATACTCCCTAAAAATATTTTTATTTATCCTCTAGTTAAATTTGATGTGATTTTGGGCATGGATATAATATATTGATATAAATCCCATATCAATTTCGAAGGAAGGGAAGTTACATTTTATATTCTGAACTAACCAATTATTATCTATTTGTGGGAGCATAAATGTGAACTTCCAATGGAAATTACATCCACTTAATGGGTATTAATTCCAATTTAACATGGGTATTTATTTTATATGGTTGGGGATAAACTCTATATTGATAATATTTCTATTGTATGATAATTTTTTGATGTATTTCTAGAATATTTTCTTTGTATTCTTCCAAATTATGAAGTTGATTTTTTAGTAGAACTCATTACTAATGCTACACCTATTTCAAAGAATCCATATAGAGTGGCCCCGAATGAATTGCAGGAATTGAAGAAAAAAATCTTGGAGAATATTAATAAGGGATTCATTCGACCAAGTGTGTCACAATGGGGAAAACCTATAATTTTTTAAGAATATAGATGGTTCAATGCGACTCTACATTGATTATCAAGAACTCAACAAGGTCACAATCAATAATAAGTACTGTCTTTCCTATATTTATGGTTTGTTTGATCAATTATGAGGAGATGAATACTTTTATGAGATTTATCCTTGATGTAGAAACTATCAGTTAAGGGTCAAAAGAGAAGAAATACCCAAGAAAAATTTCTGTTTTAGGTATAGACACTATGAATTTATAGTGTTTCCATTTAGTCTTATTAATGTCCCCGATATCTTCATGGATTTAATGAATAGAGTCCTCAGATATTTACTTGATTAGTTTTTGGTAGTCTTTATTAATAAAACTATTATATATTCCAAGATAAAGGAAGAGCATGAAGATCAATTTTGGATTGTACTGAAGTCCCTAAGGAAGGAGAAGTTGTATAAAAAATTTACCAAGGGTGAATTTTGGATATAGAAATTTTCATTTTTGGGTCATATAACCTCAATAAAGTGTGTATATATGGATACATAAAAGTTATAAATTATTTTACATTATCCCATAAAAACCACTATGACTGAAATCTATAGTTTACTTGGATTTGATAGATATTATCAATTTTTTTGAAGGATTTATCACATTTATCTAATCCAATATCCACGCTAACTCATAAGGGAGTTAAGTTACTTTAGATAAATGAGTGTGAATAAAATTTCAAGTAATTTAAGAGAAGTTTGGTTAGTGAACCTATGCTCACACTACCCTATAGTGGAGAAGGGCTTGTGATTTAAAATTATGAATAAAATAAATGGCTATAATATTTTCTCATGAAGAATAATATGCTGAGAGATTATGCATCACACCAATTAAATGTTCATGAAAAAAA
The DNA here is from genome assembly GCA_963277665.1 of Viscum album. Classification (NCBI taxonomy): domain Eukaryota; kingdom Viridiplantae; phylum Streptophyta; class Magnoliopsida; order Santalales; family Viscaceae; genus Viscum; species Viscum album. The sequence goes on from CAUJRU010000110.1 coordinate 307,722, forward strand.
ACCCAACTCATTATTTAGTGTTAGTAGTGGTAATATTTTCATTAAAGATATGGAGGCATTATATTTATAGATAAATGGGTGACAAATATAATGATCATAAAATTTTAAATTATATATTTACCCTTAATGAGTTGAATATTCACCAAATAATATGGTTGGATTTGATTAAATATTATGAATTCTTAATACACTACTAACCCGTGAGAACGAAAAATGTGGTTGACGATTTGAGTTAAAAAGATCATTATACCTTATCTATTATAGGGAATAAAAATATATAATATTTATGGATTTGAAAAGGAGGGACCTTTAAATATTTCATGAAGGGGATAAATATTATCTTTCTCAAATGATTTTTCAACCACATATATATGTAAATATTAAAGAGTTGAAAATGAATGATGTGGATATATAAAAGGAGGTGAGAAATTTTCCAATGTTAAAACATTATTTTGATCAAATGAAAAGGTTTAGGAATTGAGTATGTGTCCCATCATTAAGAGACATGAATAATGGATTATTGGAATAATATCATATCTCATCATTCTATATTCATCCTAGATGTACGAATATGTATATAGATATAAAAGATTATTTATGATAGGACAACATGAAGAGGGATATTATAGAGTATGTATCTCAGTTCTTGGTATATCACTAATATAATAATGAGAGAAAAAATTCTAAGTATATGTTACAACTATTACCCATACCATAATATAAATCGGAATTAATTACCATGGGATTCATTATAAGACTTCCCAAAACATACAAAGGACATAATGATATTTGGGTTGTATTTGATCACCTTATGAAAAAATCTATTAATAACAGAGAATATTTCTCTCTTGATCATATTTCCATGATATATATTATAGAAGTGGTAAGGTTACATGGGTACTAAATTCTATTGTATCTGATCGAGATCCTAGTTTTACCTAGAATTTTTGGAGAAGGATTTTGAAAGACCTAGATATATAGTTGTGTTTCAGTACTACTTATCATCCTCATATAGATAGTCAATATAAAAGGAACATTAAAACCCTAGTGTATATGTTGAGATCCTATCCACTATATTTCAAAGGTGGTTGGGATCATCACCTTCATCTAGCTGTGTTTTCTTATAATAATAAAATTCACTCAAGAATTTAGATGGAACCTTATGAATACCTTTATAGAAATAACTATAGAAATTTGACATACTAAGATTAAGTTAGATAAAGAAATATATTTGGACCTGAGATATCTAAGGAAATTACAAAGACGGTTAGATCCATTCAGTAGTTTATCAAGGAAGCTCAGATTCAAAAGATAAGTTATATTGAAAACTCTTAGTGAGATCTAGAATTCAACATTGGTGAGAAACTTTTCCTATGGATTTCTCCCTGTAACAAGTTTATGAGATTCAAAATTAAGAGAAAGATGATCCCTAAGTATATCTTTTCTTTCAATATTATTGATCGAGTAGGTACTGTATATTATAGCTTGGAACTCTCACCATAACTCTCTCAAGTTCACGATGTATTCCATGTATCTCTCCTGAGGATGTACATATATGACCCTTCACATGTAATGAACTCATAGGTTATACTACCAGATCATGGTATTTCCTATGAAAAAAACTAGTATAATTATTATATCATATGGATAAATTTCTATCAAACACTACTATTCACATGACTAAATATATTTTTAGGAATTCAAAATTTTTGGAAGCGATATAGGAACTTGAGGATGTGATGAAGTAATGATATCCTCATTTTTATACTAGAGTGATAAAATTTAAATAGTGAAATTCGTTTTAAGGGGGTTAGAATGTAACACCCCAATATTTTATATGTATTTAAATTGAAATGAAACTTGAAATATTCAATAGTTTTCCTTACAAACTAAACCAATTCTATATGAATTTTTATATAGTGAATGGTTATAACCCAACTGTTAAATTTAAAAGTATGATAAATACGTACTCAATTTTTAGTAAAGTCATTTTAGGCTTTAAAAATATGTTTTCTTCAAAAATGGGATTTATCACATCTTTGTACATGAATTTTATAATTAAATTATACCTTTTTTAGAAAATTTATTTTATAAAATTGATATAATTTTGAAAATAATCATTCCAATATTATATTAGGGTGAATCATTAGGATTTTTTTAAAAAGATTTAATTTTTTTGTGAATAGTGAAAAATACTGATTTCTTGTAAAAAAGTATCATTTATTTTCAAGTAAATATACCATTATGTTTTGAATTTGATATTAAATTAATAGAATTATCATTTAAATTTAAATAATAAAATTAATTAAAAAGAAATCATCATTATACTTGATTTCAGTATAAGTTAATTTTTGGGCTTAAAACACATTTTTCTCAAAAAACTCTTTTTATGCATGCAGTGTGTTTTTATCTTAACTAATTAATTTAAGCTCTATTGATTAATTTTTATAATTAATTTTTTTATCATATATTCAATATAATATTTTATCATTAATTTTGTGGTTTTAACAAGTACGGAATGGAAGTAAATTATGCTTTAGGCTTAAAAATTCATTTCTTGAAAATGAGTTTTCATTGCAGTATACACACTTAAATAAAATTAAATTTTTCCACTTATAGAAATTTAATCTAGTAAAATAGATTTAGTATTTATAATCATTGTAATTAATATAATTTAGTAATTTCATCTTAATTTTTGGTCATAGTGAATAGTAAAAATAGTAAAATTTGATTACCATGATTAAGATTAAAACAGGTTTATCGAGGGTTAAACTATGAGATAAGGGAAGAATTTCCACCCAAACTTGTCAAATTATTGTTTTTTGAATAAATTTCATCCTTTTATTATCCAAAATTTTAATCCTTATCAATTTAGATCCACTTTCCCATAAAAGTGACCATAAATCATTGAAATCTTTTAAGTAATTCTATATGTGACTCTCCCATCACTTATAAAAAAGAACCTATTTTAATACATTATTCACATAATTTGTGCCTTATATATCAAAAAATAAATACTAAAATATCTTACAAGAATCCATCCCTTCATCTTAGAGCTTCTGGTCTTCTCTGAAGACCAATCCTTCAAACCATAAAGAGTAAGCCAAAGAAGGTCTTTCAAAGAAGGGGTTTAGATCTTAACCTAGATCTTTCAATTTTATTTATTCTTATAATTCTTCTAAAAAAGTTGTATCCATCAAAACGTGATTAATATATTATTATAATTATAATAATATGTTCTTATTATGATGGAACAATCATTTACCACTTCTTCTCAATCCAATGGGTGATGAAAGTATAACTTGTGCGTACGTGCGGACTACCACCTCCATGTAGTGATATGACATATTTTACACCAAAATAATTAATTACTGGTTATTATGATATATTTAATATTTAAATATAAAATTTATTTTATAATAATTATTCTATAAATATGAAATGATATTTACCTTTATTTCGTTCTATCCATCAAAAATTGAAACGTCACTCGTGCCTATACACGAACTACTATCTCTATATAGTTATATGAATTGTTATAAAATATGTGTTTGATGAATATATATGATATTTATACCATGAATAAAATTATGTATATGTTGGAACCATGGTCAAAGTACAAGGACCAAAATCACTAAACCAAAACATAAATAACAAATTAAATAGTTGACACCCAAAATGATGATGATAATGAAAGATTGTTAATGAACGGGTGATAAGATGTTATAAGTACAAAATGAATGATATTATAGGTACTATTATGGTTATTTATATAATTATAATAAATTTAAATTTATTATATAGGTGGATACAGTTCTTACTTAAAAATACAAACTTGATTTAAGGGTTTTATGTTACTATCACATTTTTTCTGGAATTGTTTATGATTAATTTTTTTGATGAAGACGTTATATGATATATCTCTATCAATTAATTTTCACTTTATTATCATAAGTTTATTTATATGTATTTTATGTTTTGATTTAATTTTACCTTCTTTAAAAATTTTTCAAGAATGTTTTTAAAATTCTACAAATATTTATTAATGTAATTTTATCCCATTTTTGTATTTCTATATTTTTTAAAGTAATATTCTTATCATTTTTTGAAGAAAGTACTTCATAATTTTTTCTAATAATTCAGAAGGATTTTTTTGTTTTAAAAAACACTACATGAATGAATTTATTTACCATTATGAATACTATTTTATCTGAATATTACTTTATATGATTCATTGTATATTTTAAAGGAAATTTTTTCCCTTAATATTTTTGAAATTTTCATATTCTAAATAAATTATTTCAAATAAAAGGGTATCTTCTTCAAGAAATGTTCCGGTGATCTTTTAAAGGATTTTTTATCTATAAAAACATCCTTTGTTATTTGTTATGATTTATATGGGATATGATACAATGTTACCATCTTTATTATTTTTCTGGATGGTTGATGATTATGATGAATAAACTTTTATGAAATCCATATCCATCATATTGGTTATTTTTTTTATGATATGATGAATGTTTTTTATCTTATAGAACACATATGTATGGTTTTAATTATATCCCAGATGGGATTGATATTATATATTCCTATAAATCATTTTCTAAATAAAGATATATCATGAGATAATAAGGACTGGAATAGGGAGTGAACAGAATTAGTAAGAGACTTTATAAAATAATATAGTCTTTTGAGTGAACTTTGACTAAGGAAATGATAGAATGAGGAGTGAACCCAATCCACTATGACAGTCTTTCTAGTGATCGTTGACTAAAGAAATGATTTTACATTCTTATGTGCATTCCAAAAAATTATGTCTTATGATTATGAATTTTTTTAATGGATCATGATTGATTATTCATGATTCCACACTCTTATGTCTTATGCTATTTTTAACAAAACATTATTCCATTTTTAATGATTAAAGATATTTTACTTATTGAGTATGACTATTATAAGTCTTGATCATATTCTCATAACCATATTCTTATATTATGTTCACTAATGATCATTGATTGATGCCTATTAGGTTTACCCTTATTGATCGTTTTAGATCACCCTTTCTTATGTTTCACTTCCCCATGTTATGAAGAAAGGTTTTAAGTATGATATATCTAAGAAGGGTTCTAGTTGTAAAGAACATAATTTGAAATGATGTAGATATTCTATACACCACTTGTTTAAATACCCAAGTTTACAAATACAATAAACTTATAAAGTCCTCGGGCACATATGAATGTGGAATGTATTTAATATTCATCTGAAATTATGTAATATTTATGTATTAAAAAATGGGTCACTAATGATGTCCTTTCTCCAATTCCAATTTCCTCAAGGATTATTCAATTTGGTTTATATTCCCAATGAAATCATTCCCCAAACTAGAGGCATATATTCTTTTTGGGTGATCACTATATCTTTCTCATTCAGTCCATATTCCCAATGAGATGATATCTTTCTCATAGGGCCATAATCCTTGTCCTTCCTAACCAATAATAATTAAAAAATATCCCTTTTTATGTTTAATAGAAAGGACCAATCATGCGTAAGTACCACACAGTCCATTTCTAAGCATCTTTCTCCAAGACATTTTTCTGCATGAAATTAAACTATATGGATTAATCCTTTTCAAATAACTTTAATAAGTTTAACATTCCCCATTAAATGACACCAAAATATGTGATTTATTATTAATTTCATAATGATACATATGAATTACTTTTCATGGACTCTATCCCATCACCAAAAACATTGACTACTTCCCGGGATAATGATAAATTCTAGAGAACCTAGTTGTGTGGATTTAAACCACAAAACTCCCAAACCAATGCATCATTAATAATAAAAAATATGGAAAAACTCGGATATATACTAATGGTACCATCAATATAAAACTCTAAAACATACATATTCTCATATCCATGAGATATATCTAATGTATACATATATTCACATCAACTCATGTTAGTGATCTACTTATGGAGCATGGGTAACTAGTCCCACACTTGAACTTGGTAAAGATTCATGAAATCTTTCTAAAATATATAAGATAGTATAGAAATACCCTAAAAAAGCATGATGATCCCAAACTCCAACCGTATTGACCAATGAAAATTCTAAAGTGTTTCTGGTAAAACCCCTTTAGTAATCGCTCACTTTTGGAAAGCATGTCTATAGTGACATCCATGCCAAACTATTATTAATGTTGGTGTCATTGGGTGTTTTTTTTTCAATGAAAAAATTACTACCAGAAACTGAATGAAAAAAATCATGAACCCAATGCTAATATTTAAACTATGCTTAAAATTTAACAACCAAACATTAGTCTATTTTTTTTGCATGTCTCATACAAAAAAAATATTTAACTCGAAGTGAATAATTTCACTATGAAAGTTATTGTTCAATAATTCCTTTTAATTGTGATGATACATTGATAAGTTTTATTGTAAATTTTTTTTGGTCTTTCTATATAGAATCAAAACTCCCTTTAATCCAAAATCATAGAATCACATCGACAATAGTTATATGCCTCAGTTTCTTCTAAATCTTGGGCCACATCAAACCAAAAAATATTTTTACCAATGAAATGTATTTAACAATAAGTAAAAAATTCATTTATGAGGATATACCACATAAATGGAACCTTCCCCTCATAAGAGGTAGCTAGAAAATTACTCCTTGAAATGAAACCTCACTAACCGTCTACACAATGACGGGTCATGAATGATATGGTGGAATCTGCTACAAATTCAAATTGTTTCAATAGAATCTCCCTAGAACTTAGAAATAAACCCCTCCTTTATCTTAGATAGGTATATTAGGAGGTTGAATGAAACCTTACCTTATCATAAGAGTCACCTAGGAGGGATCATATCAATATCTCCCTCCATCAGTTCTATGTGAAATCAACCCTTCAACTGCCCACTGTGGATGCCACTCCATAAGTCCCTCACTTGGTCACTCTGACCTAGAAATATAGGAGGTCTCACCAGCCACGATGAGGTTACAACCATTGATAACATGCCCATATCACCACTTACACTAAATTAGACAACCAATATACTCTAGCAGAAACTACTGCTCAGGCCTTCATTCCTATTCACACCCAACAATTATACTGACATGCATTGGCAAGACCAGAGGAATCTAGTTGATGTATCTCAACATTCAGTGGGTGTGGAACCATATTACTACTACCACTCATCAAGTTCACTAGAATAATCTTGAATAATATAAATAAGTATGTTGATATATCTTGGCTATACGCAGCGGGAAGGAACATATTCCCATCCCTCAATATAAAGCTCATCAGCATATCCCAATGGTAACTGTAAGATAGAAGCATGCTCATATACCCACTCCCATCAAGGAATGATCACACATTTCCATTAACTCTATATAATGAAATAAATATATTTTGGATAAAATGGGTGGTTAGGCTTATGTCACTGATCATAGCATAAGAAACTACGAGCATGTCCTAAAAGGGGTAGAAGAATATGGTCATAAATAAATCCTGATAATGATTATGGTGAAGGAATATATTCCCACCCCTCCACTAGATCATCTCATCAATTTTTTTAAGAGATACTCAGAATTAGACATATATTTCTGCTCTCATTTAGGAGGGTCATTAGAACATAGTAGTGAAGAATGAAAGATAGGATCAAACACATATTCTCATTCCAACTGGAGATCACCATCTAAATTAAACAACCACTTAATAGAAAACCCATATTACTAATAATTATAAATGAAATCATTGGAATATACCCACTATTACTCAAAAATAATCCCACATCTTCTACGATTTTTAGGATGCCCATCGGCATATTCTGATGGAAGTATGAGAGTCCCCTAAGAGGAATATCACATACCAAGGTAGTTGTGAACAACAAATTACCTTAGCCTCCCAATAGATAGAATCCAAGAGGAAGTCTCATTAGGTGAAGCAGAAAGTTTAGGAGAATTATCATATACCTACCATAATTATTTCTATTGTTCTTGAGGCCTTAACACATCTTTCAATAGTGTCCTAAGAATCTATTATCTCTTCATTAGATAGAAGAAGCATATGTATTTTTAGAAGTCCTCCGTGTAATACTTCAACCACCAGCTTTGGAGGTTCTCCCTAATAAACCTTCCATAAAGGACATCCTCATGGTAATATCAATACCGATCATGGGGACTATTATCATGGTGAGATCTACAAAAAACAACCTTGTAGATGGAATATCAATCAATAAAAAGGTCATCCCCTTGATACCGTCCCCTATGAAGGTCCTACCTAGGGAATATGTTGTAGTAATCCTCCCTATGGTCAAATATTGATCCATTATTGTAGTCCTACACATGATGGAATTCTAAATGAAGTTTCTCCCTGTAATGATATGTTGTTTTGATAAGAAAGTCCACCCCTTGTCAAAGCAGCCTTGATAAAGACCCTATATCATGAGGTACTCAATAGATTAAGTCTAGATATACTAAATTCCCTATCTCATATGAGAAATATTATTTCTCAACTATAATATATCTACATCCATTGACCATTATTCACACAAACATTGAATCAATAAACATTTGATATAGTAGTGAAGATTCCAACTGATCATGCTCTCCTTTGTAAGGAAATAAAGAAATAACCCCGATAGTATGATTAAGTAGAGTAATACCTATTATAAAATAAATATAAGTTCAATAAGATGAATAAATAATTGGAAAAATACCATATATTGATCATGTTCTATCCCATGGCCACTCCTCAGTATAAAATTGTGAAGTATTTAATAGATTAATTCATACACCATCTCCATCTGAATATATGGATTACCCTTCATTATCTAAATGAAAATTATCTATCTTTCATGAAATATGAAAATAAATTTATGGTATTATACAAAATTCATAGTAAGGTCAACTTGGTTTCTATTTTGGAGAAAAAATTCCTAAAATTGGAAAGTTATTATGTAGAAATCCAATGCTTATACATTAATTCAATTAGGACTCTACATAAATTGATCACTGAAAGTCCATTAGATGTTCATATCATAGGTTGGGTGGAATATAGAGTGTTTCATTTCACAATGATCTCTAATTACTAGAGCCCACCAAAGAAATATACCTTGTAACATCATCAATTTAGGATGAGTCCCAATACCGGGACACTCACATGCTCAATGTACTATCAAATAGGTTCTTTTTATCTCTAAATTCCATAAATGAAGAACCCCGTAGGAACGAGCTATCAATATACTCTTACATCAAGCCTCTGAAAGGGTTGAAAAGTCTTCTTACTTGAGAAAATAAATATATTTAGCTGAGTAATTACACTTAGTATCACAAAGATTATATTTATAAAACTCACTATATATGGATCATGCTCAAAAAAAATCCCACAAAATCAAAAGGGAAGCTGCAATGGCCATATCAGTAGTAATATGAGAGAAAACCTAGCCTGTAGTGCTTTGGGAATTTTTAACACCACCACCATCCTAAGGATCATCAAATCACCAATGAATCAAATATTTCATAGTGGTTGAACTAATCTAATCCAAGTCTATAGGGATGATATAATTTTTTATCACTACCTCCTCTTGATCCATGAAAATAAGTATTCTATAGGATGGGAGACACACTATAGGAAATAACTTTATAGTTTCTCTCATCACATGACCCATATTTTTCTTTAGGGATATGCTTGATAAAGGTTTTTGAGGACTCCCTTAGGATTTACCTATACAAATTGGTCTTTAGGGAGCACTAAAAGGAGAATGTAAAACCTCATAGGGTCCCAAACTGAAACATGCTACTAAGAAATGAAATTCCAAAGAGAGTTGTGACTTTTCTTTCAATGGATATTCATAAGTAAAAAAATCTTCTTATCATTATAATAAGGAAATGATTTTTTATTCATGCTAAACATTAGTTAATGTCATTAATAGGTCCCACTGGTGATCCAGAACATAATTTAGACATAAAAGGATGAGATTCATAAGGATCTATCCAAAATAATTTCTATGTCGATATACTTGAAGGAGGCATGCATACTCACCAACAAAGGCGGACCCAAAATTGATATCTCCTATGAATTACCAACTACCACCTCTATGGTGGAATTTAACCAATCAAAAGGGGAAGGGTGTGGATATATCTCAACCATCACCCAAAGAAGTTGAACCTACCATCAGAGAGAGATTTACTCAATATGATGTAGAGATAAAGTAGTTAATATAAATCAATATTAAAATACACAAGAGAAATATCCCCACTAAGTATAATCCCTAGCAATATCTATTGGGAATCTATATATAAAATCATTATTCTGAGTTGAAAACACCATGGATTTTGGTAAAATGATTAGTAAGATTCAGTGAGTTCTCAATAGTTGCACATATATTGGAGGATTCCATATGGAAGACCAAGTCCAAGACTCATCCAATGTTGAAAGCTCTAGAAAAGAAGACTACTAAAGTATAATTTGTTTATGCTTAATTCAGATTTAGTACTTACTCCAACACCCAAACCCAAATTATTACTCATGGCACCCCCTCCTAAATAGAAACAATAGATGAATACTCTCAAGGATAGGATAAAAGAGTAGAGGAATGCATAGTAAAAAGAACAAAAGAACAAATTATATTCTTTTTTAAATGATTTGGTATTTGGTTACTTCATCAAATGCATAGAGAACAAATTGCTAAAGTTTCCAGATCCTAGGAAACTTGATCAATCTATCCTCAGTGACTACTCAATTTATTTCCCATTCCACAGAATATTGTGGAAAACCATTTAGGGGTAATTAATCATTAAATAAATCATTTAAAAGATTGTGGAATCTGGATAGGTAAAATTGTTAAATCCGCCAAAACAAGTGGATTTTGTTTTTACCACTTTATATAAAGAATAATGGGAATAATGGAAAGTTCCAAACAAGGGTATATGTAATTTTAATGATTTTATGACTTGAAATATATTTAAACATGATCATGTTGTCATTAGGTTGAAACTAAATCAACCTGTTGGGACTCTAACTCCCTTTCCGATAGTTGTGTCAAATTCTTCGTCACCTCCATCCTTAAAATTTTGATCATCTATGAACATGTGAAATTGGCGTAACAAGTAAATTAAACAATAATTTGAACTCTTTATAGTACCCAATCCACTTCAAATACTCTCATTATTTATACCCTTGGCACTAGGAAGATGAAAACCACCCTTCCAAATGGACCAATAGGCACAATCCTATCAAATGGAATACCCATCAGATGAAGAATTTATATATAGATCAATCAATGTAATCCACTTGGTGGATCCCTTCTATGATGAAAGAGATATATAAGATCATGATTTACCATCCCAAAATAAAGAAATAAGAGTCCGTTGAGGCTAATGGGGTCAAGGGATATAAGTTCAATATGGACTTCTACACTCAGGTTATACACCTGTTGAGACTATAAATGTTGCGAAGACTAGGATACAATCATTCCAACAGGATTAAAAGGAGAACCAATATACTCTCGAAACATCTAGGGAACATTCAAGTCCAATAATACTGGAGGGAAAATTGGATAATCACTATCCTCATGTTCAATTTCATATTTTGGGAAGTTCATCTCAACCTAATCCATAGACAATTCCCTCAAATTCCAATAAGGCAAGGAAACCACCAACAAATACATCCTCAGTTCCCATGCCTCAGACCAAGGCGAAACCCCATGCTGGTAAGCATAGGAATCTATCTCAGAAGTATGATTTCTTGAAGAAAATTTATATTATTCTAGTTAACTTTCCAATATTGGATGCTCTTTATTTATCAAAAGAGCTTTGAGAATCACATATTGTGGCTCTACAAAGCTCCAAATAATTTAAATCCAAGGTCACTACCACTGAGGTATATCATGAAGAGAATGATCCTATTAAATTTATATGATCATCTTATTTAAAGATAACGATAGTCAAACCAACATATATGGATATATCAAACCATTATACATATTTGTAAATTTGGGAAGTAATGATGTATGTCTATATCACATTGAAAATCACTTCAGAATCAATATCATCCTGATTTTAATGCTTTGACGATTGTTCTATTGTGAAGCTAATTTTTCTCCCTCTACATTGAAAATAAAGGTGTATTAAAATAGTGAACAAAATACTCATGAAAAAATCAAGCTCATATCCTAGTTTGGATATTTTTTCTCTAATCCAAAGTATATGGTTATCCATTAGGATATAACATTTAATGTATTATTTGGAAGACCATTGATTCATTATGATGTGATAGTACACTCATCATACCTCCAGTGTCTCAAATAATCCATTAATAGATTAGATGATGTTTTAAATGGTCATGGTACCCCTTTCAATTCCTATGAATCTTAGTATATATATGTAGGATTCTATCAAAGGGAAGGAAAAACCCAATGAAAGATAGTGTTATTTGGGTATGTACCCCCAACATCATGGATATGGAACCTATAAAATCACCCCATGATCCCAGTGAAGAATATGTATTTCTCATAAATCACATTAATTCAATAACCAAAAGCTTAGAAATGATTACCCCCCATCTTCATAATATTTATCACACTTGCTAAATACTATTATGAAGATGAGGGATCTGATTCCAATAATAATGATGATTCACCAAATGAAAATTCTCCTAATACATTTACAAGAGATAGGGAGATCCTTTCACCATAATCTAGATCATAAATTACCTTCATATCATCAAAAGAAAATAAATATTCCCCTATTCCATTCAATGAATCTCAGGATATCAACACCTCTTCTTCCTCCAGTGATAGGAGAGAAGGAGAGAATAACTAGAATATTCTTGATGATAATTCCCACACATTTGAATATTCAATGTATGAAGACTCCTCATCATTCATAGAAGATAAAAATTTTCTTGCATTGTATTTTGGAAATGAAAAAGTACCTTCATCGCCTAATTTTATTAAAATTAAGGCAGAAGGAGAATAGGGAAAACATATTCATAATTTAACCAACAATGATGCCCATACATCAGTACTCTGAAGACCTAGAGTCACCTCCCCATCATTCAAGGAGGATAAAAATAACCCCATATTGTATACCAATCCTAAAATAATTCCTTTATCACCCACTTCCATTGAAATTAAAGCAAAGGAAGAATATGAGTAATATCTAAGATATGGACCTCCTACATTTGAGGAAGGCATATCCACCACCATTTATATATTTTAAAAAGTGAATATGGGTAAAGAGGAAGACCCACATCCTGCCTTAATTAGCACTATCATGTATCCAAAATAATAAGAGACATATATTTCTTTATAAAAAAAATCATTATGTATTAACCTAGAACTGTATATAGATTCATGTACTTTATCCTAATGTGGCTACTCATCATTTCAGTATTATTGAAGATCATCATGGCTACAAGTAGGAATCTAGGAAAATGCATCCTACTCATGCTTCCATGGAAGAATCCAAAGTTGATAAGATCATCAAATCCAGATTCATTTATGAAGTTCATTACCCAAAATATCATTCCAACATCATCACTATTAAAAAGAATAATGAAAAAAATCAGAATGTTTATTTACTTCAAGGATCTAAATCATCATTTCACAAAGTAAAACTTACCATCTCTAATCATTTTTTTGATTGATATAACTATTTGTTTCCAGTCCATATCCTTCATGCACTAATATTCCAACTACAACTAGATCCATATTTATATTGGTGATGGGGAGACCATTTCTTTTAGGGCTACCCAAGGAGTGCATTTTTATTGAGTAATTCCATTTGGATTGAAAAATTTTGTTGTTAGATATAAATGTTCCATGCACCACATCATCAATCCATTTTTATGGAAAATCATATAATGCTATGTGGATGATTTGGTTATCAAATATCAGTAGCATTGTGATCATGTCACAACCTTTTAAATAGTTTTTAACAAATTATGATGACATAACCTGAATATGAATACTCTAAAATGTTCTTTGAGAGTGACATCTAAGGAGTTTCTCAATTTTTATAGTGTTTCATCATGCCATTGAGTTCCACCTACAAGACCATCATTAACATGACAACTCCTTGAAATATCAAATAGTTGAGTGTCTTTTAAGGAAACCTCACCTATATCAGATACTTCATATAAAAACTTATAGGAAAGTTCCAACACTACACCAAGCTCAAAAAATAAGGGAGTCACCTATCTATGGGATTAATGTTTTTCAGAATATTTCAACAATATCAAAAAACATCTCTTGATACCACTAATACAAATGTTTCTAAATTAAGTAAATCCACTTATCAGGTATGTGAATGTAGGACCCCAGGACACCCTGAGAGGGGAGGGGTGAATCAGGGTGTCAACTTATTCTTCTTAAAGTTGTGGATCTTGTTCCCATGTTGGTAGGAACTACTTAAACCTATATGATGGATATGATCAGCAATTAAACATTCACATGCAGAGACAGATGACACAACTATTTTTACTTGGTTCACTACTAAGGGCTACGTCCAAGGAGTATAAGCCGATAGGTTTCCGGTCGTACCTAAATCCACTATGCTTCACTAGCTATGGATACAAATGTTCGGGTACAGACACTCTGTCCCAGGCTCACTGCCTTTACAATTGTTCAGGGATAGCTCACTGCATCCCTCGGGTCACTCCCGTTGACTCCCCCTGGATCACTGCCATTGGTGAAGTCTCACTCAATTTATAGACGTGAGGGTCTATTAAATGGATAGACATGAAGTTCTGTGTCTCGTGTTCAGCATGAGACTTTGCTTGCATCAGAGTTCAGAGTTGACGCTCTTTTCAGTTCAATCCTCCTTTAGTGTAATGACTGAATGCACTAGATCCCCTGTCCTTGTTTGCCTGAATGACAATCACTTGTGTGATTGCTCAATAAATGATGCTCTATCAAAGTCAAGATTTCATCCACTGATGAATACTACTTTTTCCCCTGTCCACTGGGCTAACAACCTCTGAAAGGGTCTTCACAACGTACCCTACATTGCATGGCTCCCAATTTTGGAAAGCTCAAGCAATTCTTAGCAGAGCCCCTGCCTTTTCGCGAAGCTCAATTGCGAAGCACTCTCGCGATGCTCTAGCCTTCGCAATGCTTGGATATCGCAGAGCTCCTGCCTCTTCGCGAAGCTCACTGAGCCAATGAGGGGTACACGACTTTTCGCGGATCTAGGAAAGCCGCCGCGAAGCTCAACTTTCACGAAGCAAACTGCCTTCGCGAGTGACCTTTGCGAACCGAGAGTAATGGTTTTTCGTTGAGATATCTCTCTCTTTTTCTCTCGAGGGGGTCAGCCTCTATTTATAGGCGATTCCACCGACCCTCAACCTTTCCACGCGAATTCAACTCCATGTCATCTCCAATCGCGAAGCTCCAAAGTTCCCGCCGAAAATCTCTCAAAATCGTGAAGCAGAACGGCAATTTTCCGTTCGCGGAGCTCGTCGTAATCGCGGAGAAACACCGTCAACATTATTTCGCGGTGTGCGCCTTCGTTCGTGGAGCTCGTCGTAATCACGGAGAAACACCATTAACATTCCTTCATGGCACGCGCCTTCGCTGCGAAGCTCCCTCGCAAAGCCCTTCTCCGCCGCGATGCGCTTCAGCCTCTGCCGTTCGCGAAGCTTGACGTAATCGCGAAGACTCACCGCCTCCATTCTTCTGGTCTTCGCGATATCCAATCCATGCATCCCATCTTCGCGAAACTCATTCCTTTTCCATATATAAAAAAATGATCTTCCTGGAAATCCACTCTTCATGATGCTCAAAAACTTCCAGATTTTGGACCCCAAAAATTTGGCAAACACTGGGAAACGACGCCACCTTGTATCTGCTCTTTTAGTCTGCCTCCAGATCATCTATTCTGACGTTCCAGGAATAAAACATGGATCAATATTCATAGTCCTCGAACTCAACATGCCTCCATGGAATATCCTTTGTCAACAAATTGGAATGTCGTATGTTTTCTTTGTCAACAAGCACGATCACCTCAACAACACTTCTTCTTGGTGATCTGTATCCTTCGGCAACTCTTCTACTTGTATCACAAACTCCTCTATTGTGATATGTATTCTTTGAAGGCATAGAATTAACATCATCATCTTCTATGAAAATGTGATGTGCATGACTATCTCAGAATTCCAATCATTGCACATTGTCTTCTTCATCAACTGTCATGATATACTTCATGCAAACCGATTCAATTCGTCAGGAAGTCTCTTGCATGGTTCTCACCTCATTCTTCTTTAATCGGTCTCAGATGGATCGCACCCCACATTCTTCATTGTTGTAAACAATGTATCACCTTTGGCACATGTTCTTTGAACTTACGATCAGTACAACAATCTTCTGAGTCGCCACTCCTTTACTTCATCAGAGTACTTCATGATCTCCTTCATTTTGACCTGCATTGACAACTATTGACAACAAATACAACCTTATACACAAAGTGGTTCCAACAGTGAAAACTTTGGAACATAAATTAGTTCCTTCCCTCCATAGAATGATGATGAGGGAAAAGAAAATAGTCTCTACTATCTCAATAGAACAATTCTTGATACCAAGAATCAATATTCTGAAATTGAGAATAATTTCTTTATAATGATCATTACAATTTAGAAATTGAGACACTATATATAGTATCATGAATTCTATTTTATCTCTCATATCAACCAAATAAAATATACCCTCAATAATTTGATTTTGATTAGATTCTTTGAATAATGGGAATTCATTCTGTAATAACTTGATATTTAGTTCATACCATAGAAGAAATTTAAATGGAAATCGGTAGTAGATTTTCTCATGGAACATCCCACCTAGGAAATAACACATGTGGATATAAAACTTCCCAATTAATATGTGATCTCTATTCATGACACTTCTTTATCCCAGGAGATTCATTTTGATGATGCTTCTAGAAATCCAATGGAATAAAGGATGAAAAACCTAAAAATAAAAAGAGTTGGATTTGAAATCATCCTTATTTTTCCAAAAAAATTAGTTCTTCCATATTAGTTCATCATTTTACAATCAGAAACCAATAATGAGGTTAAATATTAGGCTCCCATTGTGGTCTTGTAATTGTCTCTATAGTTATGAGTTTCCTAACTAAATGTAAAAGGAGATTCAGATTTGGTAATAAATTATATAAATGATTCATATACCTTTAAGAATTATCAATTAATTACCTTACTGAATTACATATCAGGTTTGAAAAAAATACTTATGATCTAAAACTATCCCACATCCAACATTTGAAAAATTTGTGTACAAAATAATTGGCTAATGTATTCATAACCCTAGAATATCCATACTTGTATGAGACAACCATCATCGATTCAAACCATAGGGTTGTTTCAATGTTAATTGGAAATTATTTGGAATATATCAATGAGTTAAATGTTACTGTTGAAAAATGTGAGCTGAAAAACTTTTTGAATAATGCTTACATTGGTTGGATGCCCCCATACTGGACTATCTCCAAATTAAAATTCTTCTCTTAGACCGAGAAGGGATAGAGAAGACTCAACAATAGACTGTAATGTTTTTTTATTTATGATGGCCCCGATTCTAACAACTCCATTTAAAAACTAATGATTTGATAGAGTTATCCTCATATGTATTGAAGGAGAAGATACCCTCACTATTATGAAAGAAGTCCACATAGGTTCTTGTGGTTATCATCAATCAGGGACTAAGCTCTCTCACTAAATAAAATGTATTTTAGACATCAATGAACCAAGATTGTGTGGAATTGACCATAAAATTTCATTCTTTCTGAATATTTCAAAATTTCATCAATCAAACTTTATTGTCATTGAAAAATACTAAATACTCTTATCCATTTTATATCTAGGGAATAAATTTCAGGGGGCCACATTTTTTAGAAACATTCAGATAGTTTAAGTACATACTTACTACCACTAACTTCTTCTATAAGTGGGATGAGGTTGTATCCTGCAAGGAATTAGGCATGAAGGCCATCATCATCTTTGTGAAGATGAAAACTATTTCCAAATTTGGTGTACCTCACATGATGCTAAGGAAAAATGACACAAATTTATGTTCTTTTAAGTGAAAAAATTTGTATCAGCAATATGAAATTATGTCTAACCACTCATCTTGATACCTACATTAAAAATGGATATATATAGGAATTCAAAAAGTCTATATCCAATATACTCCAGAATATTGTGAATAAAAATAAGTAATACTTTCAAGAAAAAATCATACATTCTTTGTGGACCTATCTCACCACTACTCATATAACTACACAAGCGACTATATATTCGTTTGTAATGGGATATAGGTAGTCCCACCCATTGAGGTTTATCTTCCTAAACATTGAATCACCATATACAATAATCTATCAAGAGATGAAAAATCTCAAAAAGTGACTAGATGATATACAATGAATCTATGTGAAGTGTTTTTACACTATATACAACTTGGAATTCCATCAAAACTGAGTAACATGAACTTTTTATATGAAAATCAACCTTCATTAATTCCTCTATGTAGAGACGGTATTGGTTCTAATAACTCCAATGATACCTTATAAGAAACCTATAAAGCTCGAACCAATGTGGGAGGGACCTTATTTCATACATAATGTTTACTACAATGGAGATTATTCTCTGGACATAATGGATGAATAAAACATAACATCTTCCATGAATACAAGTTTTTTGAAAAATAAATTCATTTAACCATCAAGTTGGTTCACAAGTATGAGTTGTAATTCTTTAAACTCATAAAAAATGTTCATTTTTCAATACCTTAAACTACTAAGAGATCATATATACTGCATGATAATAAACTTCACAATGCAATTCCAATCTGTAAGACTTTAAACTAAACAACATAAAATCATAGTCACATGACATAAAAATATTTGATAACTTTAATACCACAAGTGCCAAGTTTCATGGGTTGTGTTTAAAATCCCCCTTTAGAGTGATATAGTATAGTACATATAATCCTAAAAGTTATTATTTTTTCTCACATTGAGAATGAATCACTTGGGAATAGCTATATTTTTTCGATCACTCTATTAAGAACAACTGAGATCACTATGAAAAAAATTATACACTATTTGGTCCACCCTTCATAATCCTAAACTACTTAGGGTGAACTAATTTCCTTACATAATACCATGATCCATGTTGGAGTCCTTGGTGTGAAGTCTTATTTAACCCAAGGATATTAATTCCCCCATTTACTTACATATGATCTTAGTCTATATGAGAAATTTTACTATAATAACTATGCATGGATTGATTCTTGGATCCTTTATCCTAGGCCTAACAATGACTAATTTTTTTTCTTACCCTATATAAGAGCTTGATATACACATGGATTGTTTCTCCAACCCTTGTGGATTGAATGGTTACAGATCTAATATCCAACCCTGATGTCATAGTTCATTTTATATATAATATAAAATTCCCATTTCTTTGCATATATTCTCGATCTATTCTGGAAGTATCTCTATAATAACCATGTGTGGCTTGATTTCTATTATTTTAGGATGTTTAGTGATTCTTGTATCCTTTATCCTAGGTCCAACAAAAAATTTCAACAATGAAAAATCTCCCTCTCCCATGTATGATATAGATCCACATAAGAGAGTTTAATATGGAGTCCCTCACTTATGAACCCATTCTAAAAAAATTCTTCCCTACTATGAAAGAGCTTTTTCTGTATAATAGTTCCCTACATTTGAACAATATATGGATTGATTCCTATTCTTATTGGATATGTAGTGATGCTTGGATCTTCTATTATAGGTTATAACACTAATTACAACTAAATACCACTTTTTTATAGTGTGTGGATCATTTTATTTATGCTGGTTTTCCCCTAAATGGGTTTATCACTGAGACAAATCGATATCATTTTTAACATGTGCCATATTTTTATAAATCCACCAGATAATGGTCTTCATTGTATAACCTTAAAATGTATGAAACCTAAGACCCTATCACATGATGTTACACTAAATGAAATTTGGTCCATCCTTCATGACCTTAAACTACCTAGAAAAACCTCTATAATAACTATATATGGATTGATTCTTATTATCTTAAGGATACATAGTGATATTAAAATTATGTATTCAAGACCCATCCATGAGAAATCATCCATTTATATTTCTTGAAATGAAATTATTTCATCATGATCATAGAAATATAGAGCCTAAAATTTTTTCATCAATATTTTTGAATATCATTATTTCATAAATCACACTTTGATCCTCAAGTGTCTTGGGTCGCCATAAATCTTCTTAACTATCTATAATGAGAATATTAAACTCTAAATGTCACTTGTTATTGACTATGAATGCATTACCTTGATATGTCCCTAAATATGCGACCCAATATGGTTTATGATCCATAGGGTTCTTCATCCTGAAGGGGAGGATCCTTTAGTATATATACGTCCTAAAAACATGGCAATATAACTCTTCATTCAAATACATTCCATGACCATTCCTTTCATACTTGTTCCATATAATTTATTTTGATCCTGGGACCTTGATATAATATAACCACTCTATATTTAAAAGGTATTGGGAAACTATTTGTCTTTGAGACCCATTTGGGCTGTTATCCTCACTCCTTAGGTTCACATATCATGACACTAAACTATGTTCACCCATTTAAGATGGACTGTAGTGGCATTGGACTCTCCATTTACATTGATTCAACCTTCCTTTTACTGATTAAAAAACTGTCTCAACCTCTTTGGTCCATGCATCATGACCTTAATCTATGTGTACCTTATCGAAGAGTGTCTATATTGATATCATACCCTCCATTTATATTGATTATTTACATGTTCTAGATACATAAACTATCACTCTTATTGGAAAAAATTGTATAACCTTAAACTCAATGTTTTTTTGGTCAAAGATGTATAACCATAAACTCTATCCCCCAATGTTCCATACTATAAGACCCAGAACAACTGGTGAAAAGGATGTAAAATTTTTTAGAATAAAAACATATAAAGGGAAACATGAGAGAAAAATCAAGTGTTCACTCACTAATCCTCCCACTCTCAAGGCTTATAAAAAATGAAAGTATAAATGTAAAAGGAAAAAAATTTGTAAGAACCACCTTATAGCCTAATAGAAAGCTCATCCATGCTCATTGGACCCATTGGTCCAGTAGAAAGTTAAAGATATGACATATCATATATCTATTCTCTAATTTTGTATTCCATACACTATGGAATAAACTTTAGGGTGTGAGAAACTTTCTTGAATATTATTTTATTCCATAGAACTAGATCATTTTATAAGTGTTGTAATTCTCATAAATCATCCTAGCCATCAATAATGAGCATATTCAACCCCAAAGGACACTTGTTCTTGACAATTCATGCATGCCCCCAATATGGATCTGTATATGGTTCCCTAAATATGGTCTATCAAACAAGGTCTTATATATCATATGGAGAGGATACTCTGATCTTTTTTTCCCAAACATTGCTTCAATAGAACTCATATTTCAAGTATGGTTCATAGTCATCCTTCACATACATGAATCATCTAATATAAATAACCAAACTTAAACAATATATAATCTTGTAATTTAAGTCAAGAATTAATTCTCTCATGTTTGAGGATCTTTAGAGGTTTAGAGTTTTAGAGAATTAGGCCATTTCCCATATATAGAAAAATATCACATCACAAAGTGGGGACTTCCACATAGTATCTATTTTTTCCACAAAACAAAACTTTTATGATATACCATGTTTTATTTTTAGGGAACATCTTAAAAATTTTAATCATGATAACATTATTATCTTTACTGATCCTTAAAAACCCATAAAATACATTTTAAAACATATTATGAGCATCAAAATCTCTATAAGGGTCATAAAATAAGAATGAAACCCATTATTTCATGAAAAATTTCCCTTTTTTAAAATGAATTGTTTGCTCAAAATAAAAATTTTCTTACCCAAATTGTCTCCTTATTTTCCCAAATATTTTCATAAAATAGTGTATAGGAAGTCTTACAGGAATAAATAAAACTCATAAATGTTTCTTTTTCAATCATGAAAAAATAATGATTTTTTTAAAAAGTTATATTTTTCACCCTTAAGAAGTATAAAATACTATCCTTAACACATAAGCTCATTATCCAAACTTGTGAAACCATATTATTTATGTAAAAAACATAGAAAGAAAAAATAAATCATGTAGGTAACTTGTGTGATCATTTTTATATCACTATTGTAATTACATTCATGGTTACAAATAGAATAACATTCACAGTTACAAATAGAATGACCTTCATGATTATAAATAGAATAATATTCATAGTCAACTTACAACATAAATATTACCCAATTCATTGGATGGATATCACATACCCACCCATCATTAGTTTATAATGGAACCACCCATATTTTTTTTATAATAGAACTATCCATTATCATAAAAAATACCCAAGAACCATAACATAATTGTCACAACCCCCTCCTTCCAAAGATATATAAATGAGGGGTGAGAGATAATGACACATGAGTCATACCTCTTGTAGGAACCTTATTGGAGACTAGCACCGAGGGTATAAAAATATAATGAAATATGTGGAATTACCCTCTATAATAATGTAGGATCAGTAGATAAGATGAATCATCCAAAAAAACTCCAAGAAATAATATAAAAAACCAAAACCATCACTTAATTTATGTGTAAATAAAACTAATATAGATTAATGTCTCCAAAAGTAAATACCCAAAAGCAAATCTAAAGCAATGAAATAGCATCTATCCAAGTTTCAATCTAGTAATGTCTAGAACGATCAATATAATTCTCCTATAAACCTGAAAAAAATTTATATATATATGGTGAGAATATAAGTATACTCATTAGTAAAACCAAAGTATCTTGTGAACATGTGAAAAAATCATACTAATGATTCTATGAGCAAACAATAGAACCAATAGCACCTAAATAGTTTAACTATCCATCCCAACTTAACTAAGGAATGATCAATAAATAACTCAAGTAAAGTAATATTATATAATATGAATCATATCTATAAAGGATACCCCACACTAGTTTCTTGCTGGTATTCCACACACACACCCCAATGTTGTATGTCCTGGTGCTTCCATATCTTTTGTATACCACACTGGCCAACAAGCACGGTCACATCAAATCATGCCCGTATAAAATTGGCACACCACCCCACAAGAATGTTCACATCTCACCTAAAATCACCTAGGCTTGCCTGAAGATACATGGGATCACCATCCCACAAGCTTGACCAAATCAAAACTCGCCTGAAGACACCCGGGATATCACAACCACCATATAGTGCACTAATATACCTCCCTCCATCATATCCCTTGCAATACCTAACTTTCCTAGAAGAGAGAGAAGGGAAGAGTTGGTACCCAACCATATGTCCTCATCGTATGTCGAAAAATACCCCCTTCTTGACTATGTTGGTGTTTTCATATAGTTTCCTAAATGGTTGGGGAACATATATAAATCACAAATAATATAAAATTATATATATATAGACACAAACACAAGCCCAACCTATGGGTTCACAACCAAACACTAACCAAATAACAATATCCCCACTTTCACTACCACTTCTAAATGCAGAAAAACACACCACAAGCCACAAACTACATTCAAGATTCCAACCAATTTCATTTAATCATCACATTATTTTCATTATTAAGAATAATATACATTTAACCACATAATCTATCATTTATTTATCAATTATCAATTTACATACCATTAATCGAACTAAAACCCATCCATTTAGATCATTATTAATCATTTCTTACATCACTATCCAAGAATCTTCCATAACACAACCAGACATCACAAACAGATCATCATCCCCATTATACCACCACCTAGCCACCCCAAAAAACACGACCAACAAACCACCTATCCACCCCAAAAGAACGACCATCAAACCATAAGTCTCACATGACAAAACATACATAAACCACACATCATTGCCCCAAAATTATGGCCACACATCAAAACACATCAGAAGCCATTTTACATATTTAACAAAAAGGAATTTTATCACATTCCGCTTTATTTTTAGGGGAATTATCACACCATTCGTAATCCGGAGGAAACTATTTTATTATCCAAATATAATTGGTAATCCAATTTATATTTTCTGGTGATATCACAACAATCAAAACAGTCACAATTGTAATAATAAAAATCATCTAGTGTAAAAAAATCCCCCAATAGACACAATTTTTAGCAGGGCATCAATCCTGTACAATCACAATATCATAATTATATCAAAGCTATAAAAACATGATAATCATTCCCCTTTTACACTTTCAATTACAATTAAGCAATTATTTAACATCGATTAATCCAGCACAACTATGTCCCATAGATAATGAAAAGTAAACCCATCCTACGTGATATATAATAAATATAAGTGAAGGATTCCTTGCCTTAAAGAATTATTCCAACTTTTTCTCCACTATAAGGATAAGAATAAATTCCTGAAAACTATAACTGGCCATGGGAAACTCTATATCAACCTAAACCACACCCAAATATCATAAAAACTCATCCCAAAACAGACCCCAAGACAAAAAACATCACCACAAGAAATACATGGGAGAAGAACAAAAGAAGAAAACCAATAAAGGGAGAAAAAATCACCACTGATTACTAAGAAACAACCACAAGAAGAAACAAATCGAACAAGGTAGAGGAGGGATATAAGGTATAATTGAAGAACTTAGGGATCTTTCAAAATGGGATAGGACGAGTTTCAGTCGAATGAAAAGTAGTTTGGATAAGAAAGGGAGTTAAAAAATGAAATCCCATAGGTTTTACATTGTGTAAACATTTCACAGCATGCAATCCTTGTGTTTTCAAAAAATTTCAAAATTTCATAATTTCATTGAAAAATGAATCGCCTCAGACTTTAGTTAATACACTTCATGAATCCCACTTACACAACATGTAATCATATCAAGGGTTACCCCTTATCTGATTTACAAGTTGTGAACATGCCAACTATACAAGCTATGAACAACCTTTACACATCGTGTACACAATACATGGTGTGTGTTTCATACACCAGCTTTGATGCACCTCCAGCCTCTAGAGAAAACTCCTAGAACCACCCCCAAACACTTCCAACCCACAAATTTTGAAAATTAATGAACCAGGAAGTCACATACAATTATATTAGATACCTCTTAAAATATTCTCACCCTCGAGAATCCAAAACATAGACCAGAAGAAAAGGGGGTATGAATATCCACCCCTCAAGATACCTCTCAAGGATCTCTTCATACATATCCAAACAATCCAAACTAAATGGCCACAAAATATATCACAAAAACTCATCACCACATAATGTAAAACCATCTCCTCTAACAAAACCACTTTTAAACACAACCTTCTCAACCTCCATACAACCCAAACCAACAACCATTGTAACCAAATAACCACACTGCCTTGAACACACAAATTAGGTAATTCTATCCTCCATGCCAAGACACTATCCGATCTAAGTGGCACTAACTCACCCACATAGGTTTACTTGCATCACAGTTAATTCATATCAATTAGTAATAAAGTCCTCCCCATTTCATATGTAAGAAATCTATCACAAATAATAAATCATAAACAAAGTAAAACAGCTCATCCCATAAAAAAATATCCAAACACCACAATAAAAGAAAGCAGAAAAGTAAAAAATGAAAAAATTCTACGTAATAGTAAAACATTTATGCCTCTCACCCCCAAGTACTCTCTTTTAGGCCACCATGCCTCCATAAAACACGAAAAAAATGAATGGTCCATCGACATAGTTCCTTCTATTGGTAATATTGGATCTCTACTAGAAACTCCATGAATGTCACATCATCCTCAAAATCCAACTCTACCCATCAAATGACATGGGAGTCATCATGAAGATACTGATGATGCTGAGAGACTTGGAAGATGTTGTGGATCCTCTCCAGCCATGGTGGAAACACCAAATAATATTCCACCTCACTAAATCACCCCAACACCTCCAAGGGCCTAAAAAATTTGGGAGAAATCTTTCCCCCTTCCAAACCTCTATGGCCCTTATCAAGGGGAAACCGTTAATAAAATGTGGTCTCTAACCTATAACTCTGAGGTAATCCTCCTATTATTAACATAAGACTTATTCAAATGATTCACTACTTTCATCCTCTTACAAAATAGCTGGACCTTCTCTGTCATGCTATACACCACGTTGGGTCCAAGAACTATTGCCTCCATAACCTTCGTCCAACACAATAAATAATGACATTCTCTTCCATACAAAGCCTCAAAATAGATACATACTAATGAAAAAGTGATAGATATTATTATAATAAAACCCAACCAAGGGAATTTATAACACCCAAGATCCATAAAATTCCAAGACACATTCCCGTAACATATTCTACAGTTTCTAGATAGTCTGATCTATCTGCCCATATGTATGAGGGTGAAAATTTATCCTGAGGTGTAACTAAGTGCTAAAAACAAGCTGCAATCATATCCAAAATTATGAGCTAAAAATTTCATATTGATCTAAGACAACAGATATCATAACACCATGTAACCACCCCACATCATCCATATATATCATAGCCAAATAATCCACTTTTCTGACTCCTTGATCTCTAAGAAGTGGGCCAATTTCATCAAATGATCCATGATCACCTAGATAGAATCACAAAATACCTGATCTCAGGGTAAACATATGATAAAATCCATTGATATTTAATCTCAATTACACTTTAGAACATCTAAAGGCTTCAAAAAAAACCACAAGGAACATGATGATCAACCTTTACCTGCTACAAAAACCAAGAACTTCACTAAAAACTCAGTCACCACCCATTTAATCATGGGCCACAAAAACTACATCCTCAAGCCACGATACTTCTTGGATACTTCGGGGTGTATCACCAAAGGTGATCTATTAAAATTTTTAAGTAATCCACCATAAATTACCACTAGAACAAAAAAATTCCCATGAAACAACATTTGGTTCCGATCATCCCTTCGAACCATCATCATGGAAAACACGATCATGCATCACCTATACCTATGAGTCTCCCCACTATGACTCCTATACCATCTACAAAAGATAATAATGTACTTTCATCTGAAATAATATTCCTATACCACTATCCACCATTTCATCTAACTGAATGGCTCATAACTCCTCCATTAGTCTTTAATCATCCTCAAACTCTCAAACAACATCCTTTCCTGACTTCATACTCAAATCATCAGCCACAATATTCACTTTTTCTGTGGTTCATGTGATATAAAAAGCACAATCCTGAAGAATATCTATCCACCTCTTCTACTGTAAGCTGAGATCATGCTGAGAAAAAATATACCTCTATCTCTTGTGTTCTATGAAGAAAACAAAGTGCTCCCCAATGAGGTAATTCCACCACAACTTCAGTGAAAAAACCACCTCTGCTAACCCCAAATCATGGGTGGAAGAGTTATTCTCATGGGGACATAATTTATTATACCCATAAGAGATCACTTCCCAATGCTACATCAACATGCATCCCAAGACCATATGAGAAGTATCAAAAAATAAATTAAACATCACCCCCTCCTTAGGAATGTCAAGCACTGAACAACTTCCCCTTCAGGTAACCAAATGCTTCCTAGAATTGATCACTACACACAAAATCCCAGCACATCATAGTCAATGTGATCAATGGGGTTTAATCTCAATAGAAATCAGGTACAAATCCTTGATAATAGCCTAGAAGACCATGAAAACTATAAAAAATGCCACATTCTTGGGAACTACCCAAGAAAAAATTTCTCGACCTTCGATGTGTCCACTGTCACAAACTTCTGAGATGCCACAAACATAAGGAAATGTACCACTCATATAAAAAACTTACACTTTGAAAAATTCCCAAAAGAGTTGGTGGCGTCGAAGGACCTGTAAAATGACTCTGGGATACTCGACATGCTCTTCCTATAACTTTGAGTAGATCAAGATATCATTGATGAATACAGTGATGAAATAATCTAGGAACTCATGAAACATGGATATAATAATCCCAATAAACACATTTTTCATGTTAATAACATAGTAAAACATGACTACAAACATGAATTACCCATACCTACATCTAAAGGTAGTCTTTGGGATATCACCCTCGACCATCAACTGGTGATATCTAGACCAAATACCGATATTTGAAAACCAACTCACCACTATTATATAGTTAAAAAGATCATTTATCCTCAAGAGAGGGTTATGGTTCTTGGTAATTACATGACTAAACCTCCAATAGTCTATAAAAAACCACATAATACCATACTACTTCTTAGAGAACAACAATGAATCACCCCACGATGACACACTAGGCTAGATAAAATCCTTATTCATCAGATTATATATCTAAATACTCAACTCCCACAACTCGGAAGGTTCCATCCAATAACGATCCAATGAAATAGGCAAAGCATCAGGATGAAAG
Organism: Viscum album; assembly: GCA_963277665.1. Taxonomy (NCBI): domain Eukaryota; kingdom Viridiplantae; phylum Streptophyta; class Magnoliopsida; order Santalales; family Viscaceae; genus Viscum; species Viscum album. The sequence continues at coordinate 336,263 of CAUJRU010000110.1, forward strand.
TCTATCCAAAACTCAACATCACATTTAGGGGGTAGTGTCACAACCTTCTTAGGGAAAACATTGAGGAACTACCCAATGAACATGGGGACTTCCACTATCCTAACATTCACCATTTCAATTAAAAAATCATCCATCAAAGAAATAATGATATCCAAACAATAACTACCCACCCAACAACCCTGCTCAATAATGAAATCCACACGATGGAAATTCACATCCAAGAACACAAATACCCTCCAAAAGTAGTTCATAACAACATGTATAGAATACTACCAGTTGATGCAAAGTATAAAATCATATGGCTAAATCTATAGAAAGAAAACATCCCCACATAACTAATGTGGCCTCATCATCCATCTATACCATCGAAACACATCAAACAAGATAGTTTTTCCTCTAACTGGAAAATTAAACACTCGAGGCATGAGAAACCTCTCCATGTCTAGTCCCAGAGCATGAGTTAGAGAAGGTTCAACAAAGGAGTGAAAATATTCTGAATCAAACAAGGAACAAACAAGGGTACTAAAAAAACTGACCACATCTCTGATGATCTATGTCCCATCTAGCACTACTACCTCCACTGCGTGCAACTGACCATACCCAGATTCTCTACCTCTATGCTGCTGACCACCTCTATGACCACAATCGGGTCAATTTCCTTGAACATAAGGAACATCCTGGTGTTAGCCTCTACCTGCTCCATCTCCCCTTGGTGGAGCATAATCCTACTACCCCTGATACTTGAATGGTCTCACTAAAAAATGTTACTGAGGTTGGAACTAAACCCATCCACCTCCACCAAATTGAGCTTGGGAAAAAACTAGAAATTAGTTCTAGAAATGGCCATGAACCACATGACCAAAACATGCTGACAGAAATCCCCCAAGAATATCACGAAAACCACTAGCCCCAAATAGCCAGAAAGGATGATTCTTAGGCTGAATCCCTTCTAGTCAAAACCTTGAAGATCCTGGTTCTTGAGACCTACCACTGACAACTCTTATCTTCAAGGAACCCCACTGGTTCGCCTCTTTCATTATACCTCCCCGTGATTCATACATTCGATCACATCTTCCTTCCTTTGAACCTCTAGATACATTGATAATGTAAAAAGAGTAACTTTATACTGGATAGAAGGAAGGAGTTTCACCTCAAGATGTATCGAACTGAAACCCTCATCTGAAAAATTATCTAGGGGAAAAATTGAAGGTATTTAATATTTATTCCTAACTCTCAAAATAACATATTCCTATTGCGAAGAGAAACAGGCTGCTGAATCTTCACTACCTTCGTAGTTGATGAAAGGAACTCTGCCTCAAACTTATTCTAAAATTCAACCCCCGACACATCTACCTCCTTCCTCTCTCCCAGATACAGTGTCTACTATTGATGTGTATCTCCCTGAATCTTACTGACTGCTAAAGGGATCCCACTAGGGCTTGAATAAAAATAAAAGCAATCTCGAGCTTCTCAAACCATATCTTTATCTCCACATTTGAAACACTACCCTCATACTTCCCTAAATCCTACCAATGGAATGTATACAATGCCCTCTTCCAAGAATAATCCTCCTTTGTTAGATCAACCCTAAAATAATCAAACAGATCAAAATATTTAACCTCAACTTCCTGATCCACATGCCAATGATGAATCATATCCATAGCTGAAAATCAAACAAGAACTTCATAAGACCAATAATATGTAATTTTATTAAGATTAATTTTAATTCACTTTATTAATTTTAACCTTTCTAAAACAACCCAATTCAAATAAGGACACAAATAATCATGATGAATGTACCTCACCTAAGTCTTTACCCTTTAAATAGGTCCACCTCACTTGGTCATTCAATAAGCTCATATTCCATGCACAGGATCATGGGGGCCCTAAAATCTCATTTCTTAGCCTGTATCCCTAGCCAATGTCATGAACTAAGGACAAATAGCACTGATTACATACCAAACCATGAAATCCTCACTATACCTTACTCTATAATACATCATATCTCTCAACCATCACCTTTGACACCACTCTTTCATGACCCCCTTCCTCCAAATATATTGCAATGAGGGGAGAGATATAATGACCCCTGAGTCTCACCTCCAGTTGGCGCAGGGTTGGAGAATAACACCAAGGTTAAAAAAATCTCATGAAATGGGAGGCATTACCCTCTATAATGATGTAGTATCAGGAGATAAGATGAATTGTCCATAAAAAACTCCAAGACATAATAAAAAAAGAAACCAAAACCACCCCACATTGAATGTATAAATAAAAATGATATAAATAAAAGTATCCCGAAGTAAATAACCCAAAGAAGTGATAAATTAGCGGCAAAAAAACTATCCAAGGTTCAAGAAAATAATGTTCAGTATGGTCTACATAAACTCCTAGAAACCCTAAAATGGTTTATATAAGTAGGGTTAGCATAAAAGTATACATAGTAAGAAATCCAAAGTTTCTTTTGTGCATGTGAAAGAGGCATACTAATGCTCCTGTGAGAAAATAGTAGAACCAAAATAAATTTAATGGGTCAACTATCCATACAAACGTCACCAATTCATGCTCACCAAATAATTCTAGTTAAGTAATATAACATAATAAGAATAATATAAATAAAAGGTACCCTGTACCACTTTCTCACTGGTATGCCGCTCTGACACCCCAACAAAATACATCCTGATGTTTCCATCTCTTCTGTATACCACACCACCCCACAAGCATGATCACATCACATCGTGACTATAGAAACCTGGGACACCACCTCACAATAATAGTAACATATCGCATAAAAACACCTATTTCATTACATCACACCTGAAAACACCTAGGCTATAACGCATCTCACCTAAAGGCACTTGGGCTTGCCACCCCACAAGTACGACCACATCACAACTCACCCAAAGAAACAAGGGCTATAACACCACCATTTAGTGTACTAAATGACCTCAAGTAATCATATCTTGTGAAATACAAAACTTGAATAGAAGAGAGAGTAGGGAAAAGAGGTTACCCAACCATTTGTCCTCCTCACCAGATATTGGGAAAAAATATCTTGTGTGACTTTATGCATGTCGGAACATAGTGATCGATGTGGGTGAGGTATTTATAGAAATAATATAATAATATATAATAATATATATATATATATCTATCTATACACACAATTCCAACCTATGGGTTCACAAAAAAACACTAACCAACTTATAATATCCCCAATTTTTCTGCCACCTCTAAATTTAGAAAAACATACCACAAGACACAATCCACATTAATATTTACTACCTATTTCTTTTAATCATCCCATTATTTTCTTTATTAAGCGTCATCCACATTTAAACATACAGTCCACTATTTATTTATTCTTTATCCGTTTCCATATCATTAACTGAACCAAACCACAACCATTTCAATAATTATTAATCATTTATTCTATAACTATCCAGTTATATAAAAAAACACACCTACACATCACAAATATCTCATCATCCCCGTCATTCCACCACCTCACTTCTCCAAAAGATTGACCAACAAAGCACTTCGATTCCCAAAAAACTCCCATCAAACCATCAACCCCATATGCCCAAACACACATCAACCACACCTATCCACACCAAAAAGAACATCCAAACATCACAACACATCAAAATACATTTTAATGATTAAAAAAAGGTATTTTATCAAATTACACTTTTTTAGGGGCGTTATCACACAATCCATAATTCTGGGGCAAACATTTTATTAGCCAAATATAAGTGGTTAGCCAATTTCCATTTTAGGGAGATATCAAAACAATGAAATAATCACAATACATATCATATAGCGCAAAACAAGCACCCAATGTCCATAATTTTTTGTGGGGAATCAAACATGTACAATCCTAATATCATTATCAAATCAAATCCAAAAAAACATGTGAATCATTTCTCTTTTATCCTTTAAATTTCAATTAACCAATTATTTAAATTTGATTAATGTAGAACAACAATCTCTTATAGATAAACAAAGTAGACTCATCCTACATGATACATAATAAAGATAAATGAGGGATTCCCTTCCTCAAAGAAGCTTTTCTATGCGTTGTTCACCATATAGAGAAGAAGAAACACCCAAAAACCACAACCACACATGGAAAACTATAGATAAACCTACACCATACTCAAAGATCATAAAAATGAATCCAAAAAAAACACCCCAAACTAAAACAACATTACCATAGTAAATCCATGGGAGAATAATGAAAAAACAACCAATAAAAGGAGAAAAAATCCACACTAATCACCAACAAAAAATCACCAAAACTAATGAATGAAACAAGGTATAATAGGTATAGAAGGTCTCCTCGGGGTGCTTAGGGCTTGTCCAAAATGAGATAGGAGGAAGTGTGTCTGAAGGAAAAATAATCAGGCTGAAAAATGGAGTTAAAATCTATAATCCCATAGGTTTCATGTCTTGTAAACATTACATGACATGTAATCCTTGGGTTTCCAAAAATTCCCAACAATCATAAAAAAATGTGTCACCTTATCCTTTATTTAATACACAATGTGAATCAAACATACATGAAGTATACTCATCTAATGGGATATCCCTAGTTTATTTAAAATCTATGAAACTACCAACTATAAAATCCATGAACAACCTTTACACATCGTGTACTCAATAAACGATGTGTATTTACTGCTGCAACTCTGTTGCACCTTTAACATCCATGAAAAACTCTTGGAACCTCCCCCAAACACCTCCAACAACCAAAAATAGAAATTTAATGGAACATGAAGGAACGAAACATTAAAATAATCATAAAACATAAAATCTTATAATTTTCAACAATACACTCATAAAAGTTTCTTTTCACCCATAAAAAAACATTTCCAAATACTGAAATGTCCATTCTATTTAAAAAATTTATTAAAATTACTCATATCAAATGAAAATATGGTTTTTATTTTAATAAAACATGAAATATTATAAAGTAATACAAACATAAAATAATTATTATGATGGTAGGAAATTGTTTTTATTCCTTCTATGTTAAAGTAGAACATTCTTTTTTGTCTTTTTATTAAAACATTCTGAATAAAATATATAAGAAAATCAATTTTTAAAAGTTTTGAAAGAAATTTAAAAGTGATATAAAATATCCTTTATAATTAATTAATATCCATATAAATACATACATAAAATAATATCAAGAATATGAAGATTAAAAATAATGATTTATAAGATAAATCTTAAAAAAATTAACGAGGTTTTTAATGTAAAGTGTCCATTACCATTGAGTCTGAATGATCATGTACGTTATTTACATGAATGAATAATAAAATTATGTTAATTATTTACTTTTTGAATAATTTTTTAAGTTTATTATTCCTTTTATTTCTATGTTATAATAAATTACTTAATCAATTAATTCCACATAGAACATTTTGACAACATTCAGATCTTATGTCAAAAATAACTTTAGTAGGTTGATTATGGTCAAATAGTTTATTATTTCATAACTTGAATAATAATAATTAAATAGTTATAATTTAAATAATATATTATATTTTTAAAACTAGTCATGAAATATTATTATGAAAAATTAACCATGTTACAATCATGAAGATGTTAGGCCGTAGGTAAGCAGGAGTAATGTTTCCATTTTTAAAAATTATTTTGGAAAGAAGGTTAGAGTTATTTTATAATTCTATAATTATAATTATATCATAAATGTAATATTATATCTTTAAATAAACTTATATATATATATATCCTACATATAATTTGGTGATGAAAAATGAACCACATCGCTTCATGGAGGTGGTTTTCCACATGTACGCACCAATGATGTTATCATTTTTCAATTAATAGAAGGGGAAGGAATTATATTATATGTTATCTTGATAGAATGATAAATATATCATGAATAATATATATATATATATATCTTAAATACATCATTTTATCCAACCGTGATAGGTGGTGATGGAAAACAAATTACATTGGTTTGCGATGTGATAATCACCATACACACAAATACTGGTTTTGTTTCACATTTTATGGAATAGGATATGGATGTAGGTTATGAAATTAACAAAATAAAATATAATTATATGAATGATAATTATTTTATTATTTCATAATGGTTTAATAATATTTGAAGTAGGTTGAAGAAGAAATAAATCTAAAACATTCGGTTAAAATCTATACATCTTATTCAGACGATATTCTTTTCTTTACAACTCAATCCCACTAAGTTTGATATTATGCCAAAAAAGGCATATAAAATAAGGGTATGTATTCTAGTATGGTATTTGGGTAGGTATTTTCTGAACCAAAATTCTTTTGAAGTGTGAAGAAAAGAGGAGGAAGGTAGCCTTTTATAAGGGAGGGGAGGGGCACTCTTGGAATTTCTTAAAGTATTAAATTAATATTAATTATTTATCATGAAAAAATGGATCCAAAATGATATATTTATAATATATGATGATTATTTTTTGAAATAATCTCATAAAATAAAAGTTTTACAAGTTTTTACTATGTTTTTATCTTTATCGATTTGTTTTAACATCATATTACCATTTTTGACAATTACGGTGATAAAGATATATTTTTTTACTATTTAGGGTTTTTGATAGTTATTATAAAAGGATAATTGGACTGTAAACAGACCATGGTTGATATTTTAATCCATATACTAATAAATTATCATAATATAGGATTGTAATTTATTTTAAATCATTTAATTAAATATTTTCTATTATAAAATATCATTAATGTCACTTTTTGAAATAACTGAAATATTATAATATAATATTTATCAAACTCATGTAATATGGTTCCAAAATGACATATATTAGAAGATAATAAATAAATATTATTATTATTATAATGAAATATAAATTTCATATGTTTTCATATCATTTTAAACCATATATTTTGAATTAACCCCTTGGATAAACAATTTTATACTTAACTACAGTAATGACTTTTTCAATATTAAAGGTTTATAATTTTACTTTTAAGATGAAAATTGGATCACAAATGTCCAATGGATAAAATTATAAACCATTTATCATCTTATTTCTCATCTTTCAATATTTTTATGAGTTTTAAATAATTTAATAAAATATTATTTAACATAAAATATCAAGCTTGCTTCGGAGAAGCAAACTGGCTGTATGCACAACAACATGTCTGATTTCATCTTATTAAGATATCTTGGTGTTTGTGGCAGGGAGAGGAAGCCAAAGGTGATGAAACACATTAGGTGGATTCCTCCAATTGCTGGTTTTTTGAAGGTGAATGTGGATGGGGCAGCTTCTGGCGCGCCAGGGCCTGCTGGTTGTGGTGGCATCTTCAGGACCTGCCGAGGTTTCGTAAAGGGGTGTTTCTTTCATTACATTGGAAACAGTTATGCTCTTGAGGCGGAGTTATGGGCGATGATAAAGGCTATAAGGTATGATGCTCGTTATGGCTGGAGGAAGATGTGGATTGAATCGGACTCTTCTACTACTGTGAAGGTTCTTAAAGAGCGGTCCAGGATGGTTCCATGGAGGATGCTCCCTGCTTGGATCGGCGCTCTCAAAATTGCTGAATCGTTTTCTCTTGAGGTTTCTCATGTTTACAGAGAAGCGAACCAAGTGGCGGATGCATTGTCAAAAAGAGAAATCCTTGAGGTGAGTTCTACCTGGTCCTTTGTTCTCCCTGAGTACTGCAATGATTTTGTTCACAATGATAGGATTGGTACTGTGTTTACAAGGTTGTGTAAGGCTCCCCCTTTCTGAGTGGCTTGTACTGTTTTAACTTTTATTTAATTTTATGGGAGCAGGCCTCCTGGCTCTCGGGCTTTTTGGGTATAAATAAACATGGATAAAAATTATTTATCTTTCAAATAAATATTTAGAACTGAACATAACCTCTATTTATCCTTATGTAAAAAATTTAGAGATAATAAAACAGAGATAATGACATTTTTATTATTCTTTTTATAAAATAATATAATTGTAAAAAATAAAATAAATATGGATTTGTTTCCATATTTTTGAAATGTGGATGGAAATTAACGAATTTAAATAATCCAATAGGATAAAATCAAGTGTTATGTTCATTTATTTATCCTTATCATATTATTTTTAACATTAATTACTCGATTTACCCTTACCGCGATTATAATTATTTACTGTGGTTACTATTCATAATAAAAAAAATAAGTGGGCCCTATTTTCCAAATTTGGAGCTCTTAATTATAAGTATGTAATATATTTTTCAATATTCAATTTCAAAAAGGTGACAGAAATTAATTTAAGATTAAGACACAAAATGAAAAGAAAAATAATTTTTCAGAAAAATACATTTTTAAGTATAAAAATGATTTTATACCAAATTCAATCATAAAACTGATTCAAATTAACTTAATTTAGTTATTAATAATATAATAGAAAAATTTTAACTTTTAAATGATTTTAAATAGATATATAAATTATGTAAATTATTTAAACAAAAATACAATTTTCTATAAAAATATGTATTTTTTATTATTAACTAGAAACCCAAATTTTTTTTAAAAAAAATCCAAAAAATTAACTCTAAAAAATTTATGATATTCTGATTTTAAAAATTAAATTATTTTTATAAAATAACCTTTCCTAAAGTTCAAAAAAATTAAATTATATTATCCTCTCATAAAAATTAATAAAAAACATTTTTGAAGGAAACCTATTTTTTAAATATAAAATGACTTTAGTAAAAAAATTGAATTCTTATTTCCTAAGAATTAATCTATTATTTTTTATTGAGTATAAAATTATAAATATATTTCATAATGGGGTTATCCCTATTCATACCCTATAATTCAATGATGAGGTTATAAAAATCATATTTAAATAATAATATTTCAAGGTTGATTTAAACTCTGCGTTGTGTGTTGTATACGCTATAATACATAATGTTATTATCTTAAAATAATGAAGTGTTAAAATTTCTCAAATTTAAGAAATTGAATCCTTCAAATTTTAACTTTAACTTAGTGAAAATACTTTTTTTAATTCCGAATCATAAAAAGGGTTAATAAAACATCCACATGAAAAGAGAGAAATGGAAGTAAGATGGTAATCTAGAATAACACCTAACTAGGTTTTAAAAATCAGAGAACATTAGTGGGAAGTGAAAATATGAACATGGAGGAAAAAAATAATTTCAAAATAATTTTGTGGAGTGACAAAGATCATTGATCATAAGAGAGTTAATGGTAATGATAAAGTCAATGACTACAAAACCATAAATCAATGATGTGCGAAAAAGATAAATGATTCATCATAAATGAAGGTAAGAGGATACAATTATTATTTCATGATATTTCTACTATATGTTATGAATTAATTTACCATATATACTATGAACATAAGTAAACTCACCTGATAATTAGAATATCATCCTTTAGTAAATTTCCACCAAAATAAAATCTATTTCTATAAAAGATGAGTATCCGAGATTAATTTCTCATTCCTAAAGCACTAAAGTCATCTTCTAATGGATCACATAATTCTTGTAAAGAATAAAAATATATTACTCATATTTTTATACATTAACCAAAAATAAAATGGTTAGTACAAGGTGAGATAATTACCAAAATGAATAAACCTTAATATGAAAAATACAATATTAATCACTAAATCCAAAGTTCAACCTAGATAATTTGATAAATAACTAACCATAAAATTCATTAAAATATTCCTAACCAAGTTATAAACCGAAAAATAGAAATATTTATTCAAAAATTCTTTCAATATTAATTTAAAAATTATCTCTAATTAACTTTAGTCACTCATAAATCCATATACCCAAAAATATATATACCCTAATTATATAATCTTCAAAATATGATACTCATTTCCACAAACTACCTGAATCAACATAAAGACACATTAAAATCAAATATGATTCTAAAATATAATCTAACCTTTATTACTCAATTAAAATCCTATAATATTCTATTTTCCATAATCATATAATGCTCCCCAAAATTATAGTGATATACTTCTCAATTAACATTAACAACTTAACCATGAAATCATACTTTAATCCCATGGTTATATATAAAATAAATAATATGTTCCCAAATTATAATAACCCATAATTACCTCAATTTAAAAGATCATATCAACCCTAAAGGTTATTAATAACTTTAAAATTATGTGTAAAAAAATGTAAAGTCATTCTTCTTCAAATAACTTTTTCATTCAAACCCATACCAAACCAAAGGGTTATATTCACATAAATTTTTGCTAAAATATTATTAATAATCCAATTATTACATCATTTAAAACCTAAAAGGGTTTTATAAGCCTTTAAAATTTTTATTGGCCTTATACTTCTAAACCCATGAAGGTATTCATAACACTCCAGATGAAAACATCCAAATATCCAATGTTATTTAAACCTTTCCTCTAACATCAACTATAAGTATCTTCCCTTAAAAAATATATAATATTAAGTTTTAAGTCAAGAATTACCTATATCACATTTATGTATCTTTGTGTTTTGAAATTTTATATAATTAGGCCATCACTCTTACATAAAAAATATTACATCAAAAAATGGTCACTTAAACTTATTATATATTTTTCCCAAAAAAGACAACTTTTAATATATATATTTTTTATTTTTATAAATCATATTAATAATTTTAATCTTAGAATAATCATTGTCCCTAATAATCCTTAAAAAACTATGAAAAACATTTTAAAACAATGATGATCTCAAAAATATCGATAGGGGACATAAATGAAAAAAGAAACCCATTAGCCCATGATAAATTTACCTTTTTCACAAAAAACTTTGTGATCAAAATAATCATTTTCTTATCTGAAAAGTCAAATTCACTACCAAATTTTTTTTCATAAAATATTATATAATAAATTTTAAAGAAAAAGTAAAAATAATAATGTTTTATTTTCAATCATGAAAAAACCATCGAAACTTTTTCAAAATGTTATACTTTTCACACTTAATAAGTAGAAAATACTTTCCTTTAAATACAATCTCATTATATTACCTTATTAAATCATAATATTTCTATAAAAACTATATAAATTATAAATAAATAATTTAGGTGACTTTATGCATCATTTTCAGATCACTATTGTAATAAAAATCATGATTATAATTGGAATAACCTTCATAATTAAAAACTAAATAACATTCATGGTCAACTTCCAACATAAATCTTATCCAACGCATTATTGGACTATCACAGACCCAACCATCCTTAGTTTATAGAGAAACCAATTATTATTAGTTTATAATAGATTCACCCATACCAGAAACCATAATATAATCATAACTCATAGAATCTTACAGTTTTAAACATTATATTGATAAAAATATTCTTTTCACCAATAATAATACATTTATGGATATTTAAATATACATTTAATTTAAAACCCTTTTTAAAAATACTCATATCAAAGTAAAAGAGTTTTTTTTATTCAAAGAAAACTTAAAATCTATTAAAGTAATCCCAATATTAAATAACATTTACAACATCAGGAAAAACCTTTGTTGTTATATACGTTAAAATAGAACATTACTTTTTGTATTTTGGTCAAAATGCTTTGTATAAAATATATATAAATATTTCATTTAAAATAATTTTAAATAAATTCAAGTGTGATATAAATAAACTTTATAATTCATCCATCTCCATAAAAATACATCCATAAAATAATTTTAATAATATGGACATGGAAGAGAAATATTTAGAAAATACAACCTTAAAAAGTTTTAAATGAGGTTTCAAAAGTAAAGTTTCTATTACCTTGTGTCTGAATCATCACGTACGTTATTTATCATACTAAATAATAAAATTATATTAATTATTTACTTTATTACGAACCTTTTTAAATTTTATTATTCATTTTATTTCTAGGTTATAATAAATTACTTAATAAATTTAATTCACATTGGTCGTTTGGACAACATTTAGATCATATATGAAAAATGACTTCGGTAGGTTGAATATGGTCAAATAGGTAATTATTTAATAATATATAGAATAATAATAGTTATTATATAATTATAATTTTAATACATTAATTATAATTTTAAAACCAATCATGAAATATGATTATGAAAAATGAACTATGTTACAATCACGGAAACGGTATGCCATACGTACGTATGAGAAACATTTCCATTTTTAAAAAAAGGCAAAGCCCTGGGTTATTATTGAAAAAAGAGAAGTCAAGAGAAATACAAAGAAGGGAGTGAAAAAAAGTACTTAGTTCCCTTTATCATAGTGGCCAAGTTTTTTCCTCAGCTTGTCCCCTATGATACACTCTTTATTCCTCATCTCAATCCAGTGATTGGAACTGATACGTCCTTGACCTCTTCCTCTACCATAGGATTCATGGATCTCCTTAGCTTGTTGTAGAAGAGTTTATACATCTTCATCCGAGATATCCTCTTGATCCTCTTCCTTACTATTCATTTTTTCTTTCTTTTCTCCTTTCTTTTGTCTTCGGGTTCTAGCATACTGCCATTCATCATCATTATCCTTCTTATTCTGATCTTCTTTTCCTGATGTTTCTTGCACACAAATAGATTATTGTAGAATAGATTCCCCTATTTCATTACTCACCTTCACATCAGTATTTTTCATCAGTTTTTCTGGGGTTCCAGCCGTGACAGATGAATCCATTTGTGAATTCATATTGGTATTAGTAACCATTGCAGCCTCCCCATGGTGGGAGTCAGGAGCATCATAGAAAATATGTGTGGGGGATTTCAAAACAGGAGCAGCCATAAGATGAGCACTAGTATGGATAGTATTCTTGTCCGGACTAGCCAAAATAGGAGACCAATCTGCCATTTCTTTAGGGATAGGTTTAACAGCACAAAGAGAATTTTTAGATTCAGCAGAAATTTTGTGAACAACTTCAGTAAGAGAAGGACCTGGCAGTGAAGAAACCTGGATAGATTCCTTGACTAGAACAACCAAAGTAGACTGATCTGGATTCTTATAATCATAGGAAATACCAATTTAACATTGTTGGAGACATTAATGCTCAGAATCATGTGCATGCACTTTATCAGAATTAGCTTTTTGAAGTTTGTCCATAGTGGCCACATTATCAGTATAGAGAGATTGCATGGCTGAGAGCCCGGATTTCCATTTTTCAATGATAATTATGGAAATAAGATAAGTGTTATTTTATATTTAAATAATGATAATTATATCATAAATATAATATTATATCTTTAAATAAACTTATATATATCATCTATGTTAGTTGGTTATGAAAAATGAATCACATCACTTTGTGGAGGTGGTAGTCCACATGTATGCACGAACGATGTTATCATTTCTCAATGAATAGAAAGGTAAAGAAGTATAAAATATCATATATATAAACAAAGATAAATATTAAATTAATATTATATATATATAAAATCTAATATTATATCCATCCATGAGAGGTGGTGATAGAAAATGAATTACATCGGTTCACGAGCTCATAGTCCGCCGTAATCATGAATAATGGCTTTGTTTACCATTTTAGGGAAGAAGAGTTTGATGTAGTTTATTCCATTAAAATAAAAAAATATAATTATATGCGAGATAATTATTTTATTATATCATATTTTTTTAATAATATTTTAAGGAATTGTAATAAAAAATAAAACTAAAACATTCGATTAAAAACCATACAAATTCTTCAAAAAATCTCATTTCCTTTCACCTTTAGCCCTCTAAGGTTGGGATTATTCCAAAAAATACCTCAATAATTAGTTTATTTATTATATTAAGAGATTTATTAGGGATATTATTAACAAAAAATATGATTTTTAAGTGTAAATAAAAGAGTAAAAGAGGTAATATTTTACAATGGAGGGGAGAGGAACTCTTGGAATTTCTTAAAGTGTTAAATTTATATAAATAATTTCTCATTAAAAAATTGATATAAAATTAAATATTGAAATATTTAATGATTATGGGACAAATTACATCTAAAAATAAAATTTGTACATGTTTATAAAATATTTTTACCCTTATCTTTTTGTTTAAACCTCCGTTAACCTCTTAGACAATTATGGAAATAGAAAAGTTTTTTTACAATTTAGGGATTAAGATAGTTACTATAAGAATAAAATTGGATCATAAATGGACCAATATTGGAATTTTAAATAATATCTCAATCTCTTTGATGAATATAGGACTTTTATGACATTTTAATCATTTAATAAATTATTTTTTATTATAAAATATCATTAATGTCACTTTTGGAAATACATAAAATATTATAATATAATATGTGTCTAACTTGTGTAAAATGGTTCAAAAATGACATGGATTAAATTAGAAGGAATATATAGTATTAATATAATCATAAATAAAATTTTTACAGATTTTTATGTCATTTTAAACCGTATATTTTGTATTAACTTCTTGGTTAATCAATTTTATCCTTAACCGCAATAACGACTTTTTCAATATTAAAAGGTTATATGTTTACTTATAATATATAAATTGGTTAATTAATGTCCAAGGGATGATTTTTTTACTATTTAAAATCCTATTTTCCTTATTTAAATGTTTTCAAGATATTTAAATTATTTAATAAAATATTATTTAACATAAAATATCATTAATATCATTTATGACACTATTCATTTAATTTGACATTGAATATAATATGATAGTAGTGGAATTAGAATATAATCCCTTAAAACAACCCTAACATGTTATATATATATATAAAATTATTGGTATACAATAATTAATTCATATTATTTTAATTTTAATATTTTTAGAATCATTTATTAATTTTTGGTATTAATTGAATACATATTATTTCGGCATTGTGTAAGAATTTAAAATAATAATTTCTTCATTAAAAATTATAAATAAACTAAAATTAATGAAATTATTTATATTTCAAATAAAAAATTAGAACTTAACATAGCCTCTATTTATCCCTATATAAAAAAAATTAGATCATAAAACAAAGAGAATGACATTTTCGACTATTCTTTACATAAGATAAAATAATGGTCAAAATCAAATAAATATAGAACCAAGTTTCCATATTTTAAAAAAATGGATGGAAATGGATTAAATAAACTCATAAAATATTATTAAGGTAAGTGTTATGATCATTTATTAGTCCTTATCATATTATATTCAACCTTAATTACCTGATTTGCCCTTACCGTGGTGACAATTATTTTCTACGATCAATATTCATAATGATCAAAAATAAAATAGAACTATTTATCAAATTTGTAATACATTATTCAAAATATGGAATATATTTTTCAAGATTCAATTTGTGTAATTGGAATAAATTAATTCAATATTAAGATACAAAATGCAAGAGAAAATATTTTTTTAGAAAGTTGTCCTTCTTAAGTATAAAATGTTTTTATACCAAATTCAACCATAAAATTAATAACAATGAACATAATTAGATTATTCCTAATATAAAAAACTAATTTTTATTTTAAAACATCTTAAAATAAAATTTAACATTATAAATTCTTTAAACAAAAATATAATTTTCTATGAAAATCAGCATTTTCACCATTCAGTGGAAAATCAAACATTTCAGAAAAATCAAAACAATTCACTCTAAGAAAATTTTGATACGGTGATTTAAGAAATTATATGATTTTTATAAAATAACATTTCCAAAATTATTATAAATTAAAAATATTATGTGCTCATAAAAAGAAAAAAAATCATTTTTGAAGGTAACATATTTTTGAAAAATAAAATGATATTAATTAAAAAAATCGAATGATTATTTTCTAACAATTACTAAATAAATTTATATTGAGTAGGAACATAATAAATATATTTCATATTTTGTTTAATCTTATTCATACCCTAAAATTCAAAAATTATGTTGTAATGATAATATTTAAATAATAATATTTTATGGTTCATTTATGCTTGATGTTGGATATGTATACGCTATCAAACATATTATTATTCATTTATAGTCTCGGGGTGTTATATGTCATCAATTTTGATTATGAATCCTTGGGTTATTATTTATATAAAAAATATAATCGAAATATTCAAGTGGATTTAATACCCTTGATATTACACACTTGTACATCATGTTCATCTTTATAACAAATATTCAAAATCTCACCTTTGAACCTTTGAGCAGTCCTCATCATGTGGCCCTAAAATATATGACACAATTATTTGAGATTTATGAACATAAAAAACACCCCATTTTTATGTGACATTCGATGAATACATTGAACACTCATCCATGTACAAATAGGGGATGACCGTTTCATTACCCTCTCTATTGGAAATCACTAGATTATATCCACTTCTAGATATTATATAATCAAGATCTGAAATGGTGTCAGAGAATGTAAATTTTATCTATATACTATGATTTCATAATAAATGGAATTTTATCTTATAATTAATACTTTATATATGTTCTAATATCACATAATAAATCTTTGGAACACTCTTAGAGAGTGAAAGTCCAGTGATTCTAACAATGATGGTCACTTTGATTGGGTTAATCAGTATCGCCAACAATGATGTCCACTCTGATTAGGTTGATAAGCATCACTAAAAATTATGATGAAAATTATGGCCACTTGGATTAGTTTGATTGAGATATACCTGTATGTGCAGTCATCTATATCCATAACATTGGATATAAGAAATTCATGTCAGGTTTATCTCACCCATTTTACTTGATGTGTTACCACACAATATTTGGTCCAAGACATTTGACCCAAAACACCAACAATGTTTTGTACAAGCACTAAAATATTAAATTTTATGAACCCATCAAAATATTTAACCAAATTGAGATCCCTTAATGTTATATTTTCCCTTATCATATTTCTATAATGATCTTCCCACCTTTGGTCAAAGTTATCTCACCTTAAATATCAGCTATATTGGTTTACTTATATGACCTAAACTGCCCAAGAAAATAGAAAAATAAATCACAATATTAAAATATGTATAGGTAAATTTATATAAAATTAAATTATCTAATCACTGGATACACACCTCACATGATCTAGGAAAAATTGATTGTTTGAAATTGAAAAGGAACAAATCTTATTCAATCGAAAACTCGTAAAGGGTTGCGTAAAAATATTTTAGGTCCTTTCCCACTAAGATAACACCATATGAAGCTGAGAAAATAATTATGGTAATAATAAAAAATAAAAAATCTTGTAGGGTCCAAAATATGACCTCAGCTAAAATTAAGTTATGCTCTATAGGATCCATGACCGAGGAAAAAATTAGGGCATTCAACTATTCCCCTATATATGGAATATTAGCCGAGAGGATCCATATGATGTAAAAAATGTCATCACTTTAGGTAACTAAAAATAATTTTACCATTATAATCCTCATTCCAAATTCCCCAATTGTGACCCTAATCACACTAAGTCAAATTATTCATCCAAATAGACCAACTCTAATGTTACAGTGATGGTATCTATACCTATACACATCCCTGAGACATGCCGAGGAGGAAATCAATCATCCAAATTTACTAACTGTAGTGTTTTAGTGTTGATATATATGCTTATACCCAACCATGAGTCATGTCTTGGAGTAAATAATTCATCTAAATGGACCAAATCTAATTATATGTTTTATTATATCTATGCTTATACCTGTCCATGAGCCATGCCTATGAGGAAATATTTATGACTCAAATGCTTGGGGACTATAACCAACTTGTTTCATTCACATTAAATGTTCATATGGATTATGGTTATTCTGATATATTTATTCAACGATTCAAAGGTTATTGTGAAATGATGATCAGAGTGGGATAGTAAATCAAGAAACTGAAAAATAATTATTGATACAATTTTTCATAGAAGCAAAGAGAAGAGGAGTCTCCATAGTCCCGAGTCTTTCTTCATAGTAGTGATACACTAAAAAATATTTTCAACATAAGTTTGAATTTTATGGATTAATTTTTGGCCCTTATCAATGTCCTACTAAATTATTGATAGATCTATGACTTTAGGATCCTTATAAAGATGAACACTTTTCATAGTAGTAGCAACAAAATTTATCCCTCATGTGTGGACTTCTTCAAGTAACCAGTGGTGCTTTAAAAATATCTCCTTAGAAGTATCCATATATTGTTGAATATAGATCAAATATATGGATTATTTATCAATTTAATATTGATGTTCTATTGTCTCTTTATCATAAGGAGACTCTACCTAAGACATTATATCTTGATGGTGAACAAACCATGCTAGTAATTTTTCCTCGATAAGAAGTCAATATAGTGTTTTCTATTACTCACACTGTAAAATGGTTTCCTTAATTACATAATGAATGGAATAAAATTCAAATTTAGTGCATACCAGCATTATCAATATGATGTGGATCCTATTGAAGTGTGAAGACAATAATTATAGGGGAGTCTATGACACCAACCTCCATATACTCCACCAGACAGAATGATGAGTGACACGAAAAGAATTATAAGATTCAAATCCTGATTTAGAGATTATTAGGGAATAAGAAACATAAAAAGAGACTGAATCACTCAACGAGATAACTTTTCATACACCCACAGAGCTGGTAGGTCTCAAATAAAGACCAACTTCTACATGTCCTGATAGATGAACTTTGTGAGTAGGAACCTATTTGATGAGTCCAGCCACTAAGGCTGTGCTACCATGACTAAAAAAGGTCATCAACAACTAGAATTTCAAAATAAAAATTTAGTATTTTGTAAATAATAATTTGATACTAAGGTTTGTGTAACTATATTTACATTATCATCTAGAAAAATAATATCCTCACACTATTTCGTAGATAGAGTTCTATTCTTTGTGTGCATCAGATCAGTGATCGCCAATGCTAGTTTATTTACTAATGTTGTAAGTATAAAAATAAATCCCATCACACATGGATTATTTTATAAGATCATATTCTACCCCATATTTATATCCTAATTTAATATTTATGTGGATGTAACCTAATGAATCCCACCCTCTCATGGACCCTCAAGATCCTCCTCGGGCAGTCTAGTAGGGTTTTCATACAAAAAATCATAGGGTAGTGATAACTCCACTGAAAGAGAAGGAAAGATCTTAGTATCTCACTTGAATATAACCTATTGTAATTCTATATGGATATAGTTTCATTATTTATAAATATAATTTAGGAGATCAAGTGTCAAAGTAATCAAGCCAATCATGAATGAGGGAGACTTACGCCCTTCTAAATCCTTGTTAAAATTCCTAAATTATTTCAAATAAATATGGTAATTGACAAATGAAAAAACTCGTTACATAATTTACAAGGATTTATGAAATGTTACATGCCCTATTATAAGAAAAATAAAGTTATTAAGGTTCAACAAGAATCATAATTGAGTTCAATTATAGTACCTAGACAATACCCTATGTTGTTAGAGATAACAGTCAGCAGACTCAATCTGGCTTCTAACTCAAGGACTTCATGGGAACTGCTTAACACCACTTCTACATCAACTTCCCAGGGAGGTAAAATAGATACATTCTCATAAGAGGATTATTTATCTAGGCCCATAGAACTTGGTATACTATATGCAAAACTTAGTGTGTCGTTAAGGATAAAGCCCTGAGGGTGAATGTGAAAAGGTAAATATAAAAACTACCTACCATTATTGAGTGAAGATGGATTTAAAGTGAATTTTATGACTTCCATTTATGGATATAATTTTTTGTTAAGATCCTAGAGGAAGTAGTTCAATATGTTATGTGGATCACTTCATCGGGGGTTGGTGATCATTATCTCCACATGGTCAATTAAACTAAGAGAGCTTGCACACCCATCATCCCCGACATCTAAATGACCACCTGAGGAATTTTTTGTGTCTTCATCATCATACACCATGGAAATAATGAGTTATGAAACATTTTTTACACATATAAAATTAAATGATACTATTTGGTGTCAGGAAACCATTAATTTTTTTTGTGATAAAGTTAAATAGTTATATCATACTTACCTCTTCATGAGAATCATTTTGATCACTGTTTTCATCATTATCACTTGATTCAAGGCATAGTAACTTTTATGACTAGTTTTTATGAGGAGTCATCCCCACCAAAAAATAAATATAGGCATCTAAATATTTTAAATAATCCTTGGATATATGAGGCTGGGTTTTATAGGATATGGTTAAGGGATCTATGACATGGATAAATCTTGGGAGTACAATCTCCATGACCTAGATAAAGTGTTAGATCTCCCTAATTTCTAGAATTTATTTATATGAACCTCATTATATACAATCCTTGGGATATTGGGAATTAGTAGGGACTAAGGGAATAAAGGATACCTAGCTCAATGTGAATAGAGAAACTATGTGGTACATTATATTTTTCAATATTCGATATAGTAGTGGACTCTTAGAAGTGAATTTATTCTTGAGTCCCTTTACTTATTCAGTGTTTTGGACAAGAATCTTCCCAATAATTGACATCCCTTTAGTTTTTTTGGCTCTATAATTGGATACCATTCATCCTCACCGTCGACCGCTGATGAGAATTTTAATTTGGGTACCATCTATCCCAATTACCAATCACGATATAAGAAGATCAATCCTTAGACATAATCAATGATAATCCCCTTGATGGAATAAAATGGTGGAAAAGTTACTTCTACTCAAATATCCTACAATGTAAATTTTAATAGAAATGGACACACTAACATCATACATATTTTAGATAGTAAACTAGGTAGAGGAGTAAGGCCGTTTTTCTAAACATTGTTAAATTTACTTCCAAGCCTATAGGGCATGTATCTATCATAGATGAACTTATCATAAATTCTATTAAACATGATACCCTATAATAATTATAGAAGATAATAAATTTCCTAGAGACCAATTATGAATTGTTAGTAATGACACCAGTTATTGAATCCCGCCTTTTTTATTACATAACTTTTCATTACATTTTATATACAGAGGATCTTTAAAGTCCAGTGTCTTGAAAATCAGGGAAAGAAAACACGAAAAAAACACAAAAAATTCTTATAATCAACTTTTAAGGCTTCATAATATTTTCATACTATGTACAATTACTACATCTCATATCTTGGAGACATACATCAAAGTAAAGGGTGAGCAGAAGGCCCAGTAAGGGTAAACAAGGAATCGATTTACTTGTGATATCCATAAGAACTTGAATAAAAAAATAAATACATGAGAAATGGGTGTATAGGAATATCATAATGAAAATAACTTGAAACATACTTGAATATTTGGCTACAACATTTCATTTATATATTCATGAATATATCACCAAGGTCCCTCCCTAAGGTGTCATAAAAATTACCAAGGTTATTCACCAAGGTATCGTGAAACTTGTCATCTCTATAGATTAATTCTTTACCCAATGCATTAAAGTGGTATTAGGGAACAACCTTAATATGTATTTAATTTCATGTGAGTCACATAGATAATAATAAAAAATTTCATAAATAACCCATAGAGAATAAAATAAATGGGTTTCATTTCAAAATCATGACGTTTTAAAGAGTACTTAAAAATGAGACTGTTATGTCATTTATAACCCATGGAAAGGGAGTGAGGGTTAAATGTATATCAATTTCAAAATCAGACATATCATTTTTTTTGTATTTATGAACACCCATAGAAACAAAATAGGTCTGGGTATTCACATAAATAAAACAAGATAAATTATTGAGAGAAAGAGAGAGAAATTTTGAGATGAAATTTCTGCAGCATAACAGTTATACAACACGGTTTTAGAAAATTATAAAAAAAGAGGGTACAAGGCTAACACAATAATAAATAACTCATATTATAATAAAAATATAGAATAACATGGATATAATAACAAGTTATGGATATTTTAATGACATACCACATAAAAAGAAAACTTGAAAGGAAAGAGAAGATGTGATTTCTTTTATGAGAAATTCAGTAGCCTAACGACGTCACTAAAAAATTCAGAAAAAAAATTGATGAGAGTGGAAAGGTTCTATAAAAAATTAGAAATGAAATGGTTAGTAATGAGAACATATATGAAAATACCCTAAATATAAATAGATGGAAACTAGAAGACATAACATAAAAGAAGTCATGACTTAGAAGAGGAGGGTGAAAGGATCCTTTACATTGAAGAGTAACTTCAAAAGCTTGAAGGTTGAGACATTGGGAGGCTTGATAAAACCTTGGGAGGACTACATGGGAGGTAAATAGACCATAAATTCGTTGAGGAGGATTTTGGAATGAAATGGATGAGGGAATGGCTTGGTATTTATAGGAGAAGTGAGGGAACAAAACATTAATTTCCAAGGGACACCTCATCAGTGGTATTGGCTAAACCATGAGATTTCCCATGGTATTTTCCCATGTTATTGGACACTTGTGATACCTAATAGAATATCTAACTATTCATAAGTCAACCAGAATTATTACATAAATATTACATCATTAAAGATTTCATTAAACACCTGAAACTCAAAACTATATTTTCACTATTCACCGAAAATTCAACATTTTTAGAAAAATACTCAAAAATCACCTTAACCTAATATATATGATATGAATTAAAAAATTAACTCCATTTTATAAAAATAATTTCCTAATTTTTTAATTTAATTTTTAAATAAAAACACTATTCACCCAAAAAAACTAATACTTTAACTAATAATTTCTGAAACAGTTATTTAATTATTTTATTGAATCACAATACCAAATCAAGGTGGCTAAATTACATTAATAATTTCTTAGGTGAGGTTACTAATCCATTTAGTCACATTACTATCCAAAAGCATAAAATTACTTTTCGTAATTTACTATTCACTAAAAATTAAGTTGATCTTATTAGACTCTAAATTTCTTACTGAACACAACTGTGAAAGACCATTTTTTGAAAATCATTACACGTCATTAATTATTTAAGGTTTACATAAATATTTTAAAATATCTTTTTTTTTTCAAAAATAATCAATAATATACATCTTATATTTATCCAGACATTTAAAAATTCACAAACATCACCATAAGAAGAAATCACAATTTTATTTATCTCAAAGGATTACACAAAGCAATTATGGTCTCGTTATATAGACCCTTATAACACTAGCGTAAGACCTAGGTGTAAGGTTTGATAAGGTGATAGAATCTAGGGGTGGCTCGACCAACATTGCCCGAGTGGTGAATTCTATCAGCTTGAGATTCTCCCAAAGGAGATTCTATTAGAGCTTCACATGATGATGTTCAGCTTGGGTTTGGTCCATAGTAAAGCCTAGTGGTGCTACCTCTTTCCAAAATTCCATCAGATGGGCTTCGATCGGCTCGAGACTACTGGATGAGTCCATCAAATCTTCTTTCTATATTAATTAACCAATATCACTTGTATTTATAGATAATAATCACAAAATTTAGTTTCCAACGATCATATTGACCAACAATCATATAACAGTCGAAACCCAATGATCTCATTTAATTATACTCATTTCATTAAATGCAATAGTTTTGTTGATTATAAAATAAAATAACACACAAAATTTAGAAACAAAAATTATTAAAAACTTCGGGTCATTACACCAGTTGTTGGAGGATAAAATGTATACATAAGATATAAATGTTGTTCACATCTCTCTCCTTCATTAATCTTGGCCACACCCCACTTATGCTCTAGATATAGGGTAAAAATTCAGCATCATGTATCTCTTAGGAATTGATAAACTCACATCCACTAACATAAGCTATTATCCACCACCATAATACTTACAATGTTCCAAAAATTTAGAATGGTTCCTTAATGTTGTAAACATTATTGAGTTGTTGATATAACCTGGATAATATTGGTACTGCTAAAATTATTTGGGTACCACTCAGTAGTTTTAAATATATTATGAAAAAACAAAATCTAACATTAGCCTTAAACTATTGCACTGTCAGGAGGTAACCACAAATATAGGTCACCATAAAAGCCACCAAATTCACCAATCTATCATCCTTGAAGATCACATAGAATCCCCAATTTTAAAATTAGACCTATTCTAGAGTTATTTAATAAGAAATTGGATCTATAAACATCTAAATAATTATGATTGTTTGATTCCTCTTTTGTTTTGGATCTTTTGGGATCCTCCCAGCATCATCCCATACAGTGCTTGGTGGGAGGAACTTATCTTATATGTCTCTAAGAACTAGAGCCCCACTAATTATTTTCACATCCTAGATGATGATACCAGCATCTCTATACACTATGTGTAAGCTATTGGTTCATGGGATCCACCTTATTAATATTTATAGAATCAAATAACTATTGTGATGGGTGGAGTCTTTTGATACCGAGGTGACCTTATACAAACCCATAGCCTCTAATTACCATTAAAACTCCTTATAGAACCACTTTAACTATAATGGATAGCTATTGTATTTAATAAATTCCCATCAGTTCCGAGGTCCGAGTTGGTTAACCAACCAAGCATCATATTTATTATTTACTTCCTCAATATCGACCAATAGTTATGCACCTATGGTTCAATCATGAATGGATGCTTCTCTAGAGATAAGTTGTTATACCCCAAGACATATCCCTTAGGATGATTGATTAACTTATCGAAACAAATGACCGTAAATATATTGTACTAAGGGAGCTACCAATATTTATTGATTTAATGAAGAAATATATTATCCAAATGTGGCATAAGAATTAGAGCATCACATAGAAATAAGAATCCATATGGGGTGGCCAATCTGAAAGTGGATAATCCTAAATTCCCTCTCCCATTAGCTATGATAGGAATTGATGATTTTATTATATTTTTTGATGATCGTCAACCCTAAAACTTCCAATTATTTGAAACCACCTAATATTTATAGCTTGATCTTTATTTCACTATTATCAGGTCATTTTCTACAAAATCAAAATCAACCAATGAGATTAAAATCCATGAAAATTAAAAGTACATGAAACCATGTGGTAACCACATAAAAATTATATGGTAACCATGAAAATATTAAAATAAGTCACCTGTATCATAATAGTGTTAAAAAATCACATAAATATCAAGAAAAAAGTGTGGTTAATTATACAAATGTGTGAATCCTATGAGGAAACTTCACACACATCTATATACCACCGAGTTCCCAAGCGCATATCTCAGTAACAACACTAGGGAATGAAGTTGCTTATACATCTAAAATAGGAAAATTGTTTGTGATGAAAGTAAGAGGAATCGATCATGTGGGATTACATAAATTCTTTTAGAGATTTATCCACTAAGAAAATAAGTAAAAAGGTTTGGGGTGAGTGCCCCATTATTTTTAGGCAATGACATGGTGATTTGATTTCCTATCACACATTCTCCATGTGATCTGAACACTTCAATGAGTAGACCATGAATTTATCCACATGGAATATATTAATTACCTTAGATAGAACATATATTAATGGATATTGAACTCCATTCTTGGGGGGGGGGGGGGGTTATTGATGTTCATGTAAAGATAATGAAAAAAGAGGAAGACCTTGTGCGTAACATCTCATCCATAGAGTCCACTTGACCTGTACCCATCACCAGATTTATAAAATACCGTAGACATGACACCCTATATGATATAAGCTACTAACTAGTATTGGGGTACTATAAAGGAATCATGGGGAGACTATTACCCTTATATTAGAGTGTGATATCATAATGTAAATAACTAAATAACAGATTAGGTAGGAAAGAAAAATAAATAATGGAATGAAATAAAAAAATGAAGTGAAGCATATAAACTCAAATGGCTATGATCGTATATAAAAATAAAGACACTGAGGCTCTATAAATACTTCATACCAATATCTTTACCATTATACTTGTCCTTATTAATCATTCAAATTGGGCCTTATCCCAACATATACTTGCAAAAAAGTGAGATTTTTCTCAGGTACTCCAATTCAGTGACCACTTGAGCATGGTATGAGTATATAAATTAGTATAAAAACACCAACATGATCCCATAAATATTTAGTAATTAAATAATATTTACATCTATTTTAATCAAATGAAAATAATAAATAGATTGTAAAAAATAATAAATAAATATTAACCCATCATCGATTCTAAAGTGTGTGACCCTAATCGAGCATACCAACTTTTTCGAGTGTCAGGGTGTCTCAGAGTAAACCCCAATGGACATGGAAACTTTATAACATATAGATATTAGGTTTTAACCCATTAATCTCTAATCCATAGTCTCAAATGACCAAAAAATCAGAAATAACAACTCAATGACTAGATCCAAGGTGTCCTAGTAATCTCTCCAACTCCAATGTAAGAAACAACTTGAAGCTAATATCTATAATACCAATAAATTACTAAAAATAAGTTCATACTTCCTATCATAATTCCAACTGTCTAGATCCCAGATATCATAGGAATATCCATCAAGTACATTTTCATTCATTAGGATCGACTTTATATATAATAGGGGTAACATAAGAGTTATATAATGATAATCATCATCATAATAATCCTCGAGTCTACTTGGTTGGAACATAGAGATACTAAAAATCCTAGGGACCTGTGAAATCCCATCCAGAACTGAGGTCGAATCTTGGTATCTCAATAATTATTCATGTTTCTTAATATCTAGATCCTAGGATACACACTAGGAATCCACAGCTACATTATCACATCCATACCATATCAAAATAGCATCACATTAGGCCCAAAATCTAAATACTAGGAATCACCTCTAGGTATCTACAACATGACCATCACATCACACTAGGCCCATAGGTATGATCCTTGTCATCATGTATGGCCCTCCCCAGCTGTATCTAAAATAAATACAAGAAATCATAAATAAAAGATAGGTGTTGGTAAAATTCCCAATCCCATCACTAATGGCCGCATCCCCTTGATATCACATAACTGGTATGGGTTCAATGGTAAAACTATTTACTATATCTACCCATACAGAAACACAACTTATCAGGGTTATCTCATGTAGGGGTACCCATAGGGGTACCCTAGGATATCACTATAATGAAGTAATCCTACCCATGATCCTCAATCACAACAGGTTTATCAGGGTTATCTCATAGTGGGGTATCTAGGAATATTCTTATGACATCCGTTTTATAATAAGGTCAGAAATCCCAAGATTATTGGACAATTCCACCATGCCTTGATGGAATCAGCAGGAAATCCCTAAATGTAAAATCCAAATGTAAAAATGAACAAAGGATAAGTAGACTGAAGATCAACGAAGTTAGATACATACCTTAATATACTAAGAATCTACCTAAAAATAACCCCAAATGATGGGTCTTGAAGGGGAGAAGAAATGGGGGAAAACCCTTTTCCATGCGATGGAACCAAAAGGGAGAATATGGGATACACCCAAAAAAAATCTAAGGGGGAATAAGAGACATTTTCCACCTTTAAGGGCCATCATCTATCTGGTGTACCCATAAAAACCTCCAGAACACTAGCTAAACCACTAATAAGTTGGTGGCCTACCAATTAATAGTTGATGAATACATATTATAGCCTTGTCCACCCATCCATCCTATGATATTTTATGTTACCTTCGATAGAAATCTGAGTCTCCTTCCCCTTTTCAAAACATATTTTTGAGGTGTTCAAAACCCCATAGTTCCCTTCCAAACCCCGAAATAAATTTCATCCTATTCACCAATTTGAAAACTCAAATTTTTCATGAAATTATAATGCTCATATAGGAATGTGGTCTTAGAATCTCCCCCACCATAAAACTTCATATCCCTGATAAGCCTAAACAAGATTTCTATCATTGGTCCAGACCTACTTGAGTTTCCAATTTCCATTCAAATTATTGTGTTGTATATTTGAACTCCCAAAAGTATTTTATAGAGCCACTTTAAGTATAAGGTAGTAAACTATCCAAAAGACTATAAATCACACGAATTAATTAATGAATCACCATGATGATTCCCCCAACACCCATCCATCCCTAGACACCAATATTTCTTCATCTATTTAACAATATGACCTATGGTGGTCCTCACTATATAATATATCTCATAATGAAAAACTCTATTGATAAGGAAAATCCACCATAAGAATTTACTAATGAAGAACCAAACCCAAATTCTAAAGATATGATAGGAGAAATTTCCTTAATTTACTACACCTGATCATTCATGAGAATGTTATTTTAAACATTGGATCCCATTACCATTTCGGAGTCTCAAGACAATTGGATGTGCACTCTCTATTTATACACTAAATTCAAATACACCAACTTTTCCACAAAATACTATCAAAATCCCAAAAAAAAACACATTTTATCTAGAACAAAACATCCAATATAGTTTCCATCTCACCACATCTAATTATATGTAAATACACCGGTCAGATCCACCTTTGGCCAACCTACCCCAAAACTCCTTTCCATACCCACTGACACATTTGATAATATCTTGATCATGATGCCTTAGTACCAAGAGGCACTCCATGACCATTCTGATATATTCCCTAAATTCAAAAACTAAATTATGGTGTGATTTCATGGATGAATTATTAATCAACCTAACCCATTGTCACTCTCCAAATTTGAGCATCGAATTGTTTCTGACCTAATCATTTTCAGACCATTTCAAAATTATTCAAATCCTGGAGTAAATGCTTGGACTCTATCCAATAACATATCTGAGTCTATACCAACAATTACCTTAGGAATCTCTTTTTATTCATATTTATTTATCCACTAACATCCAAATTTAATAAAAATCTTATGAAAATGTATTCCATTCACCTGTAATCCCTATCACATGGGGATTATATCATCATGAATTACATCCTTCTCCACAATATAGGAGTATCCTTGCAATCAAACTACTGAGATGAGTTTCTAAACATTATGAACCATTCCAATCTATTTTTGAATGTAATGTCTAGATATGGTTGAAACTGCACCTATATGAGCATAAAATCAGAACTAAATTTTCACATATTCCCAACCAATAGAAATTTCATCAATGGAAACAAAAAAAATTAATCATAATGAGGGTTACTCACTCAACTGTCCAATGGTTCACTCCCCACCATATGGATTACCTTATTCCTCTCATCGAGATCAACCTCAATAGGTTCCATCACTATATGCATGTCGCTCCTCCTGATCCACGCTTCCTATCCTATTAATACATTACTATGATTAAGCCAGACCAGGCTTGACACCACACCAGATCCATTCTCAATGTCTCACCTACCATGGAGGGAAATTTAATATTTTATAAAAATTTATAGGAAACCATGCATGAAACATTTAATCAATAACCATCACCCCTCAACTCACACCCAGTTGTTGTTGACCTCGGCTTCAACAAGTCTCACATGTAACTGCACACGTTATCTCAATCCCATATAGAAAACAGATGGTCAAGAACTCTTATACCTCCCAAATTCAGAAACTTGACTCATTATCCCATGAGTCATACATCATTTGAATTAGGCCCAGGCATATAAATAATTACCATGCTATGGGGATTGTCCATTTTTACCTTACCAGATAACCCTTTTTCCTCATCTTCAAGATCAAGCACTTCCCTTGAGTCATGATTTACCTTATGATCACCCACTACACATGTTTGAATCATAAACCAAAGGCATCCATCTATACTTTGAGTCATTTATACCTCATATACTTGCTCAGAAATTACCCGACATCATACTTTAACTATAAGTGTCTACCCATCCTTAATTTTTCTTCTAAAGTGAATTCAAACTTAATAGGGTTAGGCACCCAAAAAATCCCACCATTCAAAATTTGCCTCAACACCAAGGTACTCCATGTGCCTCACTATCCGAAGTTCTAACACTCATGGTTCTTCTGACAAAAGGGTTCTAAGGCCTCACTATACCTACAAAATATTATCAATAACACCATTTATGCATCAACCTTAACTCAAGGAATTTACTAATGACTTCCCATCTTAAGTCACTAAAGAGTATAGGTAAAACCTATCATAGTTTATCCTCGATCATAAAAGTCACTAAATAGATAAGGTCTGATAAAAAAAGGTTTATAGGTTTCCTAACTAGCCAAAAAGTTACGTCTCTCTCAAATAATTGACTGAAAATTAATTTTTTATTGAGATAGACCCCCTTTTAAGGGTTAAGGGGGAACCCATCATGACATCAAGACCTTAAAAAACCAATACCCAAAGGACCAAAAAACCCAGACCAAAAACAAATTTCATGACAAGAGAGAATATCTTCCCAACAACAAAAACAATAAGTACATCTTCCATTATCTCATTGCTGCACGACTAGCTGTCCCATGGTATCTCTAGAATCACAACCCATGAGAAACACCAAGTTCATGTCTTAGATAAATAATGACATAAATCATTCAAAACATCTCTCTTTAGGGTATCATGTATATACATATACCGAACATCTTATTCTAAGTCAATATCCGACTAGGGATCTGATTCTCACTATGCATCCACCTATAGGACTGGTCGCATGAGAATATCAACTCATCGGTCAATACTACCACAACTAAAAACATCATACTTGATGATATATACCAAGTAAAAACCACAACCACTAGCTCGATTAATTAGAATGACATTCCAAGATATATGGTAAAATTCCATATAGGTTGTTAATTAAAATTTAAATAACCAAACTAGAATGGAAACCACCCAATAAGGGTCTGTCACAAAGGAACCATGTGTCATACTAACCTACAAGGGTCACTGCACCTCCTTTAGATATAGACTATTCCATTTTCATCAAGTGCCCCATTTTAGACCCACATGAACTTACATTAGGAAGAAATATATATACTAGTTTCTCTAGAATATTATAATGATACCACATACTTATATAGGAAAACATCATATGAGTATTTTTTACACTTTAAAAAAATTGGCCTTAATATTCAGTGGTAAAAATTATACTTGCTATCCCTAAAATTCATGTGTATCCCTACGTGACTATCATGATATATTATATGCCTCTTGGATCCGTAGGATAAGATCTAAATATAAAACAATTGTATTCTTTCTAATGATGCAATATCCTAAAATCCAATAGAAATCATAAATCTCAAACTGCATGTACTTCACAATAGGTAAATGTCATATCAACTACAACACTATATACCAAAAATATTTATCACATCCCTAACAACTAAGACATTCTATTGAAACATGTGTTCATACATTATCTTCCCAATATTCATCATAGTCTATGACACATTCCTATAACTCATAACTACCTTACCCCAAATAGTAATACAAAATATATATTTGATACCACTTTGTAGCATATTAAGCTAAAGATGACTTGAACAGTTCCCCAAACAGGAGATCCACAAGATCCGAGGCATGCCTCCCCATATTCCAGATGTTTTTAATCACCAATGGGAGTATATAGAGGTATAATGGGGAGACTATATATAAGGTCCCATCCTTAAACATTACATATTCTAGTTATTTCAACTAGATTTAATTTCCTTATATTCCCAAATAAATTTTCAGTTTACATTTTTAGAAAGTTAGGACATATCTCATACATATCAACCTACAAGTATACAAAGTGGGTACCATTAACACAGTTTCTATTTCCTCCAAAACATAAAATTTTAAATAGAAAAATACTACATTATTTATTTTAAAGATATTCATAACATTTAACTTTACTTCCTTATTTCTCTTACACATCCTTATAACCTGTGAAATATAAGGCCCCAGCCCTAAACATTATATAATATTGAGGTAATTCAAGAATTTAAATTAAGGATCTTTTCAGGTTTAGATTTTAAAGAATTAGACTATAACCATTACATAATAGACCCAGACATTACATGTGGAAATTTACAATCAGTATCCACTTTTTCCCCTGCAAAGGAAACCCTTTAAACAAAACATTAATTATTTTTCCTTGATAAAAATTTTATTGACATCTTCCTTTATTTTACCCATCCTTACACCCTATGGAAAACATTTCAAAAACATGGGATGAGCCTAAAAAGATTTGTAAGGAATATAAAATAAGGAATAAAATGGTTAGTCCATGAATATTTAAAACCCATGAAAACATTTTTAAAAAATCATTCTTTTCACCCATAAAACATAAACTACTTATCTTACATCATGTAATCATAAGATTCCTACAAAACATCATAGAAATAATAAAGCATAATGGTAACTTGTGGAATCCATATCACACTTACATTGTAGCTTTCAAAGCTATATAGGGAGTAACCTTCATGGTTACGTTTGGAATACCCATCATAGTATATTCCGTAAATCTCTTAGGCGAAACCTTAATGTTTACCTCTATCACATTACCTAATGCATTGGAGATCTATCATGGGATCACCTGCCCTCAGTTTATCATGGAACCACCCATATACATAAACAATTCCCAACAACCATAACATAATCATAAAACAAAAAAACATATTAAAGGAAAAAAAATAACATTTCCATATTTGAATTCCCAAGATATCATTTCAAGATATTGACATAATCAATCCAATTTTAAAAAACACATTTAAAACATTTAAAATGATGATTTTTGAATCAAAGTGTCCCATACCACTTTGAAACTTTTAAAGTAATTAACATTTTAAAAAATTAATTTCCATATAAATAAATCCTTAAAACTATTTTTAAAACATGGAAATTAAAGAGAAATATTTAGAAGAATAAATCTTTAAAACATTGAAAATAATGTTTTAGTTTAAGAATTCCTTACTACTGAGGAAAATACTTCAATAAAAATAATTAAAGAATAAAATCAAATAGAACTTATAATATAATGAGAACATGAATATTCCTGATATAATATGTCAAAGGGCAGTATATACACCATATAAAAGTGAGTTGTTTCATAACACTAAATAAGTCTCAATGGAATGTAAATTGAGATGAAATCCCTTACAAAGGCCGTATCCTTAGATTAACAAAAAATCAATGAAATAATTTTTTGTGAAAAATATAAATACACCTAATATAAATGGATATTTAGTGTGATACAATAATTGTTCATTCACACATATTCTTGGAAAAACAAAACCATTTACATGGATATTTTACTCAATGAAATGAGATTGAGTTAATATTTCCATTACCTTTAGTCTGACTCATCACGTAAAATCGTTATGTTCCTGAATAATAAACTTAGGTTAATTTATACTTTACTGGTAACTATTTTAAAGTTTATTATTACTTTATATAACTTATTACCATGTTATAAAATTTACATAATTATTTAAGTTCATATCGGTCATTTTGCCGATATTCAGTACTTGAGTCAAAAATGAACTTATTTTGATGTAAATTGTCCATGTTGTAAATATTAAATCATATAAATAATATTATACATGATTTAAATATCATATATATATAGTATATATTTATTAATAATATTCCATAACATTTGGAGATAAGAAATGAAATACACTGTTCACAGAGACAGTCGTTGTACGTACGCATGGACGCTACTTTCATTTCATTGTCATATTAAAGGAATGATAAATAAATGATAAATAGTTATATTATAATTACAGTATAATATATATTTTATATATGTTAAATAATTTCATTTACATTATCCTTTATATGTTCCATGTATAGAATGAAAGAGTCATATCACTTTGAGGGGGCGGTAGTCCACACTTCCTTAAATGAAATTATCATATTTACACAATATGGAAAGCATAAAGGTATGTTGTAAATAAAAATTACAAAATAATATATATAATATAAATATAATATAAATTATATATAAATATTGTTCCATCATAATGTCCACCATGAGAGGTGGTAGGATAAAATTGAACAATCATCGTTTCAGGAGACAGTAGTTCGCCGTACACAGAAACAATATGTTATATATCCTTTAGATGGAGATGTGTGTAATTGTAGGTAAAAACCTTAGAATAAAACGTCCTAGATTATTTAGGATAATGTTTTTGTTATAAAATAATGTAATAAATATATGTTAGGGGGTCTGAGAAAGAAAATAAATGAAAGGAGTTTGAGAGAAGATGTTACCGCAAAATTAGGTAAATCCTTTTGATTTGAGCCAAAATTATTTTAAGAGTAATGGAGGTATTTTAAGAGATTATTTGAGAATATTTTTGATGAGTCAATGTGCTTGAGAGGTGTGAGTAAGTGGGTATAGGTGGTGGCATTTTATAAGAGGGAGGAGGGGTACTTTAATAAAGTCTTGAAATATTATTTTATTATAATTTGATTTTAGAATTATAATAATTAAAAAGTGATAAATTTAGAGTCTAATATGATTAGGGGTAAAAATAATCTCAACCAATAGGTTCTATACATGTTTAGACTACAAATATAACCTTATCTTTTGGCTTTCACCCTTAGTTAAATAAATTAACTCTTACCATGTCTTCTTGTATTTTCACACTATATGGGTAATATGGTTACTATAAAATGACAAGAGAACCTCAAGTGGATCATTAATGAAAATTTTAAAATTATATAAGAAAATTGGATTAATATCATATTTTTATTACTATTATATCATTTAATAGAATAGTAACATTTATGTCAATTTTGACACTATTTAGTAATTTATTTTTTTAAAGTCATTAAATCTTGATTTTATAAAAAAACTACATTAACTCAATTATAACATGTCATAATCATCCAGAAAATTCATGGATGAAAAAATTATTTAAAAAATATTTATTTTAATATTTATAATATCATTTACTTGAATCATTCATTAATAAGGTAATCAGTGCGTCATCATTGTGTCAAAAATAAATTTACTTACTTAATGTCTAAAAAATATAAATAAAATACCATTTTGTAGGGAGTATGTTTTATATTTCTAATTAATATTTATAGTCAAAGTGATCAATTATATAACCCCACCATATATTTGTTTTAGTAAAAAGATACATGTTTGTGTTATATTTCTCTTTACTTTAAATTAATTATTATAACATGTCATTATCACACCCAAGTGGCTCAATGGGGTCATAAAATAGACCCCATAATGATCATGGTAGTAAATATATAATAAAATAGGATTAGGAAATGTGTTAGGGTATTTTCATATTATTATATTATTATTTTTATCCTTATTTACCCGATTTACCCTTTAACCATGGTAAACAAAAATAATTATTGAAGTTACTATTCATAATGTCCAAAAATAAAAGGCACCTATTTACAAAATATGGACCTTATGATTCCAAATATGGAATCCATTTTTCCAAATTCAAAACACATAATTGGAAGAAATTAATTTAAAATTAATTTTTAGTGTCGAAACCAGAAAGCGGGTTTTTAAGAAGTAAAAACTATGAAAAGATTGACATGTGTTTATATACAATTTAAATGTGAAATTACTTAAAATGAAAAAAATTGGATTAAATTATAAAAACTAAATCCAATTAAGCATAAAAACCAATTAAAATGATAATATTACTGTATAAATAAATCAGATGAAAAAACAGTTTTGAATAAAAATATAGTATTTTTCACTATTAATTAAAACATGAATTTTATCATAAATATACTAAAAACTAAATAAAAGTAAATTTTGATGCCATGCTTCTGAAGAAGATTTTTTTTCAAATATAATATGTAAAAGTGACAAAAACTATATTTAAAAAGGGTTCTCCATCAAAAGGCGGTAAAACTGTTTTTTTGGGGAAAATACTTCTTTTATCCAAAAAATGGATTTGTTCTTATATCATATCTAGAAAACATATTCGATGAATTTTAAAAATTACATTGAATATATAACATATAAAAACCCATAAATAGTGATATGATTTTATAAACACAACTATTCTTTTTTAAATAGGTTTTCATTAAAAACATCCTTTATATTCAATGGGTTTTTATTTCCATTTATAATAAATTTGGTAACCAATGAATCATTATTTAAAAATGTTAAAACAATATTTTTATAATTCAGTTGATAATATTCATTCCCTATATTCTGACAGATAGGTTATATAAGTAATATTTAAATAATAATATTTAGTTGTTAGTTTAAGATCAATGTATCTTATCATGTACGCTATTGAACATAGTGTTTGTTTCTTAAAACTATGGATGTTAAATCCTCCCCCCTTTAATAAACTGTGTTTTTTAAATTTGAATTTCAGGTTGGTAACTAGGACATGTCTTTTCAAAATACCTTTATTAAAAACCCACATCGGAAAAAATGGTTAATAAAACATCCACTTTAAAATATTGAAAGTGAAGTACGAAGGTTACTCGAGATAACACATACTAGGGTTCCATATAGGAAAAAATGGATATGGAAGAAAAACTAAGTGTCAAGTTACGATGGAGAGTGATAGGTAGCATGATCAATAGAAAGTTACCAACCCGAAAACCACAGTCTTGTGATGGGTTAAACTCTCTTTGATTTCACAATAAGAAAATTAAACAGATTTTTTTTGTTTTAAGATACTTTTAATAAAGTTGAGGAATTATTTTACTAATTAGAATAATATCATAAGGAAATATAATTACTTGAATGGTAGAGTATCATCCTTTAATCAATTTCCACCACACGATCATCTTTTCCTTCAAACGATGATTATTCAAGATGATTATTTTCATGACTGATACACTATAATCAACTTATAAAAACTAATATCATCCAAAAAAAGTTAACTATCTGTTTCTCCTACATTTAAACATTAAAAAAACCAAAAATCGTTAGTTCCATATCAGATAATCCCCCAAAACTAATAACACTTTATAAGGATAAGGACTAATTTTAATCTCCAAAATTCAATAGTAATAACCAAGTTTTACATTGACCATTCAACAAACAAATGTCCTCAAAATTCCTCAAAATAATCCAAACTAAGACTGAAACCCAAAATTAAGAATGATTTGATCACATAGTCTTCCACTATAAATCTTAACATTTATCTCTAAATAACATCGACTACTCTTAAAGTATCTTACTTAAAAGTAATTAACCTAATCAAATATTCTCCATGATAGGTTAATTATTTCCACAAATAACCCAAATCTCCATATGTCCACAATAAAAACATAGATTTTTCCAAATTAAAATTAAACCATTACTCCTCAAATGAAATACCATAACATTCTATTTTCCGTAGGCATATAGTTTTCCCAAAATAGTGAGCTTCTTCCAAAATAAAATTTATCACTTAATCACTAAATCATTTTACTATACTATGGATATCCACTTGATAAAAAATAAGTTCCCAAGATAAACTTATTATTAATCCATAAAATCATTTAACTAAAGCGAATAAGTTATACTAACTAGGGACTTCACATAGGCCAGTGGTAGGCAATGCACCCTTATCACCCTTCTGCTGTGGGTTCGATTCCCGTAGCCTTTTTAGATGCGATGGGTTGTCACCCATCATGCGGGTTGTTCTTTTTCTAAAACTACATAATTCTTATAAAATTCCAAACATGATATAAATCATCAAAATAACCATAGCATATTTTAATCTCAATTTTATCTCATGCCTTTCATTTTTCATCCCAAAATGTAATAACTCGTAGTTGCCTAAAATTCAAGGATCATATAAACACTAAATGTTATTTATAACTATATCCACAAAAGAAAATATAATTCTTACTCAATTAAAATTTTTTCATAAAAAACTTAAGGGTTGCACATACTATAATTCTTCCAAAGTTGTACTATCATTAATACATATAAACATATCATCATCCATGGATCCAACATAACTCTTCAATTAATAAAATGTAGACATATTAATCATCGAAAATTATTCATGATACTTTATCCTTGTTTTTCCATCATATTCCTTAATAATTATTTTATACAAACAAAATCATGGAAAATGTCTTAAGATTCAATAATGTAAAAAAATGAGCTAAGAAATAATCCACACCTTTCATAGGCCATTTTCAGTTTCATCATCTTTAATTAGAATGAAATTAGGTATTGGTAAAAATATATTCGTATGTTATTGCTGATCCCATTCCCGAACCTTATTTTTTGTACATCTATTTGTGTAATCACCATGCACATCACATTTAAAACATTCAATTCATCCATCATAAATAACTTTTCTCACTTTTCTAGAGTCAACTGAACACTTCATTTTTCTACGGAAGGTTATAGCTTTATGGACTTAATTACCATATCTATAACATCTTACCATCCATTTGAAACATTTTCCTAGGTATTTCGTTCCACATCCTTAAAACATAGGTTGTTGAATATAATTACCTTTATGATTATTACTTAAACTTCCGTAGGGATTCATTTCTTGCATATATGATGCCTTATAAAAAACACCATGGTTAAAGTGGTCAATAATGACTCTAGATAGTTGGTTTAGATTAACCACAAGAGTTATAATTTCATCTCTCATTTCAATTTGTTTCTTATTCCAAAAACCACCACAGTTTCCTTCACATCCATTATTACTTTGGTTCCTGCTAGATCCATCCATTTACTAAACCTAAAAATTTTAGTGTGAGTATATCAATAAAATCACCATATAATATCATATGGGGAAAATAAATACTAAGATATAATTATTCATGTTATCTCAAATGCAATCAATTTATATAAAATAACCATGACTCTTTATAATATGCTAACCATTTTTGTCATATAAAACATGTCACTTATTTCTTAAATAACACCCTAACCTCTAAAGTTATCTAAATAAACCTTTAATACCAAATATAGCGATCTAACCCTAAACATTACATAATCTTGAATTAATTTAAGAATTCACATTAAGTATCTTATCAGGTTTAGAGTTTTATAGAATTATGCCATAACTATTACATAATATGCCCAAACATTACATGTGGACAATTAAACTTAGTATCCACTTTTTCCAAAAAAGGAAACCCTTTAAACAAAACATGATTTCTTTTCCTTGATAAAAATCTTATTGACTTCTTCCTTTTTTTACCCATCCTTATACCATGTTGAAAACATTTCAAAAACTTGGGATGAGGATAAAAAGCTCAGTAAGGAATAAAACTGTTATTCCATGAATATTTAAAACCCATGATTGTTTAAAAAAAATCATATTTTCACCTATAAAACATAATCTAATTATCTTACATCATGTAATCATAATATTCATACAAAACATCAGAGAAATAATAAAACATAAAGGTAACTTGTGGAATCTATATCATACTTACATTATAGTTTTCACAGCTACATAGGGAGTAACCTTCATGGTTATGTTTGGAATACCCATCATAGTATGTTACCTAAATATGTTAGGATAAACCATAATTTTTACCTTCGTCACATTACCCATTACATTAATAAGATATCACAGGCTCACTCACCCTTCATTTATCATGGGACCACACGTATACATAAATAATGACCAAGAACCATAACATAATCATAAAACATAAAACCAATTTGAAGTAAAAAACAAAATTTTCATGTTTTAATTCACAAGATATCATTTCAAGATATTGAAATAATCAATTCAATTTTATAAAACACATTTAAAATATTTAAAAAGAAGATTTTTGAATCAAAGTGTCCCATACCACTTTGAAACTTATAAAGGAATTAACATTTTAAAACATTAATGACTATATAAATAAATCCTTAAAAACATTTTGAAAACATGGACATTAAAGAGATAGATTTATGGGAATAAATCTTTAGTACATTTAAAATAATTTTTTAGTTTAAGAGTCCCTTACGACTTGAGAAATACTTAAATAAAAATAGTTAAAGAATAAAATAAAAAAAACTTATAATATCATGATAATAAGGAGATTCATGGTAAAATATTTCCAAGGGTAGTATATAATCAATATAAAATTTAATTAG
This sequence comes from Viscum album, assembly GCA_963277665.1. Lineage (NCBI taxonomy): Eukaryota > Viridiplantae > Streptophyta > Magnoliopsida > Santalales > Viscaceae > Viscum > Viscum album. The sequence continues at coordinate 376,089 of CAUJRU010000110.1, forward strand.
TGCATAACACCAAATAAGTCTCAATGGAATGTAAATTGAGACGAAATACCTTAAAAAGATAGTATACTAAGATTAAGGAAACTTGAATGACATAATTCTGTGTGAAAAATATAAATACACCCAATATAATTGTATATTAATTTTAAAACAATCATAGGTCATTCACACATATTATTGAAAAAATTAAACCAATGACATGGATATTTTACTCAATGAAATGAGTTTGAGTTAATATTTCCCTTACCTTGAGTCTAAATCGTCACGTATAATCATTATGTTCTAGAATAATAAAATTATGTTAATTTATAATTTCTTGAGATCATTTTTAATGTTTTTTATTCATTTTATATCACTTATTACCATGTTATAAAAATTACATAATTATTTAAGTTCATATCGGTCGTTTTGTCGATATTTGGTACTTGAGTAAAAAATGAACTTGTTTTGAAGTAAATTGTCGATGTGGTAAAAATTATATCATATGAACAATGTTATTAATGTTTTAAATATCACATATATCTAGTAAATATGTATTTATAATTGTCCATAACATTTGGAGATAATAAATGAAATACACCGTTCATGAAGATGATAGGTCGTACATACGCATGAGTGCTACTTTCATTTCTTTTTCATAGTAAAGGAATGAAAAATAAATGATACATAGGTATATTATAATTAAAATATAATATATATGTTATATATATTACATAATTTTATTAACTCAATCCTTTATATGTTCAATGTATAGCATGAATGTGTCATATCACTTTGAGGGGTGGTAGTTCATACTTCCTCAAATGAAATTATCGTATTTACACATTATGGAAAGAAAAAAGGTATGTTGAAAATAAAAATTACAGAAGCATAGAGAAAATATAAATATAATAAATATAATATATAAATATAGTTCCAACATAATGACCACTATTATAGGAGGTGGGAGAATATTGAACAATCATCGTTTCGTGAGGCAGTAGTTCATTGTACATAGAAACAATATCTTCTACATCCATTAGATGGATTTGTGTGTAAGTGTAGGTAGAAACATTATCATAAAAATACCCAAGTGTGTTTTTTTGCTGTTGTTATAAAATAATGGAATAAAGAGAGGTTAGGGGTTGGAGGAATAAAATAAATTAAAGGTGCTTGAGAGAAGATAATACCTCTAATTCGGGTAACTCCTTTTGATTTGATACAAAAGGATTTCTTGAATTTCATTATTCTGAAGGTAAGGATTTTAGGAAGTTAATAAATTATTTTATCAGAATTTGGATGAGGTAAGGGGCTTCAGAGGTGTGAGTAAGTGGGTAGATGTGGTGGTCTTTTATAAGAGGGAGGAGGGTCACTTTAGGAATGTCTTGAAATATTATTTTATTATAAATTGATTTTCGAATTATAATATTTAAAAAGTGATAAAGTTATAGTATAAGATGATTAGGGGTTGAAATAATCTCAAACAATAAGTTTTAGGCAAGTTTAGGTCTAAAATTTAACCTTATCTTTTAGGATTAACCCTTAGTTAAAACAATTAACCCTTACCATGTCTTCTAGTATTTTCACACTATATGGTTAATATGGTTACTATAAAATGTTAAGATAACCTAAAGTGAATAATTAATTAAACTTGTAACATTATATAACTCACTTTTATGAATATCATATTTTTATGACTATTATATCATTTTATAAAACAATATTTATTTTAAAAACTCATTTATGTCAATTTTGACATTATTTAGTAATTGATTTTTGTTAGTCATAACAAGTTGATTATATTAAAAAAACTACATTAAATAAAAGATAAAATTTCATAATCATCCCGAAAATTTATAGATGGAATCAAAATGTTCAAATTACATTTATTTTAATATTTATAATATTATTTATTTGAATCTTTTATTGATAAGGTAATCACTGCGTCATCATTGTGTCATAAATAAGTTTATTTATTTAATGTCCAAAAATTATAAATAAAATAACATGATGTAGGAAATATTTTTATATTTCTAATAAATATTTACAGTTAAAGAGATAAATTATATAACCCACCTTAAAATTGTTTTAGTAAAAATATACATGTTTGTGTTATATTTCTCTTTACTTTAAATTAATTACTAGAACATGTAATTATCATACATAGGTGGCACCATGGGGTACTAAAATAGACACAAGGATGATAATGGTCGGAAATATCTCATCTAATATTATTAGAACATATTTTATGGTTGTTTTATATTATTATAATATTATTTTTTACCTTTATTTAACTGATTTTCCCTTTAACCACGGTAAATAAAAATAATTATTGAAGTTACTATTCATAATTACCAATAATAAAAGGAAACTATTTAAATAATTCATACCTTATGATTTCAAATATGGAATCCATTTTTCCAAATTCAAAACACAGAATTAGAAGAAATTAAATTAAAATTAATTCTCGTTGTCGAAACCAGAAAGTGGGGTTTTAAGAAGTAAAATCTATCAAAAGATTGACTTGTGTTTATGTTCAATTTAAGTGTGAAATTACATACAATTAATAAAATTGGATTAAATTATAGAAAATCATCCAATTTCACTCTAAAACAATTAAAATGATAATATAACTATATAAATAAATCAGAAGAAAAATCATTTTTGAATTAAGATGCAATATTTTTCCTTATTCATTAAAATATAAATTTTATCAAAAAAATACCAAAATTTAAACCAAAGTAATTTTTTTCCCTCTTATAAATAAGAAGTTTACTTTGCCAAATATAACATATAAAATTGACAAAAATTATATTTAAAAAGGGTTCTCCATGAAAAGGTGATAAAACTGTATTGTTGGGAAAAATACTTCATTTATCAGAAACAATTGGATTTGTTATTACATCATATATAGAAAACATATAAGATGAATTTTAAATATTACATTTAATATATAACATATAAAAATCTATAAATAGTTATATGATTTTATAAACACAATTATTCTCTTTTAAATAGGTTTTGATTAAAACACATCCATTATATTCATTTGGTTTTTATTTCCATTTCTAATAAATTTTGTAACCATTGAATCATTATTTAAACATATGAAAACTATATTTTTATAATTAAGTTGATACTATTCATTCCATCCATTAAAATTACTAGGTTATAATAGTAACATTTAAAAAATAATATTTAGTGGTTCATTTAAGATCGATATAGCGTATCATATATGCTATTGAACATAGTGTCTCTTTCTTAAAACACGATATGTTACATGAAAATCATTTAAAACGTAGGATGATCATTAAAATATCATTAATGGATATAAAAATATATAAAAAAATAATTATCCCACGAATAATTATAAACATATGAAAATATTTTCACAAAAACATACTTCTCACCCATAGAGAATCATATACTTACTTTGTGAAACAATAGATTTTCATAAATCATCGAAAACATAAATAAAGAATAAGGATGTCTTGGAAAATTAATTACTTAATTTTCTAACCCTCACAGATACCTTATGATTTGTAACCCTCATGGATAACTTACAATGTAACCCTCACGACTACCTTATGGTGTAACCAACACAGTTACACTTGGAGTAACCATACGACCAACCTATGACTTACACATACCCAATGAATTGGAGGGAGATATAGGTCCCACCATTAATCATAAAAAATTTCCAATATTTATAACATAATAATAATACATGAATTATTTCATCAAAACATTTCTTTTTAATTTTGTAAAAAAGAATTTTAAAAGAGGATTTTTGAAGGAAAATACCGCACAAATATCATATAATTGCAGTGATAATTAATAGAATGAAAGGATTATGTGTATAAAATATAAATCCACATAATAAAACATAATATAAACAAAAAATAATTACAAAATTTTTTTTAGTACCATATAATCAATGAAGTGAAAGGATAACCCAATGAATAGAAATTGGGTTAAGAATTCCCTTACCTCGAGTTTGTCTTGCTTGAAACTTGTTTAAACCTCATGAATAATGGTTAAAAAAGTGTTAATAATATTTTAAATAAAAATATTTATGTTTATAACACCTTATATTCTTATTTATAAAATAATTACACCCATTAATTAATAATATTTGTTCTTTCCATTGTTTCAGTTGCGTTCTTTACAAGATTTATGAGGTTGGTTCGTAAAGGATTTCCTTATCGAATGGAAGAAAAACTACAAAAGTTGAATGAAATGGTATTAACATGTCTCTATAATATTTAATTATTATATAAATAATTTTTTTTATATTTTATAAGGATGAATCATTAGATAAATCATTAGTGATATTCATTTAGATCAGTTTGGTGGTTCTTTGATAATCACGAACTAGTTTCATTATATAACATAATATTATGTATATATGTTAACTAAAAAAATTAAATATGAAATCCATGTAACCTAATAGTCAAAGAACCACCAAACTGATCTAAATGGAAATAGGAAATCCATGTAACCTAACAGTCACTTTGAGGTACTTAGAGAAAGCTGATCCAAATACATAGTATCTCAAATATGAAGGAAATGAGAAGATTTATCGAGTCGATAAAAAATAACCTATATTGAATTGTTACCTTGAGAAGTCTTTGGTAGTCCCTCAACAAAGTCCATGGATATATTTTCCCATTTCAACTATGGAACTCGTCAGGATTGAAGCATCTCCTTCAGTAATTGCAACTATACTTTGACCTATTAACATGTCAAACATTTCACGGTAAAATTTTCAATATCTCTTTTCATTCCACCCTACAAGTAAAAATCCTGAAGGACTCTGCACATCTTTGTTCTGCTAGGATGAACTGAAAGTGGAGAAGTATGAGCTTCACACAATAATTCCTTCTTTAGCAGAGAAACACAAAGAACACACAATATTTTTCCATATCTCAAAACACAATCTTTTTCAATATTAAATTCTTGCAACTTACCAATTTTAACCAATTCTACATTTTTTTGTAACTCCCTATCTACCTTATGCAGTTTCTTAATTCTACCTGACAAAGATGACTGCACTGAAACCATAAATAAAATTTAGGAATTTCCTACACCAATAGTTTCCAAGACAAAATTCATCAAATTATTAGTCAAGGGGTCATGTTCCAATCGTAACATGGTTACTGATGCATGATGTTATCGTCTCAAGGCATATTACACTTTGTATTCTTTTACCAGAGAGTAATTGATAATGCAATCATAATCCTTTATCAATTAAATCCATCTTCTCTGCCTCATGTTTAATTCCTTTTGAGTGAATATATACTTTATATTTTTTGGTCAGAATATATTTCACATTTGGCTCCGTATAAATGATGACTCCAATTTTTCAAAGAAAAAATCATAGCTTCTAATTCCAATTCATGAGTTGGATAATTTAACTCATGAGGTTTTAGTTGTCTTGAATAATTAGAAATTACCTGATCATTCTACATTAGAGAACAACCAAGTCCCTTTAACAAAGAATCACTGTAGATGAAAAAGTAACTATTTTTGGAAGGTAGGGTTAGAACTGGAGCATTCACCAATCTTCTTTTTGTTTCTTAAAAAAATCATCACGTTATTTTGTCCAAAAAAATTGAACCTCTTTTCATGTTAACTTAGTTAGTGGGCTAGATAACTATGAAATGTTTTTAACAAATTGTCGGTAATAACTTGCTAGTCCAAGAAAACTATGAATATTTACAACAATTTAGGTCTTGGCCATTCATCAACCAATTTTGGTTTGGAAGGATAAACTATTATTCCATACTTATTTTCAATATTCCCAGTAAAATAATTCCATTGCATCCAAAATTCAAAGTTGATGATTTTTCCATATATTCTCTTTTCTTTTAAGGTTTTCAAAACAACCCTTAGATGTTTTTCATACTCATATTTAATTTTAGAATATAAAAGAATGTTATCAATAAATACAACAAAAAATCTATTCAAGAACTCGTGAAATAATATATTCATAAGATCTATGAATACATTAGTTGAATTAGTAAACCCAAATGACATGACACCAAATTCATAATGCCTATATCTAGTACAGAATGCAGTCTTCAAGATGTTTACTTCCTTTACTTTCAATTGATGGTACCATGAACTTATGTCAACCTTCAAAAAATACTATTCTCCATAGAGATGATCAACTAAATAATCAATATGAGAGAAATGATACTTGTTTTTAACAGTGATGTTATTCAAGGCTCCATAATCAATGAAAAGTCTCATTGAACCATATTTATTTTTAGTGAACAAAACTGGATCTCCCTATGGTAAAGTGATAGGATGAATGGAGCCTTTATCAATAAACTCCTACAACTAATTTTTAAATTCCAGAAGTTCCATTTGAACCATTAGATAAGGGGGATTTGAAATTAGCTTAGCATCTGGAACTAAGTTAATTGTGAATTCAACTTCTTGAATAGGTATAAAACATGGTAACTCATCAGAAAAGACATCAATGTATTTATTTTCTAATGGCATATCATTAATCTAAATAGTTCCTTTCTTTTCAACAATATGAGCAAGATAACTTTCATTTCCATTTTTAATAGTTTCTCATCTTCTTGATATGATATCAATTTTATGGGTTAATTCTTGTATTCAATCTGAAACTATTTTAAAAAAAATACATCTTTAGGTCTATAGTCAATGTTATCATGATAAGAAGAAATTCAATCCATACCCAGAATGACATCAAACTCTACTAAGTAAAAAACAACAAGGTTAGAAAGTAAATTCTTTCCATAGACTACTATATAAAGATTATTATAATTCCTCTTTGCTGTAATGTTTACCCTTGTTGTTTTAATAATAATTTCTGATCTCATTTGTTGAGGTGATATTTCTAATTTACCAGAAAATTTCTCAAAAATAAAAGAATGTTTAGACCCCATATCAAACAAAATTTGGGAAAAATATGAGTAAAAAAACAAGATACCTGATACAACATCATTGGATGGAACAACGTCTACTAATGTAGTCATAAAGGATCTACCTACACCTTTCTTCTTATAATCTATCTTCTTTACATAATTTACATCTCTCTTGAGGAAGGAATTTACATAATAAACCATCTCACCAAATTTGAAACACTTTATAGTTTTCTTATCAGGACTAACCTTAGGATCATTTTCATTAAAATATCGAGCCATATATCCAAACTTACCACATCAAAAACACTTCCCAGTTTTGGTAAGGCATTCCCCAGGGTTCTTTTTACCACACTTTTCACAAACTTGGATCTAAAATTTATTACTATCAGATTTATTTTATTGATTCTTACCTATCTCTTTCCATCTAAACCTATTCTTCTATTTGTTATCAAAGTACACGTGATCATCAGTGAAATAAATTTATACTCTATCCACACATTAGATAAGTTCCTCATAACTTTTAAACTCCCCAATTCCCTTTGATATCTTGGCTTCAATCCTCAGTAAAAATGGTTTATTTTTCTATCAAGATCCAAAATAATATTTAGATCATAACTCACCAGTAGGGTGAAGTTTGCTTCATACATGGCCACTGAATCTTCCTCCTTCTACTTCAATTCAAAGAAATGATTCTCCATACTAAGTCAAACAACCTTTAGAAAATATTTTTCAAGGAAAAGATTGTTAAATTCATCCCACTTGAAGGCTTCAAAATCTTCTCTATCCCTGATATTTTGACCATTGACCACCAATAATTAACTTCAACTTAAAAATGATAAATTTAAATACAAATATTTTGATTATCTGAAAATCCCATAACATTGAATATATTTCAAGGGATTTATTCCCTCCTTTAGCCACTACTGGGTTACATGATCCACTGAAATTAGGAGGTTGTTGCCTCATAAAATGTTCTACTATTTTCATGTTCCTTTTTGGTAGCTTTGGTTGTTCTCCTGCATGGATGTAATTTCCATTTTTTTCCTATTTCAGCTGATCCATTACTTTCACAAACTACTCAGTTCTAATTCCCACCATTCCTGGTTGCGGATTCAGAAGGATATCAACCTCTCAGTTTCTTCCAACTTCATTTTCTTTGTTTATTCTATATAAAACCATTCTGAACATACATATCTTAGATAAAGAAACATTGTAATCATTAAATTCTATATTATTTCAGAATAAACATATGGTAATAATTATTTATTGTATTCTATTACCATTATCCTAACCCTTAACTTTATCTAAATCGTGCTCTGATACCAACTATAAGGTTCCGACCTTAAGCATTACATATTCTAGTTATCTCAACTAGATTTTACTTCTCCGAATTCCCAAAGATATTTTTGGTATAGAGTTTTATAATGTTAGGACATAACTCATACATATCATCCCATAGGAATAAAAAGTGGGTACCATTAACACAATATCCTTTTCTTCTAAAACATAAAATTTTAATCACAAAACAATAACATGATTTCCTTGAAAAATCTTAACAACATTTAACTTGAATTACTTATTTCCATTACACATAATTATAACCTACTAATTTTTCTTAAAACATGCGCTGATCATAAAAATCTTAGAAAGGGATATAAAAAGAAGGAAATAAACCATTATCCGATGAATATTTATAAACATATGAAAACATTTTTATAAACACATAGTTCTCACCCATAAATAATCACATACTTTGTGAAACATGAGATTTCCATAAATCATAGAAAATATAAATAGAGAATAAGTGTATATTTGGGAATTACATGCTTAATTTTTAACCCTTATGGCTACCTTATGATTTGTAATCCTCATAACTACCTTATAATGTAACCCTCATGACTACCTTATGGTGTGACCATCACATTTACACTTGGAGTAACCATACTACCGACCTCCAAATTACACATACCCAATGAATTTGAGAGAGATATAGGTACCAAAATTCATCATAAAAATTACCAAGATCTAGAACATAATCATAATACATGAATAATTTCATAAAAACATTTCTTTTGAATTTTGTAAAAAAGAATTTTAAAAGAGGTTTTTTAAAGGAATGTCCCTTACCAATATCATATAATTGAAGTGATAATTAATAGAATGAAAGTATTATGTGTATAAACTTTTAATATACATAATACCACCTAATATAAACAAAAATTAATTACACAAAAATTATTAGTACTATATAATCAATGAAGTGGAAGGATAACCCAAATAATGGAAATTGGGTTAAGAATTCCCTTACCTTGGGGTTGTCTTACTTGAAACTAGTTTAAACCTCCTGTATAATGGTTAAAATATTGTTATTAATATTTTAAAGAAACATATTGATGATTATAAAACCTTATTTGATCATTTTATAACATCATTACACCCATTAATTAATTATACTTTTTTCTTTCCATTGTTTTGGGTGTGTTCTTTACATGATTTCCAAGGTCGGTTGGTAAAGGATTTCCTTATCGAATGGAAGAGGAAATATATAAGTGGAATGAAATGGTATTAATAATTTTACATAATATTAAATGATGCCTTAAATCATTTTTATTTTATGGTATGAGGATGAATCATTAGATAAATCATTAGTGATATCCGTTTAGATCATTTTGGTGGTTCTTTGATAATCACGAACTAGTTTTATTATATAACATAATATTACGTATATATGTTAACTGAAGAACATTAAAGAGGATATAACATGTAATTTAAAATCTATTTCAACCATGAAACTGGTTTTATAACTAGTTTTTAAGGAATTAATAGAAATTGAAAACACATCATCCACAATTTTGGTAAATAGGCACATCACGGATGATGTTTTTATTTTTAGAATAAGAGGGAGAGGAGAGGAAGAATGATGATTATTTTTTCCATAAACATGATAAAATACAAAATATATATGATTTTAGAGATTTCATGGATCTTCTATAAGGGTATGGTACATGAGTATATGAATAGAAAAGGAATTTAAAAGAAAACACAAGAAAATGATAGAGGATTCTTACCTCTTGATCCCTTCTCCTTAAGATCCTCCTTTAGGCCTTTGATTTTGGCCTTTTGGTGAAAAATAGGTCTTGGAAGTGGGAAGGTCCTTGGGGAGGGGATTTTTCAGAATTTAGACAATTCTCAATGCTTGAGTGGCATGAGAGGAAGAGGGGGGGGGGGGGGGTGACGGTGGTATTTATAATAGAGGAGAGGAGGGTTTACAATTATTTTAATCATTAGTTTAGTATTGTTGCTCAAGACGATGAATAGTCTTGATTTGTGTGACCCAAAATAGTAATTAGATCATGTTAGTTTGAACCAAGGGTGCTTAAATCATCTATGATGTGAGGAATAGTATATTTAATAGATATTGTATATATACGCTATATTACCGTATTTTACTATTCATCAAAAATTTAAGAATTTTTGAAAAATACCAAAAATTCACCATAACCATTTTTTGACATGAAGAATTGAAAAATGAACTCCATTTTTTGAAAATAAGTTCTTAAATATTATTAATTTAATTTTTTAATAAAATCATATTTTATTCAAAAAATAACAATTTTAAAACTATAACTGATTTTATATCACCTTGAAAAATTAATCAAGATATCGTTATCTTATAACCCTAGGAAAATAAAATAATAATGTAATTTACTATTTATAAGGGTAATATTACTATTCATAATGGTATATTACTATTCACCAAAATACAAGTTGGTTCTATCAGACTCCAAATAACTTACTGATATCAACTATAGATGTCTGTTTTTAGAAATTCAAAACATAGAAGCACCCAAAATAAGTTTAACAACTAGATTATAACTATCTCCTTAAAAAAAGATTCATTATGTAGAGATTGAGTGTTTTTATTCATTTCAATTTATTTTTAAAACCATGGGGTGTTACACTATACCCCCTACATCAGAGTGAAAAAACATAAAATAAATAAAATAATAATAGAGTATATAGGAAATAGAAATAAATAAGATCACACTATAATAAAATGAATTAGAACACAAAAACTCAAACAATCATGCTCACATATAAAAAATAAAGAAACTGAGGCTTTATAAATTCCTCTTTCTAATCTTTTGACCATCTATTCTGTCTTACTTGATCGTAAAAATATAGCCTTAGCCCAACGCATACATACAACCAAGTGATAGTTTTCCCATGTACTCCAGTGAAATGGAAATCCAAGTAGGTTGTGAGTACATAACTAAAGAACCACTAACATGTTCCCATAAATAATTATAAATGTATTAATATGCGCATGAATCATTCTCAACTAAAAACAATTATTTAACTATAAAAAGAAGAATAAATAAATTGTAACCCATCACTGATCATCTTGTTTGTGACCCTGATCAGCCATACCTATTTTGGGAAGTTTCAGGGTGTCTTAGTGCATGTCACGATGGTCGAACCAACCATATAATAACCATATCATAGGCTGTAACTAAGAATCCCCAATATTCAGGATCGAATGACCAATAACTTGTTTTGAAAAGATCAATGAAAAAATCCTAGGCATCCTGGCCATCTCACCAGCACTAATGTAATAAATGGATAAAATCCAATACCTAATGGACCGAGTAGTCACTTACCCTAAGGCCATCATTCATGTCACCATACTAACCAACAAAATCCAAATCATCTTGAGAATCCAGTAAAGAACATGTTATTTCATCAAGTTTGACTGGTTGGATTTGATGGGTGACCTAGGAATCATATAAATATAACCATCATAATAATAATCCCCCAAATCTACACATCTTGATCCCAGAAATTCTAAGAATACCAGGGTCTTATGGAATCCCATTCATAGTTGAGGTCAAATCCTATTATCCAAAGCATTTTTCATGTGGCTCAATAGCTGGATCCAAGGATACACATCAGGAATCCATGATGGAATCATCATGTCCAAAACATATAAAAATAGTATCACATGATTCCCAAATGTAGATCCTAGTAAGTAACTCAAGGTATCAACAATTTCTCCATCATATCACACCAGGACCGTAGTTTGGATCCTAGGAATCATGTATGGGCCTCCATAGCTACATTGAAAATAAATTCATGAATTCATATATAAAATATGCGGGTTGGATGAATGCTTAAAACCATCAGCACTAACCATATCCCCTAGGGTTCTTATAACCAGTATGAATTATAAGGTGACACATGTTACAATCTCTACTTATAAAAAAAACCCTCTTAGGGTCATTTAATGGAGGGGTACTTACATGGGTCCCATAGGTCATCACTAGAGTGGTGGTATCTCACTCGAGATCCGCGATCACAATAGGTCTCTCGATCCAATTCCCAACAATTAGTTTATATTCCATCCCTCAACTTCATTAATTTCATCTCATGGATACACAAGGCTTAGGGTACACCAAACTGAAAAAAGTGTTAATAGATAGATTAATTCCAATATTTATGTCTAGGGTCACTTCAAACTAGTCAACTCACCCCAACCTATCTCCAATATTCCTAGGGTCTATCAACCTAGGCCCAACTCATCACAAGGGCCTTCACTCAGCCTACTAGGGTGTTCCATCTCAACTCAATCCATACCAACTTTTGGATCTAACCCAGCATAATGGTACCCTCTTAGTCCAAACCCCAACCATCAGCGACCAAGTTGTCAAGCCGATGAACTAGGTCCATAGTTTCCTAAAGCACCTTGTCTCTTTATTCATGGGGGCTCATATGAATTTAAAATTTTAATTTTAATAAAAATATTTAAATTAAATTAAAAATTTGGTTATAATAGGAAAAAAACATTATGGGTGAGGCTACATACAAACACATGCCTATATACATCATGTAATAAGACATAGTGAGAGTATTGGGGACACCTACCTCTTTTTAAGATTTTCCCAAAAATTTCCAAAGGTCAGTTGCCACTGCCCAAGAATATTAATCCTCAACCAAGCCTAGAACATCACCAAAGAACTTATCTCATGCCATGAGTTCAATAATTAATTATACTTAAGTTATAATTATTTAAATTAAACAAACCACAATTTAATTTAAACTTTTTATCAATGCGGTATAACCACTAAACAATTCACTACGCCTCATCATGTCACTAGAATCTCAACCAACCAACATTATTGGTCCATTCCATGCCCCCAACATGAACTCAGGAATAATACTTAACCTATGCCACCCATTACATCACCCAAATTAATTTAAATTTAAGGAATACCCTTAATAAATTAGGTGGTTTAGAATAACTCTAATAAATTGATGAATGAATATACCCATATGTTTTCTCAGGATATCCTCTCACTAAGAAGAGTATAATCCCAAAGTGAGTCGACCGATTCTGCCCCGATCTAGTGGAATGGACAACAAATCTCTAAACTAAAAAAAGAAAATTAAAGATGAACACATGATAATGTGAATGAAGATCAAAATAGGTGGAGACATACCATAATCTGCCAAGAATTTCCATAAACCCACCCCCTTGAAAGAGAACACCTCGACACATAATGAAAACAAAAGGGAGAAGAGGGGTTTCCCCTTAAAAAATTGAGGGGGGAAAATGAGTCATTTCCCCCCTTTAAGGTCCATCATCTAGATAGTTCTTCCACTAGGGATTCCAAGCCATCAGTCAGATGATGTCTATAAACTATATCCCTGACCACCTATACCTTCTTTTGTGTTTATTTTTTTCCTCTAATCACCATCTAATCCTCCTTCCACTTTTAAAAACACATTTTTGAGGTTTTCAGACCCTTATAATACTATTTCAAAACCTTGATCAATTTTCAACCAATACTCTAATTTTAAAACTAAAATTTCATGTTAAATTAAAATTACTACATGAGAAGGGATTCTTACACAACATGATCATGCACCTACTGCATGCCCCGATGATGTAATAAACCATGTGATGGAAAGTCTATGATGTGTCTTGATAACAGAAGGAACCAAGATACTGCTGAGATTTTACGTATACCCACAATGGGATAATTTGGTGGTGAAAACTATAATATATGGTCTCAAGGAGGAACTGAACCTGGGATGACACACCTCCCACACAATCCCGAGATGGTCATCCCCATGGCCTTCTACTCAGTTGGAAAATCCTCTAGAATGGTGTGACTATGTGATCACACACTACTCACTGCACAACCACCTATCTCAGAGAAGATTTAAATCAATTATTTCCCATAAATACCCATTTCTATTTTTTAATAAAGGACATATATTGAAAAATGATAATGAAGAGTTTGAGTAATTTACCAGAGAAACTCATCAGTAATACTCGAGCCTGAAAAGAACTCACTTTATGAAGTCACATGCACGATTGTAATACATGGGCCTAATTTTTCATGGTGATACCATGTGGACCCAAACCTCCAATAGGACTACTAAGACTATTGTTCTCCTAGGTGAAGAAACTTTGAGGTTGAATCTCTCCCACTTGTTCACCATGCGGATCGGGCCCATTCGTGAACCTACTATGTGAGTCATCCCTCCATCTTGAACTTTCCAAGAAGGTTTACCCTCTTCATTAGGTCTAAATAAAAATATTGTCCACATGAATATATCATGTGGGAAGGCTACCCATGCACCTATACCACTTTGGATGTCCCATTCCAGAATCCACCTACAATTTGGGAAGGCCCCTCATAGCATATATCTACCGTATAGGGAGACCCCTCCTATCGCATACCTACGACACTAGATAGCACCATTTATATTCAAACCACATAGTTTGTATTAATTTGAGGTTTCTAAACCCCTCCTTCCATAGATATATCTATATTATGAATCCAATCAGTATATGAAACCATTCTTCTAAACAAACCCCAAAAAGGGTAGGATGAGACCACCTCCAAATCCATTGGATATACAAGATCATGGATTTCACACTAGAACTCACCCATTCAATCATGGATTCCATTGATAAAATAAGGATTTAGGTTTTCATCCCTAATAGGTATAACCCTCAAGGTAATCTTAATCATGGATTCCCTTGATAATGGGGGGTCCTTATTAGGAAAACACTTGAGCGGTATCTTCTGGCTAAGTGATGGATTTATTCTACACTTAATGATCCCTGATATCTCAATGAATCCATCCTGGAGTGATCCCCTAGTCTTTATGATAGGATTTTATACTCTTCCTTCCACCATATACCTTCTTTCATATAAACAGGTAGGAATACATGAGGTTGATCTTCCTCCTAGGTGTATGTATCGATCGGTTTTTAGCTCAATAATGGATTTTTTCTACAATCAAAGAGCCCAAATATACCCCATGTATAATATAAATTCATAATCCCCATTCAAAACTAATTATTAACTCTCATAAAATGGAATTTATCCTCTACAATTACATGTATCTCACACCAAGCATGACTCACATTGGCTTAGGGGTCTGGGTTGATCATGACATTAACATAATTAAAATGTCTCTAATATGGTCCTTCTACTAGGTGTAAGCCCTAACTCTACATGCCTTCACCTAATACAATTATTGGTTTAGTAATTTTTGGGAAACTAAAATACATTATCCTCATTCAATTCTTTTTTGTACATATTTCATTACATGCATGTCCCTACAACATGACAATAAACTACATGGAAATATCTTAGTCACATGATGTAAAATTTGATAAAAAAATATTTTCCAAATAATTTTAAACAAAATGGTATGGTATTACAACATGAACATAAACTATACAATTTAAACTATGTGTTATTTGACTCCCATTTCAATGAGACAAGCATGATTTCTCCCTGCGGTTCAAACCAAACACCATTAATCTTCTATTTCCATCTTTGTGGGTCCATATTACTCATTGGATCATCTAAATACTTCCCTCACCTTGATATTTCCAGTGATCTTGGGAATCCATTTATCTAGATTCACATTCCCAAGGGACTCTTCACATTGGGCCATATTCTGAATAAAATCATACCACCACATAGAGGGTCATATTCCTTTTGGGAGACTACCATATCTCTCTCATTCGATCTATACAACTAATGTGAATATATCTACCTTATAGGGACATATTCTTTTTGAGGAACAACCTTTACCCATTGGTCTATATCCCTTTTGAGGTTAACTAGAAGGGGCCTCTCATTTATATGCCCCACACCAATCAATATTAGGAATATTTTACCTAGATGTACTTAATACATAATGTTAAATTTCATGTATCAATCCTTTTCACAAGTCCTTAAAGGTTATAAAGATTCCCTTTGAATGACCAAAAACTATATGGGTTTTTATTACTCTAATAATTATATGTAGGAATACCTTTTCATGATTCTAATACTAGTACCACCAATATCTACTACTTACCTGAATAACAAGAAATTCAAAGTACCTTGCTGTATGGATTTAAACCAAATAACTCCAACCCTACAACTTCACTAATATAAAAATATAGATAACCTCTTATAAATACGAATTGTATTATCAATTTAGAACCTATAATACATATAAATGATCACTTAAATGAGATATCTCTAATTTATACTATCATTCACATCAATGCATATCAACGATCGACTGTTGGAACAAGGGTAACCACTCCTACACTGGGACTTGGGAAGGATGCAAGAAATACATCTTAAATCCATTAGATATTCCAAGAGTTGGAAAGAATCCCCTAAAAATGTGTAATGGTACAAACCTACTATCATCTTGGCTAATGTTAATACTAATGTTCCACTAGTAAAACCCCCTCACTAACCACATGACTTTGGAAAGCTTGTTAAAAATTAAATACATGTTGAAAATTCATAGACGTGGGTGGCATTGGGTGTTTCTAGTTCCATGAACATATTACTAATGAAAACTAAATAAACATGGTTCTCTTTGGATGGTGATAAGAAGGTACTCTTTATGGTTATTGATTATGATGGGAGAAATTTAATTATCATAAATGACATTGGACATGCATGCAAAAAGGA
This sequence comes from Viscum album, assembly GCA_963277665.1. Lineage (NCBI taxonomy): Eukaryota > Viridiplantae > Streptophyta > Magnoliopsida > Santalales > Viscaceae > Viscum > Viscum album. Next base: position 392,968 of record CAUJRU010000110.1, read on the forward strand.
GATAATATCACTGAGGAAGATATTAAAAAGATGTAAGTTCTGCAACGTGTTGAGTTGTTATGATTATAGATAGAATAGAGAATGAGCTGTATTGAAGATAACTACAGAATGTTAATGAATCATAATAAGGAAAATTAATTGAATTTATTAGAGAATAGAAACATAGAATCCAAACTAGTGATAAAGATATTCTACCTAAGGGGTTTCAAATTAGTATTAGAAGAATAATTTGAGTGTTCTAACTAGGGCTACTGAAAAATATAGTATAGGAATACATAGAAGATATCCAAGTCTATGAATACTCCTTGGTTTTGAAGAGTGATAAAAATAATAAAGAATATTTGAGGAGTGACTACCCTACTATACATGTTCTGAAATTTTATGTTGATCCTTTTAGTGTTTGAGAAGTGAGTGAGATATCCAGGTGAGAAGTTCCTATTAATATCTACAAATATGAGCTATATACAGGGACCATGTTACATATAGTATATCTTGAATACCTACTGGCAGTTGATAACCATGTGTTGAAGAGAGGATATCTATTTGTTGATGCAAAAGTGTACTTATGTATATAAGGTTCAAATATGTGGAACCTGTATGACTCAGGGTATTTAAGTAGAGTAAATTTTGAATCTATTAATATTGTGAGAAGTTTTTTAAAGAATTTTTGTGGGAATCCCATAGCTATATTCATGATGATACTTTATGTAGTTTTGTTAAGCACCAACCATTGTTTTCAACATTTTATTATATTGTAGAAACCATGATTTGGGTAAATAACTAATCATGGAGAGTAGTACTTTTATATGAACCTTTTAAAAATATTATTTCCTTTTTATCTAATTTACTTAAATACATGAGGTTTGTGGTTTCTTGGTAAAACATTAAATTTATCCATATGCACTAACTGATAACATGAGTTAAATTCTAAATGGGGAAAAATATTCCAAGATAATTTGGAATTGGGTAAAAATAAGCTACATCAGAGTCAAACCCCATCTCAAGTGTCTATAATTATCCTAAGGGAAATTTAAATTTTTATTAGAGTTAGTTTCCCTCTAGTTTAGTCTAATTTTTTTCACCAGTACTCTTATCATATTTTGATGAAGTATATATTTGAGATGTCTTAATAGCCTCTGATGGAATAATCAAAATTTATTCTAATTTTGATTCATTTGGAAGTATCTCTAAAGACTATTGAAAATAGGAAAAATAAATAGTCCATAATGTTGATAAAAATCTCAAGGAATATAGAAAAAAACCAATTGTTTATGTTAATAATGTTGGTTTTAGTAGTTCTAATTGTAATGAGACATATAATATTAAATCTATTAAAAACCTCTATCATGAGGTTGGAAGTTATTTGGAGAATATTCTTACTAAAACTATTTCTTATATATTTGGGTTTATTTAGGATCTAGATAATAAAAAATCATAGATGATAGATGATTCTAAGGCCATATAAAATGCATGGGTAAGATAGTTTTAAAACCATATCTCTCTCATCAAGACGTTGAAAGCTAATGATAAATCACAACAAATTAGAAAATATAAATTTTCAATAATGAAAAAAAAACTATCAAAAATACATTGATGAAAAATATAATATGATTAAAATCAGTGATAATAATATCAATTCATTGTAATAAACACATAAATAATTTATAGGATTAAAGGAATCCCAAGTGAAAGTTATGACCAAAAGAGTTAAGAAGACTGATCTCATCTTTCCATAAAGAAGCACGATTCATGAAGAAATGTTTAAGAAGATAAATAATTCATGGGAGGATAGGTGTAACTTAGTTGTGACTAATATAAATATTCTTAGTAAAAGTTTCTAGAGATATAGGTAAAATTGAAGAATCTAGGAGAAACACAACATTGAACATCCCAAACAATTGAGAAAATAAGTGATTATGATCAAGTCATAGAGAGTATTTTTCCCTTAATTGGGGATCAAATTAGTGGTAAAGATTGTGTGAGAACCTATGGAGAATACTCCACCTTATCCTCATGGAAGAAAGTGACTTATTATCTAGTTAAATCTATCAGTACTGATATTGGATTGTCTTGAAGTGCAATAAAAAAACATAATATAAATAAATATAGATGAGTAAAAATATAGGGTCACTCACCAATGTATCAAATAAGTATTTGATCATGTCAAAGAAAAAAATTTCCCCATCAAGAGCACAAAAATTTGATGTTTTACATGAAAATCATCAAGTATGTCATGCTGGATAAATGTCACGTAAAATGAAAAGAACACGGTATATTGGGTGTGCTGGTGTTGTTGGACATTCGAGTATAGAGATATTGATTGCTCTAATAATAGGATAGTATGTAAAAGTTCAATAAGTGTTTATATAATGAGGTTCAAATATAAAAGTTAATGGAATCACATTGGAAGAATACATTCTTTATAGAAAATGAAAAAAAAATTCCATGATTAACATATTTGAATGTCTTGAATTTTTTTGTGAGTTGTACAACATTGGTAGTCACTATTATAATGAATTATATTACAATCATACTATAAATTATTCATACATTGTGGAAAATATATAACTTTCCTATAATGATAAGTAGGTGAAGTAAAAAAGTTTATCTATATTGGAGGATAATTTATTAAAGAAGGTTTCAGAATAAAATCCTTGCAAGAAGATAGTGATGGAAATTAACCATGTTAAGAGAGGCCACATTATAGACCATTGTAAAATTTCCATCAATATCAATAATTAAAGGAGTTAATATGAACAATAAAAGGAAATACATCCAAGAGAGACTTAACCAGAATGGATTAGAGGTTCATATTACTTATCAAGAAAAAATGGTACCTCAAAGGTTGCTATAATAGTGCATGGAAGGTGAAACCAGGAAGGACACCAAACTATTAGATGTATGGTAATTTTTATTGGTTAAAAATGGATGAAAAGTAAAAAAGGGAAAGTAATAGTGGTTCTAGGTATAAAATCTTTTACAAACAAATAATGGATGCACACCTATGAGAAAGGATGAACATGAAAGGAAAGAATGTTTGATCATATTTACTCATTAGATGGAATAATCTATGAAGTTAGAGCTGGATAAAATAAAATAAAATGTCTTGATAGATAAATAACAATAGGTTATTACATCTAATAATTAGGTTGAAAAGGAAAAAAATCCATCCTTCCCTAAGGTGAATAGATTTGTAAAATCAAGAAAGAAACAATCTTGAAAAACAGTAAAAATTTTAGATCCTCCAAGAAAAGTTTGTTGGTTTAAGTATGAAGTCTCATCCCCAGGGTTATGTTAGGTGTATTGGAATACCACCTTATTCCCATTCGTATCTATTAGTGGTATTTATTCAAATAGGTGATTGAAAGTAAAGCTAGATGAAATTCACCCATAATGGATATTATTTCAAGTGGAATTTATTTTTAGTTAGTATCTAGTTTTAATTATATCATAAATTATTGGGTATTTTTTTATGTAAGAGAGTATATATGGTAAATTAGTATATGTATAATCCATTCAGGGGATAAAATGATGTATTTATGGCTTCCAAAGGCTTGTTATTAACTCAAAATTTGAATCTATATAACACCAAAAAATGATGAAAATGGTGTATTATTCTCACTCTCATATTTATGATTTAATTTGTACGTTTTCAATTTAATAAGTGAGTGATTATTTAGCCAAATGGGGAAGAAACTACTTGAACTTGAATGTTTTTATGTGTGTGTTCAAGTGAGTACAACTTCTTGAATTTCTTTGTAAATCTATGTATAAATCCACTATGTTTTGAAATATAGAAGCGAAATCATATTGAGATTTATTTAGGGATAGCATTTTCATCTAAATTTACCTCTCTTGTTTTCTACAATGGTGTAGGAAACATAAAATTATATATATTTAATTGAAGGAAAATTTTTATGGAAATGTGGTGACACATTTCACTCATGGTTTTAATGGAGAACATAGAAAGTGTAATATCACTTGAGAGAAGATGTATTTCTTAAATTTATTATTGATTAATGATGACATACAATGTTATTAAGGAGGATAAAATTTTACCTTATTCAAATTTATTATAAATTTGGGGGAGAAAGATACATTTACTTTTAGAGAAAATTTGGAATTAACAACAAATCCTAATGGGTAGATTGAAGTGACTTTGGATTTCATGAAGCTTTAATTTTATTTATTATCAATATGATGTAATTCAATGTGCATGAAAGAATAAAAAGTTGGATTCCATATACCATGAAAAAGGAATACATATCACATATTGTTCATTAAAATCAGAAAGATTCCCATATCAATATGGGAAATGATAAGAGTAAGGTGTTACTTCCAATAAATACCTGGTTGGATAAATTCTATGTAGTAGCTATAAATTAATTTTTTATTCAAATATTCATGGAAGAACATGAAAAACATTGATAAAGATGTTTTGGTATTGTTTATAATAGTTTGGAAATTATTTAGAGTGATAGATACTATTTAAAACTTGTTATTTGTTATTACCAAACCTAAAAGTGAATTTTCTTAGGATATTGAAATGCTTGAGTTATGAAAGGAGCTATATTGGTGCAATTCTAAGAATTAATACTAAAATCAGCATTATAATATCGTGGATGAAGTCTTGAAATGGTTGGATAACCTTTTGAGAATGTGTAATTTATTCCAAATTTATTTTATAAATCAATTTTTTGATGTTTATTGAAATATGGTATCGTCCATGAACATATCACTTGGCCTGATCACATAAGATTAGTCTAGTCATATGACTCTTCTAGACCTTATGACTTGATTATAAGAATTCATAGGGTGATAATAATACTTCACTGATTATCATAAGACTTTGAGTTTCTTGAATCAAAAAATGGAAAATTATCAAGCAAAAATTTTCATCATAAAGATTCCCTATAAGTCTCGGGGTTCATTGTATGACTTTGTTTTGAGGCAAGAAAATGGAAAATCCATTTATTATATGAATTTCATAGTGGATAATCAAACTTTGATTGTCCATAATACTATAATGTAACTATTTAAGTATACCATATGACTTGAAAAAATGTAAGTCTTTGAAGTGTCAAATGTATGAATTGGAGACCGTATGACTTTGGAAATTCATACTTTTTATGAACATCAAAGTCACACAAAACTAATTACCCTATATAGTGTATGCATTTTTGACTTAGAAAAATTTCATAATGTTGTTGTATGAAAGGAGAGCTATATAAAGGTTACACTAATAATTTTGATATATTTAATAAAGGATTAAAAATTATAAAGGCTATATAAAGGTCATCTCGACCTACATAAGGAAAAAAACAATCCGAAGGCTATGTAAACGTAGTTTGAGTTTCTCTAATTCATGATTATGAAGAAAAATTAAATGGGATGATGTAAGAAATATTCAATCATGTTTAAAAAATCATTAATCTTTGAAAATACATGATCTAATCCTACGTTCTTTATACTTAAGATAAAGGAGAATAAGATCAAGGAATAAATATTTTCTAAAAATTTATATATGATGATTTTATTTTATTGGATTTTCAAGAAAAATGAAGATAAATTTAAATCAAAGAATAAAATAATTATTAAAGAGTATATCATTTATTAAGAGATATGTTTGATAAGAATATGGATAAAGAAGATTTTTGAGATGTATTGTTCCATAAGAAGAAGTTTTGCACACCAAAATATATTATTCCATGCCATAAGTTGAGTTCTCACTGCATATTTTTGGGCTGTATGACTTTCATACAGTTCAAAAAAATTAATTTTTGGATTCAATGGAGATATTTTGAGTTGATGAAGAAGCTGAAAATATGCTTTCTGAATAATAAAATAAATAATTTATCTTTCTATGTGAGATTCTTTAAATAAGGGTATTATAGGAATATCCCTTGAGTTAAAAAAAGAAATAATACAAGAACCCTAAATTGGATAGTAAATGGTGGTGGTTTTTAAATATAAATGAGAAGGTCATTTTGGTATTCAATTTTTAGATACTGATTATGATGGGATAAATTTAATGATGAGTTTACAAGGAGACCGTTAGTCTCTCTAATGGACATTAAGGATTGACTTGTGATAATAGGAATATTGTCTATCCCTTTTCCTTTGTTTGGGAGGAGGGACCACCCATGACCTTACTAGAAGATTAATGTCGAATTTCACGCCTTCATAGACCCCAATTATATCTCAATAATTCCTAGAATCTATTTAATCTTGAAGTTTCCTTTATTTTTAAATGGGATGTTGATGCTTCTGATTTCTCTCAAGTAGTTTAAAAAATCCCCGGATCTCCTTATCCCCTTACTGGTGGCATAATTTGATTGAAATTGGTCATTGGTGGAAACTTTCAACAGTTTTTTCAACTCCACTAAGTGTTTTAAGGATCATGTGACTATTTTTATAATAGATTATAAACACATATCGATTTGATTCTATAATAAAGAGGACCATTCCTTCTCTTGGTCCAATGGAAATCACCTGATCAATGACTGTTATTTATATCTCTTTAGATGATCTTATAGATTTCATATGAATTGTGATCACTTGAAAATGACTATATGGGTAAGATCCCCTAATATCCTTCTCCTATTACAAAATCTTTAGATTCTTTAAATACTGGGAAACCTATTTGGTAGATTTATGTGTTTTTATAATAGAACCATGGCCAGGTTTCACCAAATCAGTATATTGATTTGTGTGGAAGTTTTATTTCTAAAGAGATGACTGATTCTCTTTGGATTGAGGTTAAAGAGGAGTTCCTATGCTTTAATAAGGTTATTTTGAATCTTGGTGTGATTTTTATTCATCTTTTGATCATATGGGACACCTCCAATTTAAATGTAAATAATAGAGGGAAGAGTTTATTGGTGGATTCTTCTATATTACTTGAGAGTATGTTAATTAAGTTTACAAGAAATTTTTTAGTACTGATTATGCATTGTTAGGTCTTCTTCTATCTTTGTATTGAGAATTTATCCCTTCTTTAAGGGTAGGGGAATTATAAAAGGGGAGGTATATTCCCCTAAGTAAATTTGAATATGCTTCATCCTCCATAAAGGTGGATCACTTAGATTCAATATTAGAGCAATTTTTACTTAATGTTATATCTTATTAAAGGATAATTTCTTTGAAAAAGAAGAAGTTTTTTCAAAATCTTTATATAGGGGAACCTTAAACAAATTTCAAAACTATAATTTTCATGAATTATTATGAGAATAATTTGTATAAAATTAATGTAGAGTTTAATAGGTAATTTTTGTGAGGTTTTAGACCATAATGTACAGGTATCTTGATACTTATAGGGACCCTTACATTGAAGTTATCTATTGTAATCAAACTAATAAACTAGTTTAATATACTATATGCAAATATCATTTAAAATAATGAAACATATGGGAAGAAAGAGTTATATAAAATGAGGTATTATATTGAAATTAGAATAGAAGAACCCTTTGATGGTTCTAATGGCTCCGATGCCTCACTATAGAACAACTTCAATTTCGAGGAGGATTAATAGGCTGAAGTATATTATAGATCAATTTAAAATATTGGGAAGAATGTTTTTGCCTACAAGGAATAAAATTACCATAAAAATAATAAAACCAAACAATTTAAGGACTACTCCAAACTCCCCAAACCCATGATGAGAAGATCAATGGGTAAAGGACCCAAATACAATTCTCCTAGGAATACTAGGGAACATATTCAATTAGAAAATGGGGGTGGTTTAGAGGGAAAATAGACTAAATTATTGACCATTTATCTACATGTTTAAGATGGATTCTATAAGAACTAAGTATTGGAAGTATAACATTCTTAAAATATTCTTTCAGTTAGATAGAAATATGATATTAATCCTATAGATAAATATATATTGTTAATGGAGAAGGGAGAGGATAATAATATAGGAATTACGGTGGACCTATTATTGAATTGTAAGTAATAGATGCTAAAAGAAGTGATGAAAATCAATTACACAAGGGAGTTAGTATTCAAGATATATGAAATAATTATATATGTTGTCACCAATGAGGAGAAAATAGAATGAATCAATAAGAAACACTATATTTTGACTAGTAGATTTAATGAAGTGAAGATTACCCTGGAAGAATTGATCATGAAATTGGAAAAGATGGCTTACTATTTTTGAGTACCTTATTAAAGATGATCCATAGAAGGGAGTTATTTTCACTAAATGTTATTTATATAGGCTGTATTGTTCTAAAATTTTAAAACTTTACTCGAATGTTATGGTGATGTCCTATGTCATCTAAATGTGTGTGATGTCTATCAAATATTTTCATTCCCAATCAACCCTATAAAGTGGATTTTGAAAATGGAAAAAAGTATATTTGGATGGGTGGAGAAATTTAATTCTCTTAAATAAAGCTTCCATTTAATGTGAAAAGGTGAGAATATTGAGGAGGATGATATAGAAAAATAAGCATCTTTATTATTGAGTTATTTTAAAGATAAAGGGCCAAGAGTATGTGTTTATTAATGAGAACCATAGAATCTAGATGAATAATAACTTATATAATCTACTACATGATATTTATAAGAGAAAAAAAGAATCCAACCTAATACTGAAGAGATTATACCTACTAGGTTTTGAAGAAAGATAAGAAGAAGAAGCTGAGTGTGACAACTGAGACTGCTGAATAGATATAATCAAGGTAGAAGAAGAGAGTCAAGATTGTGAAACCTAATGGGTTTTGAAGAGTGGGAGGAATAAACATTAATACCTAAGGAGTGTCCAACCAATTTCTCAAATCATGATATTTGATTTCGATACTTTTAGTGTTTGAAAAGTGAGTGATAGAGTTAGGTGAGAAGTTCCAATGAAGATTCACAGTGTTGAGTTGTATATAAGGAAAGAGTTTCATATAATATATCTAAAATACCTACTTAAAATTAAATATATTTTATTGAGAAGGAGATATATTTGTTGATGTAAAATCATCCTGTGTATAATCATATATCTACTTAAGAAATAGATTGAATGAATCAATTATGTATACATGGTGCGAAGCTATGAAGCCTACGTAATTCAATGTAAACAAGGAGGGTATAGTATGACTCTGTTTATATAATGAAAAGTTGTTAAAATAATTACTATTATAATTACGAAAGTGTACAAATGGTGACACTCTATGTATGTGTACAAAGAACCAAGCATTGTAATCAATATTTGACTATAGTGGAGAAATCATTATTGGGGTGAATAAACAATCATAGAAAGGATTAGGCCTTTGAGACAAACCTTATTAAAATACCACATTCCTTATAACCACTTTACATGGATACATATGGTTTATGGTTACTTATTAAAACATTAAAAAGATCCATATACACTAACTAACAATAGGGATTAAATTACAAAGGTGGTAAAATCTTCCAAGAGAATATGGAATTTGTTAAAAATATGTTACACCTAATTCAACCTCCCTCTCATGTATCCACATCGATCCTATGTGGTATTTAATATCCCTTAGAAGTGATATAAGTGGTGAGTTATTAAATATAGAATTTGAAAAGTTCTATCAAGATAATAATTATTCCCATAATTTTTAATCCCATTGGGACAACACTATAAAATAAAATTATTGAGAAGAAAAATAAAAATCTACAAGAAATGGATAGAACCATGTTGAATGAGTTTAAAACTCAAAGATATTTTTGGGAAGAATATATGAATTAAAGTATCTATGTTTCTAATAGAGTTATTATAAGACCTATTTTAAAGAAGGCATAATATGAGCTTTGGAAAAGAGTAAAAAACCAAAGTTGAAAATTTTATAGTATTGAGTCGAAAAGTTTATATTCTTAATAGTAAATATTCCTTAGATAATCTTGGATAAAATTTTATGAAGGTTTATATTTGGGATATTAAAATTCAAGTAGGTAATATAGATTTTATAAAAAAATAATCATGTTTATTGAAGAGTCTATACATGTTAAATTTGATGAGAATATTTTAAGTGAAAAGAAATAATAGTTAGACTAACTGAAATGAGATTTAAAAAATTTTTATTTTAGAGAGATTGAAACCCATAATGAAAATTGACAAGTTTAGGGGGAAGTAATCCTTATTAAAAGGATTTTAAATCACATATATATATATATCACCATTTATATAATGTGATTAGAAATGTTGATTAAGTAATTAAAAACATAAATTCATTAAGGATTTTTATGATAATTCTTCTTTAATTTATGATTTTGTTTTTAATGATATTGATGAAGCTTTAAATAAATATAATTATATTATTTCCATATAATAGAAATTTAATCAGTTTTCATGGAATAGTGTTTGGAAATTAGTTAATCTCTAAATGATCAACAAGTAATTGGTACTTAATGGATTTTTTTTAAATAAACCTGATGAGTCAGAAAATTTGATAAGAAATAAGGCCAGATTAGTAGAATAATAATTATTTCAATAAGAAGAGAATGATCATGATGAAACCTTTTCCATAGTTTCTAGATTAGATGCCATTAGAATTGTGTTAGATTTTTTTTCATATATTTAAATTATATTTATGGTTGTAAAAATTGATTTTATTAATGGTTATATTTTTTTAATAATTATATGTAAAACATCCCCCTAGTTTTTGTAAAATCCTGGTCTAACATACCACTAAACCAATAGCCAGACCAGTCACTATGTGTCCTCCAACATGCCTCCTCATATGCTAGAGGCTACTAACTAGCAGCGAGGGTCTAAAGATGGTTTAGTGGAGAGACTATACTCTCATGGATAGAGTCCCATTGTAGTATAACATATGTAAATCAATAGAAAACAAAAGTGGAAACAGTTATAAAGAAACAATAATGCAGAGAAAAAAAATATAACAACTGAGAAAAATTGACCAACACCAATATAAAATAATGCACATATGATAGTTTATACTACAAGTACAAGTAGTAAGAATTACAATAAAAAATAAAATTTAATAACATAATAACAACCCAATCACTAGATCCACAACTATATTGAGAACTGTCATGGTCCTCTTACCTAACTCCATTCTAGTAATGTAAATCAAACATTGGAAGCTAGTTTCTTACCTTTATCAATACCTACAGACATAAAATCTACCAAGGTACAAATGGTACCCGAGCAAGGTGTGTGATAAAATCCCAGTATGTCAACACCCACGGTGTCTAGGCCAATTGATTTCATGAAATATAACTTAAGTAGTGTTCCATAAGAGGTAATAGATTAAAGATAAAAATACATAAATAAAACCATTGTATTGGGTCTCACTTGGATACCCATAAAATATACCTGATTCAGCCTAAAACAGTGTGTTAGAACAAAAAGATCCTAAAATGGTAAATTGGGTGAGATAATATGAGAGGAGGAGGAATAACCCCAGGCTTATGGTTTGGCTTGGAGGACACGTCCCTATGTATTTAATACCAATTGGATTAATACTTATTTTAAAAAGGTCATTTACCTTTTCTTTAATTCAATTCGAGAAAAAAAACTTTACAAAAATCATCGAGAGACCCTATTGACATCCTTGAAAATCTAGAAGGACTTTCCATGTATCGCTTAAGGGGATTGGTTTATAAACACATCCATGGAGTCCATCCATAGTGACCCAATAATGAATTCCCATGTGTCACTCCAAGCATGGTATACACAGTCAAGTATTATCCTCCGAGTCTATACCTAGTATCACACATCGGGGCCCGAGTCTCACTCGAGGCATGGTATAACCATCGTGCCTTCGAGCCTGTCCAATGGGTCTCCCCTAGGGAACTGGTGTAACTCTTCTAAAGGTGATAAATAGATAATTATTGGAAATTACATACAAGGAAAATATGGTTCCACTCTTACATGTTTACTAACTATTAACAACTTTAACAAGAAGGCACGAGAGTGCATCCAAGGGGTACTTAAGTTGGAACCCCTTGTTTCACTCTCAACTCTGAGATAAAATCATAAATCAGTATTTCATTTATAATAATCCAACCAAGAGGAACCAATTCTTAACGTCAAGCATTTTGAAACATGAAATTCATTTTAGTCAAGACATTTCCATTTTAATGGTTCATTTAAGGAATGAGACAAATGCATTTAAGCATTTGGACCATTGGTTTAATTTAACCATTTCATCTAAAGCATTTTCAGAGGGTTTAAAACATGGCTCAAAACCCAAATCAAATCATTTAATCACTCAAGGCATATGTTTAGGAGGCAATGAAACTCAAGGGGAACTTAAGAAATCAACATGAAATGGTAATTTTGGATTCGAAGGTAAAGCATCAATAATAAACAATTAAATTATAAGGTGTGAGGCATGAAGCTCAAGGGCCAAAGTCATGGCCATCCATTTATCTTAATTCTATTTAAAAGATTAAGTAATTTATAAAAGGATCAATCACACATGGTGATGAAACCATTTAAGGAATGTGAAAAACAACCATTAACGGTGGCACACCCAAAGGGGTGGCCAACGACCAAGTGAACAACCCATGGATGGGTTTCATCGTAATTAGTGGTCAAATAGGACTTGAAATTGTTTTTTTAATTAATTTATTAAGCAAGAAAGAAGCACTGCGTAACGCCCTGAACCTAGAAGCCCATAGTCAGTGCATTATTACATATCATTGGCATGATCACAAAAGATCAAGTCTCAAAAGACCGATTAGTTTAGTAGCCTTGGAAGTACTAGATACATTCATAAGGTTTACATTACAGCATAAAATGGAAAACAACAACAACATTGTTTCCATAGACAACACTAAGATCCCACATAATATCCCTACAGGTTAGTCATAATATATTTCTTCTCATACTAGGAAAAATAATACATAGAAAGGGGTGAGCTCAGATTCTCAGTAAGGATAAAAATATAGTTGAAACTTTCATAAATAAGCATAAAAATTTGAGGAAATGTATAAAACTAAAAAAATCCATTTCAACATAAAGTTCATCATAATATGGAAAATATAAATCAAAATAATTCCATTTACTTACTCACATGGATATTCTTCTAGTCAAATAATCATATGCAATATCAATAGCCACTTTTATAATGATGGAATGCATAATTCTAGAGATCATAACCACATATTAAAGGCCTTGTGCTATGACTACAAATAAGATTTTTTCAAGGCCTTGTTCCAAGCCACTAGTTTGTCTCATGAGACCTAATGATGCATCAAGGAGCTATAACGAGCTCCACCTGTCACTTACTAAGTCCAATGCATTCTTCATATGAAAAGGTTTAAACATAACATAAACATTTGTATTAAAAAGAGCATACGAAATGTAAATACTTTACCCATAAACCATGAATGGTATAAAAATAACACATCTATAGTCAAACATATCACAAAACCATAAATACAATATGGAAGTTTTTTATCATAATAAATCAACTTCAAGTAAACTTAAAATACATCAAAGGATGCAGACATAGATGAAATCAAAACCTTTTTCTATAGAATATCTCTTTATATTTTGAAATTATTTCAAATTAATATAATTATAAAAGAAAACATTTATTTTAAAAATATTCATATAATATAGTAAGAGAAGCTTTGACGATGTTATAACGGCGGAATATAGACGCACCCACCGTATAAGTTAAAAAAACATTCTAACCTTAATTTTGTCGAAAAGGTCATAAAGTAACTTGTTTGGAAAACGATGAAAATATTCTTTTCAAAATGTATAAGGTCAAATAAGGGTATAAATGACATTAACCCATAGTATAGTAAGTATTAAAATCTTTTGGAATACATTTTTAGGAAAACACGGATGTGAATGATAAAGAGGTCCCAGTAGATAATTACATATAAACAACCTTGAATAATGAAGAGGTTGTGGAATTATCACTTACCTTGTACTTTTCCTTGGTCGAGGGTAGGTTAACCTCCTGTATAATGGTTAAATAATTTTAATTAAATTATACAATAACCATATACATTAATATGATATCATATATGATCTTATAATATTGATTTGTTAATGATATTTTAGTAGTATGATCGTTTTGGTTATTAACTGATTCATTTTCCTTTATATGCTTAGTTATGTAATCCATGATTGTTATGGATAGAGTGTATTTGATTCATATCCAGAATGATATTAATTTCTTTAAATATTATTTTTAATCATCACATGAAAATTATTCTTGAATGATTATGATTTGGAATGAATCTCATTGCGTTCGTGGAGACGGTAATCTGTACATACGCATGAGCGACAATATCATTATTTTGTAGTTAAACTCAAAATTAAATAGATGGTATATCATATATAAATAATAATTAACATGTTATATCTATTATTTACATCAATTATTCATCATTATTATACCCATCCAAATAATAATGTATTGAATAACAACTACACCACGATGTGGAGATGGTAAGCTGTATGTACGCACATACGGTGACATATTATTCATAGGATGGATAACATAATGAATATGGTTTTACCATTTTTATAATAACATCACAGTATATAGAAGATACTGGAGTGTTTATTTTATAATGGAAACAACAAAGAAAGAGGAAGTGGAAGAAGAAAATAACTTGAAAGAGGTGGTGAGATATTAACCTCTTCTTCGGGTTCTTCTTATTGATTTGATCAAAAGGGTTCATTAGGATGGCTTTATGATTAAACTAAGGCCTCTAGGATGAAGGGAGTATAGTTTTGAGGATATTTGTGCAGGGATTGGCCAATAAAAATTGTTTTTAAGGTGTAAATTTGAGATAAGGGGTAGTGCCTTTTTATAAGAGGGGTGAGGGGCACCTTAGGAAAAGATTGAAATATTATTTTAAAATAAAACCATGTTCAATTTATAATGGCTAAAAAATGAATTATTTAAAGTCTAAGGTGAGGATGGGTCAAAAAACACTCATCTAATAGGTTTTATATAGGTCTGTGTCACTATATTAACCTTATATTTTATATTTAACTCTTAGTTAAATAGTTTGACATTTACCATGTCTCTTTGTATTTTTATGTTATATGGTTAATAAACTTACTATAAACTTACAAGAGAACCCCAAATTGTTCATTAATGACATATATAATATTATTTAATCCCTTTGGAAGATCCTTATATTTTTAGGAATAAAATACCAATTAATAATATAATATTTGTTTTAAAAACTCTTTTGTGTCAATTTTGACACAATTTGGTATTTTGTTTTTTATAAATTTATAACAGAATTATTAC
Organism: Viscum album; assembly: GCA_963277665.1. Taxonomy (NCBI): domain Eukaryota; kingdom Viridiplantae; phylum Streptophyta; class Magnoliopsida; order Santalales; family Viscaceae; genus Viscum; species Viscum album. Next base: position 408,189 of record CAUJRU010000110.1, read on the forward strand.
TTCAAAATAAATTATTTTAATCAACCTTAAAATTTTATATTGACCTATTAAATTTTTTTAATTCATAAAAAGTCTCAAATTACATTTATTTGGGTGTTTATAATATCCATTATTTTAATATTTTGTAAATAAAGTAATTACTACATCATCATTGTGTCATAAATAAATTTAATTATTTAATGTATAAAAATTATAAATAAAATACCATTATATAGGAAATATTTTTATCTTTCTAATGAATATTTATAGTCGAATTTATCTTATGTATTACCCTATATTAAAAATGGTTTAGTTATTAAACTTTGATTTTTACACTTTTAACTCTTCTTTGAATTAAATAATAATCAATGTCCTAGTCTAATCCAAGTGGACCTAAAGGATCATATTTTATTCCTAAGGTTGTTTTAGGTCGAATAACACTTATCCAATAGTATTAAGACATGTTTTAGGGTAATTATAATATCATTTTTACCTTTGATTACACTATTTACTTTTAACCACGGTAAATAAAAGTCAAAAGTTACTATTCACCAAAAAATTATTTTCATTTCATTGAACCACATTTTACTTAATGATATCAAAAAAATCTCTCGGATTTTTGAAATTCAACTCACAGAATCGGTAAAATTAAGTTTTATGTAAATTTCCAAATGCTCCTAGGAGGTGGGTAAAAGACGGTAACAAGTTCAATAAAATTTTTATATATCTAAAATTATTATAAATTGACTCCAATTAATTAAATTGAACTTATATAGGTATTATGTATCTATTTTGACCTAAAATAAATTTAAATAGAATAAATAATTATTTAAATAAAAAGTCGGTTTTGAACAATAACTCAATGTTTTTCACTATTCATCAAAATTGAAAGTATTCATAAAAATACCAAAAACTCACCCTAAGCTAATTTTGATATTCTAAATCCAAAAATGAAGTCCATTTTGAAATATAAATTGATAAAATTTCAAAAAGTGTGTATTATTATTCATAACAGCTAGTTTGATTGGTTGTGGTGTGTTTGAACTCGAAGTTGTGTACAACATACGCTATTGTATTATTCAAAGAGAAGCGTACCGTGGAATCTTGGAGTGTTACATTCTACCTTCCTTTAAATAATTTCATCCTTGAAATTTATAGAATATTACTACATAAAAATAATTGAGTGTTTCTTCATCATAAGTTCCTTGGGTTCCCACGTTGCCTCTTCCGTCTTAAGGTTTCTCTATACAACTTTTACCAGATGAGTCATCCGGTTTCTCATCACTTGTTCTCTTGTATCAAGAATTTTTATAGGCTCTTCACAATAAGACAGATCAGGTTCCAGTTCAATTTCCTCATAGGTGAGTACATGCGTTGGGTCAAGCATGTATTTTCTCAATAGTGATACGTGGAACACATCGTGATCTTTGGAGAGACTTGGAGGAATTGACAACCGGTAAGCTATAGACCCAATTTGTTCTATAATTTTGAAAGGTCTAATATACCTATGAATTAATTTTCCTTTCTTATCGAAATGTATAACACCCTTCCTTAGAGATACCTTCAAGAAAACATGATCTCCTTCCTGAAATTACAAATCCTTCATCCGGATATTGGCATAGCTCTTCTACCTACTTTGAGTTTCTTTGATGTGGGTTTTGATTACCTTCACCTTTTCCATCGTTTCCTCCACAAGTTATGGGCCTATGAGTTTTCTATCACCAACATCATCCCAACAAGTAGGTGCGAGGCATCTCTTTCTGTATAACGCTTCATATGGTGTCATCTGAATACTTGAATGGAAGCTATTGTTATAGGAAAAATCTACGAGAGGTAAATATTGGTCCCACATACCTTGAAAGTCATGTGAGTATGATCTCAAAATGTCTTCTAGGGTTTTGATAGTTCATTCTGATTTTCCATCAATTAGGGGGTGGTAGGCAGTGCTGAAACAAAGTTCGGTATGCAGATCTTTCTGAAGACTTTTCCATAATCTTGATGTAAAACATGGATCATGATCAGAAAAAATCGATAGGGGTACTCCATGAAGTCTCAGAACTTCATTAATATATAGTCTTGCTAGATGTTCAAGTGGTAAATCTTTTCTTATAGAAAGAAAATTCTCTGACTTGGTAAGACGATCAATAATGAACCATATTGCATCGTTCCTTCTAGGAGTCTTTGGTAGTCCCATGAAAAAGTCCATCGTAATATTATCCCATTTCCACTCAGGTATGGGAAGAGGTTGCATGACTCCTCCAGGCTGTTACCTTCTAGATTTCACTTGTTGACAAACAATACATCTTGACACAAAATTAGAAATCTCCCTCTTCATGTTGTCCCACCAAAAATGTTCCATAAAATATCTATACATCTTTGTTCTTCCAAGGTGTATAGAGAAATTTGAACTATGGTCATCATCCAACAATTCCCTTTTTAGATCAGGTATATCGGGAACACAAAGTCTCTTCCCAAATTTCAAAATTCCATCTTCATACAAAATGTAACTCAATATCCCATCCTTCACAGCTTTAATATTCTTTTTAAACTCTTCATCATTGGTCTGAGAACTCTTTATCCTTTCTAGTAAATATGGTTTGTCAACCATTTGAAAAAGTTTTGATGTTTCACCCTCCATGGTTATCCCCATGTAAAACTTTACTAGATCCTTGTATATAGGATCCCTTTCAACTCTCATCTTGTTCATAACTTCGTGATCCTTTCTACTCAAAGTATCTTGCCCCTTATTTACCTTCCATGGGTGGTAGTGTATGGTGCAATCATAATCCTTGAGTAGTTCAAGCCATCACTTTTTCCTCATGTTGAGTTCTTTATGTGAGAAAATATACTTCAAATTATTATGATTGGTATATATCTCACATTTTACCCATAGAGATAATGTATTCATATCTTCAATGTAATTATTACAGCTGTTAACTCAATATCATGAGTAGGATTGTTTTTCTCATGATTTTTTAGCCGTCGTGATGCATATGCAATAACCCTATCATTCTGCATAAGGACACAACCAAGTCCATTCTTTGATGCATCACTATAAATAACAAACCAATCATTCCCCAATGGAAGAGTCAAGATAAGAGCATTGAATAATATTCTATTCAATTCTTCAAAACATTATTCACACTCTTTTGTACAAAAAATTTAACCCCTTTACGTGTGAGCTTTGTTAATGGGTTAGCCAATCGGGAAAAATTCTGGATGAAATACCGATAATAACCTACTAATCCAATAAAATTTCATACCTTGGTTATAGTCATTAGTGCTGGCCATTCTTGGATTGCCTTGGTCTTAGAAGGATCAACAGATATTTCATCATTAGAGACAATATGGACAAGAAAAGAAATCTCCTGATTCCAGAATTCACACTTGTTAAACTTCCCATATAATTCATGTCTTCTAAGAGTCTTTAGAATAATGCACAAGTGATTTTCATGATTTTCATAGCTTTTAGAGTATACCAAAATATCATCAATAAATACCACTACAAATTCATCAAGATATTCCTTGAAAACTCTATTCATTAGATCCATGAAGATAGATGGTGCATTAGTCAATCCAAAAGGCATTACTGTAAACTCTTTATGCATGTACCTGGTTCGAAATGTTGTTTTCAAAATGTCTTCCTTCTTCACACACAACTGATGATATCCAGATCAAAGGTCAATCTTTGAAAAGTATTTAGCTCCATGAAGATGGTCGAATAAATCATCAATGTGAGGTAGGGGATACTTGTTCTTTATTTTTATAACATTGATCTCCCTGTAGTCAATACACAACCTCATAGATCCATCTTTCTTCTTAACAAAAAGAATAGGGGATCCCCATGGAGAAACACTAGGGTGAAAAAATCCCTTGTTACTAAATTCCTCTAGTTGTTTCTTTAGTTCCACTAATTCCATAGTGGTCATTTTATAATGGGTCTTCGATATGGGTCTTGAACCAGGAATTATGTCAATGGAAAACTCAATTTCTTGTTCTAGAGGATGTCCAGGTAAATATTCTGGTAACATATCAACATATTCTTGCACAATAGGTATATCCTATATTTGAACATTATTTTCCTTACCCACAATTATTTCATTCTCTTCCTCCCCAATAATTTATTTTTTGAGATACTAGGGGTGGATCTAGATAAGAATTAAGTGGTGACATTTCTGCTCTAAAGATAAGGTAATCCTTATCATTATTGAGAATTGTAACCTCCTTCTTATAATAAATTTTCGTATCATGGTCTGAAATACAATCCATACCAAGGATTATATTAAATTCAATCATGTGTATGACAATGAGATCAGCAGATAAAGAACATTTATATGCCCTAATGGGGGCTGATTCACAAAACTTTGTTGCAATGATACTTCCCTTAAGAGTTTTTACTAACAAGTCCCCTGTTAAATAAAATTGGAAATATCAAATTTTGTTAGAAAAATGGGAATATATGAAACAATGTTATGATCCATAATCAAATAAATCATTGGATAATGGTTGCGCCCAAATTTACCCTACAGGTATGCGGTTGTTGTAGTACAGGTAGGGGTTGAATCCACAGAGACTGAAGAAAAAACCTAGAGACACTCTGATTTTGGAAGGATTTGTCCATGAAGTGGCAAAATATTGGGATTGGTTTGATTTGAATAACTACATATTTAATTTAAATAAAATAAATTAAAACATACAAATATTTAGTCTAAAACAATTAATGGAGATGAGTTGATCCTATGTTTTTACTAGGGTAAGATTGGATGTATTTATTTTCCTATAACGTTCGTTTCACTAATTCAAGACGTATCCAAAAAATGATATAATTTCTCAACATCAATCACCAATTTAATCACTAAAAAATTCCAAGGCTAATCACCAATACACTTATAGGATGAATTTAATGATCACACTAAGGAATTGGATCGCACTAGCACTCTAAATGTGTCATTGTTAAAGTTGGCAAAGACGAAGAAGAAAATAAATCATCAAATGGAAATATTAAAATAATGAAATGATTATGAATTTAATCAAATTAAATAAAATACAATCCACCCCATGAAACTCAATAGGATCAACCCATAAGGGGTTAACCCTTTATTTATGCTATTCAATAAATGGAAGTGGGAAGTCGACTTAAAGAAGCGGGATTGAAGAATAAAAATAAAACAATGAAACGATCACTCCACCATTGTGTGAATAAATTCACAAGTGATGGTGTGAATAAGATCACACCTTGGGGAAAATGTATAAATTTGAAAAGAAGAATAACAGAAAAAGAGAAGAAGAAGAAATTTTATTTAAAACTATGGCGATTCAAACAACTTTCATGCGAAAGAAGAACGTTACAATGGAAATTTGGCATAAAAACATTACAATGAAAGTAAAATTCCAAGAACCCCAAATAATCCACCACTACTCCATTAAATACGAAAAAATGAAGCCTTGGGTCGAGCCACCACTCCCCAAGTCTCTTTAATTAAATGTGGTGGGCCAAGGTAGGTGGAACATTAATGTAGAGAAGATTTTTCCACTTCTTTCCCCGAAGTTGCAGCCAACTTTAATCCACCAAAATGAAGTGACAAAATGACCTTCTATAAGGAAGAATTAGAGTGGGACATAGAATAGTTAAATGAATCTATAAGGGCTCCATAATATCCTATAAAATTTCATCCCAAAAAATGCGCAGTTCACGAGATATGATTTAAATAGTAGACTATTTTTCTGGGCCTCAGAATCTGGCCTAGAAATTAATTATCAACTTGGGATGCCTGGAAAACCATTAAAGAATCCTAATTATCTTGGGCTACTATTAAATGAAATGTTCCCCATAATCTCCTCTATCTTAATATAAATTTCCAGAATTATTGGGCTTGATCCATGTCCTCTACAGTTCATTTATTGGGATACTATCCAAATCACTTCGCCCAAAATGTGGTTGGTTCAAATCCCACTTTGATAGTCTTCCAAATTGAATCTCCAAGTGATCCAAAAGAATTAATTATTCCTTATATCATGGGAGACATTAAAATAAAATATCAACATAAAATCAAGACCATAGTGTGTTTTATGAGAATCTCAAGAAGGTACCACGTAATAGTGCATTTTAAAAAGAAATTACAATCATAATGTGAATTAATGTTCAATGTGTAAAATGCACTAATAATGGTGTATATGATTAATAAAGCAAATGAATATTATATTATAAAAAATGAATATTAGCCTCTTTTAGGGGATAATCACACCCCCAACATGAGTTTTTCAAGTCCCGAGCAAAATATTTCTCAAAAATATGAAGTTTGAATTCCCTTTTCCAAAAACATTTTAATACACATTTCTCACCCAAAAATCTAATGCCAAAAAAATTATAAACCCCATAAAAATCATTTAAAACAATCTATGTCCATAGGAATATCCCAAGCCCAAGCCCATTCTTTTTTTCAAATTCATCACCATATTTCATCCAATTTCAATTAAGCATGATGAAGTGTTGTACATCACAATAGGCAAGGGGGTTCATTTTCATTTGAGGGAGAAAAAATGGAAGTGCTAGGAGAAATACAATTTTAATATTAATATGAGTAATTATTTTTTATTTTTATTTTTATTTTTTATTTTTGCAATTTTTCCATGGTAATTGAAATTAAACTCAATCAAGTCAACCCATGTAGCAAGACTTTTCCAATGACTCCCTGACTCAAAGACCTTAGGGCACCAAGTGAATCTCACACACTCGGGCATCATCTCGAGTTAACTCAATCAAAAACAAATTCAAATTACAAAAAATAGAGATAAAATTACCAACTTCGGGTTAAATAACTATGGAGTCGTGATCCCCAAGTTCCGAAAGCCACACATTAGGTCATTTCATTGCTCTACACACAAATTGATTTTTTTTAATTTTTTTCAATACCTATGATAAAATTAAAATGATCACCAACCCTATGCCATTTATTATGGGACCCCAAGAACTCAAACTAAAACCCCACAATCTAGAGGATGTGCTTTGTGTTTTTTTAAATAAATAGATGAAAATATAAATGGTGAAAAATCACATTGGACAACCAAACTTTCCAAAATCTATGCACATGAACTTAAAATTGCATTAAAATCAGAATCAAGGCATTCAAAATTATTTGATATCCAATTTCAAAGTTTTCAATGTTTCTTATCATGTTCAAGGTTTATGAAAATTTTCCATCCACACATTTTTTTGAACACAAGATCTATATTTTTAATTCATCTCCCCCCAACATAGAATAAAACGTTCCACAGTGTTTAAAGAAATGAAAAGTTATAAGGGGGTAGGAGAGGAGTTCAAAGAGGAAATTGAAAATGATAAACATGGAACAGATTCACCTGGTTTTTGATGTTGAAGTTCATGATGCTCCAGATTACTCCTTTGATCTCTTGGGGGATGTAGGAAACTACTTGATTGAACATGTATCACCCAAAATAGTCCATGAACCATAAAAAGAAGAACAAACTAGACAAAAAAAACAACACAACAATTTATGTAAAAACAACTATCCTCATTTTTATGATTTTCCCTATTTTTTTAAATCAAACTAATGATACATTGTCTTGTTTTAAATTTCTGGGTAAGGTATTACTCAGGGATCACACCATGTGAAATGGATGAATATGAGGCTCCCCTTTCATACCCTTCCTTACTCATAAAAGAATAACATGTCAACAGTCTATATATTTTTTAAATTACCTACAAAAACATTAATAAAATAAAATAAACTGATGATACATTGTCTTCTTATAAATTTCTGGGTAAGGTATTACTCAAGGATCACACCACATGAAACAGATGAATACGGTGATCCCCTTTCATACCCATCCTTACTCATAAAAGAAGAAAAGGTCAAAATTCTAATTTTTTAACCTACAAAAACATAAATAAAATAAAATAAACTGATGATACATTGTCTTATTTTATATTTCTGGGTAAGGTATTACTTAGGGATCACACCGCGTGACACGGATGAATACAATGCTCCCATTTCATACCCATACATACTCATAAAAGAAAAACAGGTCAACAGTTTGAAGTACTAATTAAATAAAATAAAACAAGAAAACCACGGGTTTCCTCCCATGCAGTGCTTTTGTTTAACGTCGCTAGATCGACATGAACGCCCTAACTTATCCAATTCCAACATTAAAATTTTTAATGAACTCATATTTCTCCAATTATACTTTATTGAGATTGATTAATTTTTTAGAATTCATGTCATGTACAAACCTATGTTCTATAATGAGTGGGAAAATCCAAGGAATATAAGAAATTATTGATCTAGATTCCTCTGTAGTATTTCCTAAGAAATCAATGATCATTCCAACTTTTTTGGTTTCAATAGGATAATGAATTCCAATTGAAAGCTCATGATTATACCCTATTAAGGGATAATTGGGTGGGGAAGGAAGGATAATAATTTTGAGCTTGGGTTTCATAGGACATTCAAACACAGGTTGATATTTTGAATCCACCTCAGTTTCATTTTCCAAATTTCTCAAAAAAATTGGTTCCTTTAGAATATAAGATTTAACCACCAAATTGGAGAGATTAGTGTCAGGAATGGGTATGGACTCAATGTTTTCAATTTCTTTCAATGGTTCAATTATTTTTTTCTTTGAAAAATCATCAATAGAGTTATACATAGGAGACTTAATCCACGATGTCGAATTTTCCTCTAGTGAATACATGAAATCAATTTCCTCCTGATTTAAAGACCCTTCAACAATTTTTTGATTCACTTACCATACCCCAAATTCAAATTTTGGTTCTTCAATAATGTCATGAGAGGTTTTTGGGAAACTAGATACTCCACATAATGTTTTGTAAGGTACAATTGGTGTAGATATGAGTTACTCACAAGTATTAATGCGTTATAGTTCTAATCTCAAAGATGATACCTTAGAACTCATTATATCCATTGGATTACACAATTTTCAATCAGTTTTTGAGGAAAATAATTTTTATCTGGTTGATCGTCATGGAATTACCCAAGATTCATCACATTAACCATCCTTGAGAGAGCTGGAAATTTATCCTTTAAATATTCATCACCCCAATGATTGCACATGTCACCTGGTGTGTGGTAATTAATCAAGGGTTGATCAAAGAAATTTTCTAATTTAGGGGCTTCCCAATATTGATTTTACATTTGATTCCAGCATTAGTTTGTGACATGGGGATTTGGAAGATACTTTATTGGAGAAGAAAAAATGTTGGATTCTAGATTCTCAGAACACACACAATCAGAAAGTGGTAAAGATAAGAGATATGGGGGTGATAATGGAGAACATGTGGTGAGAAAAGGATGATAGTGTCTATGGTAACTTACATGGGTCCTTGTAAACGGTGCCAAAATTTGGTTTCACCCAAATTTACCCTACAAGTATGCGGTTGTTGTAGTACAGGTAGAGGTCGAATCCACATGGACCAAAGAAAAATCCTAGAGACAGTCTGATTCTGGGAGGATTTGTCTATAGAGTGGCCAACTATTTGGATTGATTTGATTTTAATAAATACTAATTTAATTTAATGAAAATAAATTAAAACATACAATTACTTAGTCTAAAATAATTAATGGAGATGAGTTGATCCTAAGTTGTTACTAGGGTTAGCTTGGATGTCTTTATTTTCTTATAACGTTTGTTTCACTAATTCAAGATGTATCCACAAAATGATATAATTACTCAACATCATTCACCAATTTAATACCTACCCAATTACAATGCTAATCACCAATTCACTTAGAGGATCAATTTAGTGATCACTCCAAGGAATTGGATCACACTAGCACTCGAAATGTGTCATTATTAAAGTTGGAGAAGACGAAGAAGAAAATAAATCATCAAATGGAAATATTAAAATAATGAAATGATTATGAATTTAAGAACATTAAATAACATCCAATCCACCCCATGAAACTACCTAGGATCAACCCATAAGGGTTTAGCCCTCCATTTATTCTATTCAATAAATGGAAGTGGGAAGTCGACTTAAATAAGAAGTATTGAAGAAGAAAAATAAAACAATGAAACTATCACTCCACCGTTGTGTGAATAAATTCACAAGTGATGGTGTGAATAAGATCACACCTTGTGGAAACAGTATCAATGTGAAAAGAAGAATAACATAAAAATAGAAGAATAAGAAATTTTATTTAAAACTAAGGTGATTCAAACAACTTAAATGCGAACGAAGAACGTTACAAAGACAATTTGGCATAACAACATTACAATGAAAGTAAAACTCTAAGAACCCTAAATCCTCCACCACTACTACCTAAAAAAGGAAAAAATGAAGCCTTGGGTCGATACAACACTCCCCAAGTCTCTTTATTTAAATGTGGTGGGCCAAGGTAGGTGGAACATTAATGTAGAAAAGACTTTTCCACTTATTGCCCCGAAGTTGCAGTGAGATTTCATCCACCGGAATGGCGCGCCTAAATGACATTATATAAAGACGAATTATAGTGGGACATAGAATACTTAAATGAATCCATGGATGTCCCCTAATAACATGTAAATGTTCATCCCAAAATAATTAGCGGTTCACGAGATATGATTTAAATGGTGGACAGTTTTTCTGGGCCTCAGAATGTGGCCCAGAAATTAAATATCAACTTTGGCCGCCTGTAACACCATTAACGAATCCTAATTTTCTCGGAAAACTGTGAAATGAAATGTTCCCAATAATCACCTCTATCTTCAAATAAAGTTTCAGAATCATTGGGCCTGAAACCTGTCCTCTAAAGTTCATTTATTGGGATGCTATCCAAATCACTTCTCCCAGAATGTGGTTGGTTCAAAGCCCAATTTGATGGTCTTCCAAATTGAGTCTCCAAGTGTTCCAAAATAATTAATTGTTCCTTATATCATGGGTGACCCAAAAATAAAATATAAACATAAAATAAATTCCATAATTTGTTTTATGAGAAGCTGAAGAAGGTACCATGTAATAGTGCATTTTAAGAAGGAATTACAATCATATTGTGAAATAATGTTCAAAGTGTAAAATTCACTAATAATGGTGTATATGATTAATTAATCACATTAATAATATATTATAAATAATGAATATTATCCTATTTTAGGGTATATTCATCTTAAATTTAATAATCCATTAAATTACCTGCCACTACATCTTTCAGAGCTTCAAGCTTAGCAGTAGTGATAGCATATAGTTGGCCTTGATCCCTTGGGATTTTCTGAGGTAAGTTCCCCAGACGTTTAGGAAATTCATTTTAATAATATCCCCTTTATCTAAAATTATATCATTAAACATTAACAACCTCCTTCTTACCCTTGCAATCACAAGTTTGGTGGCCTTTTCCACCACACTTGTAACAAACTCCTATTCCCTTCAGACAAGTATCAGGGTGTTTCTTCCCACATTTACTACAGGATGGATATTTAAAATTTCCCTTATTCCCCTTATTTCCATTTCTAGAGTGTTCAATAGATCTTTTATTCTCTTAATTTTCTTTAAATTCATAATACATAGAGAAATATTTTTCTATCTTGATAGCACATGAGACAATATCTTCGTACGAGGAGAAGGATTGTGAGACTAATGCTCGACAAAGAAATGGTTTTAACCCATCAAATAAATGATCAATATTACTTCTTGGGTTATATATATAATCTTCATAATGCCTCGCTAACCTTGAAAAGTTAGCTTCATACGTTGAGACATTCTCATCCTCCTTTGGCCTCAAACTCAGAAATTGTCTTTCCATATCCGCTCGATGGTCATGAGGAAAGTATTTTTCCTTGAAAATTTCTTTAAACTCCATACATTACATATTTGATACTTCATCATCATACTTTTTGTTTTGATTCAATGACCACCATTGATCAGAATCTCCAGTGAGGTGGTAAAATTCCATGACAACTTTTTCCATTTCACTACTCCCCAGGCGTGGAATATTTTTTCTAAGGAATTTATCCATTGCTCAGATACTAATGGATTTGTACCCCCTTTGAATGTTGGTGTTTTTTCCTCATGAAGTGATCTAACATTGATCCTCCACGCTGCAGATCAGGGTTATCCATACGGGTAATGTTATTATTCATAACCCGAGTGAGTTGTCCCAGTATAGTGATAAGCTGATCAGCACCAGTTGTATCACCAGCTCCACTATAATTATCTTGAGCAGGAGGGAAATCCCTATATGGAGTGAGTTCATTGATATGGTTTCCATTCCTTCTACTAGGTTCCATTTCTAAACAATGGCATACACTAGATTAGTTTATGAATCACAATACATAATTCCAAATTTTTAACATACTTAACATAAATTGAACATTTTATGGATATAATCCATAATCACAAAAAAAAATGTTTTCTTTGAGGAGGTATATACTCATAAATCTTTCATAATGGTTTGTAAAGAAAATGAGAATTATCCTAAACATATCCCCTGGGAGTGTAGTAACCAAGAGTTCTGCAAGGCCTGTTGTCGTGTAGCAGTTCCCATTCGAGTCTAGCTCAAAGCAGTGTTTTCAGGTTTTACCACTAGGTACATCTGTGCCAGAGCTGCCTCTACCTGCTCATATCTAGATAGAGATTTATTTCTTGGAAAAATCACAAAATCTCTACAACACCAAAATTATAGAAAGTTATTCTATACTAATCCTCAAAGTCTATCATAGGATAAAGTGCTCCAATAAGAGTTTTTCTAAATTTAGTTTCCACGGTTTGTTCTAAACTTCCTATGATACCAAATGTAATGCCCTGACCCTAGAAGCCCAGATTCAGTGCATTATTATATATCATTGGCATGATCACAAAAGATTATGTGTCTAAAGACTGATTAATTTTGTAGCCTTGGAAGTACTAGATACATTCATAAGGTTTACATTACATCATAAAACGGAAAACTAAAACAACATTTTTTCCATATACAACACTGAGATATCATAGACTATCCCTGCAGGTCAGTCATAATATACTTCTTTGCATCCTGGGAAAAATAAAAAATAAAAATGGGTGAGCTCATATGCACAGTAAGGATAACAATATAGCGAAAACTTTCATAAATAATAAAAAATATTTAAGGAAATGTATAAAACAAAAAAAAAATCCTTTTCAACATAAACTTCATCATAATATGGAAAATATAAATAAAAATATTTCCATTTACTTACATAGATATTCTACTAGTTGAATAATCACATGCAATATCAATAGCCACTTTCATAATGATGGAATGCATAATTCCAAACTTCATAACCACATAGTCAAGGCCTTGTGCCAAGACTACAAATAAATTTTTTTCAAGGACTTGTGCCAAGACACTATTTTATCTCATGCGACCTACCTATGCATCGAGAAGCTATAGCAGGATCCACCTATCACTTACTAAGTCCAACGCATTCCTCATATGAAAAGGTTTAAACATAACATAAACATTTGTATTAAAACTAGCATACGAAATTTCAATAATTTATCCATAGACCATGAATGGTATAAAAATAACACATACATAGTTAAACATATCAAAAAACCTTCAATACAATATGGATGTTTTGTATCATAATAAAGTAACTTCAAATAAACTTAAAATATATCAAAGGATTTTGACATAAATAGAATCAAAACCATTTTTAGAGAAATATTTATTTCTATTTTGAAATCATTTAAATGTCATATAATTATAAAAGAAAACATTTATTTTGAAAATATTCATATAATCTTGTAAGAGAAGCTTCGACGATGTTATAATGGAGGAATATGGCCGCACCTGCCGTATAAGTTAAAAAAACATTCTTAAATCAATTTTGTCGAAAAGGTCATAAAGTAACTTGTTTGGTAAACAACAGAAGGATTCCTTTCAAAACATATAAGGTAAAATAAGGGTATAAATGACTTTAACCTATAGTCTAGTAAGTAGTAAAAATGTTTTGGAATACATTTTTAGGAAAACACAGATGTGAATGATAAAGCGGTCCCAGTAGATAATTACATATAAACAAACTTGAATAATGAAGAGGTTGAAGAATTAACCCTTACCTTGTAATTTTACTTGGTTGAGGGTAGGTAAACCTCCTATATAATGGTGAAATAATTGATATTAAATTATACAAGAACCATATACATTAATATAAAATCATATATGATCTTCTAATATTGATTTGTTAATGATATTTTAGTAGTATCATCATTTCGGTTATTAAATGATTCATTTTCCTTTATATGCTTAGTTACATAAACCATGATTGTTATGGATAGAGTTTATTTGATTCATATACAGAATGATATTAAGTTCTTTAAATATTATTTTTAATCATCACATGAAAATTATTCATGAATGATTACGATGGGGAATGAATCTCATCGTGTTCGTGGAGACGGTAATCCGTACGTACGCACGAGCGAAAATATCATTATTTTGTAATTAAAATCAAAAGTAAATGGATGGAATATCATATATATAGAATCATTAACATTTTATATCTATTATTTACCTCAATTATACATCATTATTATACCCATCCAAATAATAATATATTGAATAACAACTACACCACGACGTGGAGATGGTAATCCATACGTACACACGTATGGTGACATGTTATTCATAGGATGGATAACATAATTAATAAGGTTGTACCATTTTTATAATAAAATAAAAGTATATATAAGATACTGGAATTATTATTTTACAATTTAAACAATAAATAAATAGGAAGTGGAAGATGAAAATAACTTGAAAGAGGTGGTGAGATATTTACCTCTTCTTCGGATTGTTCCTTTTCATTTGATCAAAAGGGATCCTTAGATTGGATTTATGATCAAACTAAGTCATCTAGGATGAAGGTAGGATAGTTGGAAGGATATATGGGTGGGGATTGGCCGATCCAAATGTCTTTGAAGGTGTGAATTTGAGAGAAGGGGAAGTGCCCTTTTATAAGAGGGGTGAGGGGCACCTTAGGAAAAGATTGAAATATTATTTTATAATAAAATAATATTCAGTTTCTAATGGCTCCGAAATGAATTATTTAAAGGATAAGGTGAGGATGGGTCCAAAACCACTAAAAAAATACGTTTTAGATAGGTTTGGGTCACTATATTAACCTGATCGTTTAGATTTAACTCTTAGTTAAATAGTTTGACATTTACCATGTCTCTTTGTATTTTTATATTATATGGTTAATAAACATACTATAACTTGCAAGAGAACCCCAAGTGGTTAATTAATGATATATATAATATTATTTAATCCCTTTTCCTGAAACTTATATTTTTATGAATATAATACCAATTAATAATATAATATTTGTTTTGAAAACACTTTTTTGTCAATTTTGACACTATTTGGTATTTTATTTTTTCTAAATTCGGAACAACATTATTACTTCAAAAAAAATTAATTTAATCAACCCTAACATGTCATATTAACCTAGAAAATTAGTTTAATTCATATAAAGTCTCAAATTACATTTATTAAGTATTTATAATATCAATTATTTTAATAATTCGTTAATAAGGTAATTAATGCATCATCATTGTGTCATAAATAAATTAAATTATTTAATTTCTAAAAATTATAAATAAAATACCATTATGTAGGAAATAATTTTTTACTTCTAATTAATATTTATAGTAAAATTTATCTTATGTATAACCCTATATTAGAAATGTTTTAGATATTAAACTTTGATTTTAACACTTTTAACTCTTCTTTGAATTAAATAATAATAAATGTACTAATCTAATCCATGTGGACCTAAAGGATAATATTTTCTTCCTAAGGTTGTTTTTGGTCGAATAAAACTTATCCAATAGAATTAGGACATGTTTTAGGGTAATTATAATATCAATTTTACCGTTGATTACCCTATTTACTTTTAACCGTGGTAAATAAAAGTCAAAGTTACTATTCACCAAAAATTATTTCTATCTCATTGAACCAAATTTTAATTAATGTTATCAACTTTGTCTCTTGGATTTTTGAAATTCAACTCATAGAAGAGGTAAAATTATGTTTTATGTAAATTTTCAAATGCTCCTAGGAGGTGGGTAAAAGACGGTAAACAGTTCAATAAAATATTTATATATCTAAAATTCTTATAAACTAACTCCAATGAATTAAATTGAACTTATATAGGTATTGTGTATCTATTTTGACCTAAAATAAATTTAAATAAAATAAATAATTGTTTAAATAAAAATTCAGTTTTGAAAAATAACTCAGTGTTTTTCACTATTCATCAAAAATTGAAAGTTTTCATAAAAATACCAAAAATTCACCGTAAGATAATTTTGATATTCAGAAACCAAAAAAGAAGTCCATTTTGAAATATAAAATTGATAAAATTTCAAAAAGTGGGTATTACTATTCATAACGGCTAGTTTGATTGGTTGTGGTGTGTTTGAACTCGAAGTTACGTACAAAACACACTATTGTATTATTCAAAGAGAAGCGTACTGTGGAAGCTTGGGGTGTTACACGCTACTAGAAGGGTCTTGTGAGCAGTATAATGGTGTGTCATTTATAAATCAGTTAAATTACAAGACAACAACCTTGATGTAGTAGCACTCCACTCATCATTTATCGAGGCTTGATTCAAACTAGAATGGAAGAAATCAAAGGATTTTTCGAATTCCCCAAAAAATAGGGAAAAAGAAATCTCACCAAAATAGCACAACATATGAAAGAGAAACCTTGAAATAGAAGATTAATGATTAAAGATATTACTCAGGGATTTCCATTTCTTCCAATGGTGAGGTATTCAGATGATGAATGAAAGAGAAATCAAGATCCCCAGCTTGAGGGAAATGAGAGCTCACGCATAGGAGGAGAATCCTATTGTAATAGAGAGGGGAGGAAAGAAAAAAATATTTAGGATTTCATTAAAGTAATTTTTTTAATTTCACCCTCAAATTTGGGTTTCACAGTTTGGATAAATAGTTTGTCCAAATCATGTTTTAACCATGCAGCTCCTACTACTTTGGAACCCACCTCACACGGTTGTCCCACACTATTTTCCTAAACCTTGCCTAAACCATACGATGAATAGTGAGAGGGTACTACCTAAGTGGAACTAACCATGTGGGATAGACACACATTTTGGATAAACCATGTGAATATCATGTGCTTCATATCTATCCAAATATTAAATCCACACGGTTTGTTGTTGGGGGCCGCATGGTTTCGGACAAGCCATGTGCCTTGTTCAGAACACCCAACCATGTGATTTCTAGGACCCAGTGCTCCTAAAACTCAATGTGACACATGGGTAACCCCTCGAGCCTTCACCCAAGTATACAACAAAACTTATAAGTGTTACAACTATTGAAATTCAAAACTGAATCTCGATTTACAAAAAGAAAGTTCCACCAAAAGAAAAAATTCAAATATCCTTGAAATTTTACCTTGGCTAAAAAACATAGGTTTTTACAAACTCCCCACCATAGAACTTCTCATCACTAAGAGGACTTTGGAAAAAATGAAAACATAACAAGAAATTCAAGGGTCATGAAGTCCCATTCAAATGGACACATTGAATTTCCAGACATCCAATCCAACTTTAAGAATCACCTTAACCATACAACACTTAATCCACCAAGACCTGAGAAAAAACTCATTTTCTGACTAAAACACTGAAACAGTACTTACCCAAGCCCATTTATCTAGAGAAATGGTCACATTTTTGTCTATTTAACCAACTAGACTATGGTACTTCAATTATATAGTTTCAGTTATTTAATGCTTAATGCCAAATCATGGTTCCTCTACTGCCTGTATTTCCTTTCAAGATGTGCGTATAACATTCCAACGACAATCATGACATGAGACATGATTCGATCAAAGTGTCAACCCCAAACCCACCTAATTTAAACTAATATTTACAACCTTCCAATTGAGATCTATGTTCAACATCTAATTTTTTTACTTCTTACCTGACATGGTTAAGAAGGGGTTCCTCCCAAACTATATACGACAAGATAGAGGGATATCAAGTCACACCATCCCTAGTCAACTACCCTCGAGGCACCTGGCTTAGATGGTCGGTGCATTTCAAAAACCATACCCAATGAATCTAGATGAAGGGACCCAAATACCTCTTCAATCATGATCACCAAAGCCTACAACATGTTTTTGGTGATGCCTCAAGACAAAACTCCCATTTAAACTATTGTTCCCTAGCATGAACATGGGTGTAATCCAAAACCAACTCACAATGACCTGTAACCCATTTAAACATCTCATATGAGACTGAAAAAAGTCATATTTAACCAATAAATCCTCAACTAGAGTCCAAAGATATTATCTAAAGAAAAACCCTAAATAATATTTAAAAAAGAGACATCAGTACCAAGCTAAACATCCTCACAAGAAGAGCAGTAACTGAGTCCAAAGAGGAAAACTGCATGGAAATCCATTCAAAGGAAAAAACATATGGTGTGACCAAGTCTGTATAAGGAATTCCTACATTGTGAAATAGGTTTAACTTAGAAATAACCATGTATTTAAGAACAATCACTCTTTTGGAGTGTAAATCTGATCAAAACAAACCCAAAAAACCAACAAATTTAAAAACATAAGTGTGGTGTGTAACCGACTCTCTCTCATCATACCTAGATGATTTCAATATAGGAGAAAAGATCATCATTAAACCTAGGAACGCCAAGAGGATAAGAAGATTACAAAAAATACTAGAGACACCCCCTGTACTAACCAAGATGAGGTGATTAGTATGGTTTCTAACTAACCATACCAGACCGTACATTTAAAAAGGTTAGTTAGGCCTCTTAGGATGACTCCCACCAGAGGGGCTCAACTTCACTTGCCGATGCACTGACATTAACTGA
This sequence comes from Viscum album, assembly GCA_963277665.1. Taxonomy (NCBI): domain Eukaryota; kingdom Viridiplantae; phylum Streptophyta; class Magnoliopsida; order Santalales; family Viscaceae; genus Viscum; species Viscum album. Next base: position 427,009 of record CAUJRU010000110.1, read on the forward strand.
TAACCACACCGATACCATGTGAGGAATACCATTGATTGATACACATTAACCTATGAATTTTATCCCTAACCAATGTATTCTTCATAGGTTGTGCATATAGACAAGCACATCATCATCCTTCTCTCAAGTAAACACTAACTTGAATTAAGGGTTACCAAATACAGAGAATTTGAGCGAGTCTAACCATTTGGAAAAGTTCCTCTATGTTGTGTTCCATATACTCAGAAGTAAAAATTTAACTATGGTCAATGTGACCATCCCCACCATCGGAGTGTCATTAATATCAGATTTAACAGAGAAAGGGATCTCATTACACAACACACATTCCATTGACTACCGACTGTGAGTCCTGGATGTGGATAACATGATTCCAACAATCGTTAAACTGAATATCCAGAGACAACCATCCACTCAGGGGTTCAAGATTATATTCACACCAAGATGGACATGCGATGATTCTCCAAGTCACATTCCCACATAGTAAGGAATTATGTGTAAAAGCTAAAATAGTTAACCAGCGTTTCAAACACCAAGTTCTCCTTAAAAAATCATCATGAACATTTGGATGAGACATGACCTTTATCAAAGCCCATGTCACAATAATCCAAAGCAGACCAACTTTCAAATTGTAACAAATTATGGCTTGAGAGAGTACCAATGAATTTAAATTTTTCACTGCACAATTAATAAGATGACAGGTACCACATATATCAACGTATACTACCCTGAGATTAAATGAGAAAAAACACATCCTTGATGATATCCATAGGCTTATCAGCCATATGAATTCAAGTATTTTATGTTCCACACTAAGTATTAAACCAATATTCACATTACTCATTTGAATGTAGAACAAGGTGATGACCTCCTGAGTCGTACAACACAAAAGGGGAAATAAATAAGAGTTACACAAACTACTAAGCATCCAGCCATGACCTTGGCATGTAAAGCCTACTTAAATTGAGAATTTCATAATATTATCACTCATATAAATGAAAAAAAACAAGACCACCTATCAAAAGAAAGGTTTTATATTAGAAACTAAGAGTCCCACATGGGACTATGGTACCCAAACAGTAACACATAAGAGAAACAACTCACAACCAACCAAAAATATATTTAGAGAGTCTGAGGGAGATATCTACAATGGATAGACCCTAACAAAAATAGAAGGCATCGACCCTAAAAGGGGATCATGTCAGATAAGGTCAACGGGATTAAGAGTCAAAAAAATCTTAATCCTAAGCTATAAGAAAAGATGCCTACAGGTAATTCTCATGAACCCTCTTTAAGGTGTAAAGAAGGAATTATTTTAACTACACTTACACAAAGGATAGGATAAAACACCACTTAAGGTTTCTATTAAAGCATTAAACCAAATCCCATTTAATTATTTATCCATTTTAAGGTGTATATTTAAAGACAAACTAATACCATTCCTAAGGGAAAAAACTAATTACGATCGTAAGGAAAAACATGTAAGTTATATTAAAGTTACTTTTTATGAATTATTATTTAGTGACATACCAATAAAATTGTGCCATTTTATCACATAAATCCCATTTTAAACACCATTTTTTAATTATAAGGGCTCACACAAAAAAAAACTCCAGAAGATTTGAAGGTGTTTTATTAACTAAAATGTTACTAGTCATGCAAGAATACTCATACAAGAGAACACTTTAATGGAACACATTTATATAGCATAACATTATCCAATGGGGTTAAAAATTAGGGCATATAAAAAGAAAGGATACCTATGAGGGTACCGTTTAGTCATTTTGGGTTCAACAAAAAACAACCCAAACATTTTAAATACAATGATTCTAAAAGACACCCCTGGTAGATTTAATTAATTAACAACATGCCCCAACTGACCTACTTGGGTCAGTTGTGCATTTTGGAACTTAATGATACAAGTCATTATACACAAATAAAAGGGATACATACCTTATAACGGAAAACAAGACATTTAAGGTCAAGATTGAAAAACATTTATATTTAAAACACTTTCTGAATGAAATTCTCATAATAGATGGTTTGGTTTTATGGGTGACCACCATTCTAATTATAGAGAGCCCATACACTTTATAAGTTTCAGGTAGCCGCCATCTAATCACAACCACTTTCATCTAGAACAAAAGAAAATTCAATGGAATTAGAATTTATGAAATATACTTTAGGTCTATAAATTGAATCTACAATGGTTCAACTATATGGGTTGTCACCTTACTATTTATAAAGAACCCATACAACATAGAAATTGAAAGTTGTCTCTCATTTTATCGTAACCAGTATGTTCATCCCATACTGAAAAAGCATTGAAGCATGAAAAATCAAGAATAATCACATTAATAAGTTAACTAAACATGGTAAACAGTCATACATGCTAAAAGAATCAAAGTTCATAACAATTAAGCATGGATAAAAACAACATAAGCAAGAAAACACAACAACATGATAATAAAACACATAAGGAACATTAACATATTTCAAACAACCTAACAATTCCATCTACATGGAATATAATATTCATGTCATGTGAATTACTGTGTGCCTATAATGATGCATGTAATTCTACTTACTTATTGTACCAGGCCAAGAGAAATTGCTAAATTTCATAAATTGGTAAGCTGTGAAAAGTAATCCAATCACTCAAGGTAAAATCATAATCAACTTTAATAGAAACAACTTAAACAAAAAACCCAACCCTGGCCACTTGTAATTTTCCCCAAACATTAATTGATCACTCCCATGAATAGATATTTACCAAGAACCAACACATTAATAGTATCCTGTATACCAACACCAAATAATAAGACATGGATAAAAAGTGCCGATGATATTGCTTTGTAACATCTCGGCTTGACTGACCACTGAACCAGTAGCTGAACCAGTCACCACATTGCCTCAACCATGCCTCCCCATATGCTAGAGACTATAGAATACCAATGAGGGTATAAAGATGGTGTCATAGGGAAATTATACCCTCATGGTTAGAGTCACACATCAGTATGACATGTGTAAATACTTACATAGTAAAAGTGGAAGAAGTGATAAAGGATGGAAAAAGAAATGGAAGTCAAATACAACAAATGAGAAAAAGTGGCCAACAACAATATGCACAAATGTATGAATCACAATTTTTGCTATAAGTACAATCAGCAAGAATTTAAATAAGCATTATAATGTAGAAAAAGAATTACATCCCAACAACTAGCTCCACAAGCATCTTGATAACCAGCTCAGTCCTCTACACCAACTCTATCCTAGTAATGTAAATTAAACATTGGAAGGTGGATGTTTCCCTTTATCAATATCTATAGACATAAATTATACTCGGGTCCCAATGATTCCCAATCAGATTGTAAGATACGATCTTAATAGGTTTTTACGCACAATATATAGGTCAATATATTTCATGAAATATAAATTAATAAGTGCAACATAATAGTTAATATATGAGAGGGTACTACATAAGTGGAACTAAATGTGTGGGCTAGGCACATAGTTTGGACAAAAAATGTATAGCCTGTGCGCTTCATACCTAGTCACCTACTATAGTTGAAATTTTTTCTATTGGGGTCCGCAAGGTTTCAGACAGGCCTTGTTCCCTATTCAGACCTTCCAAACATGTGATTTATAGGTCCTGACGATCTTGAAAATGAAAGTGACACTCAAGGAACCCCTCGGGCATACACCCTTGCCCCCAAAAAAACATAGAAGTGTTCAAACTCTCAGAATTCAAAACTAAAGCTCAGTTTACAAAATAGACAATCCAACAAATGAAAAAAATTCAAATTTCCTTGAAATTTTATATTGGCTAAAAACAAGGTTTTTTTACAGTTTTCAACATGAAAAGTACCCTCATAATGTGTTGAAACTTTCTAAATAACTTGATATACTTAATAAAACTCTAAGAGATTGGTACATACTATTATCTATTTATTTTACAAAATAGTTTTACAAAAGGAAAATTTGATCCTACTTTGTTTATAAAGAAAAGTTCTAAATATAATTTTATTGTTCAAATTTATAATAATGGTATTATTGTTTTACCTTCAAATGATACATTGTAAAAAAATAAATTTATTAATAGGTGAATTTGATATTTTTCTTATGAGATAATTATAATTCTTTCTTGGAATTTGAATTTTTCAAATGAATGATTTATTTTATAATCAATATAAATATAAAAACCAATTAGTTAAAATATTTTTATTGGATAAATATAAAATTTCAAGTAGCCTTATGAGTAATTCATGTAAACTCGATGTTAAAAAATTTGGCAAATCAGTGGGTAATAATTTTTATAGAGGAATGATTAGTAGTTTTTTATATTTAACTATTTCTTAGCTAGATTTAATATATTTAGTTTATATTTGTGATATATTTCAATTTTAACCATTGTAAAATCACTTAAAACATTTTAAAATAATTATTAAATAGGATAAAGGTTTTGTAAACCCTAGTTTATTTTATCTTAACATCATTTTTATTAAATTTAAATGATATTATAATTCTAATTTTAGTGGATATGACATAGATAGGAAAAGTACAAGTGGAATGTGTCACTTTCTAGGTAAAATCATAATTTCTTGGTGGCCATAGAAACAACATCCCATTGCTTTATATATATATATGAAGCTATGTATATATCTATTATAAGTTGCCGTGATCAATATTTATGAATAAATTATAACTTAATAGATTTTGATATTTATTTTGATAAGCTACCTATTTTATGTGGTAAAACATCTTCTATTTATATTTATAATAATACATTGAAACATTCCAGTACTAATCATATAGAAGTTATATATAATTTTATCAGGGATCATGTAAAAAAGGGGAAATATGGTTAGAAAATGTTTCGACCAATGATCAAGTAGTATACATTTTTACTAGACCCTTATATGTTTATAAGGATAAGAAAATTATGTTTCAACTCGGTATAATGAAAATTTGATTTATATATATTTAAAGGGGAATGGAATATTTTTTTTAAATAATATTCTTAAGGACATTATGTATTCATATATAGTTCCATATTATTATTAATGGATAAAGTCATTTCAAATTTATAATACCACTTTATATCAACTCTATTAGTATAGAATTAATCTTTATTATTCCATGATGATTGAATTTTTCTGTAATTATTCTTAATCTTCTTATATTTTGTGGTTTACTGATATGTACTCAATTTAGTTTTCTATTCTGGTTAGTGAGAATGAGAAATTTTTCTTAATATATGGTTTATTGGTGTATATGTTAATATTTGTTCACTATTTAATTAATTTTATATCATTATATGATTCCTTGGTTATTTTAAAAAGTTTTTATAGATATATATGTATTTTAGAGTATTTTTAAGGAGTATTTATCATTACTCTACATAAGAAGATTTTGAAATATACATACAATAGTATTAAAATATATATATCTAGTTTTGAGGATACTTTTATTTAAATAAGGGATAAAATGATATATTAATGGGGAGTATTATTACTTTAATATCTTTACATTACTATATTTATTTAATTATTTAATTGGTATTTATTTTTAGGATGCATAAATTGATGAGGAATTAATTTTTTAAAACTGAACTATTATTTCAATATTTTTTACTGCTGAAATTTTTTAGGTTACTTTTTAAATGTATTTAAACATTATAAATTTAATCTAGGCATACCATTGATTTACTAATGTGGAGTTATATTTTATATTATAAGAGAAATAACCTTTATTTATGGATGAAAATTTTCTTCCAAAATGGGGGAGACATGTTTTCATTTTTTATTATTTAATTATTTTGATAATTTTAAAAAGGTGGAGAATTTTTGAAATTATATTTTGTTTTATAATTATCATAAAATGGAGAGTATGTTTTTGACACCCTGAAATGTTACTTTCTTGTATATATTTTTGAGGTAAAATTATCCATTGAGTTGAGGGTGTGTTGGAGTGAATTTTATAGATTTTGAAGCTTTTATAAGGTCGCACGATTAGACGAATGGGGTTTAAAATTGTTCAAGAGAAACTGTATGACCTCTATATATTTTTATAGTGGCGGTCACCCAATTACTGCATGGTTTGGTAAACCATGAAACATGTTTGTTTTTTGGAATTATAGTATTTTCATGTTCATTTTAATTGGGTTCTCTCTCATTTCCTCCCCCAATTTGAAGGGCTTAACAAACACACCTCATAATCACTTTTTTTACTCATCCTAGCCCTTCCATTGTGGTTTTGGAGTTATTTATTCTTGTATTTTCACCCATATTGAAAGTTAATATCTGTTTCTTCTTAAATTTATTGATATCTTAATATTTATCTTATATTATCTAACCCTAGTGACGATTTTTGTGATTTTCATGTTTAAGGTTGTTCTAAAATTTGGATTTTTGGTTTCTAGGTATTGTGATCATTCTATTGAGAAATATTCTAGTTTCATTAGTCAAAGGATACATGGTTACACCACTTATGGTAGGTATTTCCATCTCATTCAATTTTTTTAAACATTTCCATGAATGTTTGGTTAATTAAACTCATTTTTATTTTAGATAATTTTATGATTTTCTATATTAAATTGTTCATAAAATGTTTTCCATCTGTGCATTTAGTATTCCATTGATATAAAGGGTGGATTTAATAGTTCAATCGGATATTTACCGTAAATGAAATTTTATGCATTCTAAGTGCCTGATAAAATTATAATAATGGTTCTCTTGAATAAAAATTATTTATTCATGGTGTTTTGGGTGAAAGAGTTTTTATAAAGTGGGATGTTTTTTTGTTTAAAGGTTTTACATGTTCTAAAGGGGTGTTTTGACTTATATAATTGTTTAGTGTCCTTCATGAGTCCATTATGATTATGATTTTATATTACTTATGATTTCACTTGGATTTGTGTTTGGATTCCAAATGGATTTAAAAAGGGTTTCTAAAGTATATAGTTCTTATATATAAAGTAAAGTATTATTTAGAGATTTTTTTATTCTATTTTGTTGGTTGTTGGTTGCACCCTTGTTTAGTGACATCAATATCTATTTTTGATGGATATTCACATATTTATGGTTACATTAACTGATATTCATGATTATGAATGCGGTTATGGGTTAGGGATCTAGTTAAATTTTTGATAGAGGTGGGATGAATATAGTAATTAGATTATATTGAATTGGGCTATGTAGTTTTCATGTTATTGATGTATGTTAGGATAATTTCTAACCTCCTTTAGTTATATGATGAGGAACCCATGGATACTAAGTTGGAAATAACAGAGTGATTGATTTTCTAGTTGAGTTTCTTCCATAGTTAGTGGCCCTTATTTTAAATTCATCTAGCTAAGGGATTTGTTTTCGATGAGAAAAACTTGACAGTGATTGGCTGATGTTTTATAGGACTATTAACCTGCCGGTAGTGGGTTCCACCTATGCACATAGAGTATTTTTCCATTGGTCCCTATAGGTTTTATTCATGATATGTATCATATTTTATTCTTTCTTTAAATATTATTTATCATATGTGTGGATTACTTCTTGATTTGAGTCTACTTTGATGTATTGGTTGATGGAGTTTGATCATTAGTGTTATTGGTTTAGCTAATGATATTATAATTCTTCTTTTATGACTTTATATAGAATATATTTCCTTATGGTTTTCCCCTAGTTCATTATTTTTATATAAAGGGTGTGTAAAGGTTATAAAGAAAAGGGATTGTTTATTTTCTAGGATTTATTTCAAATGGTAAATGAAAGGTATAAATTGGGGTTTTAAAATTAATCATTGTAAAAAGGGTTTGTTTATGTTTTATTTGTTTTAAAACATAGAGATGAGTTGGTTGGCCTCTTGGGCTCATGTTCCAATTTAATTTATGTTTTATATCAGCCTCCCTAATATTCTTATATTTTTTTATCTTTGGTTTCGATATTTATAAATCATGTATAATTTTTTTTTATTTTTTTTCTAATGACTTTGTAATATTTATTGATGTCTATTTATCATTGTTCCATTTTTATTGGATTTTTTATTTTTTATTATTTATTTATTTGGCATGATAGTCTAATGTATGTAGAACTCATGTTGAGTTTTAAGTGAGAACATGTGTCATGTTTTATTTGATCTAGAGGTTGAAATAATTCCTAATCAGTCTCTTCTGAAACCGTTACACTAGTTTCTAGACCGGGGTGATTGAGAATGCACCTCGGGACATGTGGTGGAGTAGTATGGGTGATGGCCTAGGTCAAACCGATTTAGTTTATTATAAAATGGAATTAGAGCCCTCTTGTTATTTGGGGGTCAATGGTTGATTAGAGATAGGGACATAAGATTTTAAGTGGAGGTTGTAAAGGATTTACCAACCAACACTTCATTATACAAGGCCTCAAGTTATCATGGGTAGTCATGAGTTTTATTTTGAATTAGAGTTTTATGATTAGTTAATTTTGAGTTTTTTTTATAGTTTACTAAAAATTTGAGTTTTAGAGAGATTTTAAGAGATGTTTATTGAGATTACTAGTTTTGGGATAAAATGGGAGGCAATTTAAGAGGTGCACAATTAAGGTGCATAGTTTATACAACCATGTGTGGGACATCAAAAACAATTTTAGGTAACTTCCAATGGCACTCCCATGGTTGATTCAGGGTATGAAAAACTTTATGTCCAAACCATGAACAATGGTGAAACTTTTTAATTTTTGGTTGTTTTAACTCCTTTGGTGATTTTGACTTCTCTTATAATTAGTGATTCTTATTTATAAGAAATTGAGTGTAATATTAGAGATTTTGAAGATTATTTGATAAATTTTTAATGTAATGTTTTATGGTTATCATTTAAAATTACTTTAGAAAATCTTTTTGGGTGTTTTAGGTTAATTTTGTGAAAATATTTTAATTTTAGTATACATGATTTGAATACAACAAATGAGGTTGTGTTGATTATAAAATAAGAAATTTAATTGGATTGAAATCAAAAGAAGTGATTTCATGTTTGTTGGAGTTTTTGTAATAATGAAATTATTTATTTTGATGATGTATCTTATTTCTAATAAGGATTCTGATAAACCCATATGTGTTTTAAAATGGAAAGAATGTCTTATTAGAGTTCCTTGAAATGAATATATCACAAGTGTTTGGCAATCTTGGTTTTTTTGGTTTGTGATTTTACATAACTTTTATTGGAAATGAGGATGGTTTTGTTAAATGTCATGTTTTATTGATATTTTAGAAAATGAAATTTAAAAAAGAATTAACAATTCAAGAAGGGAATACTTCGAGTATTTGTTCTAGTGATCTACAATTTTTCCTTACAATCTCTTACTCTTCCAAAAATATTGATGGAGTGGCAGTTCAATGTTCATATTTTCTTAAGGGTCATCTGTGAGAGTTTCGGATTTAGTATCCTCCGGTGTTTAGTGGTGGCCAATTATCACAGGTGGCAACATAGTGGGTAGCTAAGATTAAAGAGGTCTTAAATTCACTAAGAACTCCATAAACCTATATAGTGATTTGAATCAATATTTTGATTGAATTATTGGTTTTATAATGGTTTAAGATCATAATCCATGGTAAAACTTTTAAGATTTTGTCTTAGAAATATTTCTTGGATGCCTTCATCTAGTAATATTTCCCGAAAGAGGTGAGATTTGAGAAAGAATATGAGTTATTGGTTGTTCATTAGGATGATCATTCAGTGAAGAAATATATTTAATTCTTCACTATATTTGTTTTTTTATCCCTATATTTATCTATTTATGATTCAAATAAGGCTTTATTCTTTGCAATATAAATTCACCAAGATCTTAGTTCAGTTGTATTTTTGTCTGGCCTGACCACATTTATGGAAGTAGTGTATAAGACCATCATTGCTAAGATAATATTAGAATGTAATCCTATGAAAAGTGTTCTTTGACCCCATATAGTGTCATTAAGGGTTATCCTACTAGAGGGAAGTGGAAGTAATATGGTGGTGATGATGGGAATCTATCTTACAAACTTTTTTTTCCAACTTTAGTAAAGTGAAATCCCTTACTATTATTTCTGTGTGGGATTATTGGGCATGCTAAGCCATTATATAAAATACCTCCAAGGATCTATCATCTTTGTAGATATCTCAATCACTTCTAAAGGTTTTTTAATTTAGATTAATTTTATACGAAGAAGTATTAGGCTGAGCTTTGATCCAGGAAGAACACTGGGGTGTTCTTTCCATTGAATAGTTAGAAGTTGTTTTGTGGTTTTGTTGGTATCCTTATTTATGGTTTTTCTTTTGATGAGGATTTTCCAACAACTTGTGTATCCACCGTTCCATTTATTTATAATGTATGAAAGTGTTTTTTTCTTGGTGCTCATATATTTTGGATACATTTCTCATGTCTTGTCTTTTTTTAGAGAAATTAGATTGCGAATATTTTTTATGATTACTAATGGGATTCCTCATTCTCTTGTCTCTTTTGTGTCGTGATGTATGATGAATATGTGAATGGTCTTGATGAAATATTCTTTTTTTTATTCTATTATTAATATATTTTTAAATGGTGGGGATACCTTTGATTGGTCTCCATGAATTATATTAATTCTGTGCAGTTGTCTTTCAGGATGTTTTTGGCTAGTATTTTTCTATGGTTATGACTCTTGTGACCTAAAATGTTCCGGAGGTGGTGTTTATATTTTTTCCTTCGGTCTGAATTGGTATTCATGAGGATATTTTGAGTGGTGTTATGAGTATTGATATTCTAGAATTCAGGAAGACCATATGAGTGCACATCCTAATATCTTATTATTTTTATTCCCTTTCATAATTTTTGTGAGGAATCAACAATTTTTGGATTCTTAATTCATTATTGTTTAGTGAATCTTGGGTCATTTTGGAGTAGTCCTCTTGAGGAGGGTTTTTTTATTGTCCTATTTTCTTGGTTTTAGGTTTGAGATGTTGGGTAAGTAACCAAATTCTCATCAGGGGAGTTAGTCATGGAATTCTCACTGTTCTAAGTTGTGGATGACATTTAATTGAAAAAAGTGTTATGGTGGGAGAATTATGACACCATGAAATGTTACTTTCTTATATATATTTTTAAGGTCAAACTCTCATTTCATTTTGAGATTTATTGATGTGAATTGTTTATATTTATTAAGCTTTTATAGGGTTATAATTTTAGGTACACTATTTATAAAACCATGATGGAGAAACAATGTGACTTCTATAGTTTTTAATAGTGGTGATCGAATAGTTACCATGTGGTTTGGTAAACTACATCAGTAAATTTCGTGATCTATCAGTTTTGGGAAATTTGGTATTTTAATGTTCTATTTAATTGGTGTATCTCCCAGTTACTTCCCCCACATGAAGGGCTTGGATGAGGAGCCTCACAATCCCTATTTATCCACCTCCAAGCCCTTATATAGTGGTTTAAAGATGATGTATTAGTGTATATTTACCCAAATTAAAAGTTAAGATCATATTCTTCCTTTTTTCTTGGTTTCTTTCTATTTCTACGATTTCACTAACCCAAGTGGCCATGTTGGATGATTTTCATGTCTAGGCATTTTTGTAAAATCTGGGATTTTGGTTTCTATATGTTATGATCCTTCTTTTGAGACCTAGTCTTTTGGATTTCATTGAAGGTGACATGGTTACACAACTTAAAGTATTTGTTCCTATTTTATTTAAGTGTTTCTTTGATTCTTGGTGTTTTGAACTAATTTTAATTATAGAAAAACTATTTATTTTTTATCTATAAGTGATCATGAAAGGTTTTTTATATATGTCATTGTTTTCCTTTAACATAAAGGGTGTATTTTATATTTAAATGGAACTTTTACATTAAATTATGCTTTATGAAGAAAATAAAGTGTTTGATATAATGATAATGATTGTTTTCTTAAAGAAAAATGATTTATTAATGGTGTTTTGGGTCAAATATGATTTATAAAGTGAGGTGTTTTTTGTTTTAAAGGTGTTACATATTCTAAATATATGTGTTTAACTTGTGGAATTATTTAGTGTCCTTATTGAATAAATTGTGATTGTGTTTTTGTGTTACTTATGATTTCCCTTAGACTTGCGTTTGGATTCATAAATGAATTTTCAAAAATATATAGTTGATTTTTATAAATTAAAGGCCCAATGTTGAACCTTGTGTGATTATTTTTGGTTTTTTTTGGTTACACCCCTGTTAAGCCCCATTGATATATATTATTAGTGATTATGTGCATATTTATGGTTACATGAATTTTCATTCATGATTATGTTTGTTCATATGGGTTGGGGATCTAGTTAAATGGGTGTTGTAGGTTGGATAAGGCATGTTATTTGATTATGTTGCCTTTGGATTTTTGGTTATCATGTTATTGATGTATGATTAGATAGTGTCACCCCTCCTTTAGCTATTCCATGAGGTACCGTAGTCAACTAAGTAAGAAATTAAGGGATGATTTCTTTTCTAGTGGATTTTTTTCATCATATAGTGGAATTTAGTTGAGATTCATCTAGATAAGGGATGTATTTCCAATGAGGATAGTTGAGGGTGATTTGGGTGATGAGTTTTAAGATCATTATCCTGATGATAGTTGGTTCCACCAATACACATAAATTTTTTCCCAATGTTCTTTATGAAGTTTCCTCATAATATGTATCATGTGTTATGATTTATTTTTGTCTTTATAATGTGTGTGTATTACTTCTTGATTTGAGATTAATTTGATGATTTTTTTAATAGAGGTTAAAACATTATGTTATTTTTTTTCCTTGTGTTTTTTTATTATTTTATGAATTGCTATGGAATATCTTTCCTTATGGGTTTCCCTTTATTATTTGTTTATAAATAAAGGGAATGTAAAGGTTTTTAATAAATTGGATTATTTATTTTCCAAGATTTATTTCTAATGGGAAAGGAAATGCTTAAATTATGTTTTAAAAGGATTGAATTATAAAATGATGTTTCTATGTATTGATTATTTTCAAATGACGAAATGAAATGAAAACCTATTTGATCGTAATTATTTTCAATCTAATGTACTTGTATTCTTTTATAAAATGAATTAATGGTGGTATCTTACTAGTCTATATCTCACACCCTACATACCCATGTTGGTGGGTTTGTAATCATCATGTCTCATATAGGTTTTTGTTTCATGTATTGTGTGTTTGATTGGAACCACACTCCTTTGGGAAGCATGTGATGTTTGGTTCAAAGTGGTGACTTGAGAGTCACATGGTTATATGGTGGTTGGTCTCCTAGGAACTTGGACTAGTTTGGTAAATTCTATGTATTGGCATCCTTGGGCTTCTACATTCATTTTGAATTCAGTTTTTAGATTTATAAATATTTTATAAATCAATTTTATTTTATTGGTAATTTATTTGTAGTATTTATTGATTTCCCTTTTTTCATTGTGCCCTATTTTTATCCTATATATTATTTCAATTAATTTACTTATCATGACCATTAAATATATATAGAACTCATATTGAGGTTCCATTTAGAACCCATGACATGGTTTATTTGATCTTAGGGGTGAAATCATTCCCAATCAGTATCTTGTGATACCCTGACACTAGTTTCCTTCTTGAAGTGACTGTGAATGTGCCTTAATCCTTATGGATGAGCAGTTTGGGTGATGGGTCGAGTTGAATTGTCTGGTTCTTTAATTTTTTAGTTTTTCATTTCCAATTTAATTATTTATGATTTTATAATTTCAAAATTATAATTATATTTATTCCCACTTACATGAGTTTTGAAAAGAGACAAAGGATTTTTTTTTTAAAACTTCCACTTCTTGTAGAAGAAATTTTTTATTTTGATGATTTTTCTTATTTACTCCTTTATTAATTATTCATTGATTATTCATCATGTTAGTTATTATTTTTATGAATTTATTTTGGATACACATATATTTTAGTAATAACTAAGGAATCAATGACATGCTAAAGAAATTGAGATTGTATATTGAAATTTTTCTATGTATGGAATAAAATATACAAAGAACTAATTTATGCTTACACAAAATATAAAATTTCTCATATGAAGATTATAAAATACTCTTATAAAATTTTTATGCTAATTTTTTTTCTATGTATATGATGAATCTTATAAAGAATATAAAATGACTTATAAGTAATTGAATGGACTATATGATGATGCCTCTACATATAAATTACTTGCATGCGTGCAAATTAACTCTTATGTTTACTCATATTAAGGAATGACTCTTATATATAACTATGGAATGAATCATTCATAGAATGTAGGGATTAATCATACAAAATGAATCTTATGAGATTTCAATGTCTTATGAGGTAAAGATGAAGTATTATAGGATTTAAAGTCCTGTAAATTATGAATACATATGTAGTTTATAAAGTCATATAAATTTATATAATGTTATATGATCTGTTATAAAGTTTTATGGGATATACAATTCAAACATAAAGTTTGAATGTCATACATGATTCGTATGAATCAACACCTTATTTTTCAAAAAAAAGTGTAAGATTTTTTTTTAATTTTTTATATTTAGATCTACGACATATGCATGTTTTATATTATAAATGATTTTTTATAGAAAATTATTAATTATAGATATACTATGAGAAGAATTTTGGAAGTGTTTCATGAATAATTAAATTAATACCACCTGATATGGTGTGTGTTTTATTATTCATTTAGCATGTTTATAGTAGTAAATTAATAATTCAAATTTTCTTAGTATTTGTAATTTTTTTAAGAATTATTATCATTCAACTATTATAAGTATTTATATATGATTATAATATAACATGTTTCATATTTAAAGAGAGTATTTATTATTGTGACATTTAATGTATATTTATTCTAACAATTTATATATATAACTATATTTAGTTTTATAGATTATAAAAATTACTTCCAAATCTGAATTAGTTTATTGTAATTGAGAGAGAAAATTTTGAATGAATTTAAAAAGATATATTTTGATGGGAATTCATGATAATATCACTTTTGAAGATGATGTGCATAAAAAACTTTATAAATAGAGTTCAATAGAATTAGTTCACTAACAGTTGGTATGAACATCAAGTGTTATACATATAGACTTGGTGTTATTACTATATGATCCTTTTAGATGAACTCAACTATAAAATTACATACTACCAAGGAGATATAAATTATTTCTTCCTAGATATTAATATACTCATTGTTTAAGTCTAGTTTCTCTAGTGTTATATTTTCCTATATTTTTTATATAATTATTATTATTATTGTTAACTAATTTTTTTTTATTTCCAAATATACACTTTAAGGAAAAGCGGTAACCAATGTTATAGTCCCAAAAGATACAAAATCACTAGGAAGGATTCCAAATTTGTAAAATATATCCACATAACCAGTTGAAAAATTTTAATTTCAAAAACAACACAGAACCCAATTCCTCGATTCAGGAGTCGCTTGTGTCATCCGGAGTCTCTTCATTGGCCATCATCCATCAATAACATTGGTAGTCCACAATAATCACCACCCATCACCAGTATCCAGTGGGGAAGCCATTGGGATCCATCATCATTGATGATAAGAACCAGCATTATTGTCGGATACACACAGCTTGCAGCATCACCATTGTGAACCAACAAACCACTATCAGAGCACCCAATGTATTCAATGTATCACCTCCAAAGACTTCAATTGAATCTCAAACCACACCATCCCAAACCCTCACCATGATCAAACGCACCTGACCAACCTAGCTTGGTGAGATGGAAATAGAGGCTGGAGTAGATTTTGGAGAGGGAAGGACTAATCTATGGGGGGTGGCCTTCGACTGGATGACAAACCACACTCCTCAGAACCACCATCAGCATCACACTGAGCATATCCATCCAACCAGAAAGTCCAAATCATGAAACGAAAGAGTCAAATAAAACCATCGGGAAATTACATCCAAGATGAATGAAGCCAGAAAGAAAAAAAACTATTGCGAACACAAAAAAACACCATCACAAAACTAAGACATCGACATCGAGAAAGAAAAACAATACCATATGAAAATCCACCAAAAAATAAAGAAATCAAATCAACTAAACTTGACCAAACACATTCTCAATCTATCTTCAGCGCCATCATGCTAGACCAAAGTGGGGTCAAGAGCAGTAGGGGAAGGTAAAAAGATAAGAAGGGGGAGAAAAATTACCATTATTTCCAATGATCCAAGCATTGAGGCGAAGCGAAGTGTAGGATAAAGGAAATTCCATCAATAGATGCAGGGAGACCCTAGATTCTGAAGCTAGAGGAGAAAGGTAGGATGCCAATGGGGATGGAGCGAAACCTGAAAATATATTTAGGTAGTGTGAGTATTAAGGATTTGTTTGTGTTCCCTAGGAGAAGACAAAGGTGTTGTAGAAATTGGTTTAAGTGGTGAGGTAGAGGGTTAATATGATGGATTGTGGTGGAGGTATGTCTAAAATATGATTATTTTGGTTGGTTTTAGATGGTAGGTATAAAAATTATTAGTACTAGGTATAAGAGTATTTGTAAAATTATATAAAAAACTATGTAAACACCTTAATGGATTCACCTTTCATGTATATGTTTTGTAGTGGAATTGGAAATAAAGGAATACAACATCCTAACCCAAGAGCCACTGAAAGGGTACCTTGAGATGGTCGGTCACATAGCCTCAAGAAAACATCACATTACACCGGAGGCTATCAACTATTAGTGATGGTCTAATGATGGTACGGTGGGGAGACTATACCCTCATGATTAAAGTAGCACAATAGTACATGACTAATAAAAAAATTTGGAAGTAGTATGAATGAATGGAAATTGAAATAAATACTACCAATAATAATAAAAGTCCAAATCCATAATAAGTATCATACACATAATGATTTCATGTCAATACCAAAAATAAAAATAGGTATACATGGTAGTAGGCATACAATACCATACATTCAAAGTGAAAAGAACTAAATCCAAAAGGCTATCCCCATGAGAATATTGAACACTATCTCAATACCATGCTCCTAATATCATATGTATAAGAATAACAACACATGATTGAACAACAAGAAAGCTAAATCCATAATTTTGATCATACAACCATGTGGTCTATCAAGGTACCGAATGACGGCCTGGTCAATGTGTGAGATAAAATTATAAGGTCACCACTAATGGTGTCTAAAGGTATACAATCTCTGAGTATAAAATAATGTATTGTACAATTATATCAATAAGTAATTAGATTAATTAATGTAAAGAAGTTGAAAGTCCCAAGTAATATTATTAGTCATATAATAGACAAGGTGATATAATGTTTCCATGTATAATGATTATGTAATTAATTATTTATTTATTATGAGCCCATCCAAGTCATCCAACATTAGAACCCAAGTGTCACCTGAGTTATAAGATATTCCCATTTAACCCATGAGATAGTCAAAAGAAATTACATATAAGGAACCCAGGTATTTCCCATGGATTAACAAAAATTTCATTTAATCTATGAGCCCAACGAAGGAAATTCATAGGAGGAACTTGAGTGTCTATCAAGGAATGTTATAATTTCATTTAACCTCTAAGCCCATCGAAGTCATTCTATATAAGGAACCTAAGTGTCACTCATGGTGTAATATAATTCTCCTGATCTCTTAGACCATATATGGGATTCCTACTTGGGAAACTAGAGTTCATTCATGGTGTAATATATTTTATCAAACCAACGAGACCATCCAAATAATTCCTAATTGGGAAACCTCAGTTCTCTCAAGGTGTAAAATAATTTATTTAAACAAAGCTCCCATCCTAGGAATTCCTACTTGAGAAACCAAGGTTCAATCAAGGTGTAATATAATTGTATATATACATTGTCTTTAATATTTAAACATTTTACATGATATTATCCACATTTTTTTATCATTTAAATTTATGTAATTATGAGAGATATTATAGTAAGAATGCCATATCACAATTCCGGTATGCAAAATAATAAATCCATGCCCATAAGAATTCTATATCCCAATTCTAGTATACAATTTGGTCTATTTTATTTATATGTAATTGATAATTCCATGGAATGGTCTATTCCATTTAACATTTCAAATAACTCTATTTGATTGCCCATTTTTATTAAACAAGTTAGCATGCCTCATAGGCGGTTTTATTAAAAACATGGAATGGTATTCATACCGAATCATTTAATTCAATTTAAATATATCTTATATTAGAGTTAATCCAACACACCTTAAAGGTGATTAAAGAATAAATTGATTTCTATAATCAAATCATTTAAAACAACACCTAAAAAGGGAAATTTAATTTCATAAAATAAGAATAGGTCATGATTATATAATAAATTCACCCAAAGGGGAATGGTTTGGGTTGAGGGGAAGAAAACTCAATGGTGCAATTAAATACAAAATGACTATTTAATTCAATTAATTATATTCCACATAATTAATTTCACATTTAAAAGGAAATGCATGGAAAATAGGATGTGTGGCACAATAATATATTTTATAAAAAATAAACTTTCAGGAAAAATACATAGACTACATACCTCATGCTTAGGAATCCATACTCATCTATTATTTTTATTTTATTCAATATAGAGAGAGGGAAAATGGAATAATAGACAAAAACCCTAAAAACAGTGTGTAAGAACTCACATGGATTTAGCATTCCACATGGAAAGATAAATAAAAAAAATAAGATATATAATTGAGAGACTAATTGATGGACATCCAATGAAACTGATGGTATATGTAAGAGAAACCCGATGGAGAATCCCTCTCAAAGTTTATCTTGGGATAAAAAGGAGCTCTCTATGCATTGGAGGGGCTGATGTGCGAGTTGGGGAAGAAAAAGGGAGGAAAACTTAAACGAGGGAGGGGAAAAAAATATTTTTATACCCTTTAATGAGCTTCATAATTTGGCCACATGGTTTTCAAAACTATATGAAAACCATTCTACAACACTTCCTCAAGGTGGAACCCCCTTTCATAGTTTGTGCATAGTTTGGAAAACAGTGCACACACTATGCCGATTGGATCTATACTTTTTTGTAGATGCCTCACATAGCCATGTAGCCTTGTATGAAGTGTTTGAAAAATTTTGTGATGCCCTCCAATCCCTACTAGGACTAGGTCCATGGTTATCACTAACCATGTGCTAATAGTTCACTTTTCTTTGGATGTCCAAATACCCAGATTTTGAAGACTGATGCTCCCAAAACTCAATGGAATATCCTGAACACCTCTTGAGACTTAGAATCCATTGAAAAAATCACTTATAAGAGTTCCAAATATTAGATTTACATTTCTAATCTTAGTCTAGGATTCGACGCATCCACCGAATGAAAATTTTCAACTCCATTGGAAATTTCCAACCAGTCCAAAATAGTAGACATTGCAATATCCCCACCTAAGAACTTCACATCCCTAAGAGTCATTGGGGATTAAGGAAAACAATACTCAACCTGGTTAGGTTGGTAATTTTTTTCCAGATGTCCATGATTCATTTTTAAATACCCAACATGCCCCAAGAGTCTGTTTAAGAATACAATACTTAAGCTATTAAAACTCAATACAACTATCATATCTAAGACAACAACATTGATATGATGATTACTCGATTCATATAAAACAATAAATGATCATGTTATTTAATTTTTTATTAATCATCCCATGTTTCTCCCCACCATATGTTGTCGATTGAGTAGCCAATTTTGATTCATGGTGCTCCCACCATTGGAATTTCCAACTCAGGAATTCCCTTAGCATTCTAACAATGCACTCTGGAATGTTTCTGAACTTAATAAAATGGAAGATTCCCAATTGAATTAATTTAACCTGGTTAAGATATTTTTTTCTTGAAAATAATCATATAAACTTTCACTTCACTCACCTCATCCTGATGAAGTTCCAGGTGTAGTTTCTTATCGACCACATGAAACTAAGCATGAGAAAGGAAAGTCAAGACACTACTAGATAACTATCACCGAAAATGGTCGGCTTAAATATCTAATAAATATGAAGACTGATCCCAAAACCATTAATCCAAGTCACACCTCAACATCACTTTGAGTATGCTCACTAAATCCCATAACTATCTTCCAGTGATGTCTCTAACCGACATGTTATTTTATGTCATTATTCCACAACAAAAACATAGATGTATACCCAATACAACACCATTAGATCACCATACTCCATAAATATCATCTAATATTGACTGTGGGTTTGGGGTAACCTTGGAATCAACTATTGGAATCTAAGGAGATCATCCAAGGCAGTTCATACTCTAAATCTTATAGGTGATAAATTGTTACATAGTTGATATGTTCACATATTAAAACAATGAATAAGTCTAACAGTGGTTTATCACCTGGAAATCAAGTCAAAGAATCCAATGATGTCTATGAGTCCATCCAAGTCCTTCCTACATGGGAATACCACTATCACTCAGGACATACCACATTTCTATGATTAGCCACGCTCCTAGAGAGAAACTCTAAAAGAATTTATTTATCAAGACAAAAAGGTATTTTAATTTATTTCTTTAGTTCTACATATAACTGATTATCTATCAGTATACCATGGATGATGTAAAGATAGGGGAATGATCAAATCTGAACTAGAAGTAAACTAATAGGATATCGTGATTACTAATAAGACCCGAGAAACTCTCATCATATCAAATATGAAGCTCATGGAATGGTTTCCAACCAATCATATCCAACTACAGATAAGAAGAATAGTTGAACAATCATCGGATGACTTCCATTGAAAGATCTCAACAGAGCATGCTGACACATCATCATTAACTGACCATGATTCTCTCACTACAAAGACATTACATGATTATCTTAAAAACACCCACCACATTCCAACCTCAAATCATGGGGTCTTAAAAGGTTTAATACATATCAAACAATTTTATTGTCATGATTACTTGAAAACACTTACATGAGTTAGAATTGTTACATTCCAAGGTCACTTATACATCCTGAGTCTAAATCTGGCATCCAGACTCAATCCAAACCCATTACTGTATTTTATCTCAAGTATGATTTTGAGGACTAAAACTCAAGCTTACCATCCTCATGGGATTATAAAATCCATTCTAACTCTGTGTAAATGGTATTTTTCAGTTGGGATCCCTCCACTTGTAAGGATGAACTAAAAAAATGTTTGATGCAATGCTGCTTTCCATATCAGTGTCCAAGTCAAAATTTACTTAGAATGAGAAATAAAACCATAGTACATGTTCCATCCACCCCCAAACATGAGTTACAGATGTGTCTACCATGATTTTACCAAACAAAAAAATAATAAATGGGGAATACCAACCACTTAAAATTATGGTAGATAATATTTATTCTAGATGTATGTTTGATTCTCTTCTTATCCAAAATCATAAAAATAATTAGTATTTGGCCTAGAAACCAAAAAATTAACTGATTAATAGTGTTACAACACCTGATCCTCTTACAAAATCATCCCGAGTACTGGGAAAACTCAATCTCCTTTAACACTCAGTCCACTCTATTCTGGATATGACCTGAGAACCTACCTTTACAAATCATGTATTTAATGATTTACACTAAAATTATACGTTTTACCATACCATTTTAACAATATTATGGTTACCACATGTACTGGTTCATACCACCGCAATATTTCATCAACACAATGAAACATCATTGACACTATCCATTGGCCTATTCCCCTATGCATCCTAGTATCGGAAAGCCCATACAAAAAATTTCACCCAAAGTTATATTATTTCTTATGACTATTAATATGGATAATAAACTCTCTATTAATCCATCAGCGAAGAAGAAAAAAGATCACACAACCTATTAGGCAGCTGACCATGCTCTGGGCATGTCATACCCACTTAATTGGAGCATTACATGATTCTCATGACCTAAAAAATCTCAACTTATTGAATGACCACCCTTCTATTTGGGGGGCGGGTTCCATCTCATCACTAAGATCCCTACTTAGGACAAACGACACCCAAACAACACCCAATGAAGAAAATATTTCAAAATAATTTAGTAAGTTTTTAATTCCTGAGGGTTCCACCAACCCCAAGTTATCCCCTTACTAAAATATAAAGCATCAATCCTATAAATAGGTTTTTCCAAAATGGTCACTATGAATACCATCCTAACCTCTAAGCTCATTATAAAAGATGAAGGTCAAAAAATTCCTATGAGAAATGTACTCATTCCCATCTATGGAAGGGCTTATGGAAAGATTTAAACTACCCTTACACGATGGTTGAAACTAAAAACATGACCTTAAGGTTTCATTTAATCAATGAAAAAAATTCCCATTTGTTTTTTAAACATTTAAAAGTTCCAATTTATGAACATCAAGTACCAGTTTTGAAAGAAAATGATATCTAGTACTTTATTTATCTTACACCATAAGGTAACATAGGCAATTTATATCAAAATTCCTTTCTAAAAAAATTTATTTAGATAAAATCCTATCACAATTTTGGAAATTTATCTTATAAATTAATTTTATCCATTTTATTTATCCATAATGATTCTCATATCTATCTTAGTTAATGAAAATGTTAATTTAAATATATAGAGGAAAAAACCCTTTAGCTTGTGGTTGGAATTTTAATTAACTAAATCCACATAATATTAAATCTCAAAAGTAGATAAAAGGTCTTTTTTCATTTTAAAGGGATTCAGTTTAGTAATATGCCACCACCATACATATATATGTAACACCATATAAGTGGATACCCAAAACTTAAATAACCACTACATACTACATGAGTTTTCCACAATTGGGTTAAGTGTGAAACACATGAAGAAGTAAAGGTGACCTATGAGTGTCTCATTAACCCATTTTGGGTTTAGTTACATGGGAATCCATTTAAAATATTTTGATTCATTGCTCTATAAATTTTAATTGGTATCCCATTTAAATGAAACCCATAACAGTTTTTCATTCAAGATTTAACACCCCCTTAATGGACTTTTCTCAAAAACAATATACCCTAAATGACCTACTTGGGTCTAGTTGTGCATTTAGGAATTTATTCATACAGTTCATCATGGCCAAGTCATAGAGGTACAATCATTTATAATTAAAAACAACACTTCATTTTACATTAATCATTTTTTCACAAGAATTAAAATTAATCATACATATATAATCACCATAGTTTATTAGATGAATTGGAATTAAAAAATTATTATGTTACTTTAAATTATAAGTTAAAAATAAAATTCATGTAGCCGAAAACATGTTTTTAACTTTGATTTCATAATATAACTTGTCCATTTAATATGGTTCGATTATACAGTTCACCCTTTACAATTTATTAATGTCCATACTCTTTATAAATAATAGTTGGACCCCATTTAATCATAAATAATAATGTTTAGCTGATTAAACTAATGTTCCATGGATCAATATGTCATGGTTAGTTAGTTAAGGTACCAACATAAAGATATATGAGAAACCACCATTTATTTTATTGTAGAAACATTAACAACCAATCATATTTCATAATTATATCATTTTATTCTATCACATAACATTAAAGAAAACAAACATATAAACAAAAAACTACACAAGTAGGGTATATAGGCAAAGCATGAAAAATAAATACGAAAACATGGTATACATGTAAGAATAATGCTAAATCACACAAGGCACATCCAACATGTATCAAGTAGTCAATCAATTCAATCAACTTGTAAAGGAATATACATAGAATATGAATATATATGTATCTATAATGATGAATTTAATAATAATTCATAATCATATAAGGCCAAGAGTAAAATACCATAAATATCATAAATTTGTAAGTAGTGTAAAGTACATCAGACACTCTAGGTGAAATAATGATCAACTATAATAATGAATGAGACAAAAAATAGTCCCATACCTGAACAATTGGTCTTTCCATGTGTGTAGGTTGATCACTCCTCAACACAATTATTAAATGAGTGTCGACACATTCCTTGTATCCTATTTACTAACCCAATTAGTAAGATAATGTAAAATAAGACACTACTGGAAACATGATCTTTCCCAACACTTCTATACCAACGGTTTGTAAAAACCGTTGGTATAGCTAACCTTTCCCAACGGTTCATCAAAACCGTTGGGAAAGGGCCTAAAAACACACCCTTTCCCAACGGTTTTGGTGAACCGTTGGGAAAGAGTGACCTTTCCCAACGGTTCACCAAAACCGTTGGGAAAGGGGTGGATTTTTTGCCACTTTTTCCCAACGGTTCTTGAGAACCGTTGGGAAAGAGTACCCTTTCCCAACGGTTCACCAAAACCGTTGGGAAAGGGTGTGTTTTTAGGCCCTTTCCCAACGGTTTTGATGAACCGTTGGGAAAGGGTACTCTTTCCCAACGGTTCTCAAGAAACGTTGGGAAAAAGTGGCAAAAAATCCAGCATACACCTTGATAAAATTACACCACCCAGAACCTATCCCAACGGTTTTGACAACCGTTGGGATAGGTCTATCCCAACGGTTTTGACAACCGTTGGGATAGGTTCATTGATGTTTTTCCAGATCTACTAACGGAGAACATTATATAAATCAAAAATTTATATAATTATGATAATACATATATATATTTATGAAATTATATTTACAAAGTGATGTTAGCCTAGTGGTTAAGTCGTTCGATTATAAACGAGGGGGTCCTGGGATCAAATCCCAGCGGTGATTTTATTTTTGGAATTTATATACCAACGGTTCCATTACCGTTGGTATAGATTTCATATTACCTATACCAACGGTTTCCAAAACTGTTGGTATAGGTCTATACCAACGGTTTTCGGAGAACCGTTGGTATAGACCTATCCCAACGGCTTACTTGGCTACGGTTCTCCAAACCGTTGGTATAGGCTATACCAACGGTTTGGAGGCCTATACCAACGGTTCCAAACCGTTGGTAAAGGTTGGTTTTCCAGTAGTGAGATCTGATATCTCTTTTAATGTCCTGACCTAGGATCCACTGAAACAGTTCCCCAATTTGGTCAGTCACATGTCCACAAACGTGCCTCCTCATACACCATAGGCTTCCAACTAGCATCGAGAGTCCAATGATGATATGGTGGGGTTGCTACACCATCATAATCAGAGAATCACATTGGTAAATGATAAATAAAACAACCTGAAAAGTAGTATAAATTAATGGAAATGGAAATAAATCATCATCATAATAATAAATTGATAAATCCATAAATAGTATCATACACATAATGATGTCATGTCAATACAAAAAAGAAAAATAGGATTACATGAAAGTAAGAATACAATACAATACATGCATAGATAAAATAACTAAAGACCAAAGGATATCTCCATGAGCACCACGAGAAATAAATCAGTCATATTATCATAATATTCCATATCCATGAATAACAACACATGATACAATAACAAGTAATCCAAATCCAAAATCCTGATCTTTCCACAATGAGGTCAATCTGGGTACCAAAAAACGGCCTGAACAGGGTGTGAGATAAAATAAGTATACCAACACCAATGGTGTATAATTATATACAGCCTATTAGTATACAATACATCATTGTGAATGTTTATTAATAAGGCAGTAAATAAATTAATGTAAACAAGTTGGGATCAGGTTCATCAAAGGACACCTGGCCAGCCATAACTACTTCAGCCAAAGATGAAATGTCTCTAAATATGGAATCATGTTTATATGTGTAGAAATGAAACAGTAGTATATATAGAGATATATATGAACTATAGATGAACCAAATCCAAAGACCATAGAATCCACTAAATAATAGTAGTAAAGGTAAATAAAGTAATACTAGGACCCGTAGCTAGAAGCATAGACATACAAGAGTAAGTATAACTAAACCGTGAAATAATTTTGGGTCATCTCATGCATCTAAGTATATGAACATTAGTTGATATAGGAATAATGGTACCTAATAAGTTTCAAGTAATAGTAATAGTCGTATGAGACCCAAAGTGATACAATGAATCGATGTATAATGATGTTTAATCATGTACTGAATTCATTCTATCCTACGATCCCATCCAAAGAAATCCACATTTGAATACAAGTGTTTCTTGAGACATAAGACATTTCTAGTTAACCTATGTGCCTATCCAAGACATTTCATTTAAGGAACCTTGGTATCATCCATGGCTTAACATAATTCCATTTAACCTATGAGACCATCCAAGGAATTCCATAGGAGGAACCTGAATGCCGCTTAAGTAAAATTTTAATTTTATTTAACCTTTGAGCACATATAAGGAATTCCATATAAGGAATACAATTTTCACTCAAGTCATAAAACAATTCACCAGACCTCTTAGCCCGTCAAAGGGATTCCTACTTGGGAATCCAAGGTTTTCTCAATGTGTAATATAATTTATCCAAACAATGTGAATATCTAAGGAATTACTACTTGGGAAACCAAGGTTCACTCAAGGTGTAATATAATTTATCTAACAAATGAGCCTATCCAAGTAATTCCTACTTGGGAAACCAAGGTTTTTGAAGATGTAATATAATTGTACACACACATCATCTTTAATATGGAAACATTTTCCATGAGATTATTTAAACAACTTGTCCATTTAAATTTAACTAATTAATAGGGCCATGTTTGTAAGCATCCCATATCCCAATTTAGGTATAAATAATAAATTGGCTATGTCTATAAGCATTTCATATCACAATTCAGGTATACAATTTGGGCTATTTCATTTATAAGTAATCAAAAAGGAAAAGGTAAGGACCATACTATTTATCATTTAAAATATATCCATTTGATTCCAATTTTTACTAAATAAGCCAGTGAACCTCATTGGTGGTTTTATTAAAAATGTGGCATGGTTTTTATACCAAATAATTTAATTCAATTTAAAAATATCTTAAAATAATCTTAATCCAACACACCTCAAAGTTGATTAAAGTATCAGAAGAAGACTGTAATCAAAGCATTTAAAACAACACCCAAAACATGTGATTTGATTTCTTAGATGAAGGATAGGTCATAAGAATATAAGAAACACACCCAAAGTGGTAGTTTTATTTGAGTTTATGTTAAACTAAGGGTGAAATTAAATACATAATGACTATTTATTCAAGGTATTATGCTCCACATAATTAATTTCACATTTAAAGGGAAACAAAAATAAAATCTTTCATGCACCATAATGGTGTATTTAAAATTTTTTTAGGGAAAATACATAGAACACATACCTCATTTTTATAAAACTTAACTCATCCATTATCAATATTTTATTCAAGATTGAGTGAGGGAAAATAGAAGAATAAACAAAAACCCTAAAAATAGGGATTAAGAACTCACATGGATTTAGAATTCCATATGGAAAGATTAATAAATAAAATAAGAATGAGGATTGAGAGACTAACTATTGTTCATCCAACACAATTGATGGTGGATGAAACATACATCATATGGAGAAGCTATCTCAAAGCTTATATTAAGATAAGAAGGAGCTCTCCATGCATGGGAGGGATTTCTATGAGAGTTTTAGAAGAAAAAGGGAGGAGGAAACCTTAAATATGGGAGGGGAAATGGTCATTTCAAACCCTTTAATGAGGATGAGGTTTTTTCTACATGTTTTTTAAATCATACTCTAACTATGAGGCAACAATTTCAGAAGGTGGAACCCCCTTGCACAGTTTTCACATGGTTAGGAAAACTCTGTTCACGCCATATAGATCAGCTCGGAAATTTTTCACAAAATAATCACATGTCCATTCACACTCGTTATAATGGTTTGAAAAACTTTTTGATTACCTCTATTTTTTAATGGTTGATGGTCATGGTTATAACTAACTATGAATCTCCCTTTGGCTTTCAAAAAACTTGGATTTTGAAGCCTAACACTCCCAAAAACTTAGCGAAACACCTGAGAAACATCTCAAGACTTAAACACTTTCTAAAAAAAACACTTTTATGAGTTCCAACACATATATTTACATTATAAATCATGGTTTATGATTCAACCTATCCATAAAACCAAAATTTTCAAATCCATTGGAAATTTAGAACCAGTCCAAAACACAATATGTTATAAGGAATGCCTTCAATATAAAGAACTATTCAACCTAGTTTATAATTTTTAAACAAAAATTTATCTCAAATAAATCCACATAAACAGTTGTAGAAACATGGAATACCCTTTTGATGTAGTGAATTACCACTCTATTGGTCATACATCAATGTGAATAAACATCATAATCAAATAAAATGATGGTGAGAACTCTACATGGGATATGTGATAGAGTCTAGAAGGTGTTGCAGATGTTGATCCCAAGGTTTAATCTAGTATCGAGATAAAGGGAAAAGGTATTTCATTATATGAGACTATTTTTTATAGGATATTGATTTTTTTTGGAAAGACCTCTAAGATGAAGGGCGTACTTGTGTAGGTGAAACATTAGATGGATCTTAGAGATGGACCTTCTGGTTCCCAAGATTTTATGTTCAATCCTGTCAAGTTGATCTTGAATCCCAGGTGGAATATCAGGGTCATGATTACTTAGATGGGTTGTGGATTTATTGTGGGTTGTTTTTGGTAATGCATTGGATGATGCTAGAATTAATGGATCCTAGGAGAGGATTCTCTAGTATTTGGAATCTATGCAAATATCTGGTGTTGAGGAAAATAGGAAATATGGATATATATCAATGAATTTTGGATTTAATATTGGCATTTCCAAGTCCATAATGGATTAGGGATATATAGACTCTAATAATTCTTTAATCTATCAATTTAGAGATGGGTATCAGGTTTTTGGCTAATGTTTTGTCTCTGGAGGTGTATTAACTTTAACTTCAAAAGTTCTGGGAGACCGACTAGAGTGCTCTAGCTTGGTTGCTCAGGCTAGCGGGGATGCAGTTGTACAACCAACTCAGTGAGACGATCAACACATTTTAGATATGCAGAATTTTTTTATGGGATTTTTACTAGGAATAACATGGAGGGTGTGGCTGATAATATTTATATTGAACTTGAAGTAAGTTTTTTAGGTACAAAAAATATCTATATTGAATAATCAGGAGATTTATTTGACAGCTAGATCATGCCCAGTTGAGAATTATAGTTTTATCCTCCTTGGATCTACTTTAGTGTATGGATATGAAGGGATGAAATAATAGGTGTATCCAATATCAGGGATGTGGACGATAGGATTCCACCCTCGAGGTCAGGGTTTCCCTCAAAATATGGGCAATAGGTCCCAAAATATGACCATGGAAGATGGTTTGGGATATGTACAATGTTATTTTGGGATATTGATACATTTTGTTATGGCGGTACACAAGGGAGAATTGGGGTAGGTCACTTATGTGCTCGCTATTGATGTATATTACTTTGAGGCTTCTTTGAAGGGATCTTAAGATGGTCATGGAGGTCAAGTGGGTGTTTACCATCAATTCAAGGAACATAGAGGAATGGATTTAGGGAGAAAAAAAAACTTGATCCCAAAACCACTAGTAGTGGTGTCCCTTATTTTAATGATGTATTATCTAAAGGTAAGAAAAATGTGGTTGACAGCGAGGGATTCACCTTTGTAAACCTAAAAAGGAGACCAAACAAAGATTATTATAGTATTTTAAGGAATATATATACCATATCCTTTCAAATAGATTCAAAAGCTAAGCTCTCTCCAAAATAAAAGAGTGAAAAGGATGTGTTTTGGGGTATCATGCACCATGGATTCTCATAGTCTGATTAGGAGACAAATGATGATGAGCGTAATTATGATAATGATTTTTCTATTATGATTCATGAATCTTGTGTTTTCCTTTTATCATGGTTGAGGGCAGGTTGCTTTTTCTTACCCCATCCATTTTGCTAAATTATAATTTTTCATTCTTAATAATGGGGAAACGGTTAGGTCATCCTAATATCTTGTTCAGATTGATTCAATTATTTATAATGCCATTTATTTTTTTAAAATATAATAAATAATAACAAAAAATGTTTTGAATGATCCAATTAATAGTCAAATTAATAATAAAAGTATACTTATTTATAATTTATAATAATGATTTTTAATAATATTATTAATTTTATATTTAAAAATAATTTAAAAATAATTTCTAATATTATAAATAACAATAATCGATAAATTAATTGAAAATTTTAATAGTAACATTGTAATTAATAATTAATAATAATTAAATTATTATTTAATAATTTTGTTGTGTCATGTAAATTAATTTTTATTATTATATTTATGAATAATAATAATAATGATTAAAAATGGTTATATACGCACAAAGAAAAT
Source organism: Viscum album (assembly GCA_963277665.1). NCBI lineage: Eukaryota > Viridiplantae > Streptophyta > Magnoliopsida > Santalales > Viscaceae > Viscum > Viscum album. Next base: position 457,300 of record CAUJRU010000110.1, read on the forward strand.
AAAATAAAATACATGCCTCCGATGAGTTTTCCATGAATAATAAATTCATGACAATAAATTCATGAAAATAATAATATTATTAATAAATTCATGATAATAAGGTCATGACCTAAAAATTCCAAGATTGAAAAATAAAAGATAATAAATTCATGATAATTATTAAAAGATAATAATTCATGATATTTATTAAAATATTATAAATTCATGATAAAAATAAATTCATGATATTAAAATCATTATAATAAAGTCATAATAATTACATTTTATTATTATGATGATAATAATAATATGCATTATGGGTAATGGATCAAATAGATCTATTCCAATCGAATAAAATAAAAATATGGTCTAGTACATGAAAGATAACATCGGATAGGTTTAAACATCTCCATCCATATTCTAAAGATGAAGATACATACGATTATCTCTTATGAGATGGGACTAAAAAGAGTCAAAATGATCCATGAAATTCTTGGAAAGATCATATGTAGCCATATTAGCCTACCTATAGACATACCAAATGATGACCTGCATCTATTCCATTTTAGCTTGACAATTTTTCCATATTGAGTATAGTTTCAATGAAACATTACATGACATGTGTTTAACAAGATTAACCACAAGCATAGAATCAGATTCAATATGATGATGCTAGAAAAATTACCAAGAATGGTTAGCAATATAAATGATAGTGCAATTCTATTCCTCAAAGATAGTGTGTGAGCCCCTAAAGCAGGAGAAAGTGACTTTGATAAAGCTTATAGAATTCCTAAAAATTCAACCACAATTAGAAATCCCTAATGCACCCATGGATGCACTATCCACATTCACCTTGATAGAGGGAGAGATAATAATAGTTCATTTGATATATTTATGTTTATTACTTATCCTAGGAACATGTAAAACCCTAAGAATATGGGATATAATTATGCCCTTAACATGTTCTTCCATTAAATTTTTTTTCACTCTAGATTCTGACTAACTATCTTTAAAAACGAGAGATAAAATATCCCATAGGTTCATTACATGGACATCAAACCAGCCTAAGCTTCTAGATCTTAAAATAGATGCTAGAGGTCACAACTTGGATAAATTAATTAAACATTATCTTGTTCGATGATAAGTTAGTGGAAAAAAATAAAAAATCATTCAAGTTTCCATCCATCTTTAAGTCAAAAATAAAATGGATCAATAAAAAATTTCAAACCTTTTTGGTGATAACACAGTGAATTAAAACGTGATAAAAAAATCTAGATCTTTCATATATAGAGTAAAACTATATTAATATACAAGCCCATTAAATCCAATTAATCATATATATTTAGTTGATTTTTCCATATCTTTTAGATAAAAATGAATTTGGAATGATGAATAAACTTAATTTTAAATTTACATAACCCTCAAGGAATATAAAATAATTTTCACATTATAAGAAATGATATATCATTGAATTTATTTAACTTATCCTAGACAACATCCAATAAATAATCCATGTCATTAAACTTGAAGCTATGAATTTTATATAACAAATTAGTCGGTAGAAACTTTTAAATCTGGTTGAGATTACTAATAAAATCCATAATGGTTAACCCCCCCGAACTAGTTTTATAATAAAAGTGGAACAAATGGGAGTGTCAATCCAATTAGTAGTCTACAAAATGAAATAATATTACCTCTAGGGAATCTATTTAGTCTATTCCGTAATAGAATTATAGAAATATCTTAAAGATTTCTAGGAAAATAATCTCATGTAGAATATTTTTCCTCTTTAAATATTAACAATAAATATTTCCTCAAGAAATAATAAATAAGAATCAGGATTTATCATTAGATACTAAATAAAATCATAAATAATTTATTCATTAAGGAAACTAAACTTATTGATGCCAAGTCCACCAAATTTGAATGGATTAATACATTTCCCCCAAGAAACCATAACACTATTTTTCTTATATATGAATCCTATCTAAATAAAATTTTGAATGTAATTTTTATCTTACTAAATATATAAATAGGATATTTTTAACTATATAAATCATAAAAAAACTTGGATGAATTACATAGTTAACAAGACATATAGAACATGCTTTTGATAATGGCTTCCCCATCCAACTAGAAAGTTAGTCAATAATACTGTAAGTAATACTTCAAGTTTAGACACATTAAAACTTCAAATAAATAGATGAAAACCTAAATAATTAAATTTAATATCTCCATTATTTACTTCAAGTAGTCTAGAAACAAAATTCCTCCTAGAAGCTCTAATAGTCTTCCCACATAAGAGTTTGGATCTACTCTAATTTATAGATTGACCTGAGAAAGATTCATAGTGATTTAAAATAATTCTAATAATAGAAATATATCTATAATCATCCTAAAAAAATATTAAAATATCATTCCCATAAATAAGCTGTAACACCCCAATATTTTGTGGTACGTTTTATTAAAAAAATTCAACAACTTGCACTACACACACCACCGAGTTTGAGCATACCACAATCAATTAACCTAGTCATTTAAACAATGGTTATTAATAGTATTAACCAAATTAAAAGATTTATGTATATTATATATAATTTTAACATTCATATTAAGTGTTTCTTGGATAATTATATATAAACAAATCCAATTTTAGGCATAAAAACTATTTTAAGGAGAATTTTACCACCTTTTCATTATGTACCTATTTTAAAAATAAATTTTGGTAATTTTATTTTTCAAAACATACTTAATTTTTTAATTTGGAATGTTAAATTTAATTTAGGGTAAATTTTTAGTATTTTTTGAGAAGTTTCATTTTTTGAGGAATTGTGAAAAATACTGCACTGTTGTTAAAAATTTCGTTTTTTTAAATAACTATTATACGTTAATTTTTTTTTAAAGTCAAAATAGATAAATAATACATATATTAATCCCATATAGTTCATTATAATAATTTTTTATATTGAAATTAGATTTAAAAACTTATTGAACTTTTGAACGTCTCTTTTACCCGCCTTCTCGCCACATATGCGGGATTATAAGTAAAATTAATTTAGCCACTTATGTGAATTAAATTTGGAAATAAGGATATAAAAATTTGTAATCAGCATGATATTTATATTATAATATGTTAAACTTATTTTTTTGTATATTGTGAACCATAACTTTAGTAAATTTTTATTTACCATGACTAAGGGTAAATCAGGTAATTAAAGGTAAAAATAATATTATAATATTTTAATGTTACCCTAACACTTTTTATAATTTCATTGCATGATTGGGTTTCTACTAAAATCAACCATATTCTGAATTATAACATTTTTAGGCCACTTGGGTTAGAATATGGCCTTTATAATATTTTATTTAAGGATAAGTAAAAAATGTGAAACTCACATTTTTAATAACTATAACATTTTTTATAGGATTTTAAAAAGATAAATTAGAATTTAAATTAGAATTTAAAATATAAAATGTTTATATACATCATGATATTTTATTTATAAATTTTAATGATACAATAATTAACTTAAATACTTACATAATGATGACGTGGTAGTTGTTTACATAATGTAATAATCAAATAAATGATATTCAAAATATTAATATAAATAAAATATGAGTGAGTTAATGTCATACAAAATTTTTATTGAAGTTTTGGACATGTTAGTAATGTTTTAAAAGTCTTGGTTCAAGTTTCTCTTATTATTTTGTTTTTTGTATAAGACAAAATAATGAATAGTGTCGAAATTTATATTTAAGATATTTAAAAAATAATAATATTTTATTAAATCATACAAAATATATAACAAACTAAAATTAATCCAAATAATTGGAATAAGTCTTAAAATGTTATAAATGTCTCATTTAGTGGTAGTTTGGAATTTTATAGTAATTATATTAACACATAATGTATAAATTATATGATATCACAATAATAGTTTAAGGGGTTAAATAAGGGTTAAAACAGAAAAATAAAGCATAAAAAATATTACATGGATAATATTTTACCTTGATCATATTATGATAGCTTTTTAAGTTTTTAATGGAAACTTTTACATGAATATAAATTATATATTATTTAAATCAAAGATAGTTACAAAATAACACTCTCTTTGTTTTTAATATATTTTATGTGTCCACATAGATAAATAATCAAGATATGAATGAATATAAATATATATTTTTATCATAATGAAATTAGTGTAATTTTACAATTTTATTTTGTATTTTAATAAATTATAATATTAACTTAGATGCTTTTTCAATGTTAAAACAATATTTATTTAATTAAAAAAAAATAATGAATATTAAAAAATATTAATTTTGATATATTTTGATGAGTTAAAGTGTATACATAATTTAATATATCTATAAGATATATTATATATGTTTGAATGAATTATATTTTAATTCAAACGTTTTTAATATATTTGAAGTCATATTAAATGAATAATATTAAATTTGACAATAATGATATCTTATTGAATTAATTTATTATTAAATTACTTGAAAATAAAAAATAAGTTATATAATTACAAGGGGAATGTATATGGTATAAAATTTATTCTAAGTTTTATTTATGGGTCATTTGTAAGTATTTTGATGTAGTATAGTCTTATTATATTTTAATATTTTGAAGATTTATAAAAGTGCCCCTCACCTGAATTATAAAAGGGAACGTCCTCTGTCACTTTTTCACACCAATTTTAGCCTTATATGTCCACAAAAACCTTCCCATTTCTCCTTCGAAAATTCCTATTTATGATTCAGATATCCTGGCCTTCAAAAAATACAAACCCTTGTGTCCATAAGAGGAAATCCAAAGGAAGTCCACCGAAGAAGAGGTAATTGTTTTACTAATTCATTTAAGTTATTTTATTATTATACTTCATATTACTATGTTTTTATATAATAAATTTATAAATATAGTATCATATATATTATTAGATGTTATTATGATTATGGGACAAAAACATTCCTCCTTTTATCCATCATATGAAAAACAATATCACAATGCATGTGTGCGTACGACTTACCGTCTCCAAACTGTGGTGTAATTTGTTTTCATCACCACTTTATATAAATGGATATAATGATTGATATAATGGATATAAATAATAAATATGATATTATATTTATTATCTATAATTTTTATATAATCAAATTTCTCACCCTTTTACCAATAAGAAAATGATACATTTTTTAGTGCGTGCGTACAACATACCGCCTCCACAGTGCGATGAGATTCATCTGCCACATTAACCATTCAAGAATGATTAAAAAAATGTACATAAGGAATAAATATGATATATATAACATAAAAATTATACTATAGTAATATATATACATATATTCTATTTACTTTTTTCCATTCAATACGATAAGAAAACAGAAACAACGTTAATGCGTACGTACGTCCAACCATCTCCATGAATGGTGTATTCTATTTCATATATCTATATTTTATATATATTTATATACAGAATATATATGATCTAAAATTAATGTTTTTATATTTTTTAAGTAAGTAAATCATGATCTATGTAATAGGATCAAGAACATGAGTCAAAACATGTACGATAAACAAAGCGGTTATTACCCAAAATGTTTTTTTAACTTGAAATTGTTAATAAATAGTTAATATAAAGTCATAAATGAATCATATATGATATCATAAATATTATAATGGTTTTGTTTCATGTTAATAATTTTATATAAACCACCATACAAGATTTTTTTACATGTACGGAGGGAAGCAGCCCTAAGGTAATGATTAATTTCGCAATCTCATTACTATCTGAGATTATTTATACATAAGTATTTATTAAGATATATTTATCATTCATGTTCTTTTTTATTAAAAATGTTTTAAAAGGAATATTTTTAAGGTTTTATAGAAGGTACTCTTTAACTAAAACATCATTTTAAATATTTTTAAATGATTTATTCTTTGAAATATTTATCATTCAGGTCCATGTTTTCAAAATCAGGTTTATGGATTTATTTATAAAGACATTAACATTTTAAAATGTTAATTTTCTAATTTCCCTTAAATTTTTTTAAGTGGTATGGGACACTTTGATTCAAAAATATGTTTTTTTAAATGAATTCTTTTATAAATATTTGGCTTTTAAGGAAATGATTTCAAATAAAATGGTTTTTTTTTCAAGACATTTCAAATGATTTTATTAGAGTATTTTCACATTTGTCAACATACTTAGTTGAAATTTATGTTTTATTGAGGTTGACCTCTTATGATACAATATACCTTATTGAATATAAGGGTTTATGATCAATTAAACTATATATGTGGTATTATTATACCATTCATGGTTCATGATTAAAGTATTCACATTTTGTATGATGGTTTTTTATTACTAATGTTTATGTTGTTTATATTTTTTTATGGGGAATTTATTGGACTTATTAAGTAAATTGTAGGGTCCTCTATAGCCCCTCGATACATAGTTAGGTTTCATGAGATGAAATTAGTTGGGGAAAAACCCTTCGTGTTTGTTTCCAAGCAGTATTAAATTGTCATGAAGATAGATCTTGACACAAATGGGTTTCTACCCACATACTTAAACCATCACAATGATATATCATGATAGTAGATATATTGAGGATAGATCTTGATAGTGCATATGTCTGAAATTATTAATTCCCTCATTATGAGACTAGTTATTGATTTTTTATGTGATTATTCAACTATTAGAATATCCATTGTTAAGTTTTATTCTCATGTGGTTATTTATATGGAATTATTTGATCATATTTCATTCATACTATATTATTCTTAGGTTATTGATTAAATTTAAAGTGTTTTAGTTAATAACCATTCTATAAGTGGTTATAATTGTTTTTGATAGCTTCCTTTGTATGTACACCCTTACTAAGAATCTGAGATCACCTATTTCTTATGTTTTATTTTTCCAAGGATTCCAAGAAATGTTTTATGACTGATATTCAGGGTTATGATAGGACAATAATGATGTTATCAAAGTATTGTTATGTTTTATTTCACATTTTAAGTTATAATTTAATGTTCATGTATGAAATATATTTTCCAATACCATTAATCAATCAGTCCTTAAGGATCTGAATCTTGTATTTATACCAATGTAATAAAATAAGGCACTGGCTCTAGGATACTGGGGTCTTGGTCATTAAAGTTGGTATCATTGGAAGTTTAGTAACAACCTTAGAAATTAGATTTGGAAAACTTAGATTAGGGAACATAACACTAAGTTAGACTTTGGGGATAAGTATAGAAGAAAATCACAAAGAAACCATGTTTACGACTATGAGACTAGATACACATAAATATTTCAATTTTTGTTTTACGATTATACATTAGGATATAACCTATTGTATTTCTCCACTTAGAAATGCCACCTAGTAAAAGTAATGTGAAGCTCACTAATGCATGTGATCCAAAGAGTAAGAAGAATATTATCTTTAATAGTCTTAAGAAAATATTTAAGAGGGAAATATTCTTCCAAGAATTATCATTATTTTAGGACATAATATCATGTGATAATGAGATAAGTAAAGAGTACTCTGATTATTGTGTCTTTAGAGGGAAAAAAAATGATAAAAGGATAGCTAGGAAAAATATAGATAAAGGGAATAAGGGAAAGAAGTATTTTCCACATGTAATAATTTTTTAAAGAAGCACCGTAGTACTTGATAAAAAGGAATGGGAGTTTTCTACAAGTGTGGAGAAAAATGCCACTGTGCTTGGTATTGTAAGAATAAATAAAAAGGATTCTGATGTACAATGTTTCAACTGTAAGGTTTTGTGGCACTACAAAAAACAATGCCTCATGTATCAAAGTAATATACCACAAAAAAGGCTAACAGGTCATGGTAATTATTATGCTACTACCATGAACGAAAAGGAATGATTAATGAGATAATGTTTAGATTCAAGAATTATGTCATTTGAGTATTTTATCAATGATTATTGAATATATAAGTATTTTACTGCAATGATATTTCATTAAGGATTTTATATTGTATGTTGAATGGTATCGATGACCAAGAAAAGTGACTTAGTGGAATGTTATTTTTTTTGGAAAACATATGGAAAAAGTAAAAAATAACCCTTAATATGCTACTAGTACTCAGATATGATGTTAGAATAAAGAGATGATTTATTTGGATAAGTCTTAAGTTTGGAATGAATATAGTTTAACTTTGGATATTATTATTTGAGTTTAAAGTATGATTTTTTGGATACTATGTTCTGACCTCGTTGGTTTCAAAAAACATTTAGAGGATTAATTAAATACTTTTGACCTTATGATTTGGAAAAATTACTTCATGTATAAAATTTTATTTTGAATATCCATATCTTAGTGTATGATACGAAGTGAAAATAGATCAAAGAACAAGGAAGGGATGATATTATGCTTGATCAAGTAAGTATTTATTCTCATAAAAAATTATTCAACTCTAGGGAAAGGATCATGAAACCAATTTTTTTATCCTAGTACTTTATTTTCGGATGAATTAAATAGTCTGTTAGACCATAAAAAATTTATCGATTTTTAAATGATAACATTCGCCTAAATATGTTCACTATCACTCTCCATCGGAACATCATAGTTAGATTTATCTTATGTGTCTATGTTTTCAATTTCTATCAATGTTATCCTATTAAAAGTCTTAATTTGGTGGAAACCTTCACATTTTGTTTTCCCTTTTATTAAGAGTATATTTTATTAACCCTGTTTTCATTGTGGGTCTTCCACAAAGGTATTGTCTTGTATAAAAATTTTATATTCCAAGTGAAATTTTAAATTTTGAGGAATTAATTTATAAAAATATGGGATAAGGTAAGACCTTAATATTTCACATTATGGTTTCTTAAATAAATTCAACAGCTTGCGTTTCATGCAACACCTTATTTGAGCGCACCACAATCGATTAACCTTGCCATTTTCATAGAGATAATGAATAGTATTGACAAAATTATGAAAATTATGTATATTATATATATTTTTACATTCATATTATGTGTTTCCTAGATAATTATACAAGAAAAAATCTCATTTTATTCATAAAAACTATTTTAAGGGGAATTTTACCACCTTTTAATGGCATACATATTTTAAAAATAAATTCTTAGAAATTTTATAAGTTTTATTTTTTCAAAATAGACATAATTTTTGAATTCATAATGTCAAAATTAACTTAGGGTTAATTTTTAGTATTTTTCTGAGAAGTTTCATTTTTTGATGAAAAATGAAAAATAATGCATTTTAGTTAAAAATTGCGTTTTTTGTTTAAATAATTATTATAATTTAAATTTATTTTTAAAGTCATAGTAGATAAATAATCTTTATATTAATCAAATATAGGTCATTTTAATCCTTTTATATAGATGTTAGATATAAATACTTATCAAACTTTTGAACGTCACTTTTACCCGTCTTCTCTCCACATGTGTAGGATTAATGTTTAACTTAATTTAGCCACTTCTCTAAATTGAATTTGAAAAAAAGTACATACACGATTGTAATCAGTATGATATTTGGAGTCTAACGGTATCTAATTAATTTTTTCAATATTATAATTAGTATCTTTAGTAAAAAATTATTTACCACAATTAAGGGTACATTGGGTAATTAAAGGTAAAAATATTATTATTATATTATAAAGTTATCCTAATGCTTGTACTAATTCCACTGGATGAGTGGGTTTCAAAAAAATAAATCTTAGGCCAAAATTATAACCTTTTTAATCCACTTGGGTTAGCATATGACATTTATAATATTTGATTTAAAGATAAGTTAAACAAGTCATACTCATATTTTTAATAGCTATTCCATTTTTATTATAAGATTATAAAAAATATAAATTCATCTATGAATATTCATTTAAAATATAAAATGTCTATATACATCATGATAATTTATTTATAATTTTCAATGATAAATTAATTAACTTAAATGGTGACACAATGATGATGCACTAATTGTTTAAATAATGGAAGAATAAAATAAAAGATATTAAAAATATTAATATAAATATAATTTGAGTGATTGAAGGTCATACACGATTTTTATTGATGAATTTTAAATTTTATTAATGTTTTATAAGTCTTGGTTCTAATTTATCTTATTGGTTTTATTTTTGTATAAGACAAAATAATGAATAGTGTCAAAATTGAAATTTAAGTTATTTTAAAATAAATAATATTTTATTAAATAATATAAAATTACCAAAAAAGTAAAATATGGCCAAATAATTAAAATAAGTGTTAAAATTCATTAATAACTCATTTAGTAATATGTTTACATTTTATACTAATTATAATAACCCATAATGTATAAATTATATGATATCATAGTAATAATTGAAGGGGATAAATACGGGTTAAAATAAAAATATAACGACTAAAAAATAATAAAAACTTGTAATAAAATTATGGGATAAAGAATATTAGACCCACATTACATTAGTATTGATTTTTGAGTTGTTTAATGGAAACTTGTACATGAAAATAAATTATATATTATTTAAATCAAAGATTGTTACAAAATATCACTCTCTTTGTTTTTAATATCTTTTATGTGTCCACATGGGGAAAAAATAAAAATATGAACAAAAATAATTATATATTTTTATAATAATTATATTAGTGTATTTATATAATATTATTTTTAATTTTAAGAAATTATACAGTTACCTTAAATTCTTCTCCAATGCTAAAACAATATTTATTTAATTAACAGAAAAACTAAATAATTGATATTAAAAATATTAATTTTGATATTTTTTGATGAGTTAATGTGTCTAATGATTTTAATATATCTATATGATATATTATAGATGTTTAAATATATTATATTATAATTACAACTTTGTATTAATGTATTTGAAGTCAAACTAAATGAATAGTATTAAATTTGACAATAATGATATCTTATTGAATTAATTTATTATTAAATTATTTAAAAATAAAAAAAATAAATAACCAAAAGGGGGCAGGTTTTGGTTGAAAATTTCATATAATTTTCATTTATGGGCCATTTGTAGATATTTGGATCTAAAATAGTAGTATTATATATTAATATTAAGAGGATTTCTAAAAGAGCCCCTCACCTCAATTATAAAAGGGAACCTCCTCCCTCACTTCCTCACACAACTTTGGGCCTTCTAGATCAAAAAAAACATACTAATTTCTCTTCCCAACATTCTTTGTTAAGTTATGGAGGTCTTTATCTCCCAAAAATACCAACCCAAGTGTCCCTAAGAGGAGATCCATAGGAAGTCCACTAAAGAAGAGGTAATTATTTTACCCATTCATTTAAGTTATTTTCTTATTCTAATTCTTATTAATATATTGTTTCCATAATAAAGTAATAAATCAAGTATAATATATATTCTGAGATGTTATTATTATTATTTTACAACCATATTATTCTCTTTATCCATCATATGAAAAACAATATCACCATGCGTGCATATGTACGACTAACTGTCTCCACACTGTGGTGTAACTTTTTTTCATCAACACTTTATTTGGATGGTTATATTGATGAATATAATGGATATAAATAATAAAAATGACATGATATTGATTCTGTATAATTATCATACCTTCTAATTCCTCATCCTTTTACTAATAAGGAAATGACATCATCGCTCGTGCGTATGTACAACTTACCATCTCTCTAACGCGATAAGATTCATATTCCATGTTAACCATTCAAGAATAATTATAAAAATGGAAATAATTATAAATATTAAATATATGACATAATAATTCTGATTTTATAATTTATATATATACGTGTTTCATTTAACTTCTTCCATTCAATACGACAAGAAAACAGAAACAACATTAATGCGTACGTACGACCTACCCTATCTGTGAACAGTGTATTCAATTTCATATATATATATATATTATATATATATTTATATAATACATATATATGATATATAAATCATTTTTTATATTATGGATGTAAGTAAATCATTATATAAGTAATCAGATCAATAATAACGAGTCAAAACTCATAGGATAAAAAAGCAGTGTTTACCCAAAACGTTTCATTAACTTGGAATTGTTAATAAACAGTTAATATAAAGTCAAAAATGAATAATATATGATATAATAAATATTATTATGATTTTTTTACAAGTTAATAATATTTTTAAAACCACTATATATGATTTTCGTACACATACATAGGGAATTAGACCTAAGGTAGGTGTTAATTTCACAATCTCATTATTATCTGAGATTGTTTATACATAAGTATTTACTAGGATATATTTATCCTCCATGTCCATTTTTCATAAAAAAATAAAAATGAATCTTTTTAAGGTTTTATATAAAGAAATATTTAAATAAAACATTGTTTTAAATGTTTTTATGATTTATTCTTCAAAACCGTTCGCATTCATTTCCATGTTTTCAAAATGGGTTTTATGGATTTATTTTTTAAGGAAATGAGTATTTTAAAATCTTAATTTTATAATTTCTCTTGATTTACTAAAAGTGAAATGGGACACTTTGATTCAAAAATATATTTTTAAATGCATTCTTTTATAAATTCATTAATTTTAAATAAATTATTTCAATGAAAAAGGGTATTTTTCTCGAGATATTTCAAACAATTTTGTTAGATTATTTTCATCTATGTAGACATCCTTTATTGAATTTTTTTTTGATTGAGTTTGATCTATTATGATAAAACATACCTTATTTGATTTAATGGTTTATGATCAGTTTGACCATGGATGTGATATTTTAATACCATTCATGGTTTATAATTTAATTATTCACATTTCATTTGCAGGTTTTTAATTACCAATGTTTGTGTTATTTATGTTTTCATATGAGGAATCCATTGGACTTAGTATGTGACATGTTAGGATATTTTTATCCACTCAATGCATCAATATGCCTCATGAGAAGAAATTAGTTGGAGACAAACCCTTCGTGTTTGTTTCCAAACTATTTTAAATTGTTAGGATGATAGATATTGAATGAAATCAGATGGGTTTCTATCAAAAAACTTAAATTTTCATGAGGATAGATATCAAAAGTAGCTATATTAATGATATATCTTGATTGTGCAGATGTTAGGTATTATTAATTTCCCCATTAGGAGATTAATTAATAATTTTTCTTATGTTTTTCTACTATTATAACATCCATGATTAAGTTTCATTCTCTTTTGGTTATTTTTATGGAATTATTTGATCATATTTAATTTTGGTCTTATTATGCTCATGTTATTAATTAAGTGGAAATTGTTTCATTTAATCACCATTCTATAATTGTTTATATATTTTTATTAGCTTCCGTTGTATGTATAACCTTACTGAGTATCTGAGATCACCACTTTCTTGTGTTTTATTTTACCCATGATACCAAAAAGTGTTTTATAACTGATACGCAAGGTTATGCGAGTAGAATAATAATGTTCTCAAATGATTTTATATGTTGTATTTTATGTTTTTAGTTATAATTTAAGGTTCATATATGTAACATATTTTCCAAGAATATTGAACTGATCAGTCCTTCAGGATTCAAATATTATAACTATACCACTATAATAAAATAAGGTACCGACTCTAATTTACTGGGTTCAGGGTCATTAAAGAATGTGGGTGGGAAATATTAGAGTCCCAGAAGCATTAATTATTCTGAGAAAACTTTCTCCAACTACCTTGAGTAATAATCTACTCAAATAATCCTTCAAAATGATAAATATGATAGATGATAAAAGGTACCACTATCTAAACCCTCCAAAAAACAAATTAGACTTTATGACCATCATTAAATTTAAAATAATGGTATTTTAAAAATAAATACCATAATTGGTAGCAAACAAGATACACAACACTAAGCTTAAAAAAACCATGAAATATTATTATTTAAATATAACCATTATAACCTTGATATTTAATTGGTGGATATGAATATGATTGACCATATTTTAAGATATATATATATATATAGTGGTCTAATTCAATAAAAATTCATTGATTAATACTTAGTGAATAATCTCCCAATTTTTAGTAAATTCATTTTATTCATAAAAAACACGCTTTCTTCAAAAAATGGGGTTTATTAATTTTTTTGAGAAAATATTATAATTAATTTCTAGAAATTTTATAAATATTATTTTCAAAATAATATAACTTTTGAAATCAATATATAAAAATTATCTAAAAGTTATTTTTTGATAAAATTTTTAATGTTTTATTTTTTAGTGAATAGTGAAAAATAATTTTTTTATTGAAAATTGAATTTTCTTTTAATGTATTTATAAAGGAAATTTTATCTTGGATTAGTTTTAAAAATTAATTATTTTAATTGTTTTTAAAATAGTAAAACTATACTCATTTTAATGAATTTTATATTTGAATTTGTAATAAAAACATTTTTATACTTAAAAAAATGAATTTTTCTGAAAAACTGGTTCCATCACATTTTGCAGATTTAATTTTAAATTAAATTATGAAACTTATATGAATTGAATTTGGAAAAATGGTTTCAATATTTTTCACCATTTTATTCAGATTTTTTGAATATGTCTATTGTATTTTTGGTCATTATGAATAGTTACGTTAGTAAATTTATGTCACCCATATAAGGGTAAATCGGGTAATTTAGGTTAAAAACAAAATGATAAGGACTAAAAAATGACCCTAAAAATTTCCATACTTTTTTGGATTATTACATATCATTTTTAATCATCCAAAAGTATAATATATGGAATTTTGTTATATTTGGACTTGATTTGAACTTTTTAATATTTTATATAAAGAGAAGTCAAAATGTCAATATATTTATTTTTTTTGTTAAATTTTTGATATAGGGATAAAAAATGTATATTTTTGGTTATAAATATAAATTAGAAATGTAAATTATTTTTTTGAATACTCTTAATTTATTTATAATTTTCAGTGATGAAATAATAACCTTAAATACTTATGATACACTAACATAGTGCTTGTTTAAGCAGTAGAAAAATCAATAAAATGGTTTTAAAACCTCTAAAAATAATATTATTTGAGGGATTTATAGTTTCCCACGTAATTTTTAGATAATTATAATATATTTTTCATATGTCTAATTATTATATTAAAAGTATGTTTCTTTTAAGTTATTTTCAATGTCAAATTAAATGAATAGTTCCAAAAATTGACATTAATAATATTTTATAATATTTTATTAAATGATTTAAAATTACTAAAAAATATATTTTTGGAAAAATATTTGGGATATGATTTAAAATATAAACCATGATCCATTTATGATCCAGTATTCTTTTTATAGTGACTTTATTATCCCCTAAAGTGTAAAATTTTTAATACCACCATAATTGTCAAAAAGGGTTAACACAAGTTAAAACAAAAAGATAAGTGTGAATAAATCATATAAACTTGTAAAATTTTTATTATATGAAATTATTTTGACACATTACAATATTATATTTTAATTGTATCAATTTGGATTCATTTTAACATGAAAATTAATTTATATTAATTTAATACTTTTCAAAATTCCTAGAGTTCCCCTCCCCTCTCTTATAAAAGGGAACCTATACTTCCCATTTATTCACACTTAAAGAACCATTTTTTAAATAATATATACCAAAATACCTTCCTAAAATCCATACCCTTGTCTTAGGGGACTTTTTTTGATCATAAAACAATTATAGGAAGGTTTTTTGTGAAAACCATAAGAGGTTTTCCGAGGAAGAGGTTTAGTTCTTAACCAAGAATTTTAATTTTTATTCCTTTTCTAACTTATTAAAATATTCTTCAACTATTAAAAAATTATACTACTAGTCTCTCCCGTAAAATTTTATACTATTATTTTAATTTCATCACCTATATCTATCTCCTCATCCATTAAATGGGAAACAAAACTATCAGTCATGTGTATAGAAGACTACTGCCTCATGAACTAATGTAATTCATTTTCCATCACCTTCTCTAATGGATATTTTTAATGTTAGATTTAATATATATATATATATATATCATATTAATGAAAAATTTAACATTTTTACAAGATAATATATCATTTAAATTCTTACCTTTCCATTCGCTAAAAAATAATAACGTTGTTGATGCGTACGTATGGACTTCCACCTCCATGAGGAAATGCAATTTTTTTTTTCATTACCACATCATATGGATGATATATATAAGTATATTTAAATAAATAATACTTTATTTATGATATAAGCATAATTTTTTAAATTTAAAATAATATTGACCTTCTATCAATAATAATTGTTAAAAAACGGAAAAAGTGCTTATGTGTACGTACGACCTACCGTCTTCATCATTATAACATAAAAATATTTCATAGTTGGTTTTAAAAGTATAACGGATATATAAAGTTGATAATTATTTCTTGATTATTTAACATTATATGACAAAATAATGTCCTCATTGACCATAGTCAACTTACCAAAGTCATTTTGGACATATATGTCAAATATCATCCGATGCCAACTTAATTGATTAAGTAATTAATTATAACATGGTAAAAGGAATAATAAACGTGAAAAATGTTATTAATAAATTAAATAATTATCATAATTTTATTACTAAGGAATATAAATAATTTGGTTAGTGCGTTAGAATAAATTTAAGGTACTTTTTGAAAAATGCTCTTTTAAAGTTTCCCTTTCAATACTTTTTCTTCCATATCCATATTTCTTAAAGTAATTTTGTAGATATATTTATATGGAAATAAAAAGTGTTATAAAAGAAAATTCTATTTATATTCTGAAATTATTTCATATTTTTTAAAATGAATATTTTTATGTGCCTTTTACATAATGTTTTGACAAAAATACAAAAGGAATTTTATATTTTAATGTATATGACATTAATGAATTTTCCACTACAGAAAACTTTATTTGATGTTTGTATTACCTTACAATATGTAAAGTTTTATTAAAATAAATATCAACTTTACATTTTTCTATATATTTTTGTATTGAAAATTAGTTTTTAAATTGAAAAGGGTAATTTGATATATAAGTGTTTTTCATACAAGTTTAAAAGAGTTTTCAAGGTATTTATGATGAAAAGGCAAAAGATTAAAATTTTTTATTCAAGATTTTATAATTCTATCTTGTTAATGAAAATATGTGATCCTTATAAAACATATATTATGGTCTGATACCTATTATATCTCATGATATTATGGTTTGAGTCCCATTATATCTCATGATACTATAGGTGAGCCCTATTATAGCTCTCCAATGCATTGGGTAATAATATATTCTCCAGAAAATTATAATAGAATTTGAACATGTTATTATTAAAATTTTAATGATTCTATAATGGTTCTATGAATATTATTTCCCAAGGAATAAACATTACTTTTCTATATTTTCTTATGAGTTTACATGGAAATTGTTTGATTTCAAATGGGTAAGAAATGATTATTCCCTATTTGGGTAGAAATGTATGATTTTAAGAAAAAAACATGGGTTATCATGATTTATAAGACACCATCATGAATATTATTTTTCCATTATGTTTTTTATAAGGTATTTTATAAATAATTTGGGGCAAAAAATTTGTTTTCATTTCTAACTAACTGATTAATTGAGCTCATGGTATATTATGGTAAAGGAAAACCCTTTTTTGATCTCATGGTTTTAAAATGTATTAATAGGTTTATTTCTTCTTTTTTATGTCAGTTAATTTGATTTTTTGTGCACATATTACATTTTATAATGTTATTGACTGGGTTTAAGAATGGGTAAGAAAAAATAAAGAAGTCCAATTGAATGTTATTAAGACATTTCTAGAAAATAAAATTTGTTTATTTTAATGGTTTTGTTTTATGGGTAAAATGGATACTTAGTAGAAGTGTCCACTTGTAATGTATGGTTTTATTATGTATTAGTTGTTATATAATTCTCTAAAACTCCAAACTATAAAGATCCCCAGTTTTGTGAAATATTTAATTTTATTCTAAAGTTACTAGAATATGTAATGTTTAATGTGGGGTCCTTATAGTTAGTATTAAAGGAAATGTTTAGATGAGTTTAGAGATTCTAATGTTTTTATGTGATCTTAAATTAAAAGTTTTGGATGAAATAATGGGTTTATAATTTTAAGTTTGATCATATGATAAAAGTCTTAGATGCCCTTTTGTGGATTCAAGTGATGATATTTCAAAGCATTTAATGATATTTTAGGATTCGTTTTATTAGGTTGAAGTATATGTAACCCTTTGGTTTAACATAAATGATTATTTCAGAATAATGTTGTTTCATTTTAGGGGATGTAAGTGGAATGGTTTGAGATAAAATTTTAGGTAAAAACATTATTTAATATTGAAGTTATTTAGGTTATTTTGGAGGATTTAATGGTTAAAGTTTTATAGAATTTCTATGGCTATTGACTTTGAAAAGACTATTTTAATTTTTAAATACAATAATTCAATTCATGTTTTAATGATGTAAATTTGTATTTATTAAAGATAGATTATAAATATAAAATAAAAAGTATCTCATAAAACATTTTTATCTCTATTAGAGGATTTAATCATCATTATTATAGAAAAATATTATTCAAATGATTTTGAAAGCTTTTTGAAAATCCAAATCACCTGTAATAAACTATTTAATCTATCCAACACCTTTTGATTTCTCTAAAACATCAATTTATCATAGAATATATTTAATTTAATTTCAAAATCTTAACAAATAAATATTATTTGGTATGTTAAATACCACCAAGGACTTGAATTTTTTCTTTTATGGAGAAATAGACTTTATGTTGAAGGATAAAAGTGGATATTAACATCATAAAGGAAGACCGTTATTTCTGGATTTAAGGTATGTATTATTTTACATTATTCTAATTATGAATCATGATTGAGTTTATATTGATTAATCTTAAAGACATATTTCGTATCACTGAATAATATTAAAAATCATGGATACAGGTTTATAAAATAAGTTAAAGGAAGTATTTGTTTGTCAATGATATTCTGATATTTTCTTAATATTATAAGAATTATGAAACATTTTATAGTGTATTTTTTTTCAAAATTTAGAAACATATGAAATAGATACCTTTGAAAATTAATTTAGTGAAAAGGTGATAATTTCTTGAGGTAAAAATTTAAGGAGATATGATAAAGGGATAAAATCCCCTTTGAGCTAATACGTTCTTGATGATAGTCAATTATGATTAATTTTTTTTTCATAAAAATGAGATGTATAGAAAACCATTGAGGATATAAAGTGTCTTGATTCTGAATTATTTTTTTGAAGATGTTCATTATATTTTGAGAAATGTTTTTGAAATTATATTAATATAGTGTTAGTAAAAAATGGTAACCTGTCAGATTAGGAAAGTCCACGAGGCTAGAAACCACAACCAACAGGCGGCAATGGTGTGATGTCTTACACTCACCTATGTGATGTCATTGTTATTATGAAATTACATAAAATATAGAAAAATAAATATTAATTTGATGTTAGGAACATATTTTTTATTATATAGATAACCATGGGGATGAAAAGTGATTTGGTGATTAAGTGAATTTCAGAAGAAGATCGTATATTCTTGAGACCATTATATGATTAAGGTAGATAAAATCATATGGGATTTCATTATAGTATTAAAATTTGTATTATATTTTGTAATAATATATTATTTTATTGTGTATTTATAGAAAAAAATGTTATTTAAGGAAACAATTATTATATTTTTGAAATTATATGATTAGGGTATATGTGTTTTGGGTATATTACATTATGAGTGACTAATGTGGATTAGAGATAAATGTTTAATTGATCTCAAAAGAATATGTGATAAAATCCTTTTTTTGGGTTTCAAAATTAGTGAGGAATATTTTGAATAATTTTGTGGTTAGTTAATTACGAAATGATCTAAGTTGAACTTTGGGTGTCATTGTTTAGGCTTTGGATATTAATGTTGCAATTATTCATATGAAGGTTTATTCTTTTGGAGAATTATCTTATCATGTGATAAACATTTTTATTTTTGGTTAATCTCTAAATATGGGGGGAATATATTTATATCCTATTGTGTATTATTTTATCTATTAGAATTTAATTTTAGTGCTTTGGGCATGAAAAATTCATCTTGAATACTCATCGTTTGGAGAACAAAAATGAAATTTTGGAAGAAATTGATTAAAGGATGAAATTATATTTTTCAAGTAAGTACATTTACTTATAAGTATATTATTTAAATTAAATAAATTAATCAAATCTTGGGAAAAGGATCTAGACTCAAAAAATAAAATCATATTACCTTTATTTCCAATGAATCGATGGTCTCTTCACCCATCACATATTTATAGTTTTTTTGGTCATTAACTTTCTCTTGACCATGTTATCTATCACTGTCTATCAGTAATTGGGATTTATTTTTCTCTTTAATGTATACATTTTCAATTCCCAGCAATATTTTATTACATGAAACATAATTATGAGTTATTCTAGATGACCTTCATACTTCCTTTTCTCTCTTATCAAGAGGAAATTTCATTACACCTTTGTATGTTGTGGGATTTAAAGAAAAGTATTTTGAAATGTGAACCCATTGATTACCAAGATCGATTTTAGAATTGTGAGGATAAAATTTATTAATGAGGGGATGTAATATATCAATATTTTAACAATAAATACTATATCTAATATAATACAAGATATGCAATGTTGATCTTAAAAGAACTAAAACATATTTATATTTAAATATAACTATTATAACCTAGCCATTTAATTAGAAGTTATGAATATGATTTACTAAATTATTATGTATATGTATATAGTTCCTAGTAATAAATTTTTTTAGTTAATTCTTAGTGAATAATCACTCAAATTTTTGTAAATTCATTTTATTCATCAAAAATATGTTTTTTTTTCAAAAATGGGTTTTATTGATTTTTATGAGAAATTGTCATAATTATTTTATTAAAAATTTAAAAATTTGATTTTATAAAAAATTTTATTTTTTAAATCAGAATATACAAATTATATAATGGTGAAATTTTGATAATTTTATGAAAAATATGATTTTTTAGTGAATAGTAAAAAATACCGTTTTTATTGAAAACTGTATTTTCATTAAGAGTATTTATAAAGTAAAATTATATTTTGGATTATTTTTAAAATATAATTATTTTAATTTAATTAAATATAATCAAATTATTTTATCTTAAATTAATTTTATATTTAATTAGGTATAAAAAAAATTTTATACTTAAAAAAGTTATTTTTATGGAAATCCATTTTTCATCGCATTTTACAGGCTATTTTATAAATAAGAGTATTCAAATTCTATGAATTTATTTTTTTAAAATGGTTTCCATATTTTTAATTATTAGGTCCAAATTTGTAATATAAGTCCATTTTAGTTTTTCTCATTATGGATAGTAACCTTAGTAAATTCATATCACGTTGGTAAGGGCAAATAGGGTAATTTAGTCTAAAAATAAAATGATAGGGACTAAAAATTACCCTAACACTTTTATTAATTTTATTTTATGATTATATATCATCCATAATCATTCAAAATTAAAATATATGTCCTTATGTTTCTATTGTTTCATGATTTTGACCGTTATAATATTTTATTTAAAGAAAAGTAAGTAATATCATTCTCTTTATTTTTTTTCCTTTAAATTATTTACATAGAGATAAATAGAGGATATGTATGGTTATAAATATTAATTTAAAATATAAATTATTTTTTCATCATGGTAATTTATTTTTAATTTTTAGTGATTAAATAATTACCTTAAATGCGTATACAACACTAATATAGTACTTGTGAAAGCAGTGAAAAAATCAATAAAAACGATTTTAAAAACTCAAAGAATAATAACATTTGAGTGAGTTATAGTGTCCCATGAATTTATATAAAATTATAACATATTTTGAGAGTTTTAAATGATTATATTATAATTATTTTCCTATCAATATGTTTTAAAATTATAATTAAATGAATAATTCCAAAAATTGACATTAATGATATTTTATAATGTTTAATTTAATGATTTAAAATTAGAAAAAATCCTATGTTCGTCCAAGAGACTGTTAATTTTTTTAAAATATCAAACATGGTCTATTTATGGTCCAATTATCCTTTTAGAGTAACCTTTCTGACCCCTAAAGAGTAAAATCTTTAATAACATTGTTATAGAAAAAAAGGGATAACACGGGTTAAAAAGGATATAAGCATGAAAACATCAACTAAACATGTAAAAATTTAATTTTATGAGATTATTTTGACTAATACTTATCTTATCATGAAATATTATCAATTTTGATCCAATTTAACTTAAAAATTAATTTATATTAATTTAATACTTTAAGAAATTTCTAGAGTGACACCCCTATCTTATAAAAGTGAACCTATTCATCCCATTTTCTCATACATAAAGAACCATTTTTTCATCAAATACCTATAAAAATAAAATAATAACATCCATCCACATTTACTATAGTCCATGGTTTGATTATAAAACTATAATTGGGAATATTTTTGTCAAAAACTTAAGAGGATGTTTGAGGAAGAGGTATAGTTTTTTACCAAGCGTTTTTGTTTTGTTTCTTTTTCAAAAATATACAAATATTATTCAAGAATGATAAAATAATAACAAAATTATCTATTAATAATTATATTTTATTATATTAATTTCATAACCTATATCCATATCCTCTTTAATCAAATGGGAAATTAAATCATCGTTCGTGTGTCTGGCAGACTACCGTTTCAATAATCAATGTAATTTGTTTTCCATCACCTCTTATTACAGATGAATATAATGCTAGATTTAATTTACATATGTCATATTATTGAAATATTTATCTATATCAAAAGTTAATATATCATTTTATTTATAAACTTTCCAATCAATAAAAAATTGTATCGTCATTCTTATATACGTGTGTACTACCACCTCCAGAAGTGGTGTGATTCATATTTCATAACCACATAACATGGATAATATATATAAGTATATTTAAATAAAATACCTGGTATTTATGATATAATTTTTATTATGTAAAGGTAAAATAATACTTACCTTATTTCCATAATTATCTTCTAAAAATATAAAAGTTACTCATGAGTACATATGAACTACTGTCTTCATGATTGCAATGTAGTTCGTTTTTCATAACCATAAATCATGGTTGATTTTAAAATTATAATTCATATATAAGAATGATAATTATTTCATGAATATTATTATACTAATAATGGAATAATGAGATCTTTAACCATATTCTACCTACTAAAGTCATTTTGGAAATATGAGATAAATGTTATCAAAATGTCAAACATGAACTTAATTAATTAAGTAATTAATTACAACTGGGAAAAAGGAATAATAAAATCGAAAAAGTTTATTAATAAATTATATAATTAACATAATTTTATTATATAATAAGTTAAATAATGCATGTGATGATCTAGACTCAAGGTAATAGAAATTATTTTAAAAATCCTTATTTAAGGTTTGCCTTTTAGTTATTTTTCTTCCATGTCCATATTTCTTAAATTTTTTTTAAAGATTTATTTATATGGACATAAAAGTGTTATAAATGAAATTTTATATCTATTTTTAATTTCTTTAAAATGTTTTAAAAAATAATACTTGTACATATTTTGATATAAATTTTTTTGACAAAAAGACCTAAAAGAATATATTATTTTGACATATACAACGTCAATGGATTTTAACACCACCGAAACCATTATTTGATGTTTGGATTCCATTAAAATATTTCATTTTTGATTGAAATAAATCCCATATTTCCCATTTTTGGGTATTTCAATATTTAATATTGGTTAATAAAAAGGGTATTTAGATATCCAAAAGTGTTTTTCATATGTGTTTAAAAGAGTTTTAGGTGTTTTATGATGAAAAGGTGCAAGATTAAAATGTTTTATTCATGATATGGTCCTTGAATTTTTTTTTATGATAATGGGTTAGCCTTTTTCAACTTATAAGATGGGTTAAGACCCACTATAGCTCATTTTATGAAGGGTTGAGCCCCATTATAGCTCATAATTTGATGGGTTGAGCCCCATTATAGTGCATGATATGACATGTGATTCCCATTATAGTTTTCCAATGAGTTGGGTTTTGATTATGTTATTTGGATTAATTGGGAACAAGGTTCATTATGTTAAAGGAAAACTCCATTTTTGTTATAATGGTTTTAAAATGGACTAATGAGTTTATTTCTATTTTTTATAACCCTTAATAAGATTTATTTTCTTATCCCACATTTTATATTTATTTTTACTAGGTTTAAGGATGGGTGAGAATATTAAGATGTAAAGTTAAAAGTCATGAAGATTGTTCAGGAATAGAATGCATCTTTCTTTTAAAGGGTTTGTTTTATGAAAAAATAGACACTGATCAGAAGTTTTTTATTGATTTGTATGGGTTTATTATGTATGAGTTACGACCTAATTCTATTAAACTATAAACTATCAATATCATCGGTTATGTAAAAAAGAGAATTATATTCTGAAGTCCCTATAATAAGTAATAGTTAAGGATGGGTCCATATATTCACAATGAAAAAATAATAGATCTGATAAGAAGAGCATGAATAGGGTTAATGAATCACAACGAAAAACATATTTTCTTAAGACCATGAAAATGAATTCCCATTTGAAGATATCGAAGGATTTGAAGATATATACTTTAATAGGAATTTTACCAATTATGAATTTATTCTACAGGATATTAGCACCTTAAAATACAATATAGAGATATTACTATACCTTTGTTCCTGATATAATCCTAAACTAAATGGGGAAACATTTATATTAGATGTAAAAATCAAATAAATAAAAAATTCCATGTTGAAAATTTCAGTAAGGGTAATTCCAACAAAAATGGTCCTATAGTCACCAATCTCAAGAGCATGATCGGTCTTGGGGATGAGTGTTATGAATTTAGAAATATTCCATGGAGGAAAAAATATTTATTTGAAAAAATATTGTACAACCTTAATAAGATCAGTGCACCTGACATCCCAAAATATTTTGATGAATATGTTTTTATATCCATCCAAACTATGTGTGATTCATTATGAAAGGAAAAGAGATCATCCTCGATCTCATATTAAGTAGGAAGTTCTGTAAGGAAGGAATTATGCATGTTGGTTATTTATTGAGGAAGAACATCCATCGAGTCTATATTAACATGATCAAGATATTGGATTTTTAAAAAATAAAAAAAGTGATAAAATTGAGTATTTGAGATACTATCCTCATTATAAAGTGTCTATTACTTAATTAAACTAGAGGAAATTTGTTTTTTGGTATTTTTATTCGTATTAATTAGGTGGAAAGTTTATGAGTTCTAATCACTTTCTCTGATCCACCTCATGTGAATTTATTCTTTGAGTAAATTTTCTTTAGTATTCAAAATATTTTGAATATTTTTTATGGGATAATTTATTTATTCAAGGTATTATAAATATTTATTAATATTTTTTTGCAATTTCAATTTTATATTCATCATTTATGATGTCATCATCCAGGTGAGAAAACCTATTTTATCTCATCACTTAATAGAAAAATTCATAGATACAAGTTTCAATATAAATATTTGTAACAAATAATTTTTTAAATTTTATATCCCATTCTTGAAAAAAATGTTCCACTAATAATAAAATTTAATACATGAAAAATTAATTTTAAAAGGGATTGGAGATCTACTTTATCATAAAGAAGTTGATAAAAGAAGAGGTGAGTGATCAATGTGCTACCTGAGAAAATAATTGTAAGAATAACCATGTACCATATCATTCCAATTTATATTGACTAATGATTAATATATTTTTCTGTACTTATCATAGTTAATAGATATTTTTTTACAAGTTAAATCATCACCTTGTATGGAAATATTAGAGAAGGAATACTGATCGATGTGTTGAGAATTTACCTTATTGTCCTTCTGAATAATAGAAGTAGTCATTCCAAAATCAATTTTAAGAAAGTAGATTCTGGAATAGAACTCTCGAAACGTTAGTGGCCCAAAACATTAAATATATATATATATATATATATATATATTCACTCAAATAATTGTAATTATTTTAAACAAATTCATTCATATTCACTCCAACACACACAAGACATTCATGCAATTAAAATTAAAAGAAACCAAGAAAGAACAATTTGGTTATACATGGTTCGTATTGAAATTACTACATCCACAATAAAAATAGTGAAAAATTTCATTTAACCAATAAAAAAAGATTAAAACTTGTTACTAAATATTCATTTTTATTATTATAACCTATAATCACAATACACATCATCAAAAGTATCCATTCCCATCTATTTATAGATAGTGTCAATGGGTTATCCAGTTGCACCGACCTCTAATAAATGATGGATACTATATGTTCCACTATTTCTACTCTCATTATCTTATATCAATAATTATAAAAACCACCAACTTTGTTAAACTAGAAACCTACCAACAAAAAACTTAACATCCTACATCTTTTGGAATTACCAGCTGAAGTTCCAAAACAAGACCACGAGGTGATGAAAAAACATTAGAAGAACCACATTTTGAATTGATTTCCTTATAGACCACTCAATCTACACATAAAGACATCTAATAACTGATGTAGACTTCACAAAGTACCCATAATTACCCACTTAAGTACTACTTCACGATAAACCATGACATCACCTTCATTTTAGAAAAAATCTTCCCACATCCACTCCACACAATTATTCTCCATCTTCTTTCATTCACCAAAGTACGACTGAGGATTTATATTGCATTAGTATTTCTATACCCAAACTCTTAGTGAACATGAATATTAGATACCTTTGAAAATTAATGTAGTAAAAAAGTGATAACTTTCTAAGGTAGTAATTTAAGGACATATGTTAAAGGGATAGAATCCCCTTTGAGCTAATATGTTCTTGATGATAGTCAATTATGATTAGTTTTTTTCCATAAAAATGATATGTATTGATAACCATTGAGGATAAAAAGTGTCTTGATTATGAATGATTTTTTGAGGGTGTTCATTATATTTTCAGGATTTTTTAGGAATTATATCAACATAGTGTTAGTAAAAAAAGGGCTACCTGTCACATCGGGCAAGTCCAAAGGGCTTGAATCCACAACCAATGGGAGACAAGGGTGTGATGCCTACCACTGACCTATGTGATGTTATTGTTAGTATGAAATTAAATAAAATATATTAAAATAAATATTAATTTTATTTTAGGAACATATGTTTTATCATATAGAGAACCATGGGGATGAAAAGTGATTTGGCGATTAAGTGAATTTTAGAAGAAGATCAATATATTCTCAAGACCATTATATGATTAAGGTAAATAGAATCATATAGGATTTCATTATATAATTAAAGGCTGAATTATATTTTGGAATAATATATTATTTTATAGGGTATTTATATAAAACCATGTTATTTATGGAAACAATTATTTTATTTTTTTAATTATATGATTAGGGTATATGTGTTTTGGGTATATTAAATTATGAGTGACTAATGTGGATTAGAGATAAATGTTTAATTGATTTGAAAAGAAAATGTGTTCAAATCCATTTTTTGGATTTCAAACTTAGTGAGGAATATGTTGAATAATTTTGTGTTTAGTTAATTATCAAATGATCTAAGTTGAACATTGTGTGTCATTGTTGAGGCTTTGGAGATTAATATTGCAATTCTTCATATGAAGGTTTATTATTTTGGTGAATTATCTTATCTTGTGATAACCATTTTTAGTTTTGGTTAATCTCTAAATATGGGAGGAATATATTTATATCCTCTTGTGTATTATTTGATCCATTAGAAGTTAATTTTAGTGATTCAGGCATGAAAAATTCATCTTTAATACTCATCATTTGGAGAAAAAAAATGAAATTTTGGAAGAAATTTATTAAAGGATGAAATTATATTTGTCAAGTAAGTAAATTTCCTTATATGTATATTCTATAAATTAAATTAATTCATCAACTCTTAGGAAAAGGATCTAGACATAGAAATGACATTCTATTACATTTATTTCCAATGAATCGATGGTCTCTTCACCCATCACAGATTTATAGTTTTTTGATTGTTAACTTCTCTTGATCATGTTATCTATCACTATATATCAGTAATTGTGATTTATTTTTATCTTTCATGTTTATATTTTATATTACCACCAATTATTTATTACATGAAACCTAATTATGTGTTATTATAGATGACCTTCATACTTCCCTTTCTCTCTTATCAAGAGGAAATTTTATTACCCCTTTGTATGATGTGGGATTTCTAGAAGGGTATTTTGAAATGTGAAACCATTTATTACCATGATAAATTTTAAAATTTTTAGGATAAAATTTATTAAAGGGGGGATTCAATATATCTATATTTTAATAATAAATACTATGTCTAATATAATACAAGATATGATATGTCGATCTTAAATGAACAAAAAAAATTTATATTTAAATATAACTATTATAACCTAGCCATTGAATTAGAAGGTATGGATATGATTGAGTAAATTTATATGTATATATATACATATTTCTCTATAATAAAAATTTACCAATTAATTCTTAGTGAGTAATCACCCAATTGTTTGTAAAGTCATTTTATTCATCAAAAATATGTTTTTTTTCAATAATGGTTTTTATTGATTTTTGTGAGAAAATTTCATAATTATTTTATTGAACATTTAAAAATTTTAGTTTATAAAAAATATATTATATTTTAAATCATAATATAAAAATTATATAAAGGTGAAATTTTGATAATTTTATGAAAAATGTGATTTTTTAGTGAATAGTAAAAAATACAGTTTTTATTGAAAGATGTATTTTCATTAGAAGTATTAATAAAGTAAAATTATATTTTTAATTAGTTTTAAAATTTAATAATATTACATTAATTAAAAATAATAAAATTATTTTATTTTAAATTAATTTTATATTGATTCAGGTATAAAAAAATTTATACTTAAAAATTCATTTTTATGAAAATCCATTTTCATCGCATTTTACAAGCTATATTTTAAATAAAATTATTCAAATTATATGAATTTATTTTTTAATATGGTTTCCATATTTTTATTTAATAGGTCCAAATTTGTAATATAAGGCTATTTTAGTTTTTTCTCATTATGGATAGTAACCTTAGTAAATTCATATCACCTAGGTAAGGGTAAATATGGTAATTTAGTTTAAAAATAAAATTATAGGGATGAAAAAATTACCCTAACACTTGTATTAATTTTATTTTATGATTATATATCAACCATAATCATCCAAAATTAAAATATATGTCCTTTTGTTTCAATTGTTCCATGATTTGGACGATTATAATATTTTATTTAAATAAAAGTAAGTAAAATCATTCTCTTTATTTTTTTCATTAATTTTTTTACATAGAGATAAATAAAGGATATCTATGGTTAGAAATATTAATTTTAAATATAAATGATTTTTTCATCATGGTAATTTATTTTTAATTTTTAGTGTTTAAATAATTACCTTAAATTCATACACAACACTAATATAGTGCTTCTGAAAGCAGTGGAAAAATCAACAAAAATGATTTTAAAAACTCAATGAATAATATCATTTGAGTGAGTTATAGTGTCACATGATTTTATATAAAATTATAACATATTTATAGTGTTTTAAAGTGTTATATTCAAATTCATTTCCTATCAATAAGTTTTCAAATTATAATTAAATGAATAATTCGAAAAATTTACATTAATGATATTTTATAATGTTTTATTTAATGACTAAAAATTAATAAAAATCCTATGTTCATCCATGACAATGTTAAATTTTTTAAAATATCAACCATTGTCTATTTATTGTCCAATTATCCTTTTAGAGTAACCTTCTTAACCAATAAAGAGTAAAATCTTTAATACCATTGTAATAGTAAAATAGGGTTAACACGAGTTGAAAAGAATATAAGCATGAAAACATAAACTAATCTTGTAAAAATTTTATTTTATGAGATTATTTTGACTAGTAATCATCTTGTCATCAAATATTATCAATTTTGATCAATTTTAACGTAAAAATTAATTTATATTAATTTAATACTTTAAGAAATTCCAAGAGTGCCACCCCTATCTTATAAAAGGGAACATATTTTTCCCATTTACTCACACAAAAAAGAACCATTTTTTCATCCAATAGATATAAAAATAAAATAATAACATAAATAAACTTTTACTATACTCCATTGTTTGATCATAAAACTATAATTGGAAATATTTTGGTCAAAAACTTAAAAGGATGTCTATAGAAGAGGTATAGTTCTTTACCAATCATTTTTGTTTTGTTTCTCTTTCTAACTTATAAAAATATTATTCATCCATGATAAAATAATAAGACAATTATCTAATAATAATTTGATTTTATTATATTAATTTTATAACCTATATCCATATCCTCTTCAATCAAATTGGAAATGAAATAATCGTTCGTGTGTCTGGAAGACTGCCGATTCAATAACCGATGTAATTCATTTTACATCACCTCCTAATACAGCTAGATACAATGATATATTTAATTTACATATGTAATATTAATGAAATATTTAACTTTATCAAAATTTAATATATCATTTTATTTATTAACTTTCCATTAAATAAAAAATGGTATTGTCGTTCTTGCGTATGTGTGGACTACCACCTCCACGAAGTAGTGTGATTCATATTTCATAACCAAATCACATGGGTAATATATATATATTTATATTTAAATAAAATAAAAGGTATTTATGATATAATTATAATTATGTAAAGATAAAATAATACTTACCTTATTTTTATAATAATCTTTTAAAAATATAAAAGTTACTCATGAGTACATATGAACTACTGTCTTCGTGATTGTAACGTAGTTTGGTTTTCATAACTATAAATCATGGATGGTTTTAAAATTAAAATTGATATATAAGAATGATAATTATTTCATGAATATTATTCTATTGATAATGGAATAATGAAATATTAAACCATGGTCTACCTACTGAAGTCATTTTGGACATATGAGCCGAATATTATCAAAATGTCAAACATGAACTTAATTAAATAAGTAATTAATTATAAAATGGAAAAGTAATAATAAAAGTAAAAAAGGTTATTAATAAATTCAATAATTAACATAAGTTTATTATTTTATAAGTTAAATAATGTATGTGATGATCCAGACTCAAGGTAATAGACTTTATTTTAGAAATCCTCATTTAGGGTTTTCCTTTTAGTTATTTTTCTTCCATGTCTATATTTCTTAAAATTATTTTAATGATTTATTTATATGGACATAAAATATTTATAACGGAAATTTTAATTATATTTTTAATTTCACTAAAAGGTTTTAAAAAATAATACTTGTACATGTTTTTATACAAAACATTTTGACAAAAAGACCTAAAGGAATGTATTATTTTGAGGTACATGACGTCAATGAATTTAACCACCACCAAAACCATTATTTGTTTTTTGGATTCCTTTAAAAGATTTCATTTTTTACTTAAATAAAGTCCATATTTCCCATTTTCTGGGTATTTCATAGTATTGGTTAAAAAAGGTTATTTTAATATCCAAAAGTGTTTTTCATATGAGTTTAAAATAGTTTTTAAGTGTTTTATGATGAAAGGGTGAAAGATTAAAATGTTTTATTGAAGATATAGTCCTTGAACATTTTTTATGATAATGGGTGAGCCTGATTCAACTTATAAGATTGGTTAAACCCCATTATAGCTCATTTTATGAAGTTTTGAGCCCCATTATAGCTCATAATTTGATGGGTTGAGCCCCATTATGGTGCATGATATGACATGTGATTCCCATTATACTTTTCCAATGAGTTGGGTATTGATTTTGTTATATTCATAATTATATTGGAAGTTGGAAATATGGTTATTCGAAATGTAAGGGTTGTGTAAGGGTTATATGAAGATGATATGACAAGGAATCTATATGATTTTTCAATATTTTTTTATGAGTTTTCATGGAAATCATTTGATTTAAAATGGGTAGGCAATGATTATTCCATTTTGAGTAAAAAAGTGTGTTTTTAAGAAAATATTTTTCATCACTCTCATGATTTTTAAGAAACTATCATGATTATGATTTTTCTATTATGTTTTCTTAAATGTATTTTATGAAAAAATTTGGGGCAAATAAACTATTTTTGTTTGTAATTAAAGGATTAATTGGGATAAAGATTCATTATCATAAAGGAAAACACCCTTTTTGTTATCATGGTTTTAAAATGGACTAATGTGTTTATTTCTTATTTTTATAACCCTTGCTCAGATTTATTTTCTCATTCCACATTTCATATTGATTTTCACAGGGTTTAAGGATGAGTGAGAACATTAAGAAGTAAAGTTAAAAGTCATGAAGATTTTTTAGGAATAGAAAGAAAGTTTCCTTTAAAGGGTTTGTTTTATGAAAAAATAGACACTGACCAGAAGTTTTTAATTGATATATATGATTTTATTATATATGATTCATGACCTAATTCTATTAATCTCAAAACTGTTAATATCCATGATTATGTAAAAAAGAGAATTATATTCTAAAGTCACTATAATATGTAATAGTTTAGGATGGGTCAATATATTTAAAATGAGAAAATTATAGATCTAATAAAAAGATCATGAATAAGGTTAATGAATCACAATGAAAACCATATTTTCCTAATACCTTTAAAATTAATTCCCATTCGAAGATATCTAAGGATTTGGAGATATAATCTCTAATAGAAATTTTACCAATTTTTAATTTCCTATAAAGGATATTAACAACTTAAAATAAAACATAGAGATATTACTAGATCTTTGTTCCTGATATAATCTTAAACCAGTTTAGGGACACAATTATATTAGATGTAAAACTCAAATGAATAAAAAATACCTAGTTGAAAATTTTAAGAAGGGTAATTCCAAAAAAATGGTTATATAGTCACCAATTTCAAGAGAATGATTAGTCTTAGTGATGAGTGTGATGAATTTAGAATTATTCCATAGAAGAAAAAATATTTATTTGAAAAACTATTCTACAACCTTAATAAGATCAGTGCACCTAACATCCCATAATATTTTGAGGAATATGTTTATATATCCATCCAAACTATATGTGATTCATTATTAAAGTAAAAGAGAGCATTCTTGATCTCATATTCAGTAGGAAGTTCTGTAAGTAAGGAATTATTCATGTTGGTTATAGATTGAGGAAGAATATCCATCGAGTCTATATTAACATGATCCTGATATGGGATATTTAAAAAATAAAAAAAGTGATAAAATAGAGAATTTGATATATTTTCCTCACTATAAAGGGTATATTAATTAATTAAAATAGAGGAAATGTGATTTTTGGTATTTTTATTCTTATTCATTAGGTGAAAAGTTTATGAGTTTTAATCACTTTCTATGATCCACCTCATGTCAATTTATTCTTTGAGAAAATTTTCTTTAGTATTAAAAATCATTTGAATATTTTTTATGGGAAAATTTATTTATTCAAGGTATTATAAAGATTTATTGATCTTTTTTTGCAATATGATTGCTTATATTCATTATTTCTGATGTACTTATCCAGGTGAGAAAACCTATTTTATCTCATAAATTAATATAAAACTTCATAGATACAAGTTTCTATCTAAATATTTGTAACACGTTTCTTTCAAATTTTATATCCCATTCTTGGAAAACAAAGTTCCTCTAATAATCAAATTTAATATATGAATAAATAAATTTAAAAGGGATAGGAGATCTCCTTTCTCATAAACAAATTTATAAAATAATAGGTGAGTGATCAATGTGCTACCTGGGAAAATAATTGTAAGAATAACTAAGTCCCATATCAATCCAATTTATATGGGCTAATGACTAATATATTTTTCTATACTTATCACAATTAATACAGATTATTTTACAAGTTAAATAATCACCTTGTAGGTAAATATAAGAGATGGAATACTGATTGATGTGTTGAGAATTTTCCTTATTGTCCTTCTAAATACTAGAAGTAGTCATTCCAAAATCACTTTAATGGAAGTAGATTTTTGAATGGAACTATAAAAATATTAGTGGCCCAAAACATGGAATATATATATATATATGTTTACTCAAATAATTTTAATGATTTGAAACAAATTCATCCATATTCACTCAAAAAAATATAAGACATTCATGTAATGAAAATTAAAAGAAACTAAGAAAGAAAAATTTGGTTCTACATGGTTCATATTGAAATTACTACATCCACGAGAGAAACAGTGAAAAATTTCATTTAATCAAATGGAAAAGATTTAAACTTGTGACTAACTAGCCATTTTTATCATTATAACCTATAATCACATTACACATCATCAAAATTATCCCTTCCCTTCTATTTATATATAGTTGAAATGGGTTATCCAGTTGCACCGACCTCTAATAAATGAGGGATCCAATATGTTACACTATTTCTACTCTCATTATATTATATCAATAATTATAAAAACCACCACGTTTGGTAAACAAAAAACCTACAAAAAAACTTAACATCCTACATCTTTTGGAAATACTAACCGAACTTCCAAAACAAGACCACCAGGTGATGAAAAAAAATTAGAAGAACATCATTTTTAATTGATTTCCTTATGGAACCACTAAATCTATAAAAAATGACATCGAATAACTAATTTAGACTTCAAAAAGTACCCAAAATCACCCACTTAAATACTACTTCTTGGGAAACCATGACATCACCTTCATTTTAGAAAAAATATTCCCACTTCCACTGCACACATTTATTCTCCATCTTCTTTCATTCACCAAAGTACAAATGAGGATTTATATTGCACCATTATTTCTATACCCAAAATCTTAGTGAAAATTTCCATTATATTCTATTTCCTAGATCCCATATATAACTTCAACTATATATCATCCAAAATCATCTAGATGTAATGGTATTTTAGTTCATTATGTTTAGTTCTTGAATTAAACACTAGATTCTTATTCAAATGGATTTCACTGTGATTATTATAGTAGAAAAAACATTCCTTATAATGGTATCCATGTTATTTAGTGAGATCCCCAACCACACCATCTCCTTTCTAGATTCTTTAGAAAAAACATACTTAACATATATTGTGGAAAGGGTAATAATCAGTTAACTTAGAGGAAGAACTGATTGTGGTTCCACTAAAAATTAAAAAAACTTCAAGTTGTGATTTTTTTGAGAATCATAATCTTCCCCAATGTTTTCATCGACATACCTGAGTAATGGATCATCATCTCCAAAATAAAGGGTTCTACATTTTATTCCTTTGAGGTACCGAATAATCCACTTTATATCTTCCCATTGATCTTTCCATAGATTTTCCAAGAACAAGATGACTACTCCCACTACATGATAAATATACGAAAAAGTACACACTATAAATTAAATCAAACTTTAGAATATTGAGGCATTAATAAATTTGTTCAGGTGATTTATTCTTCTTCATTTCATGGTGCCCATTGTTTGTTCAGTTTTTTGTGCCTAGTGAGAGGAGTTGAAACTGTGTTACATCCACTCATTTTGAATCTCTCAAAATATTCTATATGTAATATTTTTATAATAAAACAAATATATTTGTGTGATTATCATGTTCAATCATTATTCAAAAGATATTATTCACTTCACCAAGATATTTCATTTAAAAATTTCTAGATAAATCCTCTTCAAATTTCTAAATCATTTAAGAATTCAAAACCACAAACAATATATTATCAATGTATAAGAGTAATAAAATGAAGTAATTTTAATTTAAATCCTTTGAGTAACATTAATGATAAGAGTTAACTCCTTAAAAACATTTATCTTTAATTAAAGAATCATAATTTTAGTTCTAAAACCTTGGTTATTGTTTCAAACCATAAATACCCCTTTTTTATCTTTACACTAATCCTTGATCCCATTTTCCCACAAAACTAACCGGTTTCTTTATATAAATTTATTATGATAAAACCTCATGAAGAAAATCCATTTTAATATCTATTTTATTAAGGTAAAAACTTAGGGAAAAAACCACAATAATAATAGTTTCAATGTTAGTATGTTTAAATACTTGGTAAAATATTTTAGAGAAGTCAATAAATTATTTTTAAGGAAAAATTTTCACAACCAACCTCACATTATACATTTTCCTTCCACAAGATTCTTCTTCTAATTGGAGTACTGACTATTCTAAAGCGTTTTCTTCCCTTATGGTAAACAAATTATATCTTGAGTTTTATTTACAAATAGTGAAAACAAATCCTCATGAATTGACAAATAATTCTTTTATAATCACCTAATTTATATTCTTATTTTGGACTTTTTAGTTCTACAAAATATGTTAAAAGTAATAACCAAGGTCAACTCCATAACTCTTCACTAACCATCTGACCATCAATGTTATCTAGAAAATAAACAATTATTCATCTTCTTTTAAAACTATAATTTCCAAAACTCAACCTTTATAAACTCTAGATTGAGCTTCATCAATTAATGATATTTTATGTATGTATTATATTGGATGGAATTCTAAAACTTCTTCATAACTCTTTGAAATTTACCTAGAACATGAGAACTTATGATAGACTTAGAGACATCATAAAATTTTGAAAAAAATATTATGAAACCTTCACTCATATCAACATTAATTGAAGTTGAATAAAAATCTTAAACCTCATATAACTTTGAATTTTGACCTTTACATAGGATTTACTCATTTAATAGAACATTATAACTTCTAAAAACTCTCCTCTTATCATAATCCCAAAGACCAAAATCAAAGTCTCCATATCCATTAACTATGAAAAATCATGTCTGATATTTTTAATTTAAGATTATTTATTCCTTTTTAATGCATATGAACATTGAATAAAATTCTAAAATCATTGAGGTGATAAAAATTTGAAATCTTTCCAAACTAGAGTTCTTATGAAAATTTCAATCTTACTGGTGATGATATAATTTTTTTGATTAATTATATTGTTTTTCCCACTACTTCCATACCAAAATACTTAGGCATACCAAAATATAAAAACACAAATCTTGTTTTATCCATCAATGTTTGATTTATTCTATAAGATACACCATTTTGTTTAGGTTTTTATAGAAAAAGCTTATAATTTTTAATCCCTATATGCCTATAATAATTCTGAAAACGTTTTCCAGTAAAATCATCATAATTATCTAGCCTTATACATTTCAATTTACTTTAAGATTCTATTTCCACCATAGCCATCCATTGAATAAATATTATAAACACTTGTATTTTATGTTTTAAAATGTATACCCATACTCATATTTTGGAATCATAAATGAAGGTCACAAAATACCTTTCTCTTCTATGATAATAAACTTTAGTAGGTCCCCAAAGATTTGTACATACTAAATTTAGCTTCTAGATTTTTAGTGTTATACCATACATATTGAATGACACATTACACTAAATCATGTGTATACAAATATTTCAACTTATGAAGTCTTAATTATCTAGGTACATGAAGACTTTATCTTCAATAATCTTTATAATTTTATCATCGAGGATCTTAAAGTGATTATTCCAATGTTTTTAAATATCAGAAGATGGATTTCCATCAAGTGTAACTATTATTTCCCTACTATTTAGATACAATGTCCCAAACTTTACACATCTAGCTATGAAAAGATACCCTTGATAAAATTTCCATACTCCTTCCATAAAAAATGGTTATGAAACCTACTTCATCCAGTAAACTAAATGAAATCCAGTTATTCTTGATACCTGGAACATTCTTCACTTCCTTTGGTATAAGGAAAATTACATTTTTAATTGAACTTTCACTTATATCTTCCACACATTGTCAAGAGATTTATCAACATCAAGATTTATTCAACCATAATTTCTAGATACATAATTTGACATGCATGCATTTTCACCTATGGAATGGAAAGAAGCTCTAAAATCTATGATCCAAGATTCCAATTGAGTAGAAAAACATAAAATTATATTTATACTAATATCTACTAATGAAATAATATTTCCGGATATAGTCCTTCAACATGTTTTCCTCATGTTATGTTTATATTTCTTTTAGTTACCTTTCTTTCTATAATGGAAACAAATAGCCCCGGTCCAAGAAGACGTCCTCTAATCATTTCCATTGATTTCCTTTTAAATTTATTTTGATTCTTCCAATGATGTGTGTGTCCACTTATTTATGTATTAAATACATCATTGAATAAGATAAACTCTATCTCCATAGGAGATCCTCATTGAGAATCTTGTTTTAAACATCAGTGATCACTTAGCCTTTATTTCTACTTGAGATACTCACACCTATCACCATAGCTTCCAATTATTCTATTAGAGAAGACAACAAAAAAAATTCCCCAACATCATCCATGAATATAACCATAATAGACTCAAGTTGGATCAAGATCAAGATAAATTCATTCACATGATCCAATGTAGATTCTCCTTCTGATAACCTGAGGTTGAATAACCTCTACATCAAGAACACATTATTTGTAGTTGTAGGTTTATTATACATATTTTCAAGTGTTTCTATCAACTATACTATATTACTCTTCTCATTAATGTACAAAGACACATTATAGATTAATTACATTCATATCACACCAAGTTCCTCCTTATAACAACCCTTTGATTCCACTTTTTGATAATTCCCCCATTGTCCATCATAATAATAAAATCAATAAATCATAAATCACTTTGGTGGAAGCATATCTTAAGAAGTAACTCTTAGAACATTTGCTCCGTATAACATGGATGAAATATATATATTCACCCAAATCATTGTACTAAGTCAAAATAACTTTAGACATGTTCACTCCAAAACATATAATACATTCATGTAATGAAAAATAAAATAAAACAAGAAAGGACACTTTGGTTTTATGTTGTTAAGACTAAAATTACTATATCTACAATAGAAAAAAATAGTATTTTATTTAACCAAGAAAAATATTACAACTTAGGACTAATGAAAAACAAGGATCACTATAACTTGTAATTTCAACACACATCAATGAAGGTGACCACACTTTCCTATTTATTTATAGTTTCAAAAAATGATCTGATTGAAGAGACCTATGAGAAACCTACCAATAGAAAAATAAAATTCTTCCATATTCTATAATTACATGATGAAATTATGGAACAAGACCACCTGGAACTAAAAATCATCGTAAAAGCTTCATTTTGAACCTACCTCCCTCTAAACCACTCCTAAAATTACTACATCGAACAACCGAAGAATACTTCATACAACACCCAAAAAATGATCCTCTAGAAGTAATTAGAGTTCACTATAACAAAATTAGCTACCCTATTTTCATTATCATTTAGAATAGAGTTAAAATATCCCAATATAAACCAATTTAAGGGGGGATGATGAGAGAGGGAGGAGTGTCCCCCCATAAAAGTATTCAAATAGTGTAAATATTAGAAGAATAGACCAAAGAAACAAAACATTCATGACCATACTTGAATAAGAGGATAAAAATATGTTTTTATGCCAATGTAGCACCTTATCATTCAAGACAGATCTTTAGAGAGTCCATAAAAAATCAACTACAACAGATCTAGGGTTATAAGAAATAAAATCATATCCTAGAGATGAGAAACTAAATATTTATAAACTTTCAAATTAAACCATAGGATCAACAAAACTAATCATGTTTGGGATATACATCTATATAAAATGCCTAAAGGCCCCATAGGTATTAGAGTTATTAATACCTTCAAAATTACAGAAGATAGACTTCATTTAGGAAGAGGAATTCCCTTTTATAGGGATTTTCTATGTGGTCTTCCCAAAATTCATTTAGATATGAAGGTTTCAGTTATAGATCCATACTTCATCTCATCCAGTTAAATATCCTCAACCTATATTCCACTACCAGAGACATTTTTTTAGAGAATTGAATGTGTTTTTAGTAGCAACCATGGAGCTTTCCTTGGGGGTGATATGCTTAGATCCTCTGCTTATAGAAACATATGTAAATAAAGCCTCCTTATATCTAGGTATAGTATCATCCATTAGGGTATTATGAGGAGGCATTAAAATTGCCTTCTCCATATATTCTTGTTTTGGGGGTGATGCCCGAGATAACAATCACTACTGGAATTAGGGAATTTCATGTGACAAGAGTCATTATAATTACATTCCTAATCAATAGTGGTATTAGGGGAATGATCATTCTCTTTCCATATACCTTTGGAGGTAAGACTTACCTACCACCTACCTATATCTTTTAAAGGCGAAATATCATGATTTGAAATAGTAATGTTTTGTGGAATATATATATATTTTTTTATTATTTTGATGAAAATATTTTTTTCTTAAATATTTTGTATGATTTTAGTCTTTGTTTTCAATTTCATTAAGATTATATTTACAGTTTATATTTAAAATGATTTCAAATTCTTTTAATTGAACCATTATAAAACTTACTAAGTTTCAAGTAGGTAGCTTTGAAAGATTAAAAAATACAAACGATCTATAAAATATAAATAAAACATTAAACATAGGCTAAAAATATAAACAACAGTGTAAAATAAAAATAATTTAATAAATATAGTAAATCAAAATTAATTTACATGACATAAGCATTGTTGATTAAAATCATAACATTTACACTTTAGAAAATTTATGTGCATAATTATTATTAATTATTAAATCATTAGTTACATTATTAATTTAATTATTATAAATATTTAATAATATAATTAATATTTAATAATAGGGCCATTAATAATATTTGAATAGAATAAAATAATTAATAAATATTAATATCATAATTAATTATAAATTATTTATATAATTGACAACGATTAATAATATTTGAAATGAGGTTTATTTCCTTAATATATGGGTTTGAACCATACTTTATAATAATTAATAATGTAATATATAATAACTAAAAATATTAATATCAAGAAAATACACTCATCTCCAGGTTTCATTCTAGGAAGTACACACAATCCTCCCCTCATCCAAACCACCTGCACCAACACAGGTTGTAAATAATTACTAATTTAAAATATAATAATAAATTTTATGTTTTAAAAAACATTGTTCTTTAGAATTTAATTTTTTTGTGTTATATTATTTATATGAAATTATTTTTAATCTTAATTATTTTTATGTTCATTTGCAATGTTTGAAATTTGATATAGATTGAATTTGTATTTAAAACTATATAACCTTTCAAAGTCACTTACTTGAAAATTTATTATGTTTAAAGTAGGTGACTTCAACATCTTATAAAATATAATGTATAGATAGACTCTAAATGAAATTTAAAACATTTATTGAACACATAAAGAATAATTGAGAAAAATAATTATATTAAAATAGTAAATGAAAAAATAATTTAAACAATTCATAATAATGTTTTTTTAAAACATACCATTTATACTTATTTTTTTCAAT
This sequence comes from Viscum album, assembly GCA_963277665.1. Lineage (NCBI taxonomy): Eukaryota > Viridiplantae > Streptophyta > Magnoliopsida > Santalales > Viscaceae > Viscum > Viscum album. The sequence continues at coordinate 498,786 of CAUJRU010000110.1, forward strand.
GAGATGTTTTTCACAGAATGATTATTTATAAATATATTCTAAATTAAATATAGGACATACACTTAAAATATATAAATTAACTGAAAAAACATGTTCATAAAAATAAAAAGTTTAAAATGATAAGTATTAATAATAATATATGGAATAATATAATATAATATAATATAATATAATAAAATATAATTAATAATTAATAATATTTTCTCTTTAATAATAATTGTAATAGTAATTATTAGTTATATTATTATTATTATTATTAAATTCCTAATAAATAAAGTCTTGATAAAATAATTTTATATAAATAATTTCAAAATAAATAATAATACATTAACATAATAATTAATAATATTACTAAATTCATCATTAATAATGTCATAATAATTTATATATTAATTTTATAAAGTCATAGTAATTAATATATGATTTAATAAAATCATAATTAAAATACATACTAAACACATAAACATAAAAACAATATTTGAAAATAAAGTATTATGATAATGAAAAATATTAATAACTATTATTATTAAAGGTAAAAAGAATTGAAAATGACCAAACAACACATACACCTAAACACCATAGTGGGTCAAGCCTCATACCACCCTATAAGGAATGAAAAACAATCGTTAGACCTATTTTATTACATATAATATCCTGAAGGCCCATTGAATCGAAGTTCATTACATGGCCTAAAGGCCTAGTGGCCTGAAGTCCCAATATGTGTCCCAAAGGCCAATTGGAGTGGCTTGCATCTTGTTGTGACACCAGTTGAATTTCAAATCATCCCCTACTAGAAGTCATTGAACTGCATCCCCGATGTGAATTATACATCACCCCCTCCAAGAATCGATGCACTATACTCCCTTCCGACCCACCATGGTAAATAACCCCTCCAATTAAAGAAATTATGTGGGTAGAGGCTACGATTTTAGGTGTCAACACACTCATATTTCTTTTGAGATACCTACTCATGGATACCTTTTGTGGAACCCTCCTATGTCGCCAGCCTATTGTGCCACATAATTTGACTAGCCCCGCTACTTGATAAACACTGGTAGGACAATCATTTGTCTTACATAAAAAAACCATGATGACATGTGGCTAGTTGATAGGTACCAGTGCACCTATCCCTATTTCTAGTCCACTCACATGATGAAATCTACGTGTCTCCGTTTTCACAACCTACTTATTATTTCAAGATTTTTTTTGTCCCACCATGTAATATGTTGCCCACAAATGGTGGCTCAAAGGCCCTATGGCCCAAAGGGAATGATGAACCGGAGTCCCTATGGCATGTAGGCATAATACTATGGCCTAGAAGACTAGACAAGGTTAATAGTTTTTCTGTTATAGTAACGAGATAGTGACGACTATAGTAACTCAAAAATACCCCTACCCATTCTTGAACCCGAGCCTCTCAATGTAAGATTATGAGGGGTTACCACTCAGCTTCACCGCAACCGCATATTAATTATTAGTAAATATAATATTAATTAAAAAATAATTTATTCATGTAACTATTATTTAATAATAATAATAATTAATAATATTAGTACTACATTTTGGTTCAAAATAAAAAATAAAAAGTTCATTATTTTAATAAATAAATCAAAAAGAAAATATTTTTTTATTAATTAATATTTAAGGAATTGAAGGTTAAAATAAATGAAACAACACACAATTTTGGTTTAGAAAGGACATATCACCCCTCACTAAGGGTTTCCCAACTCCAAAGTTATCACATTACAATTTTAATAGCCCAAAGGATCACCATTTGGTGGCCCAAAGGCCCCTTCAAATTGTTCTTGCATCACCACTTATGTTAGCACTACCTGGGTCGCACCCCTAAAAATGTCACCGTCTGTGTCATTAGCCAAAAATAGACCTAAAAATACCCCAAAAAGAGACTTTCAGGATTTTAAACCTAATCATATATTGAATTACGAGGTTACTTAACCATTTAGGCAAGCCTCCAATAACAAAATTTTCTATTATCGAGTCCGCTCGACCCAACCTTGGTATCATATATATAATAAAAAATATATATATTATTATTAATAAAACTATTATTATTTTTACCTAAAATAATAACAATATAATTAATAATAGTAATAATAATTATTATTATAAAAATAATAATATTCTCCTAAAATACATTAGTTGAAAATATTTTTTTTGTAAATATAGGGAACAAAAAATAATTTACATGACATAAAAAATTATTATTTAATAACACAACAATAATCGTTTAAAAAATTTATGAACTTAATTATTATTAAGTACTACACTATTAATTACATTTTTATTAAGTAAAAATAAATAAATAAATATTTATTTTTCATTACATTTTAAAAATATTATTTATTTTATTATTAATCATTAATAATTTCATTATTAACCACCTTATAAATTACAATGGTATTATCGATTATTATTATATTTTAATTATTAAATTATGATTTATTATTAATTATATTTTTATTATTTAAATTTTCAATTACTATATCGATTATTATTACTATTAATTAAATTTTTAATTATTACTAAATATTTTTAAATATAAATTTAATTATATTATTAATTATCTTATTAATATTTATTATCAGTAATTATAAGTAATTATGTTTTCACTTTTAATGTTCTTATGAAGTAGAACTATGAGAAATAATGAAGTTAATAAAATATGATGTCCAATATGGATTGAAGTTCTTATGGATCAAATTTCACTCGAAAATTACTATAGAGGCTTTGATGAATAAATTTGTAAGTGTTCCATGTGAAATATTACCTTCTTGGGTTGAATGCTTGAATTCCTTTGAAGATCACCTTCTGTATCTAACACATGCCTATAGGGAGGTTAATAAGGTGACATCTATGCTTTTGAAAAATGTGGTTGTGGAAATGAGCTCAGTGTGGTCCTTTGTGACCCCGCCTTTTTTTTCCACCCTTAGTGGACTTTGACATGAGGGGGGAATTACACAACTACCTTTTTAATCCTTCTTTGTAATACTCCGATTTTACTTTTTATTATACTTTTAGGGGATTATGCATGCTTAGTTCAAAACCTTTTTGAATAATTAAATAGATTATTTATTAAATCATTTAAAATTTTTTTATATTAATTATAGTTTTAGCAACATTAATGAAAATATTATTAATCATTATTATGACTATATTTTTTTATTTTGGGGTTAAATCCTCTTTTATTATGGAGTATACATCTTTATATCTATGTAGAGGTAGACCCATTAGATAGCTTGGAGGACCAAGGACAAGTGACTCATGAACATAGCTTGAAGGTCTAGTGCAACGTTAGGAATGCATCATCCTGTATGCATCACTAGGCCAGTGTCACGTTTGGGCCACCACCTACCTGCATCATGTCTGCTTCACCGCCTACACCATTAATCTACTAAGGGGATTGCCAGGATTCGAACCCTGGTCTTATGGATGTAGAATTATGGGTTTTACCACTTAGGCTCCACCCCAAATGCAAAAATTGTGTATGGGTAATTCTCGACTCCCAACAGGGGGCCCAACCAAGCCATGAGCATGCCACACATTCTCCAGTTAGGAAATGAATTTGAATCACCCCTGCCTAATACGCATAGTGTCCGAGTCTGGCTGGACTCAAACCTGTGCCCGTTCCCATAGAGAGTGATTTGTACAACCAGCAGGTACTACTTGACTAACAACTTATGGAAACAATATGATAATGGGTGATTCTCGACTCCTAGAAGGGGCCGCTGACCAAGCCCAGAGCACACTGCACGTTCCCCAGCTAGGCAACCACTTTGAATCACCCTGTGCATAATACACACAGTGTATGAGTCTGGAAGGACTCGATCCTACTCTAGTTCATTACTATTTATTATATTATAAAATAATAATTAATTATTAAAAATGTGTTGTGATTAATAATTTATTATCATTAATATGTTATCATAAATAATATATTATTCATTTAATGCTAAAAAAGAGGTGCCTACATCCAACGTCGAAAATCTAGAAAAGTATTCAAATATCACACCCTTATAAAATGAGGGCTTGGGTGATATTTTATATAATATTTTCATAATATTATAATTAAAGTAATACCTAATATAAAAGTAGTGAAATAATATTTTATTATTTAATTTTTTTTTATATATATTTTAAAAAAAATAAAAAAATAGAAAAATTAATGACATGAACAAGTCCTTGACTCTTCCTAAGATCCCAACAAATGAAATGAACCCATATGTACATGGCCAACTTAGAAAAATCAGTATTGGTCACTAGCCACACACCATTCTACAACAACACCTACAAGCCCTCAGTGAGCCCTTTTAAATTCTCCCAGCATGATCCAACATGCACAACCCACCTATATCTATTCAGAGTGACCCAAGTTGTGGATAAGAAAACCTCTCTACCTGAAACTGGTAAAAATACATGTATCAAGGTATAGTGACATCATAATTCAATTGAGTAACAAGCAAAATTTATTTCCCTATCTTTTAAAATGAGCCAATAACATGAAGATCCTCCTTGATATTACGAACCACCAGTGGAAGTGCAATGAGATATTTTCATGTACCCCTCTCCAAATAAATACTATAATAGCCTAACTTGTTCTATACTTCAAATGATTTTCCCACTGGTGTGAGTATAATTATGAAATAAAACAAAGTAAAAATTTTGGAAATAAATGAAACTAGATATAACATCGGAAACCCCTAAATAATGGGGAAAAAACCCATGGAAAAATAATATGATCTCCCTATGGAGAAAAGTGATTATACACTCCCTCAAAAATTATAAAGAGAATATTGATCATAATTATCTCTTTTGAATATATGGGGAAATAAACTCACAAAACACAACACAAATATTTATGGGATAAGATGTTCAACAGAATCTAATGATGAAATTGTTGGAAAGAACACTTTGTATAGGCTACCTTTCACCCTTGATCCTCCCTTTCTATAAAATAATAGTTGGGGTACCACCTTCACCAACCACATCTTCTACCGTTAAGAAAAGAAGGGGACACCATCATCCTTAATAAATAATCCTTACATTTCTCTTAAATGGAGATTTATTGAGAACGCATAATATATCCACACGTCCTTTCTATCCATCTAACCATGATACCCACATATACTGTATGGAGGCTTGAAGATTTTCACCATGCGAACATATCAGAGTCCATATCCTACATTAGGAAACTACCACATTTTATTTAGTTTGATTTTTTTTCATATCCAAACCTCTTTCCTCCATCGCATATCGAACAAAGTGATACTATAACCCAAATTTCTTCATCCTAGAATGAAAATACTGGTTCCTTATAATGCACATGGATATCTAAATATCAAAAAATAATGGAACACACTACTTTATATGTCCAAGATTCTGTAATAACCCTCTCATCCAAATAGAATGTTTTCAGTACTTTCTAGTTTCCATGTACTCTACCTCTGCTGTTGATAAAGACACAACTGACTATAACATTAAAATCCATCTCACAACTCCTCCTAGAAGAGTAAAAACAGCACTAGCAGTGGATTTACTCTGGTCATAATTTTCTAAAAATACATATCAATATATCCTCTAATTGTAAAATATTATCCTATATAACATAATATATCATTTAATGTCTCCTTGATGTATCTCATGATTTAATTCACTATTCTCTAATGATCACATACTGGATTCTCCATGTACCTACTAATCACTTCCAATGGATGTGTAATGTCTAGTCTAATATAAACCATAGAAAACATCAGACTCCCCACTTCTGATGCATATGATAATCAAGACATCTCTACACTCTCTAATTCAATGATAAGACACATCACATAGAATAACTTGAAATTAAAAGTAATTGGGGAAGATATTAGATTACATAATTGCATGTTGAATCATTTCAAGACTTTTCATGAGTAATTGTTCTATGATAGAAAAATATCACCACTGTTTTTGTCTTGGTAAATATAAATCCCAAAAATATTATTTTCTAGTCCCATGTCCTTCATATCAAACTCTCTATACAACTATTACTTCATCTACTAGATCTGATATTTTTTTCCTACAACCAACATGACATCCACATACAATAGAAGGATTCAGAAATCATTACCATTTGAACCCCTAAAATATGCATAAGGATCTAAATGAATTTTTTGTATCTAATGCTCATGATATAAGAAGAATATATCTTAGAAGAAAACGTCAACACCTTCTTGAGACTTTATAGAATATTTTTAACCTACAAAAAAGTTCTCGTATCCTTTTTCAAAAAATCATTACGATTGGAGCATATTAATTTTTTCATCAAGATTACTGTAGAAAAAAGTAGTCTTTACATCTAGCTACACTAGATACAAATTGTATATAGCACACATCAATAGAACTATCCAAATAGTCATAATTCTAATAACAGTAGAAAATATTTCATTGAAATTAATACCTTACTTATAAGTACATCCTTTGACTACTAGTCTTGCATGATATCTTCCCACCTATTACCTTCTATCCTACTTGATATTAAATACCCATTTGTTACTGATATCTTTCCTTCCATGAGGTAATGGAACAAGATCCAAAGTATTCTTATTATACAGGGCTTCAAATTCATCCTATATTTCCACCATACATAAGGAAAAATCTAGACTATAGGTCTCCTCCAAAAAATAATATGGCTCTCTATCACATTTCAATATGCAGTATGCAATATTTCTCTCAGTGACACAGTCTGAGTTCCATACTAGTGCTCATTTCTTCCGAGTTGACTGTTGTGGTCCTAACTCAATCAGTACTTGATCATCATGCTATGGTAATTCCTTAGAGGAAACTGGTTCTTCCTTATATATTTTTTCCACCTCAACTATTGTAGTCTTTTCATTCTTTTCTTCCACGTCTCTCTCAATTTTTATTTTCACCTTGTATTATGTAAAAATAACATCACTACTAATGATGATTTTGTGTGCATTCGGGTCCCAAAAATTACACCCCTTTAGATGATTAGAATACCCCAAGATGATATATTTTGTGGATCTCAAATCCAACTTTGATCCTTCCTATTGATTATTAAATGAATATACAAGACTTCCAAAAGTATGTAACAATGAATAGGCTATAGGTTTACTACAACACACCTTTATTGGTACCTTCAGATCAATCACTATTGAACTATATCAGTTGATCATATAAAATATTATTATCCCTACAAGGTTAAATAACTTGAGAGGGGAGTGAATCAGGGTATGATAGATTAAAACAACTTCCCCTTTAGATCTTATTTTTTGGTTAAACAAAACCAACTTCTCTATCTTTCCCATAGCAATTTATGAACATAAATGAAATCATGCATGAGACACTTCAATGTTTTCATGGTTCACCCTAATTGAGATACAGCCAAGGAACATACAATGATAATGTTACAATGTACCAAATCCTATAAAAGTGTACCGATGTTATGGAGTTTAGAGCAGACACATTGTCCCTACAGGTTTACAACCAATTACAAATTAAATGCACACTACTCTCTATAATGAAGTGTTCTCAAAGATACTTTAGAAGAAACCTATCTGATCACATAAATAAATATCATTTACACATAATTTAGTGCATCATTAAGTTCCACTTTGATCCACTTGATAAATACCTCTTTACCACAAAATTACTGGGAAGCTTCTATATTCTATGAAACTGTTTTTTTCTGAATTACATGCATAATTAAGTTCCTCTTAAGTTCCACTTTCATAATTTAGTGCATCATTCTATGTGCATAATTTTAGTTTACGTGCAGAACTACCAACCTCCATGCACTATTAGGGAAAAACCTTCTTCACACAACTTCTATTATTTATTTGAAACTCTATTTATACATAAACCCCCTTGCACACAAATCTTAAGTGATTCAGAGACATGATTTTCTCTAAGGGTTGTGCTTTCGAACTGATGGGGTAGAAAAACATTTATAGATGTTTCCAACCATACATGCAAGTTTCTCACCTTCCAACCACTTTTTTCACAACATTTACTCAAGCGAAAAATAAAATTTTTGATGTCGCACTTGGTGCATAACTCTCTTTCACACATGAAAATTTTTATTTATTTCACGAGTGAGTGTAACTTGACCTATGTTGTGTAAGTTTTTCTTTTGTAAAATTTACGATCTTGCACAAAATATTTACTTCTGCATATTTTATGAGATGATCCTGAATCTTGATTTGCGTAAATTTTTTTGAATCAATATAATCCGTTCATGCAACATTCATTTCCAAAAACAAATTTATCCATTATCTATATTTTGGATAAAAAAATTTAGAAAACACTAGAAAATGACACAATCTTGTATAAACAATTTTTGTACCACCTTCAGAGTTTCAATTACTTTTTGTTGGATCATTGTCAACATATCTTGTCAAAAATCTCTCTAGAAATCCAAATTTGACCACGTAAAACCCCTTTTTCAACAAAACTAATCAACTTGAAAACACTACAATGTTACCTTGAGGGATATTTTCCCAACACATATGATATTAACTACATCTACCTAAAATGTTTTGGAAATTAATTTTGTCTTCAACATCACCTATTTTCTATTCAATAGTTTGTTTTTCATCTTCTATACAACCCCCATTATACTGAGGAGTGTACACCACCTTAAATCATCTCTTGATGCCTTACCATTTACAAAAAGCATCAAACTCATAACTTGTACATTTTCCACCATTTTCAATCCTCAAATAATTGATATTTTTTCCAAATTCAATATCCTTACATGATTTTAATTTTTTGAATACTTAAAAAACATTCACTTTTCTATTTATTGGATCCACCCAACATATACTAGAATAATCATCAATGAACGATACTAAGTACCTTACTCCTCCTTGTGATATAACTGATGTTTTCAAAAATATTGAGTGGATCATCTTTAAGATCTTTTTACCTTTCAATATTGACATCTGAAACATTATCCTGTGTTTCTTTTTTAAAACAAAATTCTCACAAAATAGTAATAATACATTTGTAAGGCCAGGAATCAAATTATGATTAGTAAGAACCGTCAGGACTAATTCGGATAGATGTCTAAGATTTTGGTTCCATAAATCCATTGACATTTATATTTAGTTAGTTGATGAAAAAAAATTTCTTCCCCCTTATATGTTTTACCCATAAGCACATACAAGTTATTTGAGATATTTTCCATATTCGTCAGCACAAGAGTTCCCTTCAAAATTCCCGTCACTCCATTATCTTTGGGATTGTTATATCTAATGTCATAAAATTTTCCAAATCAAAATATGTTCTTATTTAGTCCCTTGACATGGAATACTCTTTGGAGGGTTAAAAAAATACCATCATCCATATTTAGTTTAATCATATCGACTCCAATGATATTTAATTTGTGATCATTCCCCATGTACTCAAGTACTTATGGGATAGTTTCATACATATCAATCCATTCTATTCAAGATTTCATGTTCCATGTTTCTACTGAGCCGATTATCCATGAATCATTGAGATGTTGTCTACCTCCAACAGTCTTCACCAATTCATTGACTAGAAATTCTCTACTTCCAGAAGTACTCACCATATTTATATACATGTCATGATTTTTGATCCCACTGGAACCACACTCAATCATCACATCTTCCAATATTTCTTCAGTTTCCATAAGGAAATTATCTTTATGTAGCACTATTTGCATCTTCATTTTCCACAATGGAATATTATTCCTGTTTAATTTTTTGATATTGAATTTAATTTCCAAATGGACACACCGTCCATCCAGAACCTCCATTGTTTCACAATGGTGTAGTTAATGATATAGATATTTTTTTATGATTAGAATCATCATTTTTAGTCGCAATCATAGAGAATAATAATGTTTATGAGAATATTTAATACCCAAAAAATTGAACAACATTGGGCCAAAACCATGCTCTAATACCACTTACTGTGACAAAAAATGATTGTTCCCTTGGCGTGATGCTAATTACAAGACAAAATAAAGTGTAAAAGTTTGGAAATAAATGGAACCATATGTAACATGGATAAATCCCAAAATAAAGGGTTAAAAAGCCATTGGAAAATAAATAGATATCACTCTGGGAAAAATTGGTTACACACTCCCTCACAATTAAAAGGAGAATATCTCTCATAATTATCTCCGTTGAATATGCTAGGAAACAACCTCAAAAAATCCCATACAAAACCTGATGGGAGAAGATGTGTTGTTGGAGCTAATGATGAAACCACTGGGAGAGATCCCTTTGTATTGGCTTCATCTCACCCACATTACATCTTCATTTTATCATAGTTGCTGGGGTTGGTCACCAACCTTCTTAAAAAATGCCTAAATCTATTTATAAAATAGGGGGGATTCACTATCTATAAAAAATACTATCGAAAACCTAGTTTTCTTCACACCTAGATCTTATCTCCCTATCTAAAATAAATTTTTAATCCCCAAGGAGATAGAAGACCCTACTCATCTTGAAAAATAAGAATCTAACAATAAAAATTGAGTCACTGTCCACCATATTCTAATCTTTTCACAAATCAAAAACCGTGAAAAGAGTTCTAATTTTAATCTGCAAGGAACAATTGTCAAAAAAGTGTCCCAGATTTTGAATATCCCAAGTTTAAACCTCTACCCATCTCCATTTTGATCAAAATGTAGGTGAAATAATTAGGGTTCATGGAGCCTCACTTGGATATCCAGTTTCAAACAGCTCCCAAATAGATGTGTTGTAAAAGTAAGACCACCTCCAACATGCACCATTTTAGAATAAAATACCAAAATAGCTTTCCAGTTATTCTCCAATGGGTGTCAATCCATTGTGCTAATCACAATGCCAAATTTTTCAATGAAATATAGAAATATAGGCTTTTTTATTTTTTTGATTTTGTATTTATGTATATTAATTATTTTATAAACCATTTTTTTATTTGTTATATTTAACTACTCAATTTATTATGTCAGGAAAAAATAAATATTATTCTCTTTATTTTTTAATTTTTATATTAAAAAAAATACTTTATGTGTTTATAAATATTTTATTTAATTATTTTTAAATATATATAAAGAAATTTATATGATAATAATCATATTATTAATTCAAAATAAATATATTATAAATTATATCTTGTACTAATTGAAAATCAATTATTTATAATATTAAAATGAATTAAACATTATACACATAATTTTATATATCATTATATATTTTTAATAGTTATATTTTACTTTAAAATTTTAAATGTACATTTTATTATATAAAAAAAATTAAAATTATAAAAAAAAATATTTTTTAAATTAGAAAAATAGTTTGTGTGTTCATAATTATTTTATTTAATTAGTTTTAAATAGATGTGTGTGTGTGAGTAAAAATAATAATCATATAATTAGTTAAAAATATAGATATAAAAAATTATATATTTCACTTAAGTTAATGAAAATTAATGACACATGGTAATAAAATAAACTAAAATGTAAAATAAATTATATAAAATATTTATAAAAATAAAGAAGGAATAAAAAAAAACATTAATTTTTAATATATTGATATATATATATATATAATTATATTAAAATGTTTGCAATAAATACATTTTAGATAACACCTTACACAATATACACATATGCTCTTACACAAAGAATAACTAGTTTGAAATGATCATAAAAATCCATTGAAAAATTTAAATTCTATTAATGAAAGGGAGTCATGATAACAATGCCCAAATACTAGATTAAACAATATAACATAATGAAATTGAATAACTATAATGTAACCGGATAAACATAATGGAGAAAAAAATTTAATATCACAACAACAATACTCCACTTACATACTAAAATTGTAACCAATATGACTAAAAAACTACCAATATAATAATTAACATGACCTAACCCACCAAGGCCTTGATTGGGTTGGTAGTGGGCTAAGAGTGTAACCCCAATTTTGCCTATAATAGGAAAAAGTCTAGTAACTAGCATAGAGTAGGCATATCTCACAACATATGAGGCCTTAACCCATAATAAGGTACAATAAACACATATCAAATGTACAAGATAACACCAAATAAGAAAAATATATTTTGAATCATTTGAGCTGTATATAATTAATTCATGATATAATGAATACAAATAGATCCAATATGGTAATTGAAAGGGAAATGGACCATCATAAAATCTCCCAAAACATGAAGTATTGAGAAGATCCTCTACGTTTCATTAACTCTTAGATCACACTCCAACCATGATTTCCTCCCTAGGCTCGTGACCATTGATCGGTGTCTGAGCTAGATAAGTCTCCACTAAGACCTCAGGCTCACCTCCCCATATACTAGAGGTTTCCAACTAATAGCGGGGCTCTAAGGTATTGTCATGGAGAAACTATAACCCCATATCATTTTGTACAACAACAGAAAAAATAAATTAAATATCTTCCAAAATAGTAAATAATTAGAGTACATGGAAGAAATAAACAATAATAAACATGTTATACTAATGAACATGTTGACTTATACAATCATACAAAATCCCAGTCATTCCTGCATATAAGATCGATCTCCCACCCAAATAATCACATATACAATACAAATAAAATAATAAAAGACATTGAGGATCAAAATTTATCCTTGATCCACATGTCATCCCAATCCTTGATCCCGTCCTAGCTATCCCACTCAATCATGGTATACCGAGCCTTTGAAAAAACTCATACTAAAAATAGTGAAGTATTCTCAGGAACCTAGGTGACTTGAATGCTCATGAAAGGTGTGAGTACAACCCAATAGGTCATCAAAAAATGTGGCCCCATATATAACAAATAAATTCCAAGTGCAAACATGTGACATGAGAAAAATTTAAATAAAACATTGTGCATAAGAAAAAATAAATAACCATTATCGATCATCAGGTTCTCATATGAAACCTAAAATAAACCAAAATCTATTTTAGTCAGTTCTGAAGTGTCTCTATGTATGTCATGTAATCATACCTACCTGTACTAGTCCTAATAGCCATATAGAGGCAGACTCAAATTCTATATCCTTGGAAATTTCCAAAGTAATCCCAACAGTAGTAGGAATAAATCAGATCCCTAAGAGTTAATCCTAGTTAATAAGGAATATAAGTTTCTTTTATAACCCTAGAAGGTAATCCTAGATAGTACAGCTTTCATCAGGTGACATCATTGATCCCTAAGAGGTAATCCTAGGCAATCCCATAATCATCAGGCGTCATTGTTGATTCTTAGGTGGTGACCCTAGGAAATCTACAATCATCATGCATCATAACTTATTCATAGGGGGATGGAAATAGGTAATCCAATAACATCATGTTCTACAACTGATTCTTTAGGGGATTACTTAGGAAATCAAGTAATATTAGGCTCTATAGTTAATTCCTAGGGGGATAACCTTAAGAATTCACATAACACCTCTATCCAAAGCCGATTCTAATGGGTATGAACCTAGTAAATCCCATATCATTGAGTATTTTTATATTTTAGGAGAAAGTTAGAGGAAATCAATAGTAATATGGAATCATTGCATATCCCTAAGAGGTAACCCTAGGAGATCCTATAGTAGAAGGTTCAAGGATGAACCTCATGTTATTTTCTAGGGTTTCTATATTAGCAGGCTCAATGTTGAATGCAAAGAGATATCTTGGTAATTCTATAGTCATCAAGCATAAAATTTGGATCCCATGAGAATATCCAAGGCATCCCATGTATCTTAATACATTTCCTTGGGAAGTTAATCCCACATAAACCATAACTAGTCAGAGTCACCATTGGTTATCTGGTCTAACATCATTGATATAGGTTCTAACAAGACACCCAAGATCATCACTACCCATTTCCCATTTACCCTCTCCACGGTCAATATATCAATGGGACACCGAATAGGGTCCCTTAGGTCTCATTAAGCATAAATCCTCTATGGGATCCATTGTCCTAAACACATATCTTGGGTCTACACTCATCACCCTTAGTTAATAACTTCCATCATCCTAGTCAAAATGTAACACCCGAGATTTTTATGAGTAATATTTTGTTTTTATGTTATCAAAGGAATCTTTCACTACACACTAGCTTGGATTAATTTACACGCAATAATGACCTTCCTCGATAGCTTGCGTCGTACGCAATACTGAGTTTCACTAAACAACGATATGCTATTAAAATATTATTAAAACTAGCCGTTATGAATAGTAATAACCACTTTTTGAAATTTATAAATTTTATTTTTCAAAATGGACTTCATTTTTGTATTCGGAATACCGAAATTAGCATAGGGTGAAATTTTGGTATTTTTCTGAAAACTTTCAATTTTTGATGAATAGTGAAACCACTAAGTGGTAGGTTAAAAACTGAATTTTGCATAAAACATAATTTTACCGCTTCTATGAATGGAATTTCGAAAATCTGAGAGACACGGTTGATATCAGTATGTAAAATGTGGTTCAATGAGATAAAAATAATTTTTTGGTGAATAGTAATTTTTTACTTTTTTTACCGCGGTTAATAGTAAATAGGGTAACTAAGGGTAAATATGATATTACTATTACCCTAAAACATGTCCTAATTCTATTGGATAAGTTTAATTCGACCAAAAACAAACTTAGGAATAGAATATGACCATTTAGGCCCACTTGTATTAGATTAGGACATTTATAATTAATTTATTTAAAGAAGGGTTAAAATAGTTAAAATTAAAGTTTAATAAGTAAATAATTTTTAATATGGGGTTATAAATAAGATAAATTCGACTATAAATATTCATTAGAAATATAAAATGATTTCCTACATAACGGTATTTTATTTATAATTTTTAGACATTAAATAATTTAATTTATTTATGACACAATGATGATGCAGTAATTATCTTATTAATGAAATATTGACATAATTGATGTTATAAACACAAAAATAAATGTAATTTGAGACTTTTTATGAATTCCAATAATTTTCTAGGTTACTATGATATATTAGTGTTGATTTAATCAACTTGGTTCTAACATATAATTCTGTTATGACTTTCACAAAAATCATATATCAAATAGTGTCAAAATTGACACAAAATAGTTTTTAAATAAACTATTATATTATTAATTGTTATTTTATTCCTAAAAATCTAGGGTTCGGAAAAATGACTTAGATAAGGATATATATATTAATAATAAACAATTTGGGGTTCGTTTGGCATGTTATAGTAAGTGTATTAACCATATAGTGTAAGAAAACAAAAAGACACGGTAAAAGTTAAATTATTTAACTTAGAGTTAAATCTAATTGATAAGGTTAACATAATAACCTAAACTTGTCTAAATCCTATTAGTTTATAGGATTTTGATCCATCCCCACTTTAGCTTCAAAATAAGACCTTTTGGAACCATTATAAACCGATTTTGTCTTTAATATAAAATAATATTTTGAGATATTCCTAAGGTGCCCCTCTCCTCTCTTATAAAAGGGCACCTCCTCCCCCTCCTCCTCACACCAATTTGAGCACTCAAGCTCAGCCAAACCCTGCCAAAATCCCTTCTACACTTCCCTAGAATAATCCTAGAGGTCCTGGTCTTCTTTAAAGACCAATCTTAGTTTCCTAAGTGGAGGATTCAAAGATGTGTTCCAAAGAAGAGGTAATATACATTACCGATCTTTTAAATTTCTTTCTTCTTCAACTTCTTCTTCTATAGTTGTTTCATGATAAATTAATAACATCAGTATTACTTACTTACTGATTTGTTATTATAAATATGAAAAAACCCTAATTCACCTTCTATCCATCCTACGGAAAAATGAAATCACCGCGCGTGCGTACGTACGGAATACCGTCTCCACACCGTGGTGTAATCTATTTTCCAACATCACCTTACAAGGATGGGTATAATGGTGTAATGAGTAACTATTTATTATTATTATAAAGTAATATTGATACTGAAATAATATATATATATACTCCAATACAATTCCACGATCATAGGAACGATATCATCACTTTTGCGTACGTACGGAATACCGTCTCCACGATGTGATGCGACTCGTTCTACATGATCTTCATTTCATAATGATTATATAAATTGAATGAATGAATATGATATATACTACACTAATAAAATTCTGGAAATGAGGTATCTATAACCTAAAGATAAGAATAAGAATTTATTCGACAAAACACGCATAAGAACAAAAAGTTATAAACACCCGAATAACAAGTAGCAATGAAATATTACTACTAAGAAGCTAAGAATATGACCATATATGATATCATAAAAATAAGTATGATTCTGAAATAAGTCAATAACATTATTTAAATCATTATACAGGAGGTTCGGACACTTACAAATCAAGTCGGACCTAAGGTAAGGGAAATATCACAATCTCATTTTTATCCGAGATTGCTTATACGTTGGTATTTACTGGGGTGTATTTTATCATCCACATCCATGTTCCCTTAATATGTAATATTATTTCCATCCACCTACAATTTTTTAAAACTTATTTTACCCTTTGGTGAGTTTTTAGTAAAAGATATGAAATGAATCTTTTGTCATTTTTCGTACGAGGTACTTTTTTAATTTTTCCGACAAAAGTACGAAGAATGTTTTTTTAACTTATACGGCATGAATGGAATTTTAAAACATTATTTCCAAGAAGCTTACTTTAAAAGTTTTCAAGTTTATTTTTAATCAAATTCTTTTAGTTTAGAATTTTATGACATTTTAAGAAAGGAAAAGTGTTTTTGAAGTAGAAAGGATATTTTCCTCAAGAATGGAGTTCAAATGTTTTATCAAAATTATTTTCCATCTAAGATAATATAGTGTTCTATTTTTGTCCCTATATTACATTGATTTGATTATGTTGTGAGGGAATTATTTTTATGAAGTCATTTACCTTAAATGGTTTGTTTTATGATGTCATGATGTTTCAAGAATCCCATTTTTGTTACATGTGTTATGCGATGATGTATGATTTATGATTATGTGGCACACATAAGAAAGGATTCACTATAAGATGGGTGGGACCTATATCTCCCTCCAATGCATTGGGTAAAGATTTATATCTCATGAGATAGACATGGCTGGAACAGAAGGTTATTTCGGTTCAGTGATATAAGACTAAAATGAGGAGTTAACTCAGTTTAGAAATGGACTTTGTCCGCTAAGATAGTCTTGGCAATGAGTCATGACTAACAAGAAATTATTTTCCATGATTATGTGTGCATGCCACAAGGTTTCAAGTTTTATGTTATGATTATGGGGATCTCATTTTCACTTCTATGATTTATTCCATGTTAAGATATTATGATCTCTTTTGCAGGTTATGATTTTCAAAAAGATATGATATGATTTTTATTTCCTTTATTTGACCTTGCTGAGCATTTGAGCTCACCCTTTTATGTTTTCTTTTCCCCAGGTCAGGAAGATGGATATTAAGTAGAATATGCTAAAAGGGACCCTAGATATGATGAAATAAATGGGATACACTGTAGAAGATTTATGAACCAGTTGTTTATGTTTCCCAGTTTCTAAAGACAGTATACCTATACGGTCCTTTGTGGTTTTGTCATATGTTGTAATAAGTGTGCTTCAATTTTGAAGTATTAACAATGTATGTAAAGTATGGGTCGTTATAGTTGGTATCAGAGGAAAGGTATAGTCAACCTTTGGAAACTAGGATGCGAAAGCCTTCGTAAGAACCCTAAGGATAATTCTAAGCATAGAATACAATCTTAGTGTTTTAGAAATTGCCATGAATACCCTAGGATAAGACCTTAAGTGTGAAATTTTATTCTTGATTATGTAGTTTTCCTATTATAATTAGTGTTTCTCACACTATTATTCTTGGTTTTAGTCAATGGCTGGAACCCGGAGGAACCGTGTTAATACAGAATGCGACGGGCAATGCAATGATTGTCCCCCTGAGCAACCAAAAATTATGGGAGATGGAATGCAAAATATTGTAGCCATGCTCACAAAACTTTCTCAAGCTATGAATCATAGAGGATTTCCAAATGAGCAAAGGAAGGAGCAAAATTCTGTTGAATCCTTCATGAGACAACGTCCACCATCATTCAGCGGGTCTACTGATCCATTAGTTGCTGAACAATGGATTAGTACTACTGAAAAGTTATTTTCAGTTCTTCAATGTTCTGAGCATGATAAAGTCATCTTAGCGGTGTATCATTTGGAAGGTGATGCTGATCAATGGTGGAATCTTATTAAGAATATGAGGCAAAGGGATGAAATTGAGTCCATGGAATGGGACGAGTTCAAGAACTTATTTTTCAATAAGTACTTCCCTCGTATTCTCCGAACAAAGATGGAGAAAGAGTTTCTCGAACTGAAGCAAAAGGATGATGAATCTGTTGGTACCTATGAAGCAAATTTTACAAGCCTTGCAAGGTACGCTTCTGGTATTATTATCCAACCTGTGAGTAAGATCGATCGATTCTTTAGTGGATTAAAACCAAGTCTTTGAAGGGCCTTATCCATAAGGGACTTCAATAGCTATGAGGAAATCGTTCGATGTGCTCTCAAAGTTGAGATGGAGATTGAAGTAACCCATCAATCATATGGGTTTGATAAGAAGTGGAAAATGGAATTCAAAGGAAAATCTAAAGAGCACACTGAAAAGAAGATGAGCTTTCCCTTATGCTCAAAGTGTGGAAAGAAACATGGAGGGAGTTGTATTAAAGGGACATGTAAATGTTTCAAATGTGGAAAGGAAGGTCATCGGACATTTGAATGCCACGATAATGGGAAGAAGATGTCTAATGATGCAAACAAAGGAAGGGATACACAGAATGAACCTACTACACTTCAATGTTTCAAGTGCAAGGAGACGGGGCATTATGCCAATCAATGCCCAAATCCAAGGGTTGATGATGATGGTCGACGTCAACAAAATCTTAAGGCTAAAGACAAAGGAAAGTCACATGCAATTTCTATCAGCGATGTGGAGTACGATAACGAAGTGGTGAAAGGTACACTTACCATCCACTCTAAAGTAGAAAATGTTTTATTTGATTCTGGATCCACCCACTCTTTTATTTCTAAAGAATTTTCTAAGGTTATCACCGTATTACCTCAACAATTAGATGTTGAGTTAGCTGTGACAACACCTAATGGCACAACAATCGCATCAAAAGTTTATAATTCTTCTCCGATCGAAGTTTGTGGGAAAGTGCTTCCTGCAAATCTGGTGATCCTTCCTATAGTGGAATTCGATGTGATTCTTGGTATGGATTGGATTTCTTTATACGGAGCTCATATCAATTTCCAAAGAAGGGAATTCACATTTCATATTCCAGATCAATCTATGATCGTCTATCAATACAAGGATGAACATAACATTCCAGTGGGAATTTATTCCATTTTATGGGTATTGATTCCACTAAATGAAGGTTATTTATCTCAAATGGTTGGTGAGAAACTCGCGATTAAGAATATTCCCATCGTACGGGAGTTTGATGATGTCTTTCCAGAGGAATTACCGAGTTTTCCACCAAATCGTGAAGTTGAGTTTTCAATAGAACTTGTACCGGGTGCTTTTCCTATTTCAAAGACACCTTATAGAATGGCCCCAATTGAGTTACAGGAATTGAAGAAGCAACTCCAAGAGAATCTTGATAAGGGATTCATACGCCCTAGTGCGTCACCTGGGGGAGCACCTGTTCTATTTGTTAAGAAGAAAGATGGATCAATGAGACTCTGCATTGATTATCGAGAACTTAACAAGATCACTATCAAGAAAAAATATCCTCTCCCACGCATTGATGACTTATTTGATCAACTACGTGGAGCTCAATACTTTTCCAAGATTGATCTTCGTTCAGGGTATCATCAATTAAGGGTCAAAAGGGAGGATATACCAAAGACGGATTTCCGTACAAGGTATAGACACTATGAATTTATAGTGATTCCATTTGTTCTTACTAATTCCCCTACTATCTTCATGGATCTAATGAATAGAGTCTTTAGAGACTATCTTGATCAATTTTTGGTAGTCTTTATAGACGATATTCTTGTCTATTCAAAGAGCAAGGAAGAGCATGAAGATCACTTGAGAATTATATTGAAGACCCTGAGAAAGGAGAAGCTTTATGCCAAATTTACCAAGTGTGAATTTTGGCTTAAAAAAGTTGCATTTTTGGGTCACATAATATCAAAAGAGGGGATATCTGTGGATCCAGCAAAAACAGAGGTTATCGAAAGATGGTCGAGACCAACAACAGTAACTGAGATCCAAAGTTTTCTTGGTTTGGATGGATATTATCGACGTTTTGTAAAATATTTTTCACGATTATCTAATCCACTCACCAAGTTGACTCGTAAAGGAGTTAAGTTTGTTTGGACAGAGGAATGTGAAGAGAATTTCAAGGAGTTGAAAAGAAGGTTATCCAGTGAACCTGTGCTCATACTGCCTTGTAGTGGAGAAAGGTTTGTGATCTACAGTGATGCATCTAAGAAGGGATTGGGGTGTGTTCTTATGAAAAATGATATGGTGATAGCTTATGCCTCACGACAGTTGAAAATCCATGAGAAAAATTACCCAACACATGATTTGGAGTTGGCTGCGGTAATCTTTGTATTAAAGATTTGGAGGCATTACCTTTATGGTGAAAGGTGTGATATTTATACTGATCATAAAAGTTTAAAGTATATTTTCACACAAAATGATCTGAATATGTGTCAAAGAAGATGGTTGGAGCTGATTAAGGATTATGACTGCTCAATCCATTACCACCCTGGGAAAGAAAACAAGGTGGCAGATGCATTAAGTCGACAAGACCATGCTAGTTTATCCATGATGAGGATCACAAAAGATCCAATATTTATGGATTTACAAAGGATGGATCTTGGAATTATAATAGAAGGGGAAAAATCTTATCTTTCTCAAATGAATGTCCAACCATCTATACATGTGAAGATTAAAGAGGCACAGAAAGAAGATGTCGAGTTACAAAAGAAAGTGAGAAATGTTCCTGAATTCAACCTTGATTGTGATGGGATAATAAAGTTCAGGAATCGGGTTTGTGTTCCTCCCATCCCCGAATTAAAGAAGGAGCTGCTGGATGAGTCTCATAGTTCATCATTCTCTATTCATCCTGGAAGCACGAAGATGTATAGGGACCTAAAAGAGTACTTCTGGTGGGATGGCATGAAAAGAGATGTTGCTGAATATGTCTCTCGATGCTTGGTTTGTCAACAAGTTAAAGCTGAGAGACAGAAGTCTAAGGGGATGTTACAACCATTACTTATACCCGAATGGAAATGAGAAAACATCACTATGGACTTTGTCACAGGACTTCCTAAAACATCCAAAGGAAATAATGCTATCTGGGTCATAGTTGATCATCTTACAAAGTCTGCACACTTCATTGCTATTAGAGTGGATTTCTCTCTAGATCAGCTTTCCAGGATATATGTAAAGGAAGTGGTATGATTGCCTGGAGTACCACTTTCTATTATATCTGACCGGAATCTGAGATTTACCTCGAAGTTCTGGCGAAGTCTTCAGCATACTCTGGATACATAGTTGAGTTTCAGCACTGCTTATCATCCCTAGACAGACGGTCAGTCTGAGAGAACAATTCAAACCCTAGAAGATATGTTGAGAGATTTCTCTATGGATTCCAAAGGAGGTTGGGATCAACACATACCTTTGGTGGAATTTTCTTATAATAATAGCTTTCACTCCAGTATTCAGATGGCTCATTATGAAGCTCTCTATGGAAAGAAATGTAGGACTCCAACTTGCTGGGATAAAGTTGGGGAAAGAAAGCTATTAGGACCTGATCTCGTTGATGAAATGGCAGAAAAGGTCAGATCTATTCAACAACACATAAGAGCAGCTCAGATTCGACAGAAAAGTTATGCCGACAACCGAAGAAAAGACCTAGAGTTTGAAGTGGGTGATAAAGTGTTTTACGAATATCTCCTCGGAAGAGGGTTATGAGATTAGGAAAGAAGGGGAAGTTGGGCCCTAGATATATCGGTCCTTTTGAAATACTGGATCGTGTTGGAAAGGTAGCTTACTGATTGGCGCTTCCACCGAATCTCTCTCAAGTTCACGATGTGTTCCATGTATCTCTCCTGAGAAAGTACATACCTGATCCTTCACATGTACTCAGCTCAGAAGTTGTACCGCTAGAGCAAGATCTTTCTTATGAAGAACAACCGATAGAGATTCTGGATCATAGCGAAAAAGTCCTACGAAACAAGACCACTCGATTGGTGAAAGTTTTATGGAGGAACCACCAACTTGAAGAAGCTACATGGGAGCTTGAGGATATGATGAGGGAAAAGTATCCTCATCTGTTTGTTACAAAGTGACAAATTTCGAGGGCGAAATTCATTTTAAGGGGGTAGAATGTAACACCCGAGATTTTTATGAGTAATATTTTGTTTTTATGTTATCAAAGGAATCTTTCACTACACAATAGCGTGGCTTACTTTACACGCAATCGCGACCTTCCTCGATAGCTTGCGTCGTACGCAATACTTAGTTTCACTAAACAACGATATGCTATTAAAATATTATTAAAACTAGCCGTTATGAATAGTAATAACCACTTTTTGAAATTTTATAAATTTTATTTTTCAAAATGGACTTCATTTTTGGATTCAGAATACGGAAATTAGCCTAGGGTGAAATTTTGGTATTTTTCTGAAAACTTTCAATTTTTGATGAATAGTGAAACCACTAAGTGGTAGGTTAAAAACTGAATTTTGCATAAAACTTAATTTTACCACTTCTGTGAATGGAATTTCGAAAATCCGACAGACACGGTTGATATCAGTAACTAAAATGTGGTTCAATGAGATAAAAATTATTTTTTTGGTGAATAGTAACTTTTTACTTTTTTTACCGCGGTTAATAGTAAATAGGGTAACTTAGGGTAATTATGATATTACTATTACCCTAACACATGGCCTAATTCTATTGGATAAGTTTAATTCGACCAAAAACAAACTTAGGAATAAAATATGACCATTTAGGCCCACTTGGATTAGATTAGGACATTTATTATTAATTTATTTAAAGAATGGTTAAAATAGTTAAAATCAAAGTTTAATAAGTAAATCATTTTTAATATGGGGTAATACATAAGATAAATTAGACTATAAATATTCATTAGAAAGATAAAAATATTTCCTACATAATGGTATTTTATTTATAATTTTTAGACATTAAATAATTTAATTTATTTATGACACAATGATGATGCAGTAATTATCTTATTAATGAAATATTGACATAATTGATGTTATAAACACCCAAATAAATGTAATTTAAGACTTTTTATGAATCCCACTAATTTTATAGGTTACTATGACATATTATTGTTGATTTAATAAACTTGGTTCGAACATATAATTCTATTATGACTTTCACAAAAATCATATATCAAATAGTGTCAAAATTGACACAAAATAGTTTTTAAATCAAATATTATATTATTAATTGTTATTTTATTCCTAAAAATATAAGGTTCGGCCAAATTACTTAGATAAGGATATATATATTAATAATAAACAATTTGGGGTTCGTTTGGCATGTTATAGTAAGTGTATTAACAATATAGTGTAAGAAAACAAAAAGACACGGTAAAAGTTAAATTATTTAACTTAGAGTTAAATCTAATTGATAAGGTTAAAATAATAACCTAAACTTGTTTAAATAATATTGGTTGATAGGATTTAGACCCATACCCACTTTTGCTTCGAAATAGGACCCTTTGGAACTATTATAAACTGATTTTGACTTTAATATAAAATAATATTTTGAGATATTCCTAAGGTGCCCCTCTCCTCTCTTATAAAAGGCCACCTCCTCCCCCTCCTCCTCACACCAATTTGAGCACTCAAGCTCGGCCAAACCCTGCCAAAATCCCTTCTCCACTTCCCTAGAATAATCCTATAGGTCCTGGTATTCTTCAAAGACCAATCTTAGTTCCCTAAGTGGAGGATTCAAAGAGGCGTTCCAAAGAAGAGGTAATATTCATTACCGATCTTTTCAATTTCTTTCTTCTTCAACTTCATCTTCTTTAGTTGTTTCATGTTAAAGTAATAACATCAGTATCACTTACATACTGATATGGTTTTATAAATATGAAACAACCCTAATTCACCTTCTATCCATCCTACGGAAAAATGAAATCACCGCGCGTGCGTACGTACGGAATACCGTCTACACACCGTGGTGTAATCTATTTTCCACCATCACCTTACAAGGATGGGTATAATGGTGTAATGAGTAACTATTTATGATTATTATAAATTAATATTGATACTGAAATAATATATATATACTCCAATACAATTCCTTGATCATAGTAATGATATCATCACTCGTGCGTACGTACGGAATACCGTCTCCACGATGTGATGCGACTCGTTCTACATGATCTTCATTTAATAATGATTATATAAATGAATTGAATGAATGAATATGATATATACTACACTAATACCATTCTGGAAATGATGTATCTATAACCTAAAGATAAGAATAAGAATTTATTCGACAAAACACGCATAAGAACAAAAAGTTATAAACACCCGAATAACAAGTAGCAATGAAATATTACTACTAAGAAGCTAAGAATATGACCATATATGATATCATAAAAATAATTATGATTCCGGAATAAGTCAATAACATTATTTAAATCATTATACAGGAGGTTCAGACACTTACAAAGCAAGTTGGACCTAAGGTAAGGGAAATATCACAATCTCATTTTTATCCGAGATTGCTTATACGTTGGTATTTACTGGGGTGTATTTTATCATCCACATCCATGTTCCCTTAATATGTAATATTATTTCCATCCACCTAAAATTGTTTAAAACCTATTTTAACCTTTGGTGAGTTTTTAGTAAAAGATATGAAAGGAATCTTTTGTCGTTTTTCGTACGAGGTACTTTTTGAATTTTTCCGACAAAAGTACGAAGAATGTTTTTTTAACTTATACGGCATGAATGGAATTTTAAAACATTATTTCCAAGAAGCTTAATTTAAAAGTTTTCAAGTTTATTTTTAATCAAATTCTTTTAGTTTAGAATTTTATGACATTTTAATAAAGGAAAAGTGTTTTTGAAGTAGAAAGGATATTTTCCTCAAGAATGGAGTTCAAATGTTTTATCAAAATTATTTTCCATCTAAGATAATATAGGGTTCTGTTTTTATCCCTATTATTACATTGATTTGATTATGTTGTGAGGGAATTATTTTTATGAAGTCATTTACCTTATATGGTTTTTGTTATGATGTCATGATGTTTCAAGAATCCCATTTTTGTTACATGTGTTATGCGATGATGTATGATTTATGATTATGTGGCACACATAAGAAAGGATTCATTATAAGATGGGTGGGACCTATATATCCCTCCAATGCATTGGGTAAAGATTTATATCTCATGAGATAGACATGGCTGG
Organism: Viscum album; assembly: GCA_963277665.1. Lineage (NCBI taxonomy): Eukaryota > Viridiplantae > Streptophyta > Magnoliopsida > Santalales > Viscaceae > Viscum > Viscum album. Next base: position 524,248 of record CAUJRU010000110.1, read on the forward strand.
AACGGAAGGTTATTTCGGTTCAGTGATACAGGACTGAAACGAGGAGTGAACTCGGTTCAGAAATGGACTTTGTCCGCTAAGATAGTCTTGGAAATGAGTCATGACTAACAAGAAATGATTTTCTATGATTATGTGAGCATGCCACAAAGTTTCAAGTTTTATGTTATGATTATGGGGATCTCATTTTCACTTCTACGATTTTTTCCATGTTAATATATTATGATCTCTTTTGCAGGTTATGATTTTCAAAAAGATATGATATGATTTTTATTTCCTTTATTTGCCATTGCTGAGCATTTGAGCTCACCCTTTTATGTTTTATTTTCCCCAGGTCAGGAAGATGGATATTAAGTAGAATATGCTAAAAGGGACCCTAGATATGATGAAATAAATGGGAGACACTGTAGAAGATTTATGAACCAGTTGTTTATGTTTCCCAGTTTCTAAAGACACTATACCTATACGGTACTTTGTGGTTTTGTCATATGTTGTAATAATTGTGCTTCAATTTTGAAGTATTAATATTGTATGTAAATTATGGGTCGTTATACAAAATCTTCTACAGGACTTATTGGCATATTAGGAAAATCCAAAATAGAACCCCTATAAAAAGATGCATTAAATCCCATCTCAATAAACAAGTCATCAAGAGGTTGGTCCCACATCAAACCTATCTATAAATATCAATAGGGTCTACCAACCAAGGTAATCACATTCTCAGCAGGGGAGGAACACTTTCCCCATAGTCATCTGAACTATCCAAATGACCCTAAGGTATCTCATTGCTCCATCATAGCCTACATGGCCATTTATCCTAGTCAAATTCTCACCTCTACAAAGAGGCATAAAAGGAACCTATGATAATTTCCACTATATCCCATTCATTCCATTCCATTTAGTTTACTCCCCTTGGGGTCCATAAATTTCAATCTTTCAATTATAAACAAGGTCTCCACCATCAACAACTAAGGCAATCAAGACAGTGCACAAGGGTCCAGTGTAAACCTTAACACCTTGTTCGGTCCATGAATTTCCTTTAAATAATACAATATATTTAATTTATAGAGGTTCCATCACCCTTTTAGTGAGTTTACACACCATATTTAATATAAAAATAATTCATAATACCAAAGAGGTATGCACAAGGGACTACTTACCTCAATACAAAGTTATTTCCCTTTAAAGAATCTTGGTCATCCCCGTCCAAGCCCATAAAAGACCAAATGACCACTGATCATCATCTCAAGGCCCTAACTCATGACAAATCATTCAAATTAATTAATTATAATTAAATTATAACTAATTATACAATTAAAGTTAATTTTATAGTTTATTTACAATTTTATTCAAATAGTCATAACACATAAAAAATCATTTGGTTGTATTTGTTCTCTGAAACCATAGAAAATGGGGTTTTTACCAATCCCAACCTACACCAAGAACTAATCCATGAAAAATCCCCAATTTATACACCCGTTCAAGTAGAAAATTTAATTTAATCAAAGACCCTACGAACAATCACATGATGACAATCCTCAATTTAAATGTTAGTGAATTGCATGCATACATCACCTGAGGGAATCCTCAAGCCATCAAACCCAAAATAACAGTCGATATCTATGAGTTCCACCATGATCTAGTGGAATTGGAAAAAAACAAAACAAAAAATAAAATTAATTCACTAATGATGAAGATACAATGGAACATAAGGAATATAAAGGGGGATTATATCTCAAATCACCACTAAAAATCCATGAAAACACCCCAAATGAAGGGGTAAATGAGAGAAGTAGGGAGAAGGGAGTCTGTCCAAAAATGGCCACCACAAGAAACTATTTGACCAAAACTAAAAGGGGGTGGGGCACCTTAAAATTACAATTTTTCTCTCACCAAAAATACACATAACTTTATTAATGGCATGAATATGAGGTTCAAATAGTGAAAAAATCCAGCATGTGGTTCACATCCTTGATAAAAATCCATTGATGGTGTAAACCATGGTTCTCACTATGAAACATTAAAGTTAGATTTCCACCCCCCTTGAGCTGCCTAATTCATGACATAGACCCCATTGTTCATAGAATGAATGACTGCAATAGCTAAAATTTTAGTTCCCAGTCCACCTAACCCGTATCCAACGATCACCTGAGCACTCATACCACCGACCATGCCTTGAATCTTGTCTAAATGACACAAAATGAGAAATATCAACAATCATAAATTAACTTCAAACCTCAATTTTCAAAACAAACCTCTGAAAATAACACAAATTAAAATTCCATTAGGACTTCACACCTGCAAGGGTACGTGGTTTTACACTAGCTAAAATGGTCACTACTACCATAATTAATCACCATGATCTCGAATGCATCACCAAGCATTACTATTTGTCAAATATAAATGACTCATTCCAACTACATCTTCATCCAATCAATCTCAGAACCAATTCATCTTCTATACATACATAATATGTGTAGGATGAAGGCTTATATAAGGGTGAGTATAAAAATACACATTAGTAAACCCTAAGACTATAATATAAAAAAAACCAAAAAATCAACTCAACTCCTGATATGAGAGGTGTCCATGAGGAAGATATAAGGGAAAAACTATAATATTAAGTTTTCTAAAAGCTTGAGTAACTAAATAGTATCCAAGAGAAAGAAAAGATAGAATAATCTTTATATTCCCTTCAACTATAGTTCTATAGGATGAAATAAAGGTATCAGTCATCAATTCACTAACCCTCGATAGTTATACTACTTGAGAAAATGAAGAGGCACAAAATGTTGTAAAAGTGGATTCCTTAAACCCAACTTCATCAATATTTTTTATTACGATACCATGTATGCAATTAGTTATATGTGATATACACTTTCCATTATAGTTTTGATCTTTCCGCATCTACAATTTAAATGGTAATTTTCATATATTATTTTTCATATCAAAAAGTTATAGTGGTTCTTAGGATATAATGATAACCTTGAGATACTATGATATTAATCTTAAATATATTTCCTATGGTCTAGATACATCATTCTAACTTAACATAGTTTATGTCTCACTATTAGGTGTTGGGTGGATCATAAACATTATGACTTCTTCTCATGAAGTTCACACATAGAGATCTATAGTAGGTGAGATCATGAGGAGATAATCACCAATTGGAATACCACATGTTTCAAACATCATTGGTTTTTTATATCTAAATATATTTATATTGGTTTCATGAATTAAGATCATTATTAATCTTTTCTATTTGGTTGTGTAATTTTTTTTCAAAGAAAAAACTATTATAATGAATTCATCATGAGGTAATTTGTGTTTGGTGAATCATTAGTGGCATGACATTGGTTTAATGGTCAAGATATAATTTTTCAATTCTGATTTGAGGAAGTGATATCTTGTGTTTAGTTGATCAGGATGGTATTACTTTCATAAATCCTTAGATATGGTAATTAAAGGTAACTCCATCCAGTTAGATCAACAAATAATAAATCCAAATAGGTTGATGAAACAATTTTTCATCCTACATTATGAGATATCATGGGACTAAAAGATTATATTACACAGTGCATGTTCATAGGAATGGTTTTCATTGCTATGAATTTTCCTTATCTCCTTACGGGCCTTGATAGGTTTCTAGACAATGCATTTGGTTTGTGAATTATATTTACTGCTATTGAGATAAGGTCCTAGAAGGTCACTCACAAAAGCGTATTCAATAATTTTTTTTTATTTTGTTGAATAGGAATAGAGGACATAGTGGGCCCTACCATAGGGTCTAAGAGTTGTCCATGTAATCGATCACTGATAAATAAATTAATTAATTTTTATTCTAGTATAGAATAATTTGGTTGAACTTATTAATTTAAAGTATCCATAATGTGTTAAGTGGATACATGGAAAAATATTATATGAAGGGATATTATTTTAATATTCAAGGTTCATTTAATATTGTGGGAATCTCGAGTCAATTCAAATTACTCATTAATATCACTAAATATATTTATTATATATATAAATTATGTGACAAAATATAAATGATATTTATGATGCTATTAGTTCATCATAATGTGTCATTTATTGATTATTTAGTGAGCATTGAATTTTCAGGGGTCAAGGAACCCTTTTTGGGTATTTGAGCCCACCATAATATAAGACAGAGAAAGAAATTAATTAAGCGACTATTCATCATTAAGAATTGAGAGCTTCTCTCTCTTCCTGCATCCTAGAGAGAGTAAGGCTCTCTCGAAATGATCATTCTATGAATTCCTTTGATAGATCGATGGGACGAGATTGAGCTGATCACTGTGACATTGAAGGAATCATCAAAACTCCATGCTAGCACCTAGAATATGATGATTGACATCTATGCATAGTCTTAGGGCATATTTTGATGATATATAGGGGTTATAATTTGGATCCTTTGAGGAACGATCAACGATGACTAATTTCAGTCGAAGACACAACTAAATTGAATGAGGTACTCATTTATTTATTTCTATGATAATTAAATTCATGCGAAATCCCAAGAACTCTACCAGGGCTCAGATCACCAAAGATGATGACATTTTGTCACTAAGGTGATGAAAAATTTTAACCCCTCGGCCCACCTTCTACTTCTACACACCCTTTTAATAACAATTATTTTTAGAATTAATATGTGATTTTTTTATCTAAGGAAAATATCAATTTTCTTTAAATTAAGTAGAGAATTCTAATTCGGTCTCAATTCTGTAGACAACATTTCAATTTTACATCGGATGACCAAGTTATGGTCATCTAAATTTTTAATACTAATTGAAATCACAATTCATGATTGTATAATTCGAAGAACTTATATATATAAATATATTTCATTTTATACTCGATGTAATTCCGATCATCTCCCAAAAACCGTCTAAATTGCCAATGACCAGAACAATATTTTTTGGCCGGTTTGAAATTCTAGTGTTTTTAAAAAATCAGAATATATAATAATAATAATATTTATCTAAAGGCTAGCTACATAAGATTAATAAATAATAATAATAATAATAATAATATGATATGAGCAAGGGACATCTGGTGGATAGGTTTTAATACAAAAAAATAAAATTGTTTAATTTTATTCTAAGTTGTCAAAAGCCTGTCAAGTGGGATCTCTAACAAAAGGAATAAAAAAATGATAAAGGGGCCCTGTTGGTTAATAAGTTATTTTAAAAAAAACCCTAAAAATTTGAGGGAAATATCTGATTGATAAAAAAACAACCTCAACTAAGCTTCCCTAGAATGCATCTTGGTCAGCAACCCTTGTAGGTATCTGCCGCCATCCGCCTACTAGAAGCAAGCTGCCGCTACACCCCTGCTCACCATCTGACTTATCCATGAGAAAACCTTCTTTATCAATACTGGTACACCCCATATAGTAGATCCTCGATGTTTTTATCCTTTTGGATTCTTGTCCTATCCTGTTGCAGCTCACTGAAGCCCTGCCGTTAGGCATGGCCCCCTCAGATGCCACCCTTACGTTTTGTTGCACCATCATGATATTGTGAACTGAAACCTTCTGGCCAACGAGCTACTGTCCAACGACCACCAACACTACCGAGAGGGGTGCATGAACCCCCATCCAGTGCATACTTTGTCTGATAGGGGTGTAAAAAGTCTGGATGGGTCCCGCACGAATGAGTTTGAGTTGGGTCAGCCCAACCCATAATGACTTTATGTAGGGTTTTTGGGCCCGAGTAATTTTTTATATAATTAAAAATTAAATTAATTTATTTTTTTGTTTTAAAAAATAATTTTTATATTCCAAAATCAGTAATGTAATTTGAGTTTAAAATTAAATTATTTAATTAATTTAATTTTTTAATAAAAAATAAAATTAATAAATGGACCAAATTAAAATAAATTAGTTGAATTTAAATAATTAATTTAATTTATTAAATCATATTCTACATACATTTATTGAATTTTTATTTTTGTATTATGCTTTTAATTTACCTTTAGACTAGTCTTGATCATCGAAAATGCGTGTCTGGTTTTATTTGATTATTTATTACCTGCATATGATGTCTGTAATAAGTAGAAAATTTTATAATGGTTTGTGCATCATACTCTCTTATTAAATATGTATAAGAGCTTTCACGTCCATCATTTAATGTATGTACATTATGCTTATCGAGGCCCCAATTTGAGTATTGATGTTTTATTGATGATAAAGATGTAAGACACAAACTGTAACACCCCGCCCCTACCTCATTGGCCTGAGGAGGTGGTGAGGGTTACTTGACCTTAAGTGATGTTCCCATGGTGCCCAAGGCTGGTAATAAATGATGAGGGCTTCGAGAAAAAATTGGGAAATGATTTTCCCTTAAGGAAAAAACCAACCAAACCATCCACTAACAACCACTATATGATGCATTTAAATAAAACATTCAAGCATGTATTTACAAAAGACAACCAAGTTGATCCAAAATACAACCCAAAAAAAAATAGAATCCAACATTATATCAGATTACTATGCAGAAGACTAAACAAGAGACCCAAAATAAACCAAGACACACTCCATAACTCCACCCCAAGCTCCTCGATCCAAGCACCACCACATCTCCCAAGCATAACCACAAACCACTAGCAATGAGATGCCTTACCTTTACCTCTGTCTCGGAATACGACATCTACAAAAGCACCAAAGATCCAAAGTAGGGGGTGAGTACTAATAATCAGTAGTTTTCCCCAAATGACTTCCCTACATACGCCACTAGTATAGAACCATTAGCACATTTATATAAAGTAGTTTATATAAAATAATCATAAGTGAAACCAATACTATAATCCAAACACACCCTTACCAAGCCAAGAAAACCAAGGGAAATCCAAACAAACACGCCACAAGACATTTCATCATTTCAAATTTGCACAAAAACTTCCATCTAGAAAAGAAATTCACTACACACGGTTTCAAAACCCAATACTGGTATAACAATCACGACATTACATCCATCCAACCCGTTTCTTCCTTCCCAAATTTAGTGGCACTTCCCATCCACTTCCCATTGATTGTGGCCCTTCCGTCCACTACCCATCCCCTTATTATAGTGGAACATCCCATCCACTTACCATTGATAGTGGCCCTTCTGTCCACTATCCACCCCCATATTATAGTGGCACTTCCTGTCCACTTCCACAAAAGATTAAAACAAGACATAACCAAGTAGATAACCCACCAAGGTCACCAAAATATGAAATTAACCATTTCAATTACATGCCTAACCACTTAAATAAATAAAACATTGATTGAAAACACCCTTCCAACCTTTTTACACGACAATTATCATTTCAATAAAACAAACCCATTATTGAAAAACTATTTCACAAGCCATCTTAGTTAATTCAACAAAACAACACATTTTAAAATATCTATTTTAAAATCACAACAAGAGTATTTTACCCAAAAACACCTTTCTTCCCAAAAATCCCCAAAACACCACCAAAGGGATTTCCAATCAATTTCGCACATCAAAAACACAATTAATTTTAAGAAAAACAAATTAATTTTAACCAAGCTTTATGTTATAGAAAAGTGGAGTCGAGAGGGAATCCACCAACCTTTAGGGTTTTGACGAAATCAACCCACAAGCTACCACATCTCCTCAAATCTAGCGAACGCACCACCGAAACCTCTCTAGATCCCCTTACATAGAATCCACAATCCTTAAAATTAACATCCAAGGAAACCAAAACCCTATATATACACACAAAAAGTGTAGATCTAGAAAAATGAGAGAGTGGGAGATGCATATCTTGAGGAAACCACAAAGAAACCAAAAGGAGAGACCTACTTGGGAGAAACCACATTGAAACCCCTTTGTATCGCTTCCAAAATGAGTGGGAGAGCACCTCCAACCGCAGAGAACCCAAAATCCCAAGTGAGGCCCGAGTGGGAGAGGATTTGGTGTGTTTTAGGTCAAGCCTGAGGGATCATGGATTTAAAACTCCACTTTTTAAGGGGCCGCACGGTTATCCCAAATAGTTTGGAAAACTATGCGCTAACAATGCACACACCACTATTTTGAGAGAAGGGGTCTGCACAGTTGACTTGCATGATTTGGAAAACCGTGTGTAGGCCGTGCAAAGAATACTATCTCCCCCTACACAGTTTCATGGAGAACTGGCACGGTTTCCCCTAACCGTGCTCAAACCATGTGCCTTTAGAAAAGACTCCAAAGTCATTCAAAACCATTCCAAACTCTCCCAAAATCTTACCAAATCATCCCAAACACTTATACACATAAAAACGAATAAATACTGGCTACATACTTCAATCCGGGGGTGCTACATTCTCCCCTCCATTGGAATTTCCATCCTCAAAAAGTAGGAAACCATTGCTTTGCCGAAAGAGATCGGTCTATTGATCGGCCATATCTTTCTCCCGCTCCCAAGTCTTCTCTTGAATATGACCATAATGCCAAAAAACATGAACTAAACTGATGTTTTTACCATGCAAGGATTTCTCTTGCCTATCCCCAATCCATACTGGCACGTGCAACAAGGAAGCATATGGTTTTTGCTCAATATGATCCCAATGAATCACACGGTCATGATGCAGATGATACATTTTCAACTATGGAACATGAAACACATTGTGCACCACACTAAATCGTGGTGAAAAATCCAAAAAATAAGCAACCTCTCCAATCGGCTCAAGTATCTCAAAAGGCCTAGTATACCTATGAGATAACTTAACCTTCTTCCCAAACCAATGATGTCCCAAACTAGGAGAGATTTTAAAAAACACATGATCACCCACCTTGAACGACAATGGTCATCGTTGATGGTCTGCATACAATTTCTAACGACTCTAATCCGTCTCCATTCTCTTCCTGATTAACCTGATCTTATCTATAGTATCATGGACAAGGCTTGGTCCAACCATAGAGGACTCACCCATTTCCACCCAGCATAGTGGAGAATGACACAGCCGCCCATAAAACGCTTTTAATGGGGCCATATGTATGGTTTTTTGATAACTATTATCGTATGAGAACTCAACCAATGACAAGTGCTCCTCCCACAAGCCACAAAAATCCATGACAGAGGCCCGCAACATATCCTCCAATGTTTGTATCATCCTCTTGGATTGACCATCCATCTTAGGGTGGTACGCCATACTCATGGTCAACTTAGTTCCAAGGGTTTGCTGTAAGGATTTCCAAAAATGAGATGTAAAACTCAGATCTCTATCAGATATGATTGAAACCGGAACACCATGCCTCATTACAACCTCCCGGATATAGATTTTGGACAGATCCTCCACTGTAAGAGATTCACGAATTGGGATGAAATTGGCCGACTTCGTTAGTCGATCTACTATCACCCAAGTGGCATCATGCATTCTAACAATTCTTGGGAGGCATGTAAAAAAATCCATCACTATTTTCTCCCTCTTACAAATAGGGATTGGTAAATACTCCAATATTCCCATTGGCCTCTGATGCTCTACCTTGACCTACTGGCTAGTAAAGCATCTCGAAACAAACTCCACCACTCTTATTTTCATACCAGTCCACCAGAACTGCGCTTTCAACACTTTATACATTTTCTGAATTCCATGATGAACAACCCACCTAGAATGATGATACACCCTGAGAAGATCCCCCTGACAAGGAACTCGTACAACCATCCAATTCTGAAAACAGAAAACTGAATCTCCATTCATTTTCCAACCCTCAATGGTCTCCCCACCACTGAGTTTAGACCTCATGGTCACACATTCAGAATCATATATATGTGCCTATTTAATAAAAAAACATAGTCAGGAATCAAAAAAACTTGAAAGAAGACAACTCTATCGCCCTAGTCTTCACAGTATAACCGAATGTCAGATATAACCGACATCAACTTCCACTGGTCCAATGCTGGTTTCACCACCTTAGCATATGATTTTCTACTTAATGCATCTGCCACTGTATTTCACTTACCCAGTGTGAACATCATGTCAAAATCAAACATATGGAGATATTCCATCCATCTCCTCTACCTCAAGTTCAAATCCCTTTGTGAGAAAAGTTTCTTCAAGATCTTATGATTTGTATATACTGTGAATTTCTCACCGAAGAGATAATGACACCATAGTTTCAAAGCATGGACCACTTCCTCCAATTACAAATCATGAGTTAGTTAGTTCTTATCATGCACCCTCAACTTCCATGAGCCATACACAATTACATGATTCCATTTCATGAGAAGACACCCCAACCCTGATCCTGATGCATCGTAATACACCACGTACCCTTTTACTGGTTCTGACAAAACCAAGATTGGTGCTGATGTAAGGAAACCCTTTACCTCTTCAAAACACCACAGACACTGTTTATTCCACTGGAATGGAACCTTAATTCCTATCAGAGCTGTCATTGGTAATGCCAAATGTGAAAAATCACGAATAAAATGCCGATAATACCCAGCTAGATCGAGGAATCTCTATAACTGAAACACATTATCTGGCGTTTTACATGATATAACAGCCTCTATCCTTTCCAGATCCATTGAAACACCCCTTTTAGAAATCACATGGCCACGAAAATAGACTTCCTGTATCCAAAAGTCACACTTTGGAAATTTGGAATACAACTGATGATCCCTAAAGATCCCCAGAACTGTCACTAAGTATTGCTCATGCTCCACCCTTGTCTTTGAATACAACAGAATATCATCATCAAACACCAGCACAAATGAATCCAGAGATCTATGAAATATCCGATTCATCAATTCCATGAACACCGCTAGCACATTCGTTAGACCAAATGGAATAACCACATATTCATAATGGTCATATCTACTTCTAAAAGATGTTTTAGGAATATCATCCTTCCTCACTCGCAATTGATGATATCCCGACCTCTGGTCGATCTTGGTGAACCACTGGGATCCCCTCAACTAGTAGAAAAAATCCTCAATTCATGGAAGTGAATATCTGTTCTTTATCGTAACTTGGTTAAGTCTATGATAATCAACACAGAGCCTCAAAGTTCCATCCGCTTTTTTTATAAACAACACCGGCGCTGCCCACAGAGACGTACTAGGATGGATATACCCTTTTTTTCTAACTCTTCCAACTAGACTTTCAATTCCCACAATTCAGTAGGTTCCATTTGGTAAGATAGAATTGAGATAGGACTGGTCCCCTAAAGGAGATCAATCGTAAACTCCACTTCTCTTATGGGAGGTAACCTAGATAATTATTCAAAAAAAAAACATCCACGAACTGATCCACCACAGCTGGAAGAACACTCTGCTCAATACCCTCTACTGATTCCAACGACATCACTGCCAACTAATATGATAACCTGCCCACTGCTGGTGCCAACAGACCTTTTTCACCCTGCCTTTCATGCCTCTCTCCTCTAAAGAGATGTCAAACGCCATCGTGTGTCGTAAAATCCATTGTTCTCACATTACAGTTGATGTGGGCCTTAAACGCCACAAGCCAATCCATTCCTAGGATTACATCATACCCATCCATCTCAAACACTGTGAAATTCGACATTAGCTCAACCTCTCCCACAACGATACAACATGCTCTACACAAGAAGGCTCGACCTCACCCACTGTTCACGCATTACAGTTATGGTGTTCTAAGAATCACTATGACTAACTTTGCTCTATTGAAGAGGGGTATGATATTATCCCTATCCCATTGAATAGTACAATATCTGCGATCCCTAAGGAGTGTCATGCGCACCCGACCTCAGAGAAATCCTACAATATCTCTGAATATGACCCATCTTCATGAAATTTTAGCATGATCGAGGTTGTGTCGTATAGTCCCTCTTGATGTGTGCCATAAATCCACATTGAAATCATCATGGTTTTCTCTAGGGATTCAAAAGAAGATTTGCTGATCATACCGTCGGATTATGTTCCATAATCCCACCCTAGGAATAAGTGTCCCTCCTCTGCTTGAACCCAACGTTAGAGTTCCCACTATTCTCCATGGGTACCACCATTCTTCCTTCGCCTGGACCTCCCAACAGATCCTGCTCATCCACCGATACTCAATTCACCATCTCTATGTAATCACCAATACATAGCACTACTATTTTTGAATGGATCTCTTACCTTAACCCCACATCTAAGATCCTTTCCTTCTATTACGTGTTACCTGCCACCTCGGGTGCAAACCGCATAAAGACCATAAACTTAGCCGCATACTCCGTCACAAACATATGCTCTTGCTTTAGACTAAAGAAATTATTTGGGTGCTGAATTCTGAAAATATATGTGTATAATTGTTTATTAAAAAATTCCTAAAATTCTTCCATTTCATACCCTAGTCTGTCACTACTTGGACTACCAACTCCCACCACTGAAGAGAAATATCCTATAGCTTATATGTTTATATCTTTACTTTCATCTCTACCGGCATCACCAAGAATTCAAAAATTCTGTTCATTCTGGACAGCCATGCCTCTTCCCTTTCCGGGTCTGAATCACCCATAAAGACGGGTGGATCCTACTTTTGAAACTAAGCCGCATAATCAACATGCTTTGGATCTTCCCATATATTCACACTTCCCATAGCTTGGAAATCTTGCACTATGCTCTAGACTAACTGCTGGTTCACCTAGGGCTTAGGTGTAACCACACTCTCCTCATCCACTTCTGGTTGGTCTCTATGATGCTTACCCAGTGTCATTTCGATAAACATAAAACCAACAACCACGAGTCTCACTTTTTTAGACATCAAGAATTCCCATTTCAAATAACATTACACAACACTATCACAACGAGTATTTCCACCTTTCCACATTTTCCATGTTTCACCATTTTTGAAAACCAAACCATTTTCAAAATAAAAAATTTATTCACATTACAATTTAACACATTTGAAAAACCATTTCTCAATTCAGACCATAAATCATTATGCCTAATGAAATATGCATCCTATAGGGAAGTAATTTATACCATATATGCCATGCACATCTCATTGGATACACCCTTGATAATGAGATTTCCAATGTCTATAAGTGTATCCAAACACTTATGTTCCCAACTCCCTGGTAACTTGAATTTCAGCATAAAAGGGTTTCTAGATACTTTTATGCTATACATTCCAATTTACGACATTCCTACACCTTGCTACCATCATGACTCAAGGAATATACCACATTTAATGTCAAATCCAAATCCGAGAATTAACTCCAAAGGACCGAACAAGATGATACCACTTGTAACACCCCGCCCCTACCTCATTGGCTTGAGGAGTTGGTGAGGGTTACTTGGACTTAAGCAACATTCCCAAGATTCCAAAGGCAGGAAATAAATACCGAAGGCTTCATGAATAAATTAGGGAACAATTTTCCCTTAAGGAACAAACCAACCAAACCATCCACTAACAACCACTATATGATGCATGTCAATAAAACATTCAAGCATGTATTCCCAAAAGAAAACCATGTTGATCCACAATACAAACCAAAACCAATACAACCCAATACGATATCAAAGTACTATGCAGAAGACGAAACAAGAGACCCAAAATAAACCAAGACATACTCCATGACTCCATGAATCCACACCAAGCTCCTTGCTCCAAGCACCACCACATCTCCCAAGCATCACCATGAACCACTAGCAATGAGATTCCTTCCCTTTACCTGTGTCTTGTACTACAACATTTGAAAAAGCACCAAAGTGACAAAGCATGGAGTGAGTACTAATACTCATTATGTTTTCCCCAAATGACATCCCCACACACGCCACTAGGATAGAACCGTTAGAAAATTTATAAAAAGAAGTTTATATAAAATAATCACAAGTGTAACCATTACTATAAGCCTAAAATAACCTTTCCAAGACAATAAAACCAAGGTAAAGAAAAAAAAACATGCCATAAGAAATTTTATAATTTCAAATTTTCCCAAAAAATTCCATACATCAAAGAAATTCACCACACAAGTTTCCACAACCCAATACTGGTATAACAATCACAACAACACTTCCACCAAACCTGTTTCTTCCTTCCCAAATTTAGTTGCACTTCCCTTCCACTTACCATTGATGGTGGCCCTTATGTACACTACCCATCCCTTTATTAAAGTGGCACTTCCTGTCCACTTCCAAAAAACATTATAACAATCCATAACCGAGCAGATAACCCACCAAGGTCACCAAAATATAAAATTAACCATTTCAATTACATGCCGAACCACTTCAATAAATCAAAAATTTATTGAAAACACCCTTCCAACCTTTTTACACACCAATTACCATTTCAATAAAACAACCCATTTATTGAAAAACTATTTCACAAGCCATCTTAATTAATTCAGTAAAACAACCCATTTTAAAATCTCCATTTTAAAATCACAATAAGATCATTTTACACAAAAAACCCCTTTCTTCCCAAAAATCCACAAAACACCACTAAAGGGATTTTCAATCCATTTCTCACATCAAAAACACAATTAATTTTAAGCAAAAAAAATTAATTTTAACAAATCGTCAAGTTCTACAAATGTGGAGTCGAGAGAGAAGCCACCTACCTTTAGGGTTCTGACGAAATCGACCCATAAGCTACCACACATCCTCAAATATAAAAAAAATCACCAATGAAACATCTCTAGATCCCCTTACCTGACATCCTTAGGCCTTAAAATTAACATCCATGGAAACCAAAACCCTTGATGTACACCCAACAAGTATAGATCTAGAAAAATGAGAGATATGGAGATTGAGATCTAGAGGAAACCACAAAGAAACCAAATGGAGTGACTTAGCCAGGATAAACCACATTGAAAACCCTTTGAATAGATTAAAAAATGAGTAGGAGAGCATCTCTAACCCCTGATAACCAAAAATCCTAAGTGAGGCTCGAGTGGGAGTGTATTTGGAGTGTTTTAGGTCAAGCCCGAGGAAACTCAGATTTAAAACCCCACTTTTTAAGTGGCCGCACGGTTTGGAAAACTTTTCACTAACCATGCACATGAAACTATATCGAGAGAAGGGGTCCACACATTTTCCTCACATAGTTTGTAAAACCATGAATAGGCTGTGCGAATCCTACTATCTCACCCTGCATGGTTTCCTAGAGAACCTGCACGGTTTCCCCAAACCATGCTCAAACTATGCGCCCTTAGAAAAGCCTCCAAACCCATTCAAAACCATTCCAAACTCTCCCAAACTCTTCCCAACTCATCCCAAACACTTAAAAACATAAAAAGGAATAAATATAGGATACATAATTCAAACTGGGGTGCTACACAGACAATGCCATGTTGAGGTAAAAATGCATACAATATATGGGCACAATGGACAAGGGATGAACTGTATCATTTGTCAAGACCTAACATAGTTATGATAACCCTAGTTAATGGTTTATTAATTTAGTTTAAATGGATCAACCAATATTATATGTTCAAGGATATTCGAATAATTTTATTTTCTTTATGCATTGTTTATTATTTTATTCATTTTCAAGTCTGTAGGAAACCCATGAAATAATAAATATGAAAATGAAAAAATAAACGATGAATGTATTATATTAATGTCAAATTGTCACTGTGAAAACATATTATGATCATATTTAAAAGAAAAATATTACATTAATTGCGAAATATTAAAAAAAACTCAAATAAATATTAATTCGCAAACATCATTCATTGTTTGAATCTGAACAAAACTAGGTGTATGGGGTACTCTTCAGTTAATGATGAGGGTGAATCATACTATCGATCAGTTTTTATGAGGGTGATTAGTTGAATTAAATGTAGTTGGAAATAAATTACTAGCATATAAAATATTTTTTCATCTTTAGAGGAAAGCATTGAGTAAATATTTTTATGATTTTATATGTTGATACTTCACTCAACAGATCAAGGAGTTGTGAGTTAATGCAGTTGGATTTTCAGATGCCTACCTAGGAACACTTTTAGTTGAAGCATAAACAAATTATGTATACTATGAAGAGTGGTTTAAAGGGTCCTTTCTACTAGATACTCATGTAGAAGATTATTTTGATTCTAGTATAGAGAGTTTCCAGAGTTCAACAAAACAATGAGAGACATTTAATGATTCAAAATAACCATTATTTTCTAATCAGTAATCAAGATAGAAGTACTAATATGCATGTTTTTGTAGAAAATTTAAGGTAATACCATAACTAAACCTTGATAATTATTGAAAAAAATTAATTTCCTTACCTGAAAAAGTTTCTAAAGTATACTACAAGCACTTTCACCAACTACTACAACATCAAAAATTCAAGGTGCTGGGGTCCCAAATACCTATTAAACCACCTCAGAAATAGAGGGTGAGAAAAATCTTACATGAGACTCATGTATGATAAATATGATGGTTATTTCATAATGTTATCATCAAAATTTAATTTGAGTTGTGGATACAATATCAAGACATGAATGATTTAACATGTTGTCTCATCGTCGAGAAACTTGTGAGGGGAAATTGAAGCAAGATACGAATAGGTGATAATTATACTATTTATGTTAAAATATAAAATATGGAAACGATATTTCATTACATACCATTCTTATATATTTATCACCCATATACTCTAATTGTTTTTAATATTACAAAAAATGAACACAATAGAGAAAACTGCTTTATTACCTTTGAGGTAAGGTTCACCAAGTCAATAAAAACTTATAGAAAGTTTTAGTTCTTGTGATGAACAAATTGAAAGATAAGGAGAAAAAGACAATGGAAAGTGCAACTCCAATGGAACATTGACAATTTATTTCAATAAATAGAAGTTGGTAATCATACAGGATTCTATTTTCTTCACAAATCATGAAATAAATCTATGAATGTTTAAATACACTAAACTGAATGGAAGAAGCAAGTATTCATTTCTTCTTCAAGTATATTGATCAATTATGAGTAATGTTTCTATCATACTTCTTGGGTATTGAAAATAATATTAATTTCATATATGTGTATTTATATACAATAAAAAAGTAAGAAATGAAATGTTATAAGAAGTAAAGTGTGTTCTCCAAGAGGCTGAGCAAGGGGGGTTCCTAAGTTAGTGGTGTGAAGTACACACCTTCTAATTTTATATTGAATGATTCAAGTTAAAATTTTATTTAGTATTACCAAAAAAAATTTATTTCATGTGTCATTTGGACATAGGGAGACATTCTTCAACTTTTGGAATGAATGTTGATTGTGGGGTTTAATACTCAACAAACAGTTCAATAATTCTTTAATTATTGGAAATACGTAATGATTGTAACATATAATACTTATATACCCAGTTGTGGAAAGATAATACATTTTCAAGAAAATATAAGTAGTTTTCTAGGATATAACCTATATGGTTTTATAATATTTGATGTTAAAGACCTTAGTTATTATCAACATTCTTATATACTTAGTTTTGAAAAAGAAAACTTTAGAAATTATTGTGCGCTAAAAAGCTATTTGAATTAATTCATATAGAGAGCGTAAATTATTCCAAGGGTAAGCTAGTGGTTACTATACTTCATAATATTACTTTAAAGTATTGTGTAAGGAATTTTAATGTTATATATGGTATATACATAGTTAGAATGTATGATTTTCTTTTAGATGGTGTACTGAATAATATATTGACCAAGCATTCATCGATCAATATAATGTAGCATGGAGTAATTCATAAATTCACATTACATTTTACAAATCAAAGTTATGAAATTAATAAGGAGGATTGATTACTATTATTACATGAAAAAAATCAATAAAATTTAGTGTGGATTAATTCATAAATGCACATTTCCTTATACCCATCAAATACATGATATTTATAAAGGGATCATGAATGTTGGGACTCATATTCATTGAAAAAAACATCCATTATTTTAAAGACATGCTTCACAAAAAGTGGAATTATCCTATAACCATATTCTAAATGTAATGAAAAGTATATATCATATGAGTTATAGTATAATATAAATCCATTATTTCATTACAATATTGTATTTGAATGCAATGTTTTTGTTAAAGATACAAAAAACATTTTCACGATAAACACGATGTGCATATAAAGTAATTATCCTAAAAGTTTTTTAGGATATTATATAAATACCTATGATAGAAAATATGTATTCAAGTGATGGAATTCATTTCTATAAAAGTGTTCACATCTCAAATTTAGATAGCGGGAGCACGATTGACTTGGGTTTAGTCAAAGCCAAAGTTTCATAGATCATTTTCATAGGAAGAAGTTCCATAAGAGAATGTGGAAAAGGAATGTTCTAGAGACACATATTGTATAAGAAGAATAAAACCACTATATTGTTTTTTAATTCACTATGATCAGTGACACTTTCTTCATTGAGTATAAGAAATCCTACAAGTAATATGTGTATGGATATCAGCTATGATTGAAAAAATAAATTAAAATTTAATAATGGATTCCATGTATCAAAGTATATGGAGTTTATTATTTTTAATACTATAGTGAGTATTCATGTGAAACTATATATGGATGGTTCAAGTGTAGTAATAATAAGGCTCAATTGGTTATACCAAGTAATTTTTCCTAAATCCACTATAATTTTACTTGTCATTGTAGACTCCATGAAATGTGTTCCATACACTTCTCCGAAAAATGACCTAAACCAAGCTCAAAAAGTTCATAGTGCGACTCTGTATTTTTCATGGGGGTCAGCGATGATAGGGAAGGCCCCATACTGAAGGGGTGAGACTGAACACTAACACTAAACCCAAGAAGGTGAGTGGGGTAGAGGCCCTTGTAGTATGGATTAATAAATTTGTCTAAGTCCCCAAAGTGGCGACCAAGGTACATGCGTGAAAATAGATACACACCACGATGCTGGAGATGAATGAATAAATTATTTTGGATAAGTTCACAAAGAGGTGCACTAGTTAGGAAAAATATTAGGTGGCACACGAGCCACTAACGCACAACATTTCTGGCATGCAAGCCACTTGTACTCCTAGACACTATTTCGCCCAGGGTCAATTATTTTTTTATAAATAGACCCTTGGGGCCATCAATCGTATGGACAAAGTTCCTTGAAGCCTAGTTCCTACTATGGTCTCTCCAATGCTTCACCCAAGTATTCATAAACCTTCTAGGTAGTTCTTTAACAGCTAGAGCAGAGGAATTGGAGGAGGATAATAGGACGCAAGTTCCTTTAGTGTTTGAAATCCATAATACTTGTGCACCTAAAGTGCCCAACCTCCCAAAATTAGAAACACTTGAACGCCACCTATTACTCTTAAAATAACTTGAGCACCCCAATTTGGGGAATAAATTTGAATAATCTTGATGTCTTGAGTCAAGTATTTCCCATGTATAAACATCTTGGTTGTTCATCACATAAGTGAACATCAGGTCGCCAAATCCTTCTTGTGTGCCTATAACTATGCACCAAATACATACTTCGTATCCCTTCTTTTGATTCACCTAATACCTTATTATATAAAATATTTTAATCAATCCTTATTCAAATCCATTCATGGAAAGACTTCTTCTTCATTGGCTCCCTTTTTTGAAAGGGAATATGTTTAAACATTCACCAAAACCTCCAGACTCATCAATCCTTTGGGAAAGGCACATCAGCATGTCTCCTATTTGGGTTTGTATATCCGCAGTCAGAGGTTTCCCACATCTGTTTTGTAATGGAGTCAGGATTCATAGAGTGTCTGTGGGTTTTTATATCTAGATTCACATGGACCTTTCTCCCTAGAACAGTGTTGGGGAGATCCTGGTTTAAAGAATTAGGGTTTGGGTTTTGTCCTCCCTTTTTCATTTCTAAGAATAGGAGCCTCTAGTTGCTAATAATATGGGTGGGAGTCAAACTTTCTTTTCCATTCAGGAAATGGAGAAGTTTCCCTCCTCTCCTAGGATCCATCAGGGCACTCCCAATGAGGTAAGTTCCAAATTTTCCGAGATCTGGGCTGCATGACCTCCAATGTCATGCCACATTGAAGGGTTCGTTGCTCTGCGTGCTCTTCCACAGTCACCTCGACCTCATCCACCCCTACCACTGTAGGCCAATCCTCTTCCACCAGCGGAGGAGGAAAAGTGTGTGTCTTCCTTTGTTGAATGTTTGAAATACTCTTATTTATCACATTGAGCATGACTCATGTGATCTTAGAGATTTTTAATGATCACAACATTTTCACAAACACCCCATCTCTTGACCTAAGAGAACTCTAACTCACATCATTATTAGGATAGGTAGGAAGACTTCTCCAGGGAACAAGCACTTTGGATATCCTCTTCAAGAATCCAACACTAATTCCCTTAATCGACGCATACTACTTAGGAGTAATCCCTAACCTATTTCTCTCAAAAGGGTCATACACCCCTGAGGGATTAAATGAACTATGAGAACTCTGAAACCCACTATAATTGGGATACATAGGAAGCCTTCCTAAGGCCTGAGATTTATCTCATTTCATCCATAAATGGGAATCCCCCATAGAAGTAAGCCCTAAATTAAACCCCCAAATTACCAAGTCATCCTTTTCATGAAGTAAGTACAAAATCATTTCTCTCTAAAGACTCCAATCTCCTATGAGACTCACCAAACTATATGGTCTTTGATTCCCATCCCAATGGGATATGCAGGAAGCCTCTTTAAGGTTCAAACCAAACACTTCAAATAAACCCTACTCTTCATGGTCCATATTCCAAATAGGGTCTAATCTAACTTGGTACTCATATATTTTCCATGTTACATGGGCTGATTAGGCATATGTCCCACACCAAACATTGATTAATCACCTTTCTCTTATATGTCCTTACCATAAGACATTAAACTGTATGCCTAGGTCCTTATCACGCGACCTTAAAAGGGACAATGTGTCCCATTAAGTGTAACCAAAATACGATGGTTCATATTCATTTCACAAGGATACCTAGGTATCCCATTTATGGGTATGATCCCAACATCAAATCAAATGTTCATCTCCTTAGACAATAATAAAATCCAGAGTGTCCCACTGAGTGGCTTAAAATCCAATATTATCATAATGATGGTTAACAGAATCTCTAAATAGTATATGATATGATACCATGGATGGTGAACCTCGAATCCATACATATTTCTCCATTAAAAAACAACGTCGAATACATAGAGATGATTATTAATTTAACACATGCTAATAATTGATTGAAAATTTTTTGGGAAACCTATATTATACTTGGTGAATTAATAAGGATTCCTGAAAATATCACAAATATATAAGAGAGTCACAGAGTAGGAAATAATCCCCTCTAAAAGGGTGTGATGAGTCCGACCTACCTTCCTCTCAACCAATTTTTGTTCTTAAGTATCATAAGATAAAAAATTACGAATGCCTGCCATTGGAAACCCTCTACCTTTGGATAAAGAACCATTGGATGTTTCTGGTTCTATAAATAAATCTAATGGAAACCACCCAGAAGTGGTGATTCCTAACCAAAACACAAGTTCTGAGGGATGAAAAATAGTCATAGCTACTTTCTACGATCATTTTATGGATAATTGGATGTCAAGAATACAAATCGGGGATGGTGTCTCTATGAAATGACCAAAAAGGGATAACAACTCAAGAATTCCAATAGGGGTGAAATTTGATGAAATCTAGTTTAGGATTAAAGTAAGAAACTAGATCATAGAATATTCATTTTGAATGTCTTTTTCAATGTTTTTATAAAGGGATTGTGGAAGCACCACTATTTTCCAATTATTATTTTTAAAATATATTGTAAAAAATTGTTGGTCTTATATATAGTTATGAATATAATGAATTATATTATACAGATATTGACTTAAAGTAGAAAAAACTTTTTCTAGGGAAAAAGATTTAAAAATGTACATCTAAAGGTTTCTTAGAACAATTTAGTAGTATATACATTAAAAAGGTATTGAATATAAAATTTGGAATAATTTGAGATAGAATTATTACCAATCCCACATGACATAAATCTATCCATGTATACATGTATGGGACATGGGAGGAGATTAATGTGATGAGTTGAATTCTATATGCTTCTACATTGGATCAATAATGTATTTCATGTTATATAATATATATTGACATTGAAAAAATATATTTAATGGTAGTAAAATATCAATTTTATCTAGGATAACTAGAAGACAAAAATTATGAACTATAAAATTTTGATTGAATAAGTACAAAAGGAATGCGCCTAGTATTTGAAGAGGATGAGATGCTATTTTTTAGGGTAAAAAACTAGAATTAATTTGATAGTTGTTTTCTAATATCATTGTTAGGATAATTTAATGAGTGAGATAATCTCATACAATCTAGTGGTATCCATATCTACAAATACCGAGTATGTTGCATATTCTATGGCCGCTAACAAGTAGTGTATAAAAAACACAATCTTTTTGTTCCTATTCTTGGAATCAAACCTAGTAATTATAGTTTTATCATTATGATAATTCTCTTTAGGTACTTGCCAAGATTTAAAGTTTAGATAGCAGAAAAAATGGACATACTCAGGCATATCATCTCTTAATAAGTCTTACTAAAGAAGGTAATGTTATAGATAACTGAATATCCACACAGTAGAAATGTGGAGGGCCCATGATTAAATCCATAACTGAGTAGAAACAAGATATTTTCATGTGAGAGAAAAAAAGGTTGGTATGTAAGTTATCATTAGTTCAAGAATAAGTGTTGTAAAAGTGGGTGCCCTAGACCCAAATTTATCAGTACATTGTGTGTAATTCCCTGACCCTTGAAGCCTAGAGTCAATGCATTATTACGTATCATTGCCATGATCACAAAATATCAAGTCTCAAATGACCGATTAGTTTAGTAGCCTTGAAAGTACTAGATACATTCATAAGTTTTACATAACATTATAAAATGAAAAACTACAACAACATAGTCTCCATAGGCCCCAATCATATCCCATAGAATATCACTGTAGGTCAGTCACAATATACATTTTCGTGTCCTGGGAAAAATAAAACATATGAAGGGGTGAGATCAGACGCTCAATAAGTTTAACAATATAGCATAAACATTCATAAATAAGCATAAAACTTTAAGGCAATGTATGACTAGAAAAAAAATACTTTTAAACTTGAAATTCAGAATAATATGGTAAAGATAAAATCAAATAATGCCATTTAATTATTCACATGGATATTATAATAGTCAAATAATCACATTAAATATCAATATCCACTTTCATAATGATGGAATTCCTAATTCCAGACTTCATAACCCCATAGTCAAGGACTTGTTCCAAGACTACAAATAAGATTTTGTCAAGGCCTTTTTCTGAGACACTAGTTTTTCTAATGAGACTTACCGATGCATCGAGGAGCTATAGCAAGCTCCACCCATCACACAATAAGTCCAATTCATTCCTCATATGAAGAGGATCAAACACAACATTAACATTGGTAATAAAATTAGCATACAAAATGTCAAAACTTCCTCCATAAACCGTGAATGGGGTGAAAATAACACATCAATAGTTAAACATATCAGAAAACCTTCAATACAATATGGATGTTTTGTATCATAATAAATCAATTTCAAATAAACTTAAAATACATCAATGGATGTTTACATAGATGAAATCAAAATCTTTTTTAGAGAAATATATCTATCTATTTTGAAATCATTTAAAAGTAATATAATTATATAAGAAAACATTTATTTTGAAAATATTCATATAAGATTGTATGGGAAGCTTCGACGATGTTATAATGATGGAAAATAGCAGCACCTACCGTATAAGTTAAAAAAACACTCTTACCTTAATTTTTTCGAAAAGTTCATATGGTACCTTGTTTGGAAAATGACAGAAATATTACATTCAACCCATATATAAAAATTAAAACAATGATATAAATGGTGTTAACCCATAGTCTAGTAAATAGTAAAAATGTTTTGGAATAAATTTTTATAAAACATGGATGTGGATGATAAAGAGGTCATAGTAGATAATTACATATAACAACCTTGAATAATGAAGAGGTTGTAGAATTAACCCTTAACTTGTAATTTTCCTTGGTCGAGGGAAGGTTAACCTCCTATATATTGGTGAAATAACTGTTATTAAATTAAATAATAACCATATAAATTAATATGATATCATATAT
Organism: Viscum album; assembly: GCA_963277665.1. NCBI lineage: Eukaryota > Viridiplantae > Streptophyta > Magnoliopsida > Santalales > Viscaceae > Viscum > Viscum album. The sequence goes on from CAUJRU010000110.1 coordinate 548,340, forward strand.
GATCTTCCAATATTGTTTTTTAATGATATTTTAGTAGTATCATCATTTCGGTTGTTAACTGATTCGTTTTCCTTTATATGATTAGTTACGTAAGCCACAATTTTTATGGATAGAGAGTATTTGATTCATATCCAGAATGATATTATTTTATTTAAATATTATTTTTAATCATCACATGAAAATTATTCTTGAATGATTACAATGGGGGAATGAGTCTCATCGCATTCGTGGAGATTGTAATCAGTACATACGCAGGAGTGACAATATCATTATTTTATAGTTAAAATCATATGTAAATGGATGGTATATCATATATACAAAATCATTAACATGTTATATCAATTATTTACATCAATTATACATCATTATTATACACATCCAAAAAATAATGTATTGAATAACAACTACACCACGACGTGGAGACGGTAAGCCGTACGTATGCACGTATGGTGACATGTTATTCATAGGATGGATAACATAATGAATATGGTTGTACCATTTTTATAATAACATAATAGTATATATAAGATAATGTAGTTATTATTTTATAATGGAAACAACAAAGAAAGAGGAAGTGGATGAAGAAAATAACTTGAAAGAGGTGGTGAGATATTACCTCTTCTTCGGGTTCTTCGTATTGATTTGATCAAAAGGGATATTTGGTTGAATTTATAATCCAAATAAGGCCTCTATAATGAAGGGATTATAGTTGGGAGGATATTTTGGAAGGTTTTGTCTGAGCCAAATGGCTTTCAAGATGTGAATTTTAGAGAAGGGGAAGTGCCCTTTTATAAGTGGGGTGAGGGGCACCTTAGGAAAAGATTGAAATATTATTTTATAATAAAATTATGTTGGGTTTATAATATCTCCAAATTAAACTATTTAGAGGATTTGATGGGTATGGGTACCAAAACACTCAACCAATAGGTTTTAGATGGGTTTGGGTCACTATATTAAACTTATCTTTTAGATTTAACTCTTAATTAAATAGTTTGACATTTACCGCATCTCTTTGTATTTTTTTATTATATGGTTAATGAACTTACTATAAACTTCCAAGAGAAACAAAAGTGGTTCATTAATGGCATATATAATATTATTTAATGACTTTGTAAGAACCTTAGTTTTTTAGGAATAGAATACCAATTAATAATATAATATTTGTGTTAAAAACTCTTTTATGTCAATTTTGAAACTATTTGGTAGTTTTTTTTTCTAAATTCATAACAGCATTATTACTTAGAAAAAAATTCATTTTATAAACACTAACATGTCATATTAACCTAAAAAATTAGTGTAATTCATAATAAGTCTCAAATTACATTTATTTGGGTATTTATAATATCAATCATTTTAATATTTCATTAATAAGGTAATTATGGCATCATCATTGTGTCATAAATAAATTAAATTATTTAATGTCTAAAAATTATAAATAAAAATAACATTATGTAGTAAATATTTTTATCTTTATAATGAATATTTAGAGTCAAATTTATCTTATTTATAACCCTATATTGAAAATGGTATAGTTATTAAACATTGATTTTAACACTTTTAACTCTTTTTTGAATTAAATAATAATAAATGTCGTAATCTAATACAAGTGAACCTAAGGGATCATATTTAACTCTTAAGGTTGTTTTTGTCCGAATAAAACTTATCCATAGAATTAGGACATGTTTTAGGGTAATTATAATATCATTTTTACCTTTGATTATGCTATTTACATTTAACCGCGGTAAATAAAAGTCCAAAGTTACTATTCACCAAAAATTATTTTTATCTCATTGAACCAAATTTTACTTAATGATATCAACCGTGTGTCTTTTATTTTCAAAATTCAACTCATAGAAGTGGTAAAATTAAGTTTTTTGTAATTTTTCAAATGCTCATAGGAGGTGGGTAAAAGGCTGTAAAAAGTTCAATAAAATTTTTATATATCTAAAATTATTATAAACTGACTCCAATGAATTAAATTGAACTTATATAGGTACTATGTATCTATTTTTACCTAAAATATAATTAAATAAAATAAATAATTATTTTAATAAAAAGTTGGTTTTGCACAATAACTCAGTGTTTTTCATTATTCATAAAAAATTGATAGTTTTCATAAAAATACCAAAAAATCACCTTAAGATAATTTCGATATTACAAACCCAAAAATGAAGTCCATTTTGAAAGATAAAATTTATAAAATTTCAAAAAAGTGGGTATTACTATTCGTAACTGCAAGTTTGATTGGTTTTGGTGTGTTTGAACTTGAAGTTGCGTACAACACACGCTATTGTATTATTCAAAGAGAAGCGTACCGTGGAAGCTTGGGGTGTTACATTTTGACTACCATACCATGTATATAGTTAGTTATAAATGATGTAATCTCACCATTATAGTGTTGATTTTTCTGTATCAACTATTAAAATAGTAATTTTCATAGATTATTTATCCTATTAAAATGTTATAGAAGATCGTAGGATATAATGAGAACCTAGAAATACTATGATGTTAATATTAAAAATATTCCCAATGCTCTCGATACATCATAATAACTAGTCCCAGTTGATGTATGACTATTAGGTGTTGGGGTCTCATTAGTATCGGGACTTCTTCTCACAAATTTTTCACTTAGTGGTCTTTAGTAGGTGATATCAATATTACATACCATCCAATAAGAACACTAATTGTTTTAGGTGTCATTGGTTGTTATTATCTACAAATATGTGTATGGGTGTCCTTACTTAAGATCATTATAAATGTGTTCAATTTGATCACAAACTTTGACACAAGGAAAAAACCCTGAGAATGAAGTCTGGGAAATGTAGCTTGTGTGGGGTATGTCATTGAAGGTATGAAATTGGTTTAATGGTCAAGATAGAATTTTTTAATTATATGTTGACAAAGTGATATGTTGGGTCTTGTTTTTTAAGGATGGTAGCACTATAATATATCCTTGGCCAAGGAAGTTATAGGTATTCACATCCAGTTACATTAACAAACTATAAAGTAAGAAAGTACGATGATAGAAGTGTGCATCATGATTTATGAGATATTTTTATATAAAGAGATTATATTGCATAGTTTGTGTTTTCTGAAAAGGTTGTCATTCATATCAATTTTCCTTATATCTTTATAGGACTTGATGGATTTCTAAAACCACTATTTTCCAGTGAATTATATTAAATGTTTTTAAGATAAGGGCCTAGAGTGTCACAGACAATAATGTATTAAACAATCTACCCTATTTTGGTGAATAACTATATAGGACACGGTGGGCCCCACCACGTGGTCCAAGAGTTTTCCAAGTAATTGAAAATTCATGAATAAATAAATTCATTATTATTCGATTATAGAATAATTGGGTAAAATTTATTGATTATATGTTTCCAAATGTTATTAATTGGATACATGGAAAAATATTATATGAATTAATATTAATTTAATATTAAAGACTCATTTAATAATGCATGAATTTTGAGTTGAGTTAAATGAACCATTTTTAACATGTAATATATTTATTATACATTACATGTATGTGATAAAATATAAATTATGGTTAGGATACAATTAGTTTGTTATAATGTTTCATTTATTACTTATTCAGTGGGTGTGGAATTTTCACGGTACAAGTAACCCTTTATAAGTATTTGAACATCAAATAATATAATATGGAGAGAGAAATTCATTAAGTGACTATTAATCATTTAGAATTGAGATCTTATCACTCCTCCCAAATTCTAGAGTGAGAAAGGCTCTCTTTGAATGATCGATCCTGGAATGCCTTAGATGAATCAAAGGGATTTGATTAAGGTGATTGTCACGACGTTGAAGGGGTCATTATAACTCTACGTTAGAACATAGAATATGATGATAGACATATGTGTGTATTCTTGGAGTTTGTGTGGATGATATAGAGGGGTTCGACGTTAGATATTTCAAGCAAGGATAGTTAAAGACTACTTGCTTTTGAACACACTATCGAATCAAATGTGGTACTCATTTATTTATTTATGTTCTTATAAAATTCACATAGGATCCTCAGACCTCTACTAGGGCATAGATCTCTAGAAATGATGAAGTTGTTCACTCTGATGACGAATAATTTTAAATCCCCAGCCCACTAACATACGCATCATTCCCCTGTACACACATAGAATACTAAAGAGACTAAAAATCTAAAAGTTAATCACTATCTATGTACCACATCTCTAATGTAAAATTTGGTTAATCATGGAATCAAATGTACACCAAAAGTCTATAATAAATATACCTCCAATAGTAAAATCATCACCAAAATCCATGAATGGGAGGGCACTAATTGCTAAGGATTGCATGATAGAAGAGGGTTCACTACACTCTACAATCCATCATTACCTTTCCATATGATCCTAAATTTAAACTATCTATTCCAAATAAACAATTTTATCTCAAAATAATTATGTTGGTTGACCAACAACTCGCTAGAATATACATCATTCGAGGGAGTTTCACCCCGGATGGAGGACACACAACCCACTTAAGCTCTTCATCAGGGAGTACTGACTGCACATATAGAACAAATGTACCTGAGTTGTGGTGGGGGAGTACCAAACCTATCAATATAAATGAAACAAGGGATCTAAAACTCATTAAGAGGTATTAATAACCCTAATTTCCCTCCAAATATTACTCCCAATCCTCATAAACAATCCCCCATAACTAAAATTGTAAAATTACTTATCTCATCTTATAAATAGCCTCAGATGTAAAAACAGATGACACCAATATCATTTATGTGATAAATACATAGGATAATATATTGATTCAATAAATAAAGGTAATATTTTATAAACATGAATTTCATCATATCAAAAACCTGTGGTGATACATGATGAGACTCGAAGCTCATATCACATGTTAGATTTAGATACAGAATATTAGACTTCAATAATATGTCTCAATGTATGGGTTATGATGATGAATATAGACCATAAATCCGATGACATAATATAAAGTTATGACACACTCTCTTTCCAATCAAACTATCTCCAAAATTTTCCTTTTTACTTAAAATTTAAATTTAGGTATAATTAATATTTTCTTTAATTCATAATTAATCTGTCTCATATAATTCACATAGGAATACACCTTCAAACCCTAATATAGGCTGTCACATGGAAAAATACATCCACCACCCCACCATATTTGCATCGATGCCACATCAAATGAAAACGTCTACTAAAACCCCACTCCTTTTACCATATGGCCACACCCGAAGTGGTATATGATGAAACCAACTATCTTTAAAAAACTATCCAAATATTAGGTTTTCCACATATAAAAAAACATGAAAAACAATATCTAAATTCCAAGAAACGAGTGAGGGATAGTGGATGATAGGAATATTGGACACCCAATACGAATTCAAAACAATATACATTGAATAATAAATAACAAGGAATAGAGAAGGGTTTTAGGAATGGGGGAAAATCTCATGCAAGGAAGATCCAATTAACTTATATGAAATTGAACTTTACATTGAACAAGAACTACTGATCAAATAAATAAACCAACATAACATTGAAATATTTCATCAATTAATCAAATGGGAATATTTATAATCTTTTTAAATTGAATGAATTATATAAATCAAATATTTTATGTTTATTCTATTTATTCAATTTATAACCCAATTCCATATTTTCACAATGTCAATGGATTTTTTTATATAGGAATTAAAATTAAATAACAAGGGGGATTAATTAATAAAAACATTCTTACCTCATAGAGAATTATCAATGATTCAATCCATCAACACAACCATATTATACACTCATCTCATCACCATGAGTCAGGTATTATTCTTCAAATCAGATATCATCACCACCAAATTCGCCCTCTCTCTTCCCTCCCCCTCTATTTGAGGTTCACATTATCAACAATGATTTACCCTAGAGTGTAACATAATATCGATATGAATAGGGGTATTATGAGGTTTTCCATAGTTAATCCAATTAACTTGTTAATTAATCTAATCAATTAAATTTATTGATTAGTCAACCCATGGTGGAAAAAACCATATGGTACTGATAAAAACCAAAGCCATATCATACATAGGGTAAAAATGATGTTATAGACTCAACTATGGTGTTAGTTTTCCCATCCAACGATCCATTCAAGAGTTATAAGTTTTTCATTATAGAAACACATGTGAGGATAAAAATAATATTTTTATACATAATATATTTATATTAGGCTTATTCATACTATCAATTCAAGGATAACTAAATTTAAGTATAAAGACAACACCCTAGAATTAATTAAATAATTAGATAATTTTCCCAAAGTCATATGCTATGGTAAATTTACCATTTTATCCCTAGAGAGGTTTTATAACTCAAAAACTCATAATTGAGCTGATAATTTTTTAGAAAAACCACATTATTTGCAATAATAATGCAAATTATCTCCACTTTAACCAATTTTATTAAAATATTAAAAAAATGATTTTGAAGGTTTTTGAAAAAGTTTCTTTGGTGGTAGATGATGTTGTCCACCTCTTTTTTGAATAATATATGTTTTTTGGCTTGTATAAAATCATGAATATTTGGATCAATAATATTATTTAGATCACATGAAAAATTTATATTTTACTCTTTAAAATCTTTTAAATCAAATAATGTTTCTTCAATTTCTATTTATTTTCATGAATTATCAAATATTTCTAAAAGTCAGTGATTTTATTCTTTTAATTTTTAGAATATAGATTGAGATTTATCATGATTATTCCATTTTAATTTAGATTTCTTCACTCTAATGGGTCATATAGATGAGGATCGATCAACATAATAATAGTATAAGTTTAGTGAAAACGATAAAAAACCAATATATTTAAAAGGATGAGAATTGAGAGTTGGATTGTCTGACTCTAATGATATATAGTTTTACTTTCAAGATATATGTAATATTGGGTTAGTATTGTCCTTTAATTTCACAATGTTCATAATTGTGCTCCATACATGATCAAACATCAAACCTTTTTTATGTGTGGGATCTTTCATGAGTAATTTATTTTCTTGATATAGATAGAAAGAATTTATCACATCAATGACAATAATTTTCATATGTAAACAAAAAACCAAAAAAGATATTCATAATATCTTATTCTGATTCCCCAATGGGATTTAAAGTTTCAATCCATTAGATGCAACAATTTAATTTTTTCACAAACTTCTCTATGGTATGTATTCATTATTTTATTGATATTTTGTTTTAAATCTCCCAATACTCTCTCATGAATAAGTTTTATAAATTTTAGACGTGCTATTAAAATAAAATTGATGTTTGGTAGACACATGTAATATGATATTAGGAAATACCTATATAAATTTTTCATTGAAGTTCATTTTTAAGTCCCGTAGATATGACTATCTAATTACATGACTTAAAAGAAAATATTTAATTATAATACGTTTCCATGATATTTTAGGTTTAGATTTTTAAATAATTATGAAAAAAAATTAACTAAAAAACTAGTGTATTTTTAAATAATGGAAATTTTTCCCACTATATAAGAAACTTCATAATAAATAAAAAGTATTCAACATACCCAAAAGATTAACCATTGAATAAAATCTTTTAGATATTATAGAATTTTTTTATATTAAGTGTATGGGGATATGAAAATAGAAGAAATAAGTGAGATCATATACCCATTAAGGGTAAAAATAAGTGATAATAATAAAATATCAAAAGTGAGAATAAGATAAGGATATGAGTAAAATTAGCAATACATAATAATATCTTGCCCAACAAATCATAGATCAAAAGTCATGAGTCATGGGGTAATCTTGGAATACTATTTGACATGAATAAATGGAGTGTGAAAACATATGCCGACAATCATATTCCATAAGAGAGTATCAGAAGAATATTAATAAGTACAAACATATGAAATATAATATAAAAAAACTTAGATACAAAAAAATAAGAATAGAAATATTAACATAATGAATGAGGTATCACAATTTGTTTCACTTAGTGGTTCATACTTCACTATCTCTTTTCCCTTTGTGAATTAGGTTTCACTCACCTATTTCCCTTAGTGGATCATACTTTACTCACATGTTTCCCTTTCTGGATCAAGCTTAATTAACTAATGTAATTTAGTGTGTGAAGCTTCACTGACATGTTACACAAGGTGGATTGAGTCATAAATTTTTTTTTACTATTATCTCATACTATATATAGCCTTAACCAATTCATTTATGGGTGATATAGTACCCCACCTCTCATCATCCATACATATGTATTCCACATAAAATCATATCATAACGTACTCTTGGAATGAAAATGGGGTTCAAAGCCCTTTAAAATAGAACCATATATTAAAAAAATCAAAATTACATCAATAATTTTAACATGGTTTACTAATGGAAAATAAATGGGTATCCAAAGATATTCAGTAACTTTTTAGGTAAATATAATTCAATCATGATAATAAAGAATACAATATTTACATAGTATTTATAAAGGCTATTTGGTTAAGTAAATAATTTCCCAAGTAACTAAATGTATGAAATCTAGGTGAACACCCTTTAATCAAGTGAATAAAAAATAGGCTATTAATTTTGGATATAATTAGAATAAAAATTATGGTCATACACAAAAGAAAATTAGTAAAGTCAAAGCAGTGACATATCATTCCTCGACAAGAGAATGAAATTACATAAGTATTATAGAGAGAGAGATTGGATGGTATAATTTGAACAATATCCTCAATAAATGACATGATATTTTAAAGGACAATTAATTAAATGAAAAAAATCCTTTTTAGGTGTTTTAGAAAAATACACTTTTCTAATAAAAAATTCCAATATTCTAGGGAAAATATGTTCAAAGAAATATTTTATAATACTTGGAGAAAAATAATTTATTTTAGAAACCATGAAAAAACATAGGAAAAGTTTCATATAAAATTATTAAGGTATTAAAAATATGTGTTTTCATGAAAGAATAATTTAAGAGAGATTTTTGAATGCATTTTTCACTTTATAAAAAATATGAAGTTATGGGTCCTTTAAAAAGTTATTTTAAAAATGGTGAAGTGAAAATTTTGAAAAAAATTTACTTTTTAAAAAGAAACATCAATAAGTGATCTTTGAATGGCATAAATTCTATCAAAATTAATGTGGGGTTTAAGTTAATTTTTTTTGAAAGTATGTAAAACCTTATTAAATATTTTGAAATACACTTATTAAAATCCTACATCATAAAATGTGTAATGAAAATTCATTTTTAAAATAGAAAAATAGAAAAATGGAGTCCAAATGAGAAAACCCATTCTTATGTTTCTAACTATAAAGGATAAAATTGAAAGGAAATTAAAACATGGATAAGGAGGATAAACCACCATTAAGGAGGATGAAAATAATTCTAAAAAATGATATACTTTTGAGAGATTAAATTTATAAAGGAAAATGATTTGAAATAAATTGTAATTTTACACTGGAGAAGAATATAAAGTAAAATTTAAAAAAACATTAGGGTTGAAGAACCAATCTATTAAGAAATAATTTCAAGAAGAATCATTTTAACTTAATAATAAGTGTTGAGTTTAAAACCCATTATGTTAATGGTATCTTAAGAATAAAAATAACATGATAGAATTACCGTTTAATAAATCTTAAAATATCATGGGATGAAACATATTCATTATATATAAGTGAAATAATGTAGTTAATACACCCAATCAATGAAATAATGTCACAAAATACCAAAATTGTCTCATGGAATGGGATATAGATTCAAACAACCCTTATGACCTTAGAAACTTTTGAATTAGAAACCATTGGATGATAGAATTTAATATGGAATATTAAATACCATGAAACATGAGAGAAACATGATATAAAATATCAATGGGTCTATAACTACACCATACAATATAAAACATGATCTATAACATAATTCTATCTGGATGAATTGAAATTTGAGATAAAGAACACCTACCTTTGATTGTATCATCCAATAATGTGCTCTAAAATCCTGTATAAAAAATGAAAATATATTAATAACCTATTTTATAACCATATCAATACCTAAAAATATTTATATATTTCTTTTATATTCATTATTAATGTGTATATAAATAGTTTTTACCTATTTTCCCACATCAAATTTTTATAGTTTGGAAAATTTGTACTAACTTCATTGGAGAGGTGTTAATATTTATTTTCATTCAAAATTTAATAATATAAAGAGAATTAAAGTTCATTTAATTGATTAATTTTAATTATTTATAATGTTTTAATTTTCTTGGATGAGTATTTAACTCTTTATCCTTGAAGATGAAATGGACAATTAGAACACTTCGATGATTTTATTTACCAAATAAGTTTTTTTATTATTTATTGAGTTAAATATTGATGTATCCATTTATGAATAAATAAATAATAATAATTTAAAATTTATATCATATTATATCTTTGATTATTTTTTCATATTCATCCCTGATATAATTTCATAGTTTTGTACAATTTGGTGGTCAAGTTGATCCTAGCATGAGCATACCATGATTAATAGATGATTATGAGGTTATTTAGTTGAAAAATAATTATTCTAGTAGAATAATTATATAATTTAGTGTTTATAAGAGTGATATATCTGAATTATAAAGCTATATGAGAATAATTAATGGGAATAAATCAATTACGTAGTATCTATAGATTATTTTTCATTCGTACTTTTCTTATCTAAAACGAAAAATTTTGTAATGGTTGCTTATTATTTATATCATTAATAGGTTATTAAATATTTAACAAAATAACATTATTAATATTATAAACTATATATTTATTCTTTAAAACCATTATTATAACCCTCCATGGTAAAAAAAACTTCAATCCTTCGAGGCGGTAGTCCGCATGTGTGCATGGATAATGATTTTGTTTTCATAGAATGGGAGTGAAGAGTATTATGATGTGTAATTTAAGAAATTTAAGTAACACATAAATATAATAATTATACATTAAATTATATTTTTAACAATACATGTTAGGTGGTGAAGGGAAAAAACTCATTACTTCATGGTGGTGGAACTCCTCTCACACACACATGTTTAACATTTTCATTTTTCTTAATATAAATAGGAATGGTGGTTAATTCTTGTGCCATTATTATAATATCATGTTAGTATATCAGCGATAATCATGTTATAATTTTATATTTTTTAATGGAATTTGAGGAAGAATAAGTGATAATAAATAAATAGAAAAGTGAGTGGAGTGGTTAAAAATTTATACCTCACTTCATGGATTATGTCCTTTGTAAAAGGGGTTAAACCTTTGCAGGATTGTCTTTTGAGAAAAAATGAACATATTTAAGGGGTATAGTAGTTTTTAAGAGATTTTTTGGTAGAGTTTTGGATAAAAATATGGTGTTGTGGTGTGAGGGGAATTGATAAGAAGGGAACACAAATTATTAGTGAAAATAGATTCTAGTTCTATAAATATCCACAATTTGTTAATAAGGGGAAGTCACTCTCAAGGAATGTAGAATAAAAATTCAAATATTATGGTTATTAGAATTGATAATGTTTATTAATACCTAAAGTACAGATTATTAATTTTTTTTATTTTTTTGAATTCATTTAATTTTAGATTCTCACTTTTTCTATTTTAACTTTGACCACTGTAACTAGTTTTCAACTGAGTAACCCATTCTTTATGTTTTTCAAAAAAAGAGACCTTATATAATTTGGAACTACTAATTCAAAATTTGAAATATATTTAATTTTATTTAATCTTTAATAGTTATCAAAATTAATTTTTAAATAATAAATATATAATTTATTAAAAATTATTTCTTGAGGAAAATACTATTTAAGTTATAAGAATTACATATATGTTTTTACACAAGAATAAATGTTTTTATATTTATAATATAACTCCAAAAATGAATATTTTTCCTTGAAAATGATTTCATAAATTTACAAATCATTCTTATAAGATAGTATTTTCATAAAAGACACGATATTTTTAAAAATAGAATATTTCACTATTCACATAAAAATAATTTTTTAGAAAAATATAAAAAATTCATTTTAAAATAATATTTCCTCAATAAATCCAAAAATTTGGTTAATTGTTTCAAATTCACATACTAAAATTTATAAATTTTACCTTTTAATTAAAAACATAAAATATAAAGAAAAAAATACTTTTACTGGAAAATAATTTTTTATATATTATAATTTTTTTCCCATTTCTTATAAATTACTAATCAAACTACAGTTAATACTTTGTTCATAAAAAATATACAATACTTGAAAAAAGGAAAATTTTATAAAAAAATATTTAATTAGTTTCTTATCTATAGTAGTTGAGGCGATATTTAAATTGATCTTTATTTTGGTTTGTTCTTTATATATATATATATTTATATATTTCATAATCTGATACCATTATTTATACCTACCAATTCTATAAAGACATTATAATGCTCGTTTTATTGGTTTTAGTGTTATGTGTGGAGAAATATATCAAACCTATTATTAATTTAAGGGTTCCAAAATCTTGATTCATTACATTCTACCCCACTTAAATAAATGGAAGCCTCCCAATTTTAATTATTAATCACTGGTGAATATAGGTGAGGGAAATATTATCATATCCATCATTTGGGATATAACTTCTTATATGATGTTTACCATACTCTCTTAGTCCATACCCATGCACTTATATTTATTTATACAATATCAATAATTCATACAATCATGTACCCTATTACGCATATACCAAAATCATATATTCACCTTTACATACCTTTACCACACCTATTTGAATATCCAAGACATTAAACCCTATAGAAATCATATATTCCTTAAAAATTTTACTCTTTTCTTAACTACTGATTCTTAAAGTCACACATTGGGTTTATAAATATCATGATCCCAATATAATATAAAATTCACAAAAATATCATGGATCAAATTTTCATTAAATCAATAATCAATTCCAATTCTATCAATAATATCTTACTGAATCTTCTCAAAATCAATCAAACCATTATTACTTAATCATCCAGAATAATATAAACCTAAGAGTTATCAATACCTTTATAATGTTTTCTCTAATAATTATTAGTAAAAATATAATCTTGTCATAAAATAAAATTTAATGATTATTGATATAATTTAAAAAATGTTTCCATACCTTTAAAGTAAAACAACTAAAGAACAATCCTTAGATATTTATAATAATATTCATTACTTTTAGAATATACTATAATATATTCAATAAATATTAATCACTAATGAAAATTACTAAGAGTATAAAGATTTAATTTCTATTAAAATAAAACAACACTACCTTATGCAATACAAGGAAACTCACATTTTCCCATCATAATAATAATTTACTAAAACTACCATACATTTAAGTATGTTACTTTATTTAGTTATAATATATATTTGTTTCTAGATACATACCTCTCAAAGCTTCATTTTTGTGATCATGTTTAATCCAAATATGGAAACAAAAATGATTATGATAATATATAATAAATCCTGAGTATATGATCATGTGGATAAGAAATATCAATCCTATGAAAAATTATTTTCCACCTATGATACTTTCACTTTCACTATGTCACACTTGGTTCATCCTATAAATATCTCGTATTGACCTAGGTTAATCATCTAATAACTCTTTTGATTCTACCTATGTTACATTAAGTTGTATTCTCTAATAACATTTATTTTAATTCCATAAAGTTATTAGGAAATAAACCTAGGTTAATCTTTACCACAACTAAATTTAATTTCCATTATCCATATAGAGAGGATATTTCTATTAGACCCACACAATATACCCTTTACCAAAACTTAGATATATCATCATATACTTATAATTATCCCTTAGAATTATCAACATGGTTTTAACTAAATTCCTCTTAACCAAATACACAAAATATTCAATATTATATCAACCAACCTAAATAGTTATCTATACCATTGAAATTATTATAAACAACATCTTATAAAACTTAGATAAAGGTTTCAACTCTTAAATTATCCACAACCAATAAAATTATTAATCTCCCAAGTTATCTAAACTTTACTTTGATGCCAATTGAGGAAAACCAAGATAAAAATGATTTTATTATACATCATCTCCATAATTAAAACATTACAATACATAATAAACTATACATATTGAGAATTGGGAGGTTTAATGTCTTTAGAAACTAGATACATAAGCAACTTATTTTATAATAAAGGGCCAATCTCATATTCTTAGAAAGGGTAAACATATGTGATTAAAATCAAAGGTCATAAGTGAGCATAAGATGTGTATATGGGTTTAATAAAAAATAATTAAGAATTTCATAACCAACAAATCATAAATCAAAAATCTGGAGTCATGTTATAAATCATGGTACAATATTGGACACAAGTCAAAAGTTTTTGAAAAAAATGGAAATAATCATAAGAAATTAGAGAGCAACATAATCCTAAGAATTAGAAAAAAATTATGGAATCTCATGTAAAAAACAACGAGATATGGAACCACTATAAGAATGTAAATCGTAACATAGTGGATAATAAATCACCATAATTTTACCTTAGTAGATCAGTCTGCACTCACCTGTTTACCTTGATGGATTTGGCTTCATTCACTTATTTCACTTTGTGGATTAGGCTTCACTAACCAGTTCCCCTTGGTGGATCATGAATCACTAACATTTTTTCCTTAACGGACCAGGCTCTAATCACCTATTTCCCTTGGTGTATCGAGTCATAACAACATGTTTACCTTTATATCATGAGAAATAAAACCTTAAAAAATTCATTGGATAGAGATATAATACCCCATCCATAATCATATATACATATGTGTGACATATAAAATAAAAACATAAAGAACCCATGGAAATAAAGTGAATTTTCTATCCATATAAAAATGGAATCATATAAATAAAACATTCATAATTCTATCACTAATTGTAACATGATATGCCCATAGAAAATGAAGAGGAATAAAAATATATTCAATAAAAAAATAGGTAAATGTCATTCAATTAAGATAATACATAGAAGACTATTTACACTATATAGATAAAGGGTATGCAATTATGTCAAAAATTTATTCAATAAATTGTTGTTTTATATCTAGGTGATAACCCTTCAATAAATGGAATTAAAAATATAGTATTCAGAGAGAAAATTCATTAGAATAAAAATTATATTTATAAACTAAAAACGATTCGTCAAGAGAAAGGTAATGATTTCTTATTACTCTAAAAGAGAAGGTAATTACATAATATATCTAGAGAAAGATGGTGTATGGTATAATTTAAAGAATATAATTTCTTCAGTGTAAGTAATTTAAATGGAAAATTCCATATAATAAAATAATACTTTTTATTATTTTTAAAAAACACTAGTAATAATTTTCAAATAAATATATTTATAAAACTAGGACAAAAATAATTTCATTTAGAAACCATGAAAATATAGAGGTAAAGATTCATATAAAATATAAATGGTGGTAGAAAGATGTGTTCACATTAAAGTAAACCTTTAAAGAAATTTTAGAAGTGAATTTTGAAATTATTGAAATAAGATGAAGTCATGAGTCCTTTTAAAAGTTATTTTCAAAATGATGAAGTAAACACTTTGAAAATATTTACTTTTAAAAATAAAGTTTATTGAAATAAATATGGGGTTGATGATAAAATGTTTTATTTGAAAGGATCGAATTTTCTTTAAATATTTTGAAATACCTTTGTTGAATACCCACATCATAAAAAGAGTAAAAACAATACTTTTTAAAATAGGAAAAAGGAAATATAGAGGTCTCATGAGATAACACATAATTATTTTTCCAATTATAAAGGAAAACATTAGTGGGAAAGTAAAATATGGTTAGGGAGGGGAACCTTCATTAAAGAGGATGCGAATTATTCATAATAATGAAAATATTTTATGAAAAAAATTTTATCAAGGAAAAATATTTGAAATAAAAAGAAATTTTACATCAGATAGGATGATAAAATACTATTAAATACAATATTATTGTGGAGGAAACAAACTTGGGAAGATGACTTGATGAAGGGATATTACTAAAAAAACACTAATGGTAATGGTAACATAAGAATAAAAATAACATGAGAGAGTTATACTTTAACGAACATTAAAATACACTTATATAAAATATATTCATTTTACTTTAGGGAAATAAGGTAGTGAATACACTATATAAATAAAATATTGGCCCGTAATATCAAACAGCTCTCATAGAATAAAAAATAGATACAAATAACCCTTATGAATTTAGAAACTAATGAATGAAAACCCCTTGAAGTAGATAATTTAAAATGGAATATTATATACCTTCAATAATGAGATAATTATGATATAATATGTTAAAGGGGTGATATATAAACAATACTATATAAATAATGGTGTATAACATAATCTTGTATCACATAATTGGAATTTGAGACAAATATACCTTAAATTTAATCTTTTATTCCATGAATTAACTCTAATATAGTATATAACCAATGAAACAATCTTAACACTATGTTCAAAAACATATATAACATGCAACACCAAGATTAAATTAACAATAAAATATTATTATTTAAATATTAAAATTATAACTTAGCTATTGAATAAGTGGGTATAAATATGATTAACAATAGTATGATATATATATAAAGGTAATAATCAATATAAATGTGTTGATTAATTATTATAAAATAATCACTCAATTTTTAGCAAAGTCATTTTATACATCAAATATACTTTTTCTTAAAAAATGGGTTTTATTTATTTTTGTAAATGAATATTATAATCATGTTTTGAAATTTTTTGAAATTTTATTTCATAAAAAAATAACATTCTATAAATAATCATACCAAACTTATCTTATGGTGGATATTTTATATTTTTTGAAAAGATTTATTTTCCACTGAAGAGTGGAAAATTCTAATTTTTATTGAAAAATGTATTTTTATTTCAATAATTTTAAAGGGTCAATTTTTTAAATAGTTTCAAGTAAAACTAGTTATATTATATTATTAATAATACAAAGATGTTTACTAGAATAAATTCAATGGTTTAATTTTTAATAAAAACATGTTTATACTTATAAAGAATTTTTCTAAAAAACTATTTTTTATTTTTCTTTTTTATATTAAATTAATATCAGAAACTTATAGAAATTGAATATTTGAAAAATGTATTCTATATTCTAAACCAGGAGGTAATTTTTTGGTAAATAGGTCCCTTTTATATATTTTTTAATTATTAAAAATAACTATAGTGATTTTTTATTAGAGTGGTAAAAGAAATATAGGTTAATTATTGTGAAAATCAATGTGTTAATGGTTAAAATTCCTTCAAAAAATTTCATTTATTTCATTTTATGATTCTGTTTCATCCATGATCATACAAATTTAGAAAAAATTACATTATTATTTCCATTTAACTTTGATTTTTTACCCTTATGATATTAATATAAAATCTAAAATAAAAAATTCCACTTTTTTAATTTTAATATCTAAAATATTTATGAAATAAATAAAAACAAAAAATATTTAAAAATAAATGGTTATTTGAAATACATTTTTTTATCATTGTAATTTTCCTTTTAATTTTTGTTGATAAAATAATCACCACAATTACTTACATGACAACGAAATAATGTTTGTGAAAGAAGGAGAAAAATCATATAAATGAATTTTAAATCACTAAAAGTAATATTTTTAGCCGAGTTGAAGAATCCCAAGATTTTTTAATATTAATATAACATATTATAGACATTATTAATGTTTATATTTATATTTCATTGTAGTCATAATGTTTTCAATGTCAGATTATGTGAATAGTTTTTAAAAGGATATTACTATTATTTTATGTTAAATATATTTTATTTAATTATTTAAAAATTATAAAAATCATGAAATAAGACAAGTAGGATTATAAATGTTGTAAAATTTATGACCCTATACATTTATAATACAATTATTTCCTAACAAGTAAAATTACATCCCTTTAGTATTAAAAATACATTCCCATGGTTACGATTAAAATTGGTTAACAATGTGGATGAACAAACAGATAAGGTTTAGAATGATTTATAACCCTATAAAAATTTTATTTAATGATTAAATTAAGACCATATCTTCCTTATATTTTATTAAATTTCATTTGATAACCATTTTAAATATTATATTAAAATATTTCATGTTTTTTTAAAACCAGCATTAATGATATTGTATAATAAACCATATATTATTATATTATTTAAAAATAATAAAAAATATTTATTATTTCAATTATATGAGATATGGTTTAAAATATTTCCCATGTTAAATTTATGGGTCACTCTTCTTTTTATGGTAACATTCTTGACCCTTAAAGAGTTAAAAACATTGATACTATGGTAATTGTCAAAATGATTAAAGGGAGACTAACACTAAGAGATAAGGGTTAAAACACAACTTAAAGTTTTAAAAAATTATTGGATGAGATTATTTAAACTTATAATAATCCTATTATATATATATATATAATTTTTGAGTCAC
This sequence comes from Viscum album, assembly GCA_963277665.1. NCBI lineage: Eukaryota > Viridiplantae > Streptophyta > Magnoliopsida > Santalales > Viscaceae > Viscum > Viscum album. Next base: position 566,916 of record CAUJRU010000110.1, read on the forward strand.
ATTATTATAGAAATTTATTTATATTAATTTAATACTTTATGGAATTCCAAGAGTTACCGTCCTCTCCCTTATAAAAGGGAACCTCCTCTCATCACTTCCCCACACATTTTTGAGAATTATATATTGAAAAATTCAAACATTAATAACTTACAGTTTTACATAAAATCATATTATATATTATGGTTTTTACAAAAAACCATCCCTTCAAGGATTAAGGTATAATCATATAGAGGTTTCTCAACGAAGAGTTATAAATCTTAGTTGAGCATTTTCAATTTTATTTCTTCTTATAATTCTTAGAAGTCTATTATAAATATATTAAAATAATAAATCTAGTATCATAAGTATATTAAAATTTTATTATGGTTATGGAAAAACTACTTCCCACCCCTTTTCCATCTTACGGAAAGCGAAAACATCGCTCGTTCACACATATGACATGCCATCTCCACATAGTGGTGTAATTCATTTTTTATCACAATTTTACTTGGATAGTAATAAAGATGTAAATAATGAGTTTATATGATATATATGATATATTTATGGTTTTTTAAATATAATATATCATTTACCTTCTTACATTTAAATCAATTGGAAAATGATAATGTCACTCATGCGTATGTGTGAACTACCACCTCTATGATGATATGTGATATTTTTATATTTATTATTTAAATGGATGTTAATAAGGATATATATAATGATTATATATAATATATATTATATAATTATGATTCTGTTATGGTGAATTATTATTTACCTTTCATTCCATTCACCGAAAAGTGAAAACAACATTCATACGTACGTATGACCCACTGTCTCCATGAACAATGTAATTCATTTTCCGATATCTAACTTTTATGGATGATTTCCAATATTAATATAATGAATATATATTTTATATATGAAATTATGGAAATTATTTTACCATGATCAAAATATAGGGATCAAAACTTCCGAACCGAAACTTCTATATAAGACAACACAATTAACACTCGAAACTGATGATTTTTAGGAATTATTAATAAAAAGGTGTCGAAATATTTTAAATGGAGAATTTATAATTTTATAAGTATGAAAATTAAATTTCAATATAATTAAAATAAATTTTAATTTATTATACTCTAGTTTAAGTCATGTTTAACTAAGATGAGGTGAGAGGTAAGGGGTTTCTTAACTCAATTTCTGTTCATTGGGTTATACATATACTTCATTAACTATGTTATACTAATATTATATGTGAAAAAACATTGATTTTATTATTTTGTATTTATAATATTTATTTTTTGGGTTTTTATATGTTACACATAATCATTTCATTGATTAATTATCACTTTAATGATATGATACTTGTATGAGATTTCATCTCAATTTATACTCCATTGAGTTATAGTTGGAATTATGAAACTATTTTCTTTTATGAGGTATATATACTACCAATTTTATGTATTTAACATTAATATATATTCATTAATAGTGAATAATGTCTCAATTTATGTTTACCTTTCATGTTTTTACAATTTAATACTTACCAAAGAGATAAGAATTTATTTTACAATCTCATTTTTGGGACTGCTCTTATTTTCATTTATAGAATCTTATAATATATATTTAATTAACTTCATATATTTTATCATAATTTGGAAATTTAACAAATTTAATAGATTTATTACAAATTTTACTCTCTTTTTCAATTCAATTAAGAAAAAATGTTCATGAATAAAATCCAATCTTATTTATCTTTGGATTATTTTTTTCCATGTAAATATTTTTCAAATTTTCTTTACGAAAGTAATTTTTTATTTACTGAAATGATTTATTAAAGATGTTTTTTACCATCATTTAATTTTTGAATCTTTTGAAAGGAATATTTATAATGTTTTCTGGAAGGGTCATTTGTCACGACCCGTCCTCGGGGCCTGTGCCGTGACTACCCCAAGCCCGCCTTCCATAGGCCAGGGGCTGGCGACTAGCACCAAGGCGTAAAAATCCCGGTAAACAGGGAAGGCATTGCCTTTATAAGTAACAACCACACAGAGTCAGCAAGCGGAAAGTAAAGTGCAGAAAAGTAAAGGGGGCCGGAATACAAGCCCAACTGTAAAGTACAACTGAAAAGTAAAGCAGCAACTGAAGAAAAGACGGCGGCCTCGTGTCGTCCACTGGCAATCCCACCTGAAGGGTGGGTACAGATAGCCTCCAGGCTCCTCGGGTCCCACGTCCGCTCCGAGCACGTCCCGCCCAGTGGTCCACCTCCAGGTACCGTCCTGCTCCACGCCCCAACCGTGATCAGCGCTGTCCGTCGTCTGCAACCAACACAACAAGGTGCGGGCATAGCCCGTGCAGGGGTGAGTACAAGCTACTCAGTAAGGACCCCGAGACCCCCGAAGGTCTCCCGAAATCCACAAAGGATATAGCACAAAAGAAAGATGCAATCACGAAGTAACATCTGACTTGACTTAGGTATATGCCCATACATATGCCTAAGTCCCCATTTCTAGCTCTGCTCACGAGCTCGAGAACAACTCAATCCACAAAGGAAAGCAAGACTCAAATCCACGAGGAGAGTAAACAGTAAATCCACAAAGGATAGTTCAACACAATCCACAAAGGAGAGTAAACAGTAAATCCACTTAGGATAGTTCAACACAATCCACAAAGGAGAGTAACATAAGATTCAGCTCAACCAGGTATACTTTTTCAGATGACGTCAAAGACGATCACTGATCCGTCTAAGTCGTCGGACCCACGAAGGATCGATAGGTACTAACCCCCGCAAAAGACCCACACAGGATCGGGCTCACACAGAACCTGTAGGCAGTGGCTCACACAGAACCGGTAGTAAGGACCCACACAGGATCGGGCTCACACAGAACCTGTAGGCAGAGGCTCACACAGAACCGGTAGTAAGGACCCACACAGGATCGGGCTCACACAGAACCTGTAGGCAGAGGCTCACACAGAACCGGTAGCACTGATCCACGTAGGATCGCTGAGTGCAGTAGTCGACGCAGTCCACGGAGGATCTCTGCTCTGTCGTCGCCGCAGTCCACGAAGGATCTCTGCTCTGCCGTCGTCGCAGTCCACGGAGGATCTCTGCTCTGCCGTCGTCGCAGTCCACGGAGGATCTCTGCTCTGCCGTCGTCGCAGTCCACGGAGGATCTCTGCTCTGCCGTCGTCGCAGTCCACGGAGGATCTCTGCTCTGCCGTCGTCGCAGTCCACGGAGGATCTCTGCTCTGCCGTCGTCGCAGTCCACGGAGGATCTCTGCTCTGCCGTCGAAGTCACAGCCAGCGCTAGGGTTCCCGCACGTAGCGAGCTCGTTTAGGAGGGTCCGCTCCACGAGCCGAGGGGCTGATACATCAACTGACACGTAGTCCGAAGTTGATGTATCCAAAAGTTCCGTATCGACAACAGGATCTCAACGCGACAGACGGCGCGTCAATCGGACGCCCGGTCTGAGAGTTATTGGCATTTTCGTCCCAGGGGCCCGGTTGGTTTTTAGGGAAAAACCAACCCGACCGTACTCCGCCTGTATCCGATCCTCGGGCGGAGTATGCCAAAAGTTCCGTCTCACTTAGAGGAAACTACCACAGCTGACGGTACGTCGTTCGGACGTCCGTAGCTCAAGTTATGAGCGTTTCCGCTCCGAGGGCCCGGTTGGTTTCGTGTACGAACCAACCCGGCTGAACCCAAAGTCTTCCGAAACCTTGAGTATAATATACCGAAACGACCGTCTCGATCCAAGGATCGCGTAGCCACTGACGGTTCGTCAATCGGAGGTCCCAGGCCCAAGATATGGGCGAAAGACCGAAGAGGGCCCGAAACGGGGGTTCTGGGCCCGGGGCGACCCGGCCCGAACCCCCCCTGGGGTCGGCCCGAACCGGGTCGGCCCGACCCGGCCCGACCCGGCTAGGCCGGGTCCGGTCTGGCCTGGGCGCGGCCCGGCCGACCGGACCGGCCGGCTCGGCTTCGGCCGAGCGGCCGAAGGGGCTGCCGCCGCGGGTCAAACCCGCGGCTTTGAGGGAAACGCGGCCCCCGCGGGGGGGCCGCCTGTCACGCGGACGCGGCCGGGCCGCCGTGTCCGTTCCCGGTTCCGCGCGGCCGCGGAACCGGCTGCCGCCGCCGCCGCGGCTTCAGCCGCGGCGGACTTCCTCCACGGCGGCGCGCCGGGCGCCGCCGCCTCCGGTCGCCGGCGCCGCCGCGCCGGCGAACCGCGCCGCCGCCGCCTTCCGCGGGCCGCCGGAGATGCTCCGGTGGCCCGATTCCTTTCCCGTCTGCGCCGTTGCTCCTCCCGGGGGGCGATCTTCACTGCGGAAACCACGAATGGCCCTTGCGTCGTGCTTTTGCCGTCGCCCGCCAAATCCGCAAAAAAGGAAGATCGGCGGAGGGTTGCCGGGTCTTGTTCGTTAGACCCGCACCCTCCGCGTTAGTCATAAAATCATCGGGAGGAAAAGGATTAACCAAATCAACAATTTTAAATAGATTAAAATTGTTCCGATCGGGTTCTTTATTTGAAAAGAATAAACACGGGAAAAGAAATAAAATATTCCAATCAACCCTTACTTGTCGTCGTCGTCGGACGAGAGGTCGTCGCGGAAGAAGGGGGATCGTCGCGTCGTCGCGGTATCCGGCGTCACGTCGCCAATCTCCGGATCAAAAACAAACGGATTTAATTAATTAAATCGTTGTTATTGAAATTAAAAAGGGAGAATTAAGGTCCGATTCTCACCTTAGTTGCCGAACGAGGATCGGCCGTGGAAGAAGAGCGTCGCCGAAGAATGTCACGGGTAGAGTTCGTCGACGTCGCAGATCTCGGTGTGCGTCGTCGAATTCCGGTCGCCGGCGTTCTTCGCGTTCTTCGCGTTCTTCGCGTTCTTCGCGGAGAGGGTGGAGGAACGAAGATTCTTTCAAATCCTTTCCAAGGATTTTTAGGTTGGTCTTATTTTATAAACATGCCAACACACGAAACCGGTTAAGAAACGATCCATCAATTCGTTGAATTAATTCAACGAAAGAAACGACCCATTTAATTCACGAAGAAACAGTCCATTTAATTCACGAAATAAACCGCCCAATTAAATGGTCTGTTAAGAATTAAAGAAAACGCGTCGGTTGACTTTTCAGTTACTTTGACGGGTTTTCGCGGGTGCGTTACTTAGCGAAAGAAACGGCGGGGCTCGTGCGGGCCCTGCCTCACAAATATCCTACCAAGAGGGTAGGATATTTCTGGATAGCATCCTATCCAGTTCCACTCAGTTCAAGCCGTCTTTATGTGGCTTCCAACAGCTTAAGTGAAATAAAATAAAGTTGTCGCACCAACTTTATTTTATTTCTGACTTAAAGCCGCAAAATTTAAAAACCACGTCTGAGCAAACGCAACTCCGGAAGAGGCGTTTCTAAGCAAATACCGGCGCTGCGATTTCATCGGTGCCCTCAGAATTTGATTCCGGGCACCGGTTCAAAAGATAGAAAAACCCGCTCGTACGTTCACTGAACGTACCCGAGCCAAACTTCGGAAATTGATTCCGGGCACACCGGGCCTCGGAATCAGGTGCCGTCTGAAGCTGCGCTCTTGTAAAATTCCAAAGAAAATTAAGAAAAAAAATTTCCTTGAAATTTGCGGGTCTTTACATTACTCCCACCTCAGGGCTTTACGTCCCCGTAAAGATACATCAAAACTAGGGGAACAAATGGGGGTACTGAGCACGCATCTGAGCCTCCCGCTCCCAAGTGCTCTCCTGGAGGTTCCCGTGCTGCCATCTGACGCGCACAAGAGGTATCGACCGCCCACGTAGGACCCGCTCCTGTCGATCCTCGATCTCCACTGGGACCTCCGCAAAAGTCGCCCCATCGTCCACGTCCAGCTCCCCAAAGTCGATGATGTGCGTCGGGTCGTGCACGTATCTCCTCAGCTGAGACACGTGGAAGACGTCGTGCACCCGGTGCAACTGAGGTGGTAGAGCCAGGCGATAAGCCACCTCTCCTATCCTGCTGAGGACCTGGAAAGGCCCGATGAAGCGTGGAGACAACTTGCCGCCTCGGCCAAATCTCCGAAAACCACGTCGAGGTGAGACACGCAAAAAGACGTGGTCGCCATCCTCGAACTCCAGTGGCCTCCGCCTCCTGTCAGCATATGACTTCTGCCGGCTCTGAGCTGTCCTCATCCTCTCCTGGATGATCTGGACCTTCTCTGTCGTGGCTCGGACCATCTCTGGTCCCACGAGTGCTGACTCCCCAGGGTCTGTCCAGCACAACGGTGATCTGCAGGGTCTGCCGTACAACGCCTCGTATGGTGCCATCCCGATGGTGGAGTGGTAGCTGTTGTTGTACGCGAACTCCACCAAGGGTAGGTGGTCCTCCCAGCTGCGACCAAAGTCGAGAACACATGCACGGAGCATGTCCTCGAGTGTCTGTATGGTCCTCTCCGTCTGACCATCTGTCTGAGGGTGGAAGGCTGTGCTCAGATGGAGCCGCGTCCCGAACGCCTCCTGCAACCCCTTCCAAAGCCGGGAAGTGAAACGAGCATCTCGATCGGAGACGATAGATGATGGCACACCGTGAAGCCGTACGATCTCCTGGACGTAAAGACGTCCCAAGCTCTCCACTGAGCCCTGCTCTCTGATGGGTAAGAAGTGTGCCGACTTGGTGAGTCGGTCGACAATCACCCAAATGGAGTCGTGACCTCTGGAAGTACGTGGAAGTCCAGTCACGAAGTCCATAGATATGCTATCCCACTTCCACTCCGGGACCTCCAAGGGCTGTACCAAACCAGCTGGTACCTGATGCTCTGCCTTCACCTACTGGCAGGTGAGGCATCGTGAAACGAACTCTGCCACAGCTTTCTTCATGCCCGACCACCAGTGCTGTCGTCTGAGATCCTGGTACATCTTCGCCACTCCGGGATGTACCGCCAAGGGAGAAGTGTGAAACTCTCTCAGCACCTCCTCTCGTAAAGCAACTGGTACGAAGGTACGCCCTCTGAAAAGGATGTCGTGCTCTGCTCCAAGGGAGAAACCATCAGGCGCCTGACCTGAGGATATCAGTGCACGCCGGGTCTCACAGTCAGCGTCCCCACGCTGAGCCTCTCTGACCCGCTGTAGAAGTGGAGGAGAGACTGTGAGAGACTAAAGAAAGGCTGCTCCGTCTCTATCCACGAAGGATATCTGCAAGGAGGCTAGCTGCTCCGTCGCCTCCTCAAGCAGCTGAATGCCCGTCCTCCTGCTGAGGGCATCGGCTACCACGTTCCCCTTCCCAGGAGTATAGACTATCTCAAAGTCATAGTCCTGGAGGAACTCAAGCCATCTCCACTGTCTCAGGTTCAGGTCCTTCTGAGAGAAGATATACCTGAGACTCTGGTGGTCAGAAAAGACTGTGAAGCGCTCGCCCATCAGATAGTGCCGCCAAGTCTTCAGAGCGAAGACCACTGCTGCCAACTCCAGGTCATGAGTGGCGTAGTTCTGCTCATGCGGCCTCAACTGACGTGATCCGTAGGCGATCACGGCCCGCTCCTGCATCAGGACGCATCCGAGTCCAGTCCCTGATGCATCGTAGTAAACTACGTATCCAACTCCCTCCTCAGGCAACCTCAAGATAGGTGCGCTGGTCAATCTCTGTCTCAGCTCCTGGAAGCTCTGCTGACATCTGTCTGACCACACAAAGGGTTTCCCCTTCTTCGTCAAGGCTGAGAGTGGTGCCGCAACTCTGGAGAAGTCTGGAACGAATCTCCGATAGTATCCCGCTAGGCCCAAGAAGCTCCGCACCTCTGTCACGCTCCTGGGTGTCTCCCAAGCTAGCACTGCCTCGATCTTCGCGGGATCCACTGCAACTCCCACCTCAGAAATGACGTGCCCCAAGAAATGGACCTCATGTAACCAGAACTGGCATTTTGAGAGCTTGCCATAAAGCTGGTGCTCTCGGAGTGTGCCTAGCACAACTCGCAGGTGGTAGGCATGCTCCTCCTCAGTCGTCGAGTATACCAAAATGTCGTCAATGAAGACCACGACAAATCGGTCGAGGTATGGCTGGAAGATCCTGTTCATGAGGCTCATGAACACTGCTGGAGCATTGGTTACGCCGAACGGCATAACCAAGAACTCATAATGGCCATACCGACACCTGAAGGCCGTCTTCTGCACGTCCTCGTCTCGAACTCTGACCTGATGATAGCCTGACCGGAGGTCTATCTTCGAGAACCACCGCGCTCCCTTGAGCTGATCGAAGAGGTCATCAATCCGTGGCAGCGGATACTTGTTCCTCACTGTCACCTGGTTCAGGCGACGATAGTCGACACACAGTCGCAAGCTCCCGTCCGCCTTCTTGGCGAACAAAATCGGGGAAGCCCAGGGTGAAACACTGGGTCGGATAAACCCCTTGCTCTGCAAGTCCTCCAACTGTACCCGCAGCTCTCGAAGCTCAGCGGGGGCCATCCGATATGCTGGAGTAGATATCGGGGCTGTCCCGGGGTACAAGTCGATGTAAAAGTCTACCTCTCTACGAGGAGGTAGCCCTGGAACGTCGTCGGGAAAGACGTCCACGTACTGGTCCACCACTGCAGGAAAAGCCGGACTCCGCACGTCCACTGCTCCTAGGATGAGGCTAGCCAACTGATGAGAGATAGGCTGCACTCTCCTCCGCGGAAGTCCATCCTGTGCTGCAAAGGTTCCCTTCTCGCCGGTGAAGGTAAACCTGCTCCCGTCGGTACGAACACATCGCACCTTGCGCCTAAAACAGTCGATCTGGGCATGAACCGTGGATAGCCAATCCATGCCCAAGATGACGTCGTAAGGCCTCGACGCCGCTACAAGGAGATCCCAGCCGAAGCTCTCGCCTCCTAGAGTAAGCTCACACTGCCGGCACCAGTGCGTAATCGTCGAGTCTGCTCCCGTAGGAGTCTCTAGCCGTAAGGATCGAGCCAACGGCTCAGTCGGAATCTCCGAGCTCCGAACAAGGGCACCACAGTCAGAACAGTATACCTGGTGAGCTGGCACAAGTAATCACAAAGAAAACTTGAGACTTTCGTAAAGCAGATCAGTATACCCGGTGAGCTGACACAAGTAATCACAAAGAAAACTTGAAACACACACGCAATCAATGTTTTCATGCATTAAGTCGGAAATCAGGAGTCAGGGTCCTGGTGTACGGATACGTCGGCCGCCGCACCAACACTGGGCTCCCTGAACTGATAACCACACTCAATACACTAAACACTATTGCTTCATATAGAAAGAAAGGACGATCAGAGTCTGCGGTAGAACCGACCACCTCTGATACCAATTTGTCACGACCCGTCCTCGGGGCCCGTGCCGTGACTACCCCAAGCCCGCCTTCCATAGGCCAGGGGCTGGCGACTAGCACCAAGGCGTAAAAATCCCGGTAAACAGGGAAGGCATTGCCTTTATAAGTAACAACCACACAGAGTCAGCAAGCGGAAAGTAAAGTGCAGAAAAGTAAAGGGGGCCGGAATACAAGCCCAACTGTAAAGTACAACTGAAAAGTAAAGCAGCAACTGAAGAAAAGACGGCGGCCTCGTGTCGTCCACTGGCAATCCCACCTGAAGGGTGGGTACAGATAGCCTCCAGGCTCCTCGGGTCCCACGTCCGCTCCGAGCACGTCCCGCCCAGTGGTCCACCTCCAGGTACCGTCCTGCTCCACGCCCCAACCGTGATCAGCGCTGTCCGTCGTCTGCAACCAACACAACAAGGTGCGGGCATAGCCCGTGCAGGGGTGAGTACAAGCTACTCAGTAAGGACCCCGAGACCCCCGAAGGTCTCCCGAAATCCACAAAGGATATAGCACAAAAGAAAGATGCAATCACGAAGTAACATCTGACTTGACTTAGGTATATGCCCATACATATGCCTATGTCCCCATTTCTAGCTCTGCTCACGAGCTCGAGAACAACTCAATCCACAAAGGAAAGCAAGACTCAAATCCACGAGGAGAGTAAACAGTAAATCCACAAAGGATAGTTCAACACAATCCACAAAGGAGAGTAAACAGTAAATCCACTTAGGATAGTTCAACACAATCCACAAAGGAGAGTAACATAAGATTCAGCTCAACCAGGTATACTTTTTCAGATGACGTCAAAGACGATCACTGATCCGTCTAAGTCGTCGGACCCACGAAGGATCGATAGGTACTAACCCCCGCAAAAGACCCACACAGGATCGGGCTCACACAGAACCTGTAGGCAGTGGCTCACACAGAACCGGTAGTAAGGACCCACACAGGATCGGGCTCACACAGAACCTGTAGGCAGAGGCTCACACAGAACCGGTAGTAAGGACCCACACAGGATCGGGCTCACACAGAACCTGTAGGCAGAGGCTCACACAGAACCGGTAGCACTGATCCACGTAGGATCGCTGAGTGCAGTAGTCGACGCAGTCCACGGAGGATCTCTGCTCTGTCGTCGCCGCAGTCCACGAAGGATCTCTGCTCTGCCGTCGTCGCAGTCCACGGAGGATCTCTGCTCTGCCGTCGTCGCAGTCCACGGAGGATCTCTGCTCTGCCGTCGTCGCAGTCCACGGAGGATCTCTGCTCTGCCGTCGTCGCAGTCCACGGAGGATCTCTGCTCTGCCGTCGTCGCAGTCCACGGAGGATCTCTGCTCTGCCGTCGTCGCAGTCCACGGAGGATCTCTGCTCTGCCGTCGAAGTCACAGCCAGCGCTAGGGTTCCCGCACGTAGCGAGCTCGTTTAGGAGGGTCCGCTCCACGAGCCGAGGGGCTGATACATCAACTGACACGTAGTCCGAAGTTGATGTATCCAAAAGTTCCGTATCGACAACAGGATCTCAACGCGACAGACGGCGCGTCAATCGGACGCCCGGTCTGAGAGTTATTGGCATTTTCGTCCCAGGGGCCCGGTTGGTTTTTAGGGCAAAACCAACCCGACCGTACTCCGCCTGTATCCGATCCTCGGGCGGAGTATGCCAAAAGTTCCGTCTCACTTAGAGGAAACTACCACAGCTGACGGTACGTCGTTCGGACGTCCGTAGCTCAAGTTATGAGCGTTTCCGCTCCGAGGGCCCGGTTGGTTTCGTGTACGAACCAACCCGGCCGAACCCAAAGTCTTCCGAAACCTTGAGTATAATATACCGAAACGACCGTCTCGATCCAAGGATCGCGTAGCCGCTGACGGTTTGTCAATCGGAGGTCCCAGGCCCAAGATATGGGCGAAAGACCGAAGAGGGCCCGAAACGGGGGTTCTGGGCCCGGGGCGACCCGGCCCGAACCCCCCCCTGGGGTCGGCCGAACCGGGTCGGCCCGAACCGGGTCGGCCCGACCCGGCCCGACCCGGCTAGGCCGGGTCCGGTCCGGCCTGGGTGCGGCCCGGCCGACCGGACCGGCCGGCTCGGCTTCGGCCGAGCGGCCGAAGGGGCTGCCGCCGCGGGTCAAACCCGCGGCTTTGAGGGAAACGCGGCCCCCGCGGGGGGGCCGCCTGTCACGCGGACGCGGCCGGGCCGCCGCGTCCGTTCCCGGTTCCGCGCGGCCGCGGAACCGGCTGCCGCCGCCGCCGCGGCTTCAGCCACGGCGGACTTCCTCCACGGCGGCGCGCCGGGCGCCGCCGCCTCCGGTCGCCGGCGCCGCCGCGCCGGCGACCCGCGCCGCCGCCGCCTTCCGCGGGCCGCCGGAGATGCTCCGGTGGCCCGATTCCTTTCCCGTCTGCGCCGTTGCTCCTCCCGGGGGGCGATCTTCACTGCGGAAACCACGAATGGCCCTTGCGTCGTGCTTTTGCCGTCGCCCGCCAAATCCGCAAAAAAGGAAGATCGGCGGAGGGTTGCCGGGTCTTGTTCGTTAGACCCGCACCCTCCGCGTTAGTCATAAAATCATCGGGAGGAAAAGGATTAACCAAATCAACAATTTTAAATAGATTAAAATTGTTCCGATCGGGTTCTTTATTTGAAAAGAATAAACACGGGAAAAGAAATAAAATATTCCAATCAACCCTTACTTGTCGTCGTCGTCGGACGAGAGGTCGTCGCGGAAGAAGGGGGATCGTCGCGTCGTCGCGGTATCCGGCGTCACGTCGCCAATCTCCGGATAAAAAACAAACGGATTTAATTAATTAAATCCGTTGTTATTGAAATTAAAAAGGGAGAATTAAGGTCCGATTCTCACCTTAGTTGCCGAACGAGGATCGGCCGTGGAAGAAGAGCGTCGCCGAAGAATGTCACGGGTAGAGTTCGTCGACGTCGCAGATCTCGGTGTGCATCGTCGAATTCCGGTCGCCGGCGTTCTTCGCGTTCTTCGCGTTCTTCGCGTTCTTCACGGAGAGGGTGGAGGAACGAAGATTCTTTCAAATCCTTTCCAAGGATTTTTAGGTTGGTCTTATTTTATAAACATGCCAACACACGAAACCGGTTAAGAAACGATCCATCAATTCGTTGAATTAATTCAACGAAAGAAACGACCCATTTAATTCACGAAGAAACAGTCCATTTAATTCACGAAATAAACCGCCCAATTAAATGGTCTGTTAAGAATTAAAGAAAACGCGTCGGTTGACTTTTCAGTTACTTTGACGGGTTTTCGCGGGTGCGTTACTTAGCGAAAGAAACGGCGGGGCTCGTGCGGGCCCTGCCTCACAAATATCCTACCAAGAGGGTAGGATATTTCTGGATAGCATCCTATCCAGTTCAACTCAGTTCAAGCCGTCTTTATGTGGCTTCCAACAGCTTAAGTGAAATAAAATAAAGTTGTCGCACAAACTTTATTTTATTTCTGACTTAAAGCCGCAAAATTTAAAAACCACGTCTGAGCAAACGCAACTCCGGAAGAGGCGTTTCTAAGCAAATACCGGCGCTGCGATTTCATCGGTGCCCTCAGAATTTGATTCCGGGCACCGGTTCAAAAGATAGAAAAACCCGCTCGTCCGTTCACTGAACGTACCCGAGCCAAACTTCGGAAATTGATTCCGGGCACACCGGGCCTCGGAATCAGGTGCCGTCTGAAGCTGCGCTCTTGTAAAATTCCAAAGAAAATTAAGAAAAAAAATTTCCTTGAAATTTGCGGGTATTTACATCATTATCAGCTTTATTTATAAAAAGTCAAAAAGAATATTTATTTTAATCGTATATGAAGTTAACGGAATTTTCCGCCACCACAACCATCTTATGATATTAAGATTGTTATAAAATATTTCACTGGATTTGCAATGAAATATTTTAATGAAAACATATTTTAAATATTTTTCTTTTATTTTCTTCTATTATCCAAAATACTTGACTTTATTACAAAATTTACTTTCAAATGAATTATTGATCATATCTCATCTCTTTATTGATTTTTTGGGTTTTAAATTTATATTGAAACATTAACTACATTATAATAATTTTTCATTATTCATATCTATATTATTATTATCATAAATAATTTTTTTTCCTAAACTATTTTCCATTTATACATATAATGTTTTTCAACTTGATTTATTAGGTAAATCCCGATATTCTATTTTCTTTAATAAATATAGATATTTATTGATGATACATATTGGTTATGAATTAAATTTACAATTAAACATATTATAAATGAATTGGACTTAGTAACTAATGAGGGGGGACCATTATATCCCCTTGATGCATCCGTAGTTCTCATGAGACAAACTAATTTGGTTATTTGGAATTACCAGTTAATGTATGTTTTCTTGGAAGAGGGCCTTGATGGTATGATTATTATGTTTGAAATTATGAATTACAATTTTATGAAATCAATTATTTTTGTACTTTTGATTATTCTAATATTTATAATATCGATGGATACGTTTCAAGTTCATATGATTATTTATTTGAAAATCTTTTATCATTATTTATTCCTTCTATATTATTCCTAATGCTAATGTTATTGATTAAATGACACATGTTTTAAATTATTTACCATACCATATTACTTATTATTTATTAACGCATGATACACTATACCTAACCCAAACTGATCATTTTAACTCACCCTTATTTGGAATCCTTTCCCTAGGATATGAATGATGAATATTTGAATGAGTTCAATGATATAAAATATTTACTTCAATTATGTTTTTATATTTTATTACCAATGTAAAATGGGACAAATGTTTTTATCTGGTTTACTAAAACTAATAAACTATTTTGTCCTCTGGGATGTGAATTGTTTTATCAAGTGACAATGTAATAAAGTAACCACCAGCTCTAGGATAGCATTCGCAGGGTCTTTACAGTTGGTATCCAATAGAGTTTAGTAAGAACTTTGATAAATAGATTTAGTAAAACATCGATTAGGAAACATAACCCAATGATATAATTTGAGATAAGTATAAGTATAAGATAACATCCTAAAGTTTTGGTAAGATAGAGATTATGTGGTTTTCCTAGAAAGCAATCTCCAGTTGAATAAAATAATTGGACATGGTTTTTGTATAGGTGCATCTAACTCTAAAAAGAGTTGGTCAAATATATCTGAACCATAATTTTGGTGCACGGTGAGTGTACCCATACTACGCACTTGGTTTGACACTCACTTTGGATATGCTAGGTCTATTGAAATTTTATTTATCAAACATTATAATAAATGAGAGAATAAAACCTATAGAAATATATGATATTCCATAGTGATATGGGATAAAAACAATGTGTATTAGTTTGATATGTCCTTAGGTGATCATAATTTTAAATTCATAAATATCCATTTTTATGTTTTATATGATGTAAGATTAACAAGATTAAAGATATTTTGAGATACATTTACCAGAATACAACCCATTTGTTTAGTATATGATTTAGTGTGAAGGTTATTTAAGGAATAATGATTTTATATTTTCCATACATAAGTTTAATGTTATTGACAACCTTAAGGTATAATATGATAATTTATGATTACATAGTAATAGATAATTAATATTAATTAATTTTTTGGAAAAAATAGTCTTTATAAGAAAATCATAGTGGTTAAAAAGTGATTTTATGAATAATGCTATTTTTGGGGATGCTAATCATATTTCTATAATGCTATAGGGTTTATATTAATATAGTTTTAGAAAAAGGGCAGCCCATAGGCTAGGCGGCAGCCTGTCACATATGGAATGGTCGTATGGCTTAAACCCATAAATGATGGAAAAAAGGATGCAAAACCTACCATTGGCCTACGTGATGTACTATTTAGTATGATTTTTTTATTTAAATGGTTTTATGGATAAAGATTAAGTTATTTTTGAAATCATATCATATGATGAAATATTTTAATAGTTTCAGGATTTTGAGATGATTAATGATATTTCAGGATAATTTTTATTGGGTTTAATTATATATAACCATTATGTATAATGTAATGGATTATTTGGGAAGAATGATATTAAATTTTTGGAGGTGTAAGATAAAGGGTATGTGATAACCATTGAAGATAAAACATTATTTAATGTTGAGGTTGTTTAGGTTATTTGGAATATAGAGATATTTATTTATGGAATGATCCATGTTAATCCACTGGTTTTATTTTTGAAATTTTGAGAATAATGTATTATTTCATCATATAAAGATTTATTAATTTTGGGTATTATCTTACATTTCTCTAACCATTTTTATTTTGTTAAAGAAAAGAGGAATATATTGTTATTATTTTCTGAATTATATGATCTATAATAAGCTGATTTTAGTGATTCAAGCATGATAAAATCATCTTTAATACTCATCATTTAGAGAAAAATATGGCATTGTTGTGGAAATTGATTAAATTATGAAATTATACTTTCTATTTAAGTCAATTTCTTTTTTTCTTAGTCTAGATGAAAAAAGAATTAATCAAATCTAGGAAAAGGATATTGAAATAGAAATTTTATCCTATTACATTAATTTATGAAGGATAAATGGTCTTTTTAAACCTCACTGATTTATGGTTTTACTGTCATTAATATTCACATGACCTTTCACTTTCTTTTGATCAATGTTCTTTTTCACTTGCCACCATTATATAGAAATAAAATCTTCCTCTATGACCACATTTTCACTTCCCACTAATGTTATAATATTTTTAGACCTAGTTTTGTGTTATTATAGATGACCTACAAACTTCCATTTCCCATATTTCAAGATAATGTATTATTTTTAATTTTTATGATGTGGGTTTTTTATAAAGGTATTTTCAAATGTAAAACCCCTTATATAACATAAACATTAAATTAGTGGGTATGAATTGGATTTGATACATTATGAATATATATAAAGGTATTTCTCAATAAAATTTCATTTATTTATTCTTTGTAAATAATAACATAATATTTAACACTCATTTTATTCTTCAAAAATACGTTTTCTTCAAATAATCATTTTATAGATTTTTTTTGTGAGAAAATATTATATTTATTTTATGGAAAATTTATAAAATGTATTTATTAAAAATAATAATTTTTTTAAATCATAATATAAATATTATATTAGGTTTTTATTTTTTATTATTATGAAAATAAATGTTTTCTAGCGAATAGTGAAAAATACCAATTTTTATTGAAAAAAATATTATTGTTTCAAGAATTTAAAATGTCGCATTATTTTTTAAAAAATATTCAAAGAAAAATTAGTTATATAATGTTTTTAATAATTTAATTATTTTAATTTTAATCAATTTTATGTTGGAATTTGTTAACAAATAATTTAATACTTATGAAATAATTTTTCTTAAAAATCTATTTTTTTTTTCTGTTTTCCATTTTAATCTTTAATTAATTTCAACAAGTTCTGGAAATTGAATCATTAAAAATTGATTCAATATTTGGAATAACTATTTCCAAATTTTTTAAATTAGAATTTTTTTGGGTATTATGAATAGTGACCATAGTAAATTTTATTACCAAGGTAAAGGTAAAATTAGTTAATTATGGTTAAAACTAATGCGTTAAGGATACAAATTCATTATTACAATTTATTTACTTCACTGGATGAGTATAATTCGTCCATAATAAACCAAAATTTGAAAATATGACCTCTTATCCCCATTTATCTTTGATTTTTATGTGTATAATATTTAAGTAAAAGATAAAGTAAAAAATGAAACTTTTTAAATTTTAATATCTAGAAAATTTTGTGATAGGTATAAAGAAAACTTATGTTATGTTATAAATTTTTAGCTGAAAGATAAATTATTTTTAATCATGGTTATTTTTTTAGTAATGAAATAATTACCTTAAATGTTTCTGCAATGTTGACACAATACTTGATCAAACAATAGAAAAATATTGTAAATTATTTTAAAAACTATAAATGTAATATTTTTTTAGTGTTTTAAAGTGTCCCAAAAAATTATAATATAAATATTACAAATTATATTTGTTTTAAAGGTTTATATTTTAATTCCATTACTAACATGTCATTTTAAAAGTAAAATTATCTAAATAGTTCTTAAAATGACATTAATAGTATTTTATGTTACATATATTTTACTAAATTATTTATATATAATAAGTATTATTAAAGTGGACAATTAAGATTTTAAATAGTCTAAAATTTCATCCCTTTTTCATTTATGGTATAATTCTGACCTTATAAGTAAAATTATAACCCTTTAATATTAAAAATACATTACCAAAATTAAGATTTAAATTGGTTAACCAAGGGGTTAAACCAAACGATAAGGTTTCAAATGATATATAAACCTAGAAACATTTAATTATATTGTTATATTAATTATATATCTTATTTATTTTAGAATAAAAGTAATTTTGGAATCATTTTTCTTGAGTTAGGAACATATTATATTATAATATTTCAGGTATTTCTAAAAATGTAATTAATAATATTTTATAATAAAAAATACTATATTAAATGATTTAAAATCCATAAAAATACATTATTTAGAAAATTTAATTATATATGGGTTAAAATATTTTCCATGGTCCAGTTAGGGTTAAATTTATTTTTATGTAATATTCTTGACCTTTAAATAGTTAAAAACTTTGATATAGTGGTAATTGTCAAAAGGATTAACGAGGGGGTTAAAAATAAGAGATATGGTTTAAAACATCTCTTAACCTTGTATACATATCATTATTCAGGATATTTATACTTATAATCATCATTTTTTCTGAATATATCTATTTGGATTCAACTAATTATAAAAATTAATTTATATAAATTTTATAATTTATGTAATTCAAAATGTTCTCCTCCCGTCACCTATAAAAGGGAACCTCTTATCCTATCTTATTTTAACCTTCAGAGCCTTCTATCTTGGTAAATATATATAATAATACCTTCATATCACCCTTCACCATATCCTATATCTTATTTTATTTCCAAAATACTACCCCTTTAACGTGTAATGTCTAATCCAAAAGTGGTTTCTCAATGAAGTGGTATATCTTATAATAGAGGATTTTAAATTTTATTTCTTAATAATTTTCCAATAAATATATTGTAACCATAATAAAATAATAACTAAAATATCATAAATATACTTATATGTTATTATTATTATGTAACAATCATTTTTCAAATCTTTTTCTTTGTACCGAAAGAGAAAATATCGCTCGTGCGTTCATATAACCTACCATATTAATGTAGTGTTGTATTTAATTTTTCATCACTATTGAAATTGTATTGTTATAAAAATGTAACTAATGATTATATATTATGTTAATTAAATAATTATTTTTTTAAATATAATATATAATTTGTTTTATTACCCTTCCATCTGTTGGAAAATGACAACTCCACTCGTGCGTTCGTGTTGACTGCCACATCAACGAAGCAATATGATTTTTTTCATTTCTGGTTTAGATGGAAGGAAATACAGATATATTCAATAAAATTTTAACCATATATATAATATAGTAAATATTATTTATAGGGTAATTATTATGTACTTTTCTTTCATTCAATCTGTCAAAAAATGAAAACAACATTAATGCGTACATACGTACTACCGTTCCATGAATGGTGTAATTTATTTATATATGTAAAATTTTATAGATGATTTTAAATATGTATATATTGAATATATATTATATTTATATATTAAATAAAATTCTATATAATATGGAACAATGATCAAGAAACAAGGAACACAACTTTTGAACTGAAACATCAATGAAAAACGATACAGTTAACAACCAAAAATGATGATTTTGAAGGGATTATTTGAAACTTATTGTTGAAATATGATAATTTAATAATATATGATATTAAAAGTATGAAAAAAATTATATTATATAATTACAATAAATTAAAATTTATTATACATGAGTTTAAAGTACATTTAA
The DNA here is from genome assembly GCA_963277665.1 of Viscum album. NCBI lineage: Eukaryota > Viridiplantae > Streptophyta > Magnoliopsida > Santalales > Viscaceae > Viscum > Viscum album. The sequence goes on from CAUJRU010000110.1 coordinate 586,136, forward strand.
CTAAGTGGAGGCATGAGATATGTGGTATCTTAACTAAATTTCCATTCATTGGGTTATACTTCTACTTCATTAACTATGTTATGCTATTATTATATATTAAATGACCTATGATTTTATTTTGATTTATTTACACATGTTTTTTTGACTTATGATTGTCACACAAAATAATTTCATTGTTTAATTATCACATCAATGATATGATAATTCTAAGGGATTTCATTTCAATTTCATCCATATTGAGACATATTTAGTATTATGCACCTATTTTATTTTATGAGGAGTATATAATATGCCCATATTATGTATTTATCATTATTATCTATTCATTCATGGTGATTAAAGTTTTATTTCAAGTTTACTCTTTCAAGGGGTTACAAATTTAATGTTACCAAAGAAGTAAGAAATATTTTAAAATCTTATTTTTTGGGATTTAATTTACTATGATTTAAGGAATATTATAATCCACCCATAATAAACTCTATATTTTTTATTTTCCATTTCATATTTAAGTAGTTTACAATTTTTGTTCTACATTTTCCTCTCATTTTAATTTGAATCAAGCAAATAACTAAAAAATATAAAAGATAATATTATTTTACTTTTAATTAGGTATATTTTTCTTTTATATCAATATTTTTCAAGATTGTTTTACTAATTCATTTTTTAATTAAATTTATTTATTAGGAAAATTTTATATTATCATTGATTTTAAAAAAAAAATTAAAGTTATATTTTTAATGTTTTGCTAATGGTCTATTTTCAACATTCATTATAAAACATCAAATTAATGTTTCTTTTTAATTAATACGAAATTAATAGAATTTAGAAATTCCAAAATTTTGTTTTGATATTCCGCTTATTATATATGTTTTCAATGGTTTTATAAAGAAAATTATTTTAAGATTTTTTTTAAATCCATCTCTTTCATTTTCTTCTATCCTCCCAAAGAATTAATTTTACTAAAAAATATACTTTTCGAATAAATTAATGATTATCTCTCATCTCTTGGTTAATTTTTTGGTTAATAAAATTATCTTAATACATTAAATTTCTTTTGATAATTTTTAATAAGACATATGCATATTATTTGGATCATAGATTTTCTTATTCCTTAAACCATATACTATTTCTACATACAATGTTTTCCTAATTAATTTACCAGGGAAATACTAATATTCTATATTCCTTACTAAATATAAATATTTATTAATGAGATATATTTTTTATAAATAAAATTAATCATTAAATATATGTTTAATTCATTAGACTTAGTGAAAGGCGGGTCCTATTATAGCCCCATGATGCATCAATAAGACTCATGATACAAACTAGTTTGGGTATTTTGTGTATGCCTTAACTATTTATGTATGTTTTCTTAGAACAAGGCCTTAATGATAAGATTAATATGTAAACAATTATGAGTTCTATCATTATGAAATTAGTAATTAATGTTAATGTGATTATTTGGATATTTATGATACCCATGGATACCATTCAATCTCATGTGATTATTTATTTGGAATTATTTTAAAATCATTTATTATTTCCATATTATTATTTGTTCTTAAGTTATTGATTAAATATATATATTTTTTAAATTATTTACCTTTCCATATTTATTATTTCTTATTTACTCATGATAGCTTCCGTTGTATGTAACCCTTATTGATCATGTTATCCCACCCTAATTTTATTTACCTTCCATAGGATATGAAATTTGAATCCTTGAATGAGTTCAAGGATTCAAAATATTTATATTTTATATGTTTTTATATTTTATTACTTATGTAAAATGGGTATAATTTTATTATATGGTTTACCAAGACTACTAATCTATTCAGTCCATTGGGATATGTGAACTTATATTTAGTTCTATTGTAATAAAGTTACCACCTATTATGTGCTACTAAGATAAAGGTATTTACATTAATAACTTATTTATGAACCATATTTACAGCTAAAACCATTTATAATTTTTATCTATAACTATTGGCTACATGTATATTAGTTATTTTTTACCAATTTTCCCATATTGGGTTTTTATAGTTTGGAACATTTCTACCAGTTTCTTTGGAACAGTGCTGGTATTTGTTTTTCTTCTAAAGTTGATTGTTAAAACACCATTAATGATAATATAATCGATGAATTATAATTATTTCTGATGTCTTAGTTTCCCTTTATGAGTGTATCACTCTTTATCCTTTAATATTAAATCAACAATAAACACATTTCAAGGATTTTATTAAGAAAATAATGTTGTTTTCTTATTTATTGACTTAAATATTTATATATACTTTCAAGAACAAAAATATCATTATATATATATTTATATCATATTATAACCTGGATTATGTTTTTATATTCATCAATGATATAATTTCATTACATTATTCAAGTTGGTGGCCAAACCAACCCAAACACAAACATACCCTGATTAGTGAATGACTATGAGGGGATTTAGTTGTAATAACATTATACTAGTAGTATAATAATATTATTTACTATTTATTAGCGACATATTAGAATTATAAAGAATAGTAGAATAAGTGATGGATACAAAACAATCATGGAGTCTGAGTAATTTTTTCCCTTCATATTTTTATTATTTATGATGGTAATTTTTATAATGATTATTTATCATTTATATCATTAAAATGTTATTCAATTTGTATTTGAACACTACTTTGATTATCTACAAGGTAGAGGGGGTTAAACCATTGAGGGATCGTATTTAGAGAATATCATAACCTCTTAAAAGTAGAGAAGATTTTTAAGGATAGGTCAATTTATAGTTTTGTCTAAACATAAGGGGATATTATGTGAGGGGAAGTGAGGAGAGGAGAACCCATTTTATATGTGAAAAGGGATGACGTTTTTGTAAATAACCACAACATTTTAATAATGGGATCTCACTCTCAAGGATAGTGTCTCCAAAATCAATAAATAATGGAGTGGAGAAGTGATAAGGTTGAAAAATACATCATACACAAATTATAACACATGTTTTGAACACATTTTAATCATTTACTCTTATATTTTTACTTTTACCATTTTAGCTTTTATTGTGGTAACTAGTTTTTCCCTAAGTTACTAATCCTTTATGCTTAAAAAATGACCCTTATATAATTTTTACCAACTGATTCTAAATTTGGAATCTATATAATTTATTTAAATTCAAAAAGTTACAAAATTTAATGTTAAAATAATAATTATAAAAAATAAAAAAAATATTTTTTTGAGAAAAACATTGTTTAAATTCTAAAATAATAAATATAGGTTTGTAAAACACAACGAATATTTATAAATTTATAATATAACTCATAAAATGATTATTTTATCTAGAAAATGGTTTTATAAATTTCTAGATCAGTATTATATATTATCATTAACAATTAAGACATGGAATTTGTAAAAACAATATATTACACTATTCACCTAAAAATAAAATTTTTAGAAGAAACTCAAGAATTCATAATAATCTATTATTTACATGAAAAATAAAAATATGTGATTATTTTTTTTCAAATTCAAATCCTTAAATTTATAAATATTATTTTTTAATTAAATTCATAAAATATAGTAAACAAAATGTTTTTTATAGGAAAAGAAAATTGGTATATTATATATTATTTTTCATATTTATAATAAATTACTAACTAAACTAGTGTTAATTTATTCTTTGTACCAAAAAATAATATATATAAAAAAATTTAAAATCTAAAAAGAATGATTTTAATAGTTTTTAGATCCACTAGTTGAGTCAATATTTAAAGTGAACATTATTTTGGTTTTAATATATATTTATATATATTTAATAATTATATTACTGATTTTTATATCTAAAACTTCTAAAAATTTCTTATGAAAGTCTATATTTTTTTTGGTTTCAGTGTTATATTTTGATCAAGCTATCAAACATAATAATTATTTAGAGCCTCCAAAATATGAGGTCGTTTCATATATTATCATTAACAGAGTAACAAAATGATCGGGAAGTCATTTTATTTTGAAAATCTAATGAAGTATTGAAAAATAATGTCTAAATTTTAAAAGGAGAATTTCTATTTTGAGTGTAATATATGGTTATTTATAGATAAAATTATAGATAATATATATTATCAATACAAAAGATAGAGTGTTGGATGGATTTATTCTTGATTTAAAAAATTTTATGAATTACACCATTATCTCAACCATATCTTAAAAGTATCTATATTCTAACCTTTGTATGGAAGTAATCTTGATATATACCATCTTAAAGCCTTATCTCAACACTATAATGAACACACATGCATTTGGTTGTAACCAATTTTTTGAAAAGCTCAAAAAGAAATGTATTTTTTTTGTTTTTTATTAATCCACACTGGGTTGATCAAGGATTTCACAATTCAAGTGATGTTATAGTGAAGATGGATTCAATATTTTATTTGGAATAGTTTTATAGTGTTTTCCAAATTTTAGTGTCAAAAAATATGGAGGATGGAGAAAGTTGTTTTAATAAAAGAAAATATTATCACAAAAATACAATAGTTACTTGTAACAGTAAAGGTGTATTCTAGAGATTTTCACAAGAGGAGGTTCAGAACCATCACATAAAATTTTTTATAAGGAAAATCTTATGATCATGTTATGAAATTGAAAGAATATCATATTTATAGTCACCCATGAAATACATATAGAGTTGTGAAAAAAAGACGTTGTTAAAATACTAAAGTTCAACAAACCAAAAAGTTTCATTTGAGGGGCATAACAGAAAATAGAGTTGGGAATATAGTTATAAGAATCTATAAATATAAGGATACCCCCAGTATTGAACTATAAATCTCTCAATGAATGTCCAGAACCTCTAATTCATGAAAGAGTTTCATGTATTATAGTTTCACATGTCTGAGTTTCACAAATCAGAGTCATGAAAATATTATAACTTGTTCCTATTAAGGAAAATGATTTTATGAGAAAAAAAGAGTTGTTCCAACATGAAAACTTTGTACTCAAGTGAAAAAGTTGCAAGCGAGTGTAAAAGTTACCTATCATTGCAAACGTTGCATGAATGTGACATAGTTTCTTGAAAAATAGTTCTTGAACACCATGTTTGATTGATCATTCCATAGAAGTGCATCAATCTATGAAGATGATGAAAGTAGAGTATCATTATAATCAAGGAAAAATAAATATGTGCCCAATATATTTAAGCGAACTTTATGTTGATATACCGAGTAATACTTCTCCTAATAAAGTGAGAAATGGGGAGTCAATTGAAGTTATCTGAGGTAGGAATTGTTCTATCCCTAAAAGCATTATAAAGGAAGTGTTCATGGAATGGAGTTACCATATTTGAAAAATTTAATAAACCATAATTAGATAAGGTTAGTGGATTTAGGTATGACTGATTCACTATCGGTGCATGTTGTTTATACTAAACCATAGTGGTGAACCAAGTAAAACAACTATGTTGTGTTTCTATCACTACATCTGGGTGTTTGATAAATACACGTTTCCATCAGGAAGGATTAACAGGTCTCTACCAACATGGGGGACAGATCCTACTAATTTAAAGAAAAATTTTAAACCCTAATTCACTAATCCATTCTTTTGGTGTGCTAGGGTCCTTCAAGTGGTCTCAAATCCCATTGGTTTTGGGTGATAAATATGTCCTCTGTTATTATTTTCAAAGAGAATTCAATGAATGTATATTAGGGGATTTACACTATTTTAAATAAGTAATCTAGAATAATGGAATGATATCTCATCTACAATCCCTTGGGATGAATGTTATCCATTATATAGTTCAAGGGATTTAGGTCTCTGATGTGACATGTATTTCTATGATAGAAATTGATAGTAAAATGCTTGATGCAGATGCCAAATATCAAAATGATCTTACTGTATCTCTATCTACTCAAATAAATTTGAAGATGATTAGTTTCACTATAACAAAGTCCATGTGGGAGAAGAAGAAAAATATATATGAAGGTGATAATAAATTAAAGTATAAAATACTCCATTTTTTCAAAATAAGGTCTATGATCTAAAAATCCATCCAAAAGAATATGCAGATAGATTTTTTAGCTGAATTTCTGAATTTTTTGGATGAATTTGTAGACTTAGTAAAGAAAATAAGAATATTGAAATTGTTAATAAAATATTTAGAAGTCTTCCACCTCTATAAAATACCAAATAGTTATCCCTTAAAGAGAGGTATCTTTCTATGCATTCTCATGATGATCTATTAAGAAGTATGGTGGCTTATAAAATGAGAGTAAAACCCGAAGATAAAAAATTTTGATCAAGTAACAAAATTCCATTCAAATCCATGAAATCCCTTGATATTTCAAAAGGTACTGATGATGGAGATGATATAAATGATGAATTTATATCTCTTGTTTCCAAAAAAAATCAATAGAGGAAAAGGGATATTTGATGTGAAGTTTCCTTTGTTTTTTTTCAAAGTGGTAAAGTAGGGGACATTGCTGCTCGACGCTCAAGAAAATTCAATGATATATAATGTGAAGTCAACATCATGAATATTACATAGAAATAGTTCCCTCAAAAGGGATACTTAAAATCCGGAAAAATATTATATAGAAAGAGATTCATCTATAAAGAGGAAGAAGTTGATAATGACTTTTTAAAGGATATAGAACCAGAGTTTAAACCTAACATTGAATTTTACATGATGGCTATAGTTGAAAAGTTAGAACCTTAAGAATATGACTATAATAAGTTTATTGGTGTTGTTGATATCAATATAGAAATTTAGGCTTCTCTTCATGAGATTGAAATACAAAAAAGGAAAAAAAGAAATATAAGAACCTTTTTGAAAGTTTCATTAGAGTAAGTAGATTGACATGAAGCTAAAATTGATTAATTGGGAGGAGAGGGAGAAGAAAATTTAAAAACTATTGAAATCTCAGAAGAGTTTATATAATTTAAACTCAATATTGAAGAGTAGAAAAAATTTATCATTAAAGTTACATCATGATTGGATAAAAAGTATAAGATAGTTCCGGGAGTGGAAGAAGAAGGTTTTACTTTATGGAGTAAGCTGGAAACATAATCAAAATTGAGGAAAACAAATAATAAATTATAGTTTAGAATATTTTTAGATTCATATATGGTATAAAGGGATAAACTTGGCTTTAAAAGAGTAGAAAACGAACCAAATGATCAGATAACCACATTTATGGGAAAAAGTGGAATTAGTTATGACATAGAAACATAAAAGGCTAGAAATGTGATGATACACTATATAGAGGAGAATAAAGTTTAACATATCACAAAGATACCAGATGTCCTAATATATACAGCTTCGATCAAAACATAATAGATTACTAAGAATAATCCTCAAGTATATAGAGAGGATCTTAGGTCAAATAACTTCACAAGAAAGAGGGCATGTGGAGGAATAAAAGTGAAAAGATATTTCCCCTTATCAACATTCAATTCCGAGGCTTTCTGGGCCATAATATGTCTTACTATGAAGAGAAAGTGAGCTTATTGAATGGGGAAGTACTTGTAATTGAATAATAAATAAATAAATGATAGCATAACCTTCATCATATAGAAGAAATAGTTTCATCGGATATTTTTTTCTTTCTTCTAACTATAGAAAAAATCTACTCACTCTAATCATAGGAAAGGTTGGAACACCACCAACAAAACTATGAGAGATGTCAATACCCATAGATTAAGTATAATTACTATTAAAAATAGGTATTATACTCTATAAGAATAATCATAGGAGTATAATAAACCATGAATAATGAAAATGGATTGAAAAGGAAATACTTTTCCTCAACCCGATTTGGTATTATGTGGACGGAAATGAAGAAGATTGAGAATTCCAACCTTATATAAATTGATCTCAAATATACAAATAATAGTTACACCAAAATTCATTATAGTTAATTCTCATCCCACATGATAGGAAATTATTAATTTTAATTGTTAAGAAAATAGTTTTTGAAATAGATAGATTTGGTAACAATGATTCATTAAAGATCAAAGGTAGTGAAAATACAAAACTAGCAAATAAAGAGCTAATGAAAATAGAATTTCTATAACATGGATTTTTTTATCACAATCTCCTATGATCGATTTAACTTTATGACTCAAGACCCATAGTGGAATTTAATCACAAGGTTTACAATATAAAAGGAAATATATGAAATTATATCGTGAAAGTATACAGAACAAATAAAAATTTATACTATGTTTAAAGAAAAGAAAAATCTGGTTTCTTAGCTATTTAAGAATAAAATAGATTTTGGCATCGGAGGTAGGGTCACCTTAATCAAGAGACAATGGAATACATATCCATGCTAATGATTTTTTTTCGAAACTCCCTATATGAAGTGTGATCGAGAAAATACGCGTGATACATTCATGTGAGGAAATATGGATTAGAGTTCATATTGAAAAAAAATGGAATCAAATCTGCTTGATCTCATCCACACATACATGTTTGGTCAAATAAATGTGGTTGGAAAATATAGTGAGAGGCAATTAATTATTTATTTTAAAGAGTATAGTGTAATGCATTGTGTCATGTTTATGCAGAATAAACATCATGTACTTGATTTCATGAAGATTTATCATCAACATGCCTTTGGAAGAAACTAGCACCACAATTAAGATTTTATGATCTGAAAATGGAAAAAAAATTACATCCATTGAATTTTAAAATTACCTTGTAAAACTTGGGATAAACAATGTGGTGTCTTTAGTGAGAACCCCTAAAAAATGGGGCTGTTGAATATAGAAATCAACATGTGAATAATATGGATAGAACTATGTTGATTGATAGTTATGTTTATCATCATTAATGGAAGGAGCCTATTGAATTTTTAGTTATAACTCAAAATAAAATATTCCTTTTTTTAGGAGAGACCATGACACCATATGAGATATGGAATGGAAAGGAATCCCACACTAAATTATTTTAATGCTTTTGGAAGTAAATGTATCATTCGAAACAAATAATTTAATCATGGAACTTTTGGTGATACTACAGATGAGGGGATATTCCTTGGATATTCAACAAAGAGTAAAGCCTACCAATGTTACAATAATAATCATATAAGTATTATGGAATAAAATGATATCATGATCATTGAGGATAAAACCATAAATCCTACAAGGATATCTTCTGTTGATATGATTGATGATGAATAATAAAATGGAAAAGGTAAAGATTCTAATATAGAAATAATATAAGTCCTGAAAAATATTTAGGGAACTCAAAATGATGACGATTCAGAAGAAGAATCAAAAGAGGAAACCATTGCGGAAGAATATTTTTTAGAACCTCAAAAGAGAAATAGAAGAGCATAAGTTGATCAATCCAATTTCAATGGATATTGGACCTAACCTACATAAAAAAAGATGATGAGTAATGAAGAACATTCTTACTTCCCATCAATTTTGGAAATAACCTCATTTGAAGAAGTGGCGAAGGATGAATCATGGTTAAGGCCATAAAATAGGAACTGGATTAGATTGATAATAATTAGATGTGGTATCTTGTTAAGGGACTAGAAAATCAAAATGTGATTATAAATAAGTGGGTCATCATTTTCTTGATGAGTATTGAAATTTTTTTAGAAATAGAGAATGATTAATATGTAAAGGCTATTCACAGATTCAATGATTTGATCTTGAAGAAACATTTTCTCAATTAGTTTGACTAAATTCAATTAGGGACTTCCTTTCCATGGAAATTCATGTTGGGTACAATGTTTATCAAAGCATGTCGAAATGTAATTCTTAAATGGGTTTCATGATGAATATGTCTACATTGAATAACCAATGGGATTTCTAATTAGAAATGAGGAAACAAAAGTTTTTAGATTATATTAGGATCTATACAGTCTAAATCAGGTACCATGAGCATGGTATTATCGATGGGATTATTATATGAATAATCTTATACTTGAAATATCAAGTGTCAACCATAATCTCTATGTGAAGAATTATCAGGAATGTCAATTTATTATGCCTTTGTATGTGGATGAAAATATTTTTTTGCAGGATAAGGGAAGGATTAGTGGAATAATTTTTTGATCAGATGAAATAAGAATATTAAATGTTAAAGATTAGATATATCACATAATTTTTGGGTAAATTAGTGATATAAAAGAAGGAAGACACTTTCATTTATCTAGAAATGTATGTGAGATATTTATCAAACAAATTCAACATGCATGAATCCAAACCAATGTTGACTCTGATTTTGGTCGGGATGAAACTTGGAAAGAATGAGGACGGGAAATCTATCGATCTGAAATTGTATAGAAGGATCATTGGAAGCTTATTATATATAAATAAAACATGACGAAATAACGTCTTTGCAACATGTTTTGCGCCTAGATTCCAAATTACTCAGAAGGAAGAGCTACTAGATAATTTAAAATAATCATAAGATATAATCAAGGTACTATCAAATTTGTCTTATACTTTGTAGTAGGAAGAGATAATGAAATATTATTATTTTGTAATACTAACTGGGCTAGAGATGTAGTGGATCTAAATTCCACAAGTGGGGGTGCATTGTTCATTAGAAACAAATGCATGGGTTGGTTTAGAAAGAAACAAGAAACCAATTATATTAGTATAGATGAAGCAGAGTATATATCCATGAAAATGGATTGCACTTAGTTATTATGGGTGGAGAAACAAATAACTGATATTGGGGATGGGGTTAAATAGCATATAGTGATACACTGTGACAATAAGAGTGCAATTGATATTATGAAAAATTCAGTTCAACACTCTTAAAACAAACATATTGAGATAAGATATAACTTCATCAAACAAAAAGTAAAACAAAATGTGATTAAAATGGAGAATGTTGGAACTAACAATCAAGTAGATGATATTCTTAATAATCAATTATAAGCATAAATATTTAATAAACATTGGTTGAACCTGAGTTTTCATCCACCTCCTAGTGCATGAGGAGGTTCAGGTTGTTCCCATCTCTCCATGTTTGTTAAAGTTTTTTATATACTTATAAAAATGTGATGCAGGTGTGTGAGGGAGATACGATCTAGGGGGATTTCTTAGCACTGAAATTTTATATACAATTTTTTTTATTTTCACAGTGGGAGATAAGTGAAATTCAATAGATTGGTTAGTAAGTGAAACCCAATAGATTGGTCGGTGGCCTATTGAGGCATGAAATTATCTTTTACCACTCTTGTTTTAAACTGATCTCTTCTCATGTTGACTTAGATTTATGTATGAGTTATTTCATATATATCGGGTTTTTTTGTTGAGGATGTTGCTTTATTAAATTTATCTACAGATTTCTAATAAACCCGAAGGTGGAGTTTGATGGAACCAATTTTTGTCATAGATGGAAACCAAATGTATTTTTGTGTTTTTTTAAATCCATACTATTTTGATCAAGGAGTTTTAAATCCATGTTATCTTATGGTGAATATGGCTTCAGTTTTAAAGGTGGAATGATTTTACAGTGTTTTCCAATTTTTGGGTCCAAAACCTTTGAGGATGGAGTTGGTTATTTTTAGAAAAGTATGTATTTTTTTCAAAATACAATAGTTTTGTTTAATAGTAAAGGATTATTCTATAGTTTTTTTTTCAATGGGAGTTCTGGGACTATCACATAAAATTTTAGGTAAGGAATGTGTTGAGTTCAAGTAATGAAATTGAGCGACGATAAGAATTGCATGCACTCATGAAATAAAAATTGAGTTGTGCATAGTAAACGATGTCAAAATGATAAATTTCAGTGAACCATCATATTTTGTGTGAGGGGGATATCACTTGATATATTTTTTAATCGGGTTTTTAGAGTTTATAAATAATTCACTACCCCAAGTCATGAACTCAAACTATCTCAAAAAAGATCTAAAAACTCTGATCTGTGAAAGAGTTGCACGCAACATAGTTGTGCACATATGAGTTGCACACATTGGAGTTGTGAAAATATTATAACTTGTACCTATCAAGGAATTTTATGTTTTTTGAAACTAAGGATTTTAACAAATGTAATTTTTTTTTGTATAGGTGTAAAATATGCGTGCAAGTGAAAATGTTGTGTGCCATTGCAAATGTAGCATGAAAAGGAAAAAGTTGTGTGACTAGTTGTTTTTGAACATTTGGTTTTATTGATCCATGAATACAAGTGAATCACTTTGGGACTATGGTTAAATTATATTCTCATGCTAATTTGTGATAAAGACATATTTTCTCATTCTATTGGATAGACCTTTAAGTTGATAAACTAAGTAAGACTTATCCTAAGGTAGTGAGAAAGGTGGTGTCAATATAAGCGACTTGAGGGAGGAAATTTTCTCTCCCTAAATGTATTGTAAAGGTATTGTGCCTAGAATAGAATGACCATGTCCAAAAAAATATATTCCCCAATAACTAGGGAATCATAGTGTATTTAGGTACAACCGATGTACTATCAGTGCAAGCTACTTAGACTAGACCTTAGTGGTGAACCAAGGAAAGATACTGAGTTGTGTTTCTATTTATGCATATGAGTGTTTGGTAACTAAAAATTTCCATCAGATAGGTTTAACAGGTTCCTAATAATGTGGGGATATTATTAGACTCATTTGAAGAAATATTTTACACCAGATTCAACCCTCCACACTTAAGGTTCTCTAGGGTCCTATATATATTCAAATAGCTGATTGTATTTTATTTTGATGTTAACCATTGGGTGAATTTACTCATTATCTAATTATTTATCATGATTTTATTTATATCTCAACCATTTTATTTTAAACATAGTATCCATATGATTTTAAACCATATCTCAACCTTATTGTGACAACATTCACATTCCAACAGTTGGATGGATTTCATCTTGATATATACCATCTGATGGGTTTCATCCTTATCTCAACCTTATCATAAACACATATTCATTACAACCATTAGATGAATTTCATTTAGATATTAACCATCATATAGATATAATATTAATCACATTCCTTATCATAATTTTCTTTCTATATCAACCACTAGATGGATTTAATTTTAATCATAGTTGCAAGATGATATTAAACCTTATCCAAACATTATCATGATTACACATAAATTCTAATCATTTGATGGATTTCATCTTTATATATAATTTAATATTTATTTTATCCTTATTTAAACCCTATCAATACCCCATATTCATTATGACCATTGTATGGATTTTGACTTGATCTTAACCATTAGATGGATTTAATATTTATCTGAATCCTTATCATGATTTTCTTTCTTTGTCAACCATTTGATTGATTTAATTTTAATCTAAGACTTTGTATCAGTTTAAACCATATAAAAACCTTGTCATAATTTCATTTTCAATGAAACCATTGGATGGATTTCATGTTGATATTTTCCATCAAATGGATTTTATCTTTATTTCAACCTTACCATGAAAAAATCCGCATTCCGATCATCAGATGGATTTTATCTTGATATTAACATTTAGATGGATTTATTTATTATCTCAATCTTTATTATTATTTTTATTATATCTCAACTATGGGATGCATTTAATTTTAATCATAGTATATAGATTAATTTAAACCTTATCAACAACATATCATGCTTTCAATTTCATTCCATATGTTTTATGTATTCCATCTTGATAGATACCATCATATGGATTTCATCATTCTCTTAAGCTTATCATGACTGAATCTTTATTCCACCCATTGGAAGGATGTCATCTCAATCTTAGAAATTAGATGAATTTCATCCTCATGTCAAACCATATCTTGATTGCATATCCATTACATCATATGGAAATCAAAATATACAAGTATCAGTGTATCTCTTCTTCAGATTGTTTTATCAATAAGAGTAGTAAAATGAATTAAAATATTAGTGCCCATTAAAATATTGATTTTTGAATTTCATCATCTTCATCAGCTTTATTTTTATCTAATAATTATTCTAAAAATTCCACTGAAGAGATATAAGGAGTAGTACTTCACATATTGTAGAGGAACAATATGATGTTAACAAGTTATTATGGTGAAGACAATGATCAAACAACTCATGAAAGATTGATCTTGGGGAATATAGTTATCAAGTGTGATCATTTTGGTGGAATATCATAATTTTTTTCATGATTAATTTTATATTAATACATGATAAAATAAAAAAATGTTTCTTTGACAACATTTATTGTCTTAAAGTGTATTCATTTTTTATGATAGATGTTGTTAAATCACATGATCACTACTTTCAATAACAAAGAGATGGTTTTGATATACTTGGATTATAAAATATGTAAAAATTAATATTTATGTTTTGAGATGTTGGAATATGGCCTCCTAGTAGATGTTACCGATTCATATGTTAAAATCAATGAGTCTACAATAATTAAATAATTAAGGAAACTTTATGATGTTTTGTGGATTTTTTCACAATACTATACCATGAATAACCTAATTATAATGATGTTCCAAGAATAGTTTATATTTTTCCAGAACATAGTTTTCAAAAAATGTTAGGTTCTTTGGATTTTATGCATTGGAAGTGGAAAAAGTGTCCTATAGCATAAGCTGAAAAATATATAGGACATTCTAAATCCCCAACTATCTTTCTTAAAGTAGTAGCTGATTTTTATCTTTGGATATGGAACACTTATTTTGGTATTCTAGGTATAAATAATGACATTAATGTGCTATAGTGGTATCCTTTTCTTTAGGTATTTCTCCTTATACTCATTATGTCATTCAAGAAAAAGAACATTACATGGGATGTTATTTAGCTGACAATATATATCCATAGTGGTCCACTATGTGAAAGGTATTCATGAGCCATATGATCCACAGAAGAACCATTTTACAATGATGGAAGAGGCATAAAGAAAATATGGAAAAAAGAATTTTGAGTTTTATAATCATTAATTTCAATCATTGTAAGTCCAATACGTATTTGGTGGAAGCATGTGTTACATGACAAAATGACTACTTGAATAATCATGAACAATATGATAATTGAAGACTACCATGATATAAATTCTCAAGTTATTGTTGTAATAGAATCCTCGACTCCAACATTTGGGATGGAAATGGATAAAAATATTTGATTATAATAATTACTCAGCATGTTTTGAAGAATTAAGGATACATATACTCATATTTCACTTAGAAGTACATTAATTGGGCACTTATAGCTGCAATATACTAATTTAGAAAATTAATTGTGTTGATATTTTAATTTTATATATGTTATCTATAATTGAATATCTAGTAAAAAGTTATAAATTTTATATTGACTATCATTTTTAATAAAAAGGAACATTTTATTTAGTTTAAATTTACATTATTAAACAATGAGATCATGTTTAATTTTATTTAATTATCAATTATTAATTTAGTTAAATCAGTGATTATATCAAAACCATTTTCAATTTATAAAAAATAAAATTATTTAGCTATGTTATTTATATTATTTACTCAATTAATCAAAATTTTTAGCAATATTTATTTTAATTTCTTAGTTATGAATATATATATATATATGTATGCATGTTTATATATATAAATATACTTAAATAATAAATTGTGGGTTTATGTTTATGTGTGTGTGTGTGTATATATGTTTATAATTAATTAATGATATTATATATACATATTATTTATTAGTTTTTAATATATATGTCTCTCTGTATATATAAATATAAATATAGTTTTGAATATACATATATGTGACTAATTAAATATTATTAACAAAATTATGCTTTCATGTGTTTTTTACTAATTATATATATATATTACATTATTTTAATAAATTATAATTAATTTAATTTAATTTTATATTTTTAAATTATGAGATATAATATAACATATTAATATTATTAATATTACTTAATCTAAAAATATATTGATTTTTTTTATTTTATGGTAAAACAATTAATTTTAGTTTAATTTTTTAATAATAATATTAATAAAAATGTTTAAAGGTATATATTCCATGAATATTATTTTTTGTAGTATTAAATGGTGCAGTACATTGGAGTAAGATTTACTATTCATACACCATTTTAGAGTAAACTTACTCCAAAATGGTTCACTACGTTATAGATACACTAAGCATAGATCAATGTACATCCTTGCCTACATAGTGATCTGATATATAGAAAATGCAATAGGGTGGCCATTACTTCAGTCCACCTAGCTCCATCAAACTTGGTCCAAGTCCCTCTAATCCAACATATAATGTTAAATACTGTCTATCAATAAAATAAGAAAAACACTCAGCTAATAATTCATATTAAATTTTAAAAAATAGATTCTATTTTTTTTAATAAATTTATATGTAGAATTATCAAAAGAATGTAAATCATTTTTATGAAAATGAAAATTCAATTATTTTTTGATCCAATTCAATTGTATGTCAACCATGATTAATAATATTTGTGAAAAAAAAACAATCATTCACACTTTAACCCCCACTAAAAAGTATATTTTTAATGATATGCACATATATTTTAACAATTTATGTCAAATACATATAATTTAGTTCACACTAAATATTACATGTGAATTTTCATGATTAATGTATTAAAAAACCTTTCTTTATTTATTCAACTAAAAATGTAAAGATCATGAAACGTATAATTTACCTATGTTCTAAGCATGTTAAAGGTGTATATTTTCAATGGTATTTACATAAAATTACATCAAAACAAAATATTATCATATATTAAGTGAATATTGAAGAAGCTTTATCATTGATGAAGTAAATTATATGATGGAGATAAGTAGTTTTTGTTTATTGGGTAATTAAAGAAAAGGAAGAATATAACTAATCCTCAGAATGTGATTTAGTGTCTCGGCTTTTTTTGTTTCCTCATAGGGTTCCGAACTCTTCCTGACACCGATGGACCTATCTTCCTCCTTTATCTTCTTCGTCTTTCGGCTTTTCCACATTCCTATTTGGGTTATGAAATCCCCTCGATGGATATCCTTATCTGGATTCTCTGGGCTTCCTCTATCTAGGTTATGGGTTGCAATCTCTACTTTCCCCTAGGGTTTCAATCCGGGTGTTACTCATTCTCGTTCCATACCCCCTGACTGCCTCATCCATGCTTGGATCTCACATTTTAATTCTCCTCTCTAGGTAAAACCTAGATTTATGGATACTCATAGGTTTTGGGAAATGTGGTTTGGCAGTCGTGGGCCTTCCCTTTAGGGTTTTATCTCCAGTTTCCTTCAGGATTTCCCCACCAATTTCCCCAAGTTCCCGGTTCCCTTAGAGTTTCATCACTAGTTCTATTATTCCATCTATGTGGTTCTTAATTTTTCTTTTTTGGTGTCTTCATGAATGTTTAGTATTTTTGTTTCTGCTCATTGGATGGAGGTGTGTCAGGTTTTTCATGTATGTTGGTGTCTATTGTCTATGGCGACGAGTTCCTCGAATGGCCCGTCAGTTTTGCGGGGTTCATGATTTTTTTGATTGTAGGCGATTTTCATTTTTTGATGGTGTTAGAGGGTTTTGGTGGTTTCCCAATTCACTGAGGTAGTTCTTCTATGGTTATTTTGGTTGATTTCTATGATGGAATGCGACGTATTTTGGCTGTCGAGATGATAGATCTTGTTTTTTCGGTGTTGGTGGTGGTCGACAGCGAAGCGAACGATGACGATGACCAAGGTGATACATCTATGTGACAATGATTATGGTTTTGAGATGATAGGTTGTTGATGTGATGATGGTAGTGACAGTGTCGTAGCTTTAGGGTTTCTCGGAAAACTCACTTCACCCTCAGAAATGAGGATTCACTTTTTAGTTTTTGAATTTTCTAATTTTGAACATTTAATGGGATTTTGGAATGGTGTAATGTTATGTCACTGTTTCTATGGATTTTTGAATTTAGATATCTGTTTCTATAAGGTTCTCACTCACCCTTAAATTGTTTTATTTAGATAATGAAAAAATGTATTTGGTAGTGGTAGTGTATTATTAAAGAATGAGATATTCCCTAAGGCTTAATATGTATGTGATATATTCTATCCTATATCACAGTGTATGATATTTTTATATATTAAAATATTATATCCACATTTCAGGAAAATTAAAAATTCCACCCAAAGGCATATTATATTTAACGATATATTAATATTGTATGAGATGGTTTGGGGAAATGAGTCCACCACCTATTATGTCACATCATACAACATCAAGGTATTGTAAGGTATTTCATGTGATTTCCTTTTTTATCCACTACAATCATATTTTAGGATTGGTTATTATATCGCAAGGTTTTTTGTATGATTCAAAGTAACCAATTATGTTGGATTAAGCAGCCGATCTTAAGACAAGCTATTATTCAACTTTTTTAAGAGTTGTATTGTAAATGAGTTCTTTAATACAAGCATGCGATGCATTTTTGCTAATCCATTAAGTCATGCATTATATCATCTAGGATTACACACTATATCACTGTGGAGAATCCTCAAGTGATATAAAAGGGGGCTACCATGGGACATTATAAGCTTGGTACTAACATATAGCTTGTCCCAAAGTCCCTATGGCCATAACACCTCCAATTCCACCTCCATTACACCATGAGATTACAACACAATACGGAGGAATAAGGGAACCCAATTTAGGTGTTGAAATAATTTAGTAGGCTTTTGGATACCTCCATAGGTGGGATTATTTATTTTGACACTCAATAATCATCATAAAATCCATTTTAAGATGATATAAAGATAGTGTATTGGGTATATAATTGTAAGGTATGCATTTTCAAAATAAGGCATGATTGGACGTGTTTAATAAATATTCCATAAATATTAAAAAGTAATATTCAACACAATTTAAAAATTTTATATGGAATGTAAAATAGATTATAAATAATGTGTTTATTTAGTAATCCAAAGGAGTAATTTATAAAGAATTTATATAATACAACATAATGAATATTGTATAGTATATATATTTTAGAAAATTTTGAAATGTTTATAATGATTAATTTGAAGCGCTCAAATTAAAATTTATTTATTTATAAATTTTTTAAACCATATAAAAAGTAGATTGATGATTTATTAGATCACGGTTTCAATAATATTCAGTATATGATATAAATATTTTGTAACTAGTTTACATATTAATTTTTGGAATATAAAATGTTTATATTTCATGGAAATGTCATATAATTAAGGCAACAGTCCCTATAATAAATAATATAAAGTGTTTATTCCATGAATATAATGTATTTATATTCAATAATTATTGAATTTCAATAATTAATAAGCTAAAATTATAAAGTGTTTATGATTATGTTTTGTTATGTGAATTATTCACAAGTCATTTTCTCATTTTAATTAAGTGAATTTTTTATTTATTTAAGATTTATTTCCTTGTTTATTATTCATGAATATTTTTTTTATATTATGATTATGTATATGCTTTATACGTGATTAATTTCTTCTTATATAATTTTAATTCCTTGAATAAAAATCTAGGTACATCTTCATAAGATTTTATTTTCATCAACCCTAACCTCGATTTGTAGAAAAAATTATTCGCTTGAATTTAGTTATTAGACATTGGTAATAAATATTAGCTATTAATGTCATGATCAATTTGATTCTAACCTAAGTAAGGTATCCTCAGGTAGAGAAACATTGGGTGGGACTTACCACTGGCCTTGAGGCTTATTCTAAGCACTAAAAAGATGGGTTTTGGATATCATTGGCTCTGATCTTAATCATGAGGATATTTTTAATCTCATATAAATCCAAATTTTTATATAAATAGTTCATATACCTTATCCATGAGATGTATTAGGATATGTGTGGATATGTTTGGCTTTTATTTTTGGGTGAGTAACACAAAATATGGGTTGTTTAAATAGTAACACATCAATACGGATTGAACATATTGATATGGTAGAGATAGTAGGATTCTAAAACTAAATCACTAGAAGCATGAATACATTAAAGAGAATAAAATGTGATTTTATGGTGATATTAGTTCCACTTCAAAATACTATGTTTTAGAATCTTCCCAATGAGAAAATTGTTAATACATTGATCATATAACTAGATAGGTTCTTCCAAAGTTAGATACCATTGTCTTATCTTATGTCGGGAAAGAAAGTAATAGGTGAATCTCGATAATCCTTGGGTAGGTCATGGTAATTCCATGTGCCCTTGGATTGTATTTTTTCAATTTTTTCTTGGAGTTTTATTTTGGTTACACATAGCTGAGAAAACCTAATGGATAAGATATCAAAGGAATAATGTTGATTTTAATCACTAAATTTATTAGATATGGATCTATCCACCTAAACCATCCAAGAGTCATATATAATATGTTTTATATGTTTTTTACACCTGATATATTCATGGATTATTTAGATGATTAACCAGTGAAAGTCATGGTAAAATATGGATTTTAGACTTCTAATAGATATGAATTTTTCTAAAGGGGAAACTTTTCTAGGAGAACATTTAATAAAAGTACTTATTAAGTTGTTACAATACATGTTACTCATCTATTAAAATTCTATATTGTATATAATACAACACTCATCATCAAACTTAAATTTTAGATTAATACTTAGGAAGAAATATCTTAATATAAGTAATATATATGACTGATAACTTATGAAATGTTCACATGTAAAGAGATATTAAAAGTGTTAAAAAATATATATTCATGAGTAAACAAGTGTTTAAGTATTAAACATGTGAATCTGATTTCATATAAAACATATTATGATGTACTATTGTTTTCAAAGGAATAAGATGAAAAATGACCTAAGTAATTTTAGTCTCCACTCATATACATGATATGATTGAGCATGATAATGACTTAGTGAGACTATATGAAACATTAAGGATTTTATGTTTAACTAATTAATTATATATTCATATATTTAAACGTTTCTAAAATATAAATGAGTTTGAGAAAAGATTATATGATATTATCAAGTGTTGATAATAAATGATATGGGTATGTGATGTCTGGATTCAATTGGTTTGTAGATAGTACAAGTGATTACAAGTTTAGACCAGAAGGAAAAATGTATTTTAGAGAGTCTAAAAACATTTCATCATGTATCTAGACGTGGTTTTTGAATCCTAAAGGGAAAATTAGGAAGGAGGGGTAATAAATATATGTGATAGAATTATTTTTAATCCCTGAAGAAGTTTGTGAAACTCTTTGGAATGTCACTACTAAAAAAATGGGTTTATCCAACACTAGTCTTTATCAGCGCTAGATAAAAGAGCCAATAAAGACTCCCTTTATCAGTGTTAGAGAATTCAATAATAAAGGGAGGAATTTATCTATCCTAAAAAGAATCACTAACAATGGTATCCCATTATCATATCTAATAAAAAAATGATGAAAAAGGGGGACCTTTATCAATGCTACTAAAAAAACTAATAAAGGGGACATTTAATCAGCACTAGAAAAAAGTGTTAATAAAGGGGTCCCTTTACCAGGGATAGTAAAAAAGAACTGATATGGGCATTATCAGTGCTTTTTTACAAGCACCAATAAATGTACCCTTTAATCAATGATTTTTTACTACTACTCATAAAGGGTATGTTTTATAAAAAAATTATATTTCATAAAATATATTATATTAATATATAAATATACTTATATTGAAAAAAATATAACGAATAACTTTTAAATATGTTTTAGATAAGGATAAATTGGCATTTACACTTAATATATAAGATTTTTATTTAAAATGTATTATAAAATAATTAATATTTTTTATTAATGAATAATTTTCTAATTATTATTGAGTAATATTCATTTAATAACAATTGGATTAAATTAAAATTAACTGAATTAATTAATGAGTTATGATAAGTTGATAATGTGACTCAAACATTAAATTCCCTTAACTTTTGATCTGGGTATCCATTTGTTCTCTACACATATCAAATAAAATCCTGCAATGATCTCTATGCACTAGTGATCGGGAAAACCACCGATTACATTTTAAATGAAAAATGTCCATTAGGCCTAAAAAATGGATGTTTTAGTCATGGTAACCCATCTTTTAACATTCAATTGAATTTTTACCTCATTTAAATGGTTCTTATTATCTTTTTTTTAAAATGAATTTATTTCTTAAGATTACATTAATATTGATATTATGGTTATGAAATTTTATCATTTTCACAATGTAGTTCTATTTATAATCAAATATATAAAAATGTATACATATTTTGTATATATTCATACATAATTTTTTTTATACATTAATATTTTAACATATTTATATATTAAATATATTTCAAATTATTTAAATATTATCTATATAAACACACAAACGAAAAACACACACACCCACACAGATATATATATATATATATATATATATATATATACTAATGTATGTATTTATAAACACTCACATACATAAAAAAATATTATATATATATATATATATTAATATATATATATATATATATAAACACACATATATATATATATAAACACACATACACACACACACACACATATATATATATATATAAACACATATATATAGATAAATATATAGACAAAAATGCAATTAAATATAAATAAATATATTGATATAGCATAAAATAAAGAACAAATTAATATTAGGCAGTGGAAAAGATGCAGCCATATAAGGGGAGGTCTCAGGTTTGAATCTTACTGGTGGAAGGGGCACATATAGGAGGCTGGAAGTATGTAATCTGATAATAGGGGGGGGGGGAGCTCCTAGGTTAGTGTGAAGAACTGATTGGGGGCGGGGGAGCACATGTGCTCATATTTGCAGCAGATTTCTAGTGCATTTGGAAAGAGAGAAATGACGCCCAATAGAAGGGAAACATAGGTTCAAGAAAACATATTTTCTTCGAAAAAAGGAATGCTATGACTGATTTAGTTAGTATCTGCAAAGACTATGTGGTAGCCCCTCGATCAGGCCTCTTACCACTAACAGCTCCACTCCCAATGATCATAGTACTAGACTGGGGAGATGGGTATGGTGGTACCCTCATCATGGATACCTCAAAATAAACACTAACAATTCATGCAACATGAGACTTATGCAAGGTTTTGGGGTGATCCAAGATACATGGGTATTTATGGTCTTTGAAATCTTTGAATTATTTGGTAAAGGCGAGTCCCTTAACGTAGAGGCTCAAGTAATGCTCACCAGTCTCCATATGTGTAGCCAAAATAATAAACACCTTGCAATGATTGAAACTGATTCATTTACTGTTTATAATTCTCTATATTTACTTGACCCTACATGTGCATGAGACTCAACTTAGTTTGTGAGAAATCATCAATTGCATCCAAGAGAACAAAGATCAAATATTGGTGGAGAAATATTTCCAGATAATTATTACAGTACTATAACAGAGACTATAGCAGGTACTGTTCGCTACTGTAAAAACAAATAACTATTCACTCGTTTTAGCCTTGGATCCTTCAAGTACTTCGGGCCACAAAAGGTCTTCGGGCTAGTAAGGATTTCGGGTAACCTCAATGACATTTGGCCACCTCAATGTATTAGGGCCCCCTCAAGTCCTTCAAGACACATGTAATTATGATATAACCAGACACACATACAAAGAACAAGGCTCTAGATGAGGATTATAGAAGGCAAATTCACTAGAGAAGAGATAACTAGATAGGAAACAATGAGAGGGTATATAATTTCCATCGACACAAGCCCTGTGCATCTCTGCACATGATAGCTAGTTGTCTAGCCATGTGAAGGTGGGGATGTGACATCACAATATATTCTTGGGAGGGGCAGTTTAATGTTTTTTGTTTGGGATAATTTCTTATAATACTTTCAGGTCATGTAATTTTCACTAAACCTACATGCCATGTAAGGGTTCCCCCTCAACCCTTAAAATGGGGATTATCAAAAATATTAAAAAATTGAAGGACATCGGGCAATTCATGCCTTGGACCTACCCCTAGTCTATTGAATATACGATTTAGAGGTTCTACGATCTAGTGAACAACTTCATGGACCATTGTCATACATGGAGTGAAGTGAATTCTATTTCTAATTTTATTTCTTCCATAGTGATCCAAGGAGTGAAAATTACTTGTTTCTCAGGTCTCAGGTCTTTTCCCTCTTGAAATTCAACCTAGTTTGAGTGGAAATCCTTGGAATTCACTATATCAGACTCCATAACCCTTAACACCCCAAATTTTTCTCTATGTTTCAATGGGATTCCATTGTACTCTCTTTTATAAAATAAATAAAAAATATTTGTTTTGGAAAATAAAGGGGGACATTATCAGTGATTTTTTAGCACTGATAATGGTAGCCTTTAACCATGCTAAAAAAGCACTGATAAATTCCCCCTTTACCATTATTTTTTATTAGTGCTGTTAAATCCAACCCTTTAACATCATTCACATGATCAGTACATATATAGTGCTAATAATTCCCTTTTACTAATGCTGTTAAAGGCAATTTTTTTTCTAGTCTTTCCATGTATGGTATAAGAGTTGGAAGTCATTATTTTCTAGTTTTTAAGGGTATATGATACCAAAATGAATACCTAATTTTTTTTGAAAAAATCATTAGTTTAAAATCAAGAGTTGAATTAAAAGAGCTTATAGTTTTCATTCAAGTTATAATGCAATAGATATGACATCAAGGATATAATTGTAAATAAATCTATAAATCTTATATAAATCTAAGAAGAGGATGTTTATATTCATATTATTTATCTCATATGATAAAATAGGTAGATAATTAATGAATATTTATTATAAAAAAATGATATTATTATTTATATGCACATGGTTTATGATTCATTGGATTTGATAACATGTTTTAAAAAATATACAAGGATAAATATGTTTTATCCGAGATAAAGAGTTTATGTATTTTTTTAAAATATAAGGTAATATGTTCCCGCCACCCAAGAGTGGAATATTTTAGTAAATTATTATATTTATAGGAAAGTGAAACAACTACATAGAAAACCATATAGGATATGGAAACTTAGTTTATTTGTTAAATAATTAAAATCAAATCAAATAAGATTAATTTACATACACAAAAGAGTTTGTATTTATTAGGATGATATTTTAATGAAAATATAATGTCTAAGAGGCTACTGGGAGTATATTTTAACATAGAGAAGTTCATTGTTAACAAGTAAAATATTATTCTAGTCTAAAGAAAGTGATTATCAATAAATATCCAAAGGAGTTTAGTATATGTGATGTTAAAGAAAAATTTAATACTTACATTTAGTTTCCATAATAATTTAATTGTCACTATTTCATAAATTATTATTCTAGTAAAAGTAAATGTATCATTATCAAAAAAATATTAGGATATCCAAGTAAATGATAATGAAAATAGTTACATTATTTCAAGGAAATATTTTTAATAATATAATTCCAAGGATTATGATGTAAAACATAAAAATGGATCTATGTAGATAGTGAAATTTGACATCATAACATTTCATATTGTGAATTTAAGGAGTTTGAATATGTTTTTATATATAAATATTAGTAATTTTATTCATAAATATCACTATTATTCAAATTTTCATTCTTCATAGATTTTACTCACTAAAGAGTTTAGTGGGAGAGTTTTATCACATGGCCATATAGAGATTTTATGGTAATTTCATATAGATATTATAAGATAAAATTACTCTAGAATGCACAAACAACATAATGCTAATATGAAATTTTATCATATATGATGTTATAGACTAGTTTTTATGGTTGTTTTTCTAAAATAGTCTAAAATATTTTTTTAAGATTATAAAATGTATCATAAAAATGTTAATTTCCATGGGTGTTCGCAAAGTTCGTGATTTCATTTTTTTTTCAGTATGTCAATATGTTTTTGGTGATAGAATGTGGTTATTATTGAACTATTAATTTGGATTACATATTCAATAGTTTTTTGTGATGATTTTTTTCTATAATATTCAAGTAGATTCCATGCGACGAAACGTTTTTACAACATTTTACGGATGTTGGAAGGCCTCAAGAGTGATTGAGGAATCCCTAAGGTGTTTTTGAGATGGAATTAATAATTTTGTAAGGGTAAATTGGAAATTAAAATACCTATATAAACGTAATTGAAAACTTTTATGGGTTGTTTAAGGGAAATACAAACATTCCATGAATATACATAAAGGTATTGAGGAAAATATTGAAGCCTTGTAAAGGGAATGAGGACAACTGTAAAGCTATGTAAAGGTTTTGAGGAATATCCATCATTATATAAATGAGCGATCATGTTTTATAATGGTCATATGTTAGTTGAACTACCTATGTAATGGCAGTTCAAAACTATGTAATGGCATGTCCAAGATTCTTCAATTCATGTAAATGTAAAGATGGAAGGTCTAAGTCTATGTATGGGTAATCATGAATCTATTTAAAGTTATGTTGAGTATCTAAAATGACACATGAGGGTATGGGAAGATTCTAGAAATCATATCTTATGAAAAGTGAATTTAATAATATGATGAAAATTTATCTTCTCCTCAATGATTCAAATTTAATGATCATTCATATGATCATAATTTCAAATAAAAATATAGCAATGAAATCTGAGGATGATGTTTTTGTTTCAAAGCGAGATCCATGCCGAAGAAGTGAACAATATTTCATAGGGGGTTACAAAATAAATAAGACCATACCTTAGAGTAAATTATGTGAGTGTTTTGGTGGGTGTTTTATGTGAGGTGATTATATAAGGTAAAAGACTACTCATTCCATGTCATAGGTAAATTGATGGTATTATATTATCCTATGAGAATTGATATAATGAAAAGAATTAAAATGATATAAGATATATATTGATTCATAGATCACAATATTCAAATGATTTGGTTAGGAAATAATCTCTACATTTTAAATGATTAAATGAATTTTGAAAGATAAGATTATCCCATGATCATTGTAGAGTTTAAAAAGTTATTTTATAAAAAATATCATCTATATTTGAATGAGAATATCATGTCTGTCAATGATAGAGTGAGTTTCAAAATTCAAATAGAAACAAAATTTTAATATAATATTATTCTATAAGTATATATGGAATTTTTATTAAAGAGTAATGTGGGGAGTTTTCATTGAGAGAAATCATGTACACTTTATGAGATAATTTTGAGAATTTTGATACATTTTTGTTGAGGAGAGAGAATGGGTCAAACCCGAGATCCATTGAGGAATAAGGTGATATGATGTGAACCTAAGTATTCTTAATTGGTGAGGAAGATCCCATTAAATGATGATATAGAGGAAGTATAAAGAAAAAAAACCTTATCATGACTACTAGATTTTGAAGATCTCGAAGAAACTATACATGTTATGACATGTTGATCCATCCACTCATGGAGGAAGACTGTCATTTAGAGGATATGAGTATACTATAAGAAATTTTCAATTTATTATATTCGAAATCATATTTTTAACTGTTTTAATATATTCTAGTGGACTCTTGATTCCATGGAATAACAATGGACTCTATGTTATAGAAGAATTTTTAATATAGTTTATGAATCTATGAGTGGGGGTGGGTGGGGATAACCAATCATGAAATGGAGTAGACTATTCTGGAAAAACATTGTAAATAATGATTGTTTCTCCTATCTCTCTCATGACTTCTACATATTATGTTTGGATATGAGACTCAACCTAGTTTATTGAGAACCTTAACTAGATCAAAATATTGAATTAAATATTTTTTAAAATAAGGAAAATGATTTATCCCCCTCTGAGTGGTTCACCAAGCCTAGGGTATAATATGTATAGCAAAAAAACTGGATTTCCTATAAATATACAAGGAAGAAGTTTCTACAAAATTTGGAATATTAAGACTTTGAAACATTGAGTGGTACCTAGATTAGATGGAATGAAATACTATAGTTAGAGGAATGTGATGTAGTCATACCTCATGTCACACAGCCTAGAAGTTAGAGATGCTGCTAAAATTGGGTTTCCACCAATTTATGAAGGTACTTATATGACTCAAGCTGATAAGATAAATATGGAGTTAGATGGAAAGGAGAAAAATTATATCTTGATTTATTTATCATAAAATTTCTATGTAAAGGTAATGGGTCTTCGAACATCCCATGAGATATGGGAAAAATTGATAAGTTTCCATGAAGGTAATATAAAAGAGAATGAGGCCAAGATATAGGTACAGAGGAGTGAATTTTAATATATTAAAAGGGTTTATTATAAGAATATAGATGACTATTGTGACAACTGGGTCCCAGTGATAGCACAACCACCCAGCCTTAACATGGTCGTCCGGTCCTGGCCCACCAGGTATCACCCGTTGCCCCACAGACATGTGGGGCCCACCCTAGGGTCCACCCACGAGCATAAATGGGTCATCTAAATAATGACAGTCCCCACAGGCCAACACATGTCCTTTCTAGTATGCTTTGTCCTCACTCACACACACCCTGGGTAACTTCCCAGAAGGTCACCCATCCTGATCACTACTCCATGCCAAGCACGCTTAACTGTGTAGTTCTAATCAAGCAGGCTCCCGAAAAGGAAGGTGCACCTTGTTGACATGAGTTATATCATTTATTCTTTTAACCCTTTATCATTTTGAGATGTTACAATCACCCCTCCTTTAGATCACAACGCCCTCACTGTGGGCCCTACATCACAACCCAGGCAGTGCACCACACTTAAGGCTGGGTTCCTCCTATAATACCAAATGTGAAAACTGGGTCCCAGTGATAGCACAACCACCCCGCCTTAACATGGCCGTCGGGTCCGAGCCCACCAAGTATCCTCAGTTTCCCTACAGACATATGAGGCCCACCCTAGGGTCCACCCACATGCCCGAACGGGTCAAGCATGCTTGACAGTGGAGTTCTAATCAAGCATGCTCCTGAAAAAGAAGGTGCATCTTATTGACATGAGTCATATCATTTATTCTTTTAACCCTTTATCGTTTGGGGATGTTACAACTATTTCACCAGGGTAAATGAGATATCTAAAAATATTCTAGGATTTTCTAATAAGCTATACAATTGAACCATAGTAAATGAGATAATGAGAAATTTTTTAGATAGATTTGATCCCAATGTTTTATATCTGGAGGATAAATAATATTCATACGTAGATTAAGTTCTCAATATTTTCATAGAATTGAGATGATAAATGCAACATATTTTAAAAAGAAGGTAAAATATAATATTGAATTTGTATCATGAGAAATGAAAATATTAAAGAAGAAGATATTACATAATCCACTAATTTAGATACCGAGGATGATGAAGAATTAAACCAAATGGTTTCTATTCTATCAAAGATATTCCATGGGTAAAAATGGAAGGTTAATGGTAAATAATTACTAATATTTTATAATTTTGATGATATTGGCCATATTGAATAATATTTCCCAAAGAAGAAGGTTGAATAATCTAAATTAGTTGAGGAGGATGAGATAAAAAAATAAAAAAATGGTAAGAATAATATGAAACATTCCAATAGAAAAATAAGAAGACTTATAATTAAGAAATAAAATGATTACTCATATATCATTTCAGGTTATGAGGTTAATTTTTATTTTTTCATTAATAAAGGATTTAATTAATCAAGTAGTGATGTTGATAGATATTAAAATATATTAATTGAGTGGAACTAGAATGGAAAATTGGAATATTTTCATGAGAAAACCTAAAAACTTATGAAAGAAAAGAGGAAGTTTTTGAAAAAGAAAAAACAAGAAGAATGACTAAAATGCGGAGAACATCAATAATTAATCAATTTATTTGGATGATATTAATAAGTAAAAAATTAAGATAATTGAATAAAAAATATAGTGTGTGATTTGGAAGGAAAATTGAAACAGAAAGGAGAAGAGTTATTAGGGACACATATATTTTTCTATTAGCTCAAAATGATCCAAAAAAGAGAAGAGAGTACTTAATAAAGTTTTTTTAGGTTAAAGGAGAATATTATTAATCTGGTGATAAAAATGGTACAATGGAATGAGTTAAATATAAACCTAATCAATTTGAAAATTGATATATTTTTTCTAATAGAGAAACTATTGAAATAAAATTTTATGAGGCTTGGGAAAAAATAATTCCAAATATTTCTTCCACATTAAAGGAAGAAAAAAATTAAACAAAATGAAAATATCCACCTAGTAAAAGGAAATCTTATCTTGTAGGTAAATCCCAATATTTTTCTGAATAAACCTTTAAAAAATATAGAAGAACATTATTTTTAGGGCTTTGTTTGTGTTGTGTAAGGAATAGACAGAAATACTGTTGCTTTTAGTTTAATATTTCATTTATAGGATATATAAAATAAACAAGGCATATTTTTAGTGATAACATGAGAATTTATCAAAAAAATATTAAATAAGATGTAAAAAATAAGTACTTGATTGTTTGGATTGACCAACCAGACAAGGATAAACAAATGTATAAGGATCACATGATTGATGAGGGTAAATGAAATAATATGGTGACAAATGTGATTTAGGATTCAAATAAAATTGGTGATATAAAAATATAAAATAATATGTGTGAATGATATGAGTATGCTATACAAGACATAAATAATTGTATGAATATACTTCCTGCATAAGAATAATTAATTATGTTTTCAATGACATCCCATTAATTTGAGTTTTCTTTTGTAATTAAGGTGTATAAAACTCATTACTATAAAGAATAAGATCAATGAAAAAAAGAATACATGTCACTTATTGAGACTCACAATAGAAATGGAATTCTAAAGAACACGTCTCAATCTATTTTTTGGAGTAAAAAGAGGTCTCATTTGAGAGGATAATCTCAACCTCAGTGTTACTTATAAGGAATAAGAGGGTCCCTCCTTATTCCATAACTAATTTTATTATTTATGATAATTTATAAGGAATTAAAGGATACTGTTGAGTATGTAATTTCTATAAAATATGATGTAATTTATCTTCATAGAGTATTAAAACCCCATTTTAATTTAGTGAGTTCATCCCTTAATGAGGAGTAAAAATGAAAATAGATCTGTTAATATATAATAATTTTTATGCATCTACGAATGTTATGAAAATCTGTGCAGCCACATAAATCTAGAGCTTCAGATATCTCAGTCCTAGGTGATGATGGATTGGATTCGTGTCCTTTGGATTGTCATTCGGGCTTCTTCGGCTATGGTGGTTGGGGTGTCTTGTAGAGTGTGGAGGGGTTTTCTAGGATAATGGTTGATGGTGATGTTTGGAATCGTGTATGCTTGGATCACTTCTGATTTTTGTAGGGTTGGTTTTCATCGCTCAGATTTTGAAGATTCAGCAGGACTTGACCTCAAGGAACAAGCCTCAGAGAAGGATTCAGAGCAGGTGGTTCACTTATGCAGGCTGCATGGATTTGGATGTTTGAGAGGGTATGGAGTCAGCCATCGGATTGGGCCAGTTCTTTGACACATGACACTTGCTTTACATACATTATTGCAACGGTGGAGAGCCTTATCATGTTTAAATTCTAGGGAGAGGCAGATCCAAGGTGTTAGTCTGGATTTTATTTTCTTGACCTTCGATTTGTGTTTGTTTATGTCCTTGAATTCTGTGCAGGTTTCCCCCCTTCTTCCCTTAAAAGGGGGTTTATCATATAATAAAAAAACTCTAAGTCCTACGGGCCATTAGAGGAAAATGGCATCAATTTTATTGAATCTTGTATCTATCATTGTGTTAGAGTTGGTTCCCAAGAACCAACTTCTGAATACTTAATGATAAATTTTATTCATAGTTTTTAAAATTATTTATCTCCTAATCACATCATGATTTTTTTCTATGTAACATAGTATGTGATAATGTCTTAAGTGTAGTTCTCACACAAAAATGTCATAGCAGTTCCCCACTACAATGAGAACCCAAAAGTGCAATTATATTATTCTTAAATATATGTTTTATAGCTACATAAAATCATTTGAGAGACACAAATGATACACGATATTAGGGGTGGAGACTCATAGGTCTTTATGTCACCTTCTCATAGTGTACACCCCTATTAATATCCAGTGTCAAGTGTTATGATAAGGAAAACTACCAGTAATAAATCCACATTTATATGTGTCATTAGATCTTACTATCTGTGGATATGTGTATTAATTATTAGACTTTAAGGTTATTATTAATTAATATTAATGTCACATACTTTTATGTATTGATGAAAACCATGACAACATATGTTCATGGAGAGGAAGGATATATCGGGTTTATCATGAGTAAAATTTCATTAATGAATAATGCAAGAAAGGATTTTCACCTTTTTATATTTAATGAAAGTAAATATCTTAGTCCATTTGATGGAAATTTTATAGCCTAAAAAAATCCATTTCCATGGTGTTTTGTAGGAAAGATTAATTTCTAATAAGTCGAAGAAAGAGACATCGATAACATAGGTTGATGACACCAGCATGAAACCTGCATGATTAGAGATACCAAACTAAAGGGATTATTTTACATAGTAAGTGTATATATGAGGAATAGTTTAATTGATATATTAAATTATTTCTTTATGGGTACCTTGGTGTCTTTTTAGACACTCACCCTGGAATTCAAGAATCTTCTGCTAATTCCACTGAGAAAGAGGCCTAGAAGGCCACACACTAAGTGTATCCAAAATCCTAGTTAAATAAATTATTATTATCTATTATTTAACATGTTGAATAAATATTATACACATACATGTTTTAATAATTATTCATGTTTTACTGATCACATATATTCTATCACCAGTTATTCAAGAGAATATTTTGTACGTGGAATATTTAATAAATATTTATTTTCTATTTAGTGAATATAATATTTATTTATTAGCAAATCATAAAGTGATATTTATTTGATAAATAAATAAACATTATACAGGGTCCAATAAACATTGTGCAGTGGGGGGGGGGGATGGAAGACCGAGTCTAATGGTTTTGTGATAAATAATTTTTACTGAATATTATTTGAATAAAAAAATGTTTAATTTTAATTAACAAGTTAAGTGTATGTCAAGAAATAATAGTATTAGTATTATTATTATCATGGGGTTCCACATGGATTAAATAAAAATTTAAGGGAACCAATTCAAATATTTATTTCTAAAACCTAACATTATATAAACCTAATTATATTTTTTTCAAAAAATATAATTCATTTGTTTTTCTCTGCATAATGAATCCATAGAATCCTCTCAAAGCCCTATAGATCTGCATTCTCCAAGAACGCTCCTAAGAAAGGGGTGAAATATTCTTCCACCCTCTACTCTCAATTATAGAGAGATCAAAAAATGCCTTGTAATCGATTCTCATGTAGACCAAAAGAGAATTACGCAAGCTATAAGATCTACCATGCTAACACCAAGATATTCCTATGACGATTTTCGGAGATTTGTGGAACACATGTGGATAATCGTTAGAGGGAATCTTATATTTATTCCTATAATAAAATGGCAATAAAATGTTGATCTATTTTTAGATCTATCAATAGAGAAATAATTATCACAAGTTAACTATTTAATTAATTAAAAATAATTATAAATAAGAAGTTATGATCCTACACTTTGGTTCAAGAGTTTTATCCATTATTTATTTTCTTTGATTCAATTCCCTCGATCAAAACATTTATTTTCAAGTAAATATAAGACTGATCATTGGTCATGAAGAAAATAAAATTTGGAAATGATCCATCACATTCTTTCACTATTCCTAGAGCTTAGATGTGGTATCAGAGTGGTCACATAATTCTTAATAATTATTTAAAGATCATTGATTGATTTACATAATTTTCATTTAGTTTTAAATTGAAGTTTAATCGTTATATAATCAGAATTGTAAGAACATATTCTTACTCCTTTATTTCAAATAAATATAATCCAATATATTAACATTATAATTGAAATAAAATCAATGATCTAATCTAGAGGTGCTAAGGAATCTGGAAAGATAACACCAGAGTACACACTGTGTAACCCAAAGGTACACACTGTGTACTAGTGTTCAATGCATCAAGAATTAATTCTTAGTCAATTTAAGTGTTGTTCATTTATTAAATGTAGTGAATTTAATTATAAACCACATGTTGACCAAGCTATATTGGCTCACAATTAGTCAGAGTACACATCGTGTAATTGGCATACACACTACATAGTACTTTAGTCATAGACATCCCATGTAGCTTCTTATAGGGCCAACATAATTGGATACCATTTCACTCAGATACCATAGGTCTTTTATCCCATGTACACACTATGTGCTCTAATATTTTTTCATGGCATGATTTACATGTCGATTCCCTAGGCATGTGCCGTTGATAGACGATGAAAATTATAAATGCCGTGTACTTATGCCAAAAGATGAAAAATTAAAATTATTACATTATACTATGTAATACTTATCAACATACTCTTGAGTGTGGTAACTAAGTTGATTGAAAACACCATGTGATGGATTTTAATATATATATACATATACATATATATAATGGTTTAATTAATCTATTCCTAATGTGTAGATCTTAATATCATGTGTGAGTAATAATATAGTTATTACTCTACTTGTATTGAACCATAAAATGTGATAGAAAAATCATATGATCTATATAATCATTACACAGATAATATACATCATGAAACTACATGATAATTCTTTTATTCCATATGGTGAATAATTGAACAATATAGGAGAACAATACATATTGGGTAGATTGGGATGGGTATTCAACGCGTTTCCTCCAAGGTAAATTTATATACATAGTTAATTTTAAATAAATTTACTTAATTTGTTTAATATTATTATGTATTATAATCTCAAGGAAATTCAAATGATAATTAAGATAATGTAATTGATTAGTTAAAGATGATAATTAATTGATTCAATCATGATTTATCTTAAATAATAATGACTAGAACTAAATGTTGATTTTATTAATTGTGTAATTTTTTTATACTAATGGTAGATCATGATCTTAGACAATGAACTATACATGTGATTGGTTTGGATTATTTAATTATTAAATTTAATTATTGTTCTGCATATCATCTATGATCTGATTATATAAAAGACTATGTGATCATGGTTTCATTTATGAAAACCCCTTCCCTCACCTATGTGTGAGTAAATGAAGATGTAATGTATGGAGCTTCTAAGATAGTGGAGGTTGTTCATGTTTTGAGTGGATGCAAAACCAATCCAAGAGAGATATATAGGTGGATAGGTGGAAATCTACAATACAAAACAGAATTGGTTCAATGTGTTTTCTCCCTAGGTTTTTGATTATTTTATCATCCTCTTGATAAACTAACCATTAGTAAAGCTCATTATCATATTGATTTATTGTTTTATTTCTATCAAGTTCCATGGTTATTTCATTATGGATGTTTTTTCACGACCACCTGAATTAATGAATTAATAATCATGCAAGATAGAACTAAAATAAATTACAGTATATATAAATATTATCTAAGACATGGTTAATAACATAACCAAATACACTAAATATTAAGAGGAATGTAATAAAAATAGTAATTGGAAATTTATGCAGAAAAGGATAAAATCACTCAATAATATATATTATGTTTGTATAACCTACCACTACTTCAGTTAAAATCAAATCATATTTCAAAGTGCATGACCAGCCAATGTTGGTGTGATTTCAATTATTAGGGAAATCTAACTTGAAGTTTTGGGTTGGCTTAACTTAGTTCACATCAAGGGTTGAGTGTCAAAGAATAGCATGATGTAACTGATAGAAAAAGTTTGGGGAATTCCAATTTAGTGATTTTAGGATTGGGGAGTCCACGCAATAGATCAAGGAACTGTGATTTAATGTTGTTGGCATTTGGAATGCCTACCTAAAACCATTAAAGATTCTTGACCATCCAATGTTGAGGTAATGAGAATGAGAATATAGATTATTTATACTATAATATATAACAAATATGATATTTTGAAGATAATGGTGAGGGATATTGGGTTTCAATAAAATAATGGGAGATTAATAAATATAATATTTATTTATTTTTCTAAATTTTATCAGATGAAGTACTAAAATTTTTCTTATCATATTTGTAGAAACAATAATAATAATGTCTTAAAAAATTTCACTCTAATCCATAAATGAGAAGGGTAACCTTCTCACCATAAAAAAATTCCTAGAATGAAAAAAGAAATTATGCATTATCTTATGACATGAAATGAAATTATATGTGGTGGAATAACCTATTCCTGATAAGCCTAGTAATGACGAAGGTGATGAAGACTTAACTCTCTATGAAAAAACATGAACAATTCCACATATATTCAGTGTTTCATGCTATCATACATGACCATTGATATTTTGAAGCAACATGAGGACATGGATGTGTATTTCATGTTGTCTCACCTTTGGGATATCTATATATAAAATGTGAGGCAAGATATATATGAGTTCTACAATTCTATTTTTACAACTAATCATATAGGGTTGGTCCTTCATGGTCCTCATGTACCAATATGATTGGATACATTGAATGTCTATACATTTTAGGGATTAAATTACACTATGATTTTTACATAGGTATCATACTTTTATAACTATCCAATACATTCTCTAGTTTTATTATTAATTATAATATGAGAATTATTAAGAAGATTCTTTCATAACTTTTTAATTTGATTTATCAAATATAAAAGGACAAGGGTTGTGACAACATAAATTCCTTATTGCAAATAAGAAAAGGAATAATAAGGATATGGGGCACAAGGATCATAAAATGTATAAATCTCTTGAGCACTATCTTACCAAGAAGTATAATATCCAAAGGCAGGGAATGGAAAAGGAGGAAATGTTATTTTTCTTGTAGTAAGAAAGGCTACTTGAAGAGGAATTATACCCAGAAGAAAGGGGAAGCTAACGGTGCATTTTTATCAAGTGACATTTTTTAATATCTAAATATTGGGTATTAGATACAACTTTTGGTTCTCACATATGTATCCAAATGTAGTAACTAGGTAGATTTTAAAATATACCTAGAAGAGAGGTGTATTTGAGAGTTTCCAATGGTGTAAGGATATATTATTTATCCCTTAGTGACTACC
Organism: Viscum album; assembly: GCA_963277665.1. Lineage (NCBI taxonomy): Eukaryota > Viridiplantae > Streptophyta > Magnoliopsida > Santalales > Viscaceae > Viscum > Viscum album. Next base: position 623,180 of record CAUJRU010000110.1, read on the forward strand.
ACCATTCATTTCCAACAAGAATTAAATTGGTTTTAAAGGATTTTTATTATGTACCAAAAGATACCAAGAATATAATTTCTAGATGCATATGGGTTTATTTTAATTTTTGAAAATAAAATGTTTCTCTTTTATAAAGACAACATATGTCATGGTATGACACGTTTAAATAAAGACATTTGTGTATTAAATTATGATAACATAGTATTAGCAATAGATAATGAATCATGTTCACATGGATCATATAACTCCCATATAAGGAATCTATATCTTGGTCATGTAAATTAAAATCATTTGATAAATCTTTTTCAGGATGGTTATTTGGACTCTCTTGAGCTGAAACCACTTGAAATATGTCATTCTTGTTTACAAGGAAGAATGACCAAACCTCTAGTCAGTGGATAGGGTGAAAGGGCCATGAAGATCATAGGATTGGTACATATTGATGTGTGTGGACCATTTCTATTATAATCTTGAGGTGGATATTCTTACATTATAAAATTTATTGATGAATTGACTATATATGGACATGTCTAATTAATGAGGTTTAAATCTGTGTCCTTTGAGAAATTCATATAATTCAAGAATTAAGTTGAGAATAAACTTAGAAAGAAGATAAAGAGGTTTTTATCAAATCTTGGTAGTGAATATATTAACTAATATTTCATTTAAATTCTACGGGATTTTTGGATCCTATCTCAACTCACTCCACCTTAAACACCATAGTTAAACGGTGTTAGTGATATGAGGAACCCTACCTTGTTAGACATGGTAAGGTTGATGATGATTCATATGGATATTCTATTATCCTTTTGGTTATATGAATTATAATCTAGGACTTATAAATTAAATTGAGTACCAACTAATGTACAAAATATAATTCTATTACAGTTGTGGAAAGAAACCCACTTTGTCGCACACATGTGTAGAGGGTTTTTAGATGCTTGTTAAGGCCTTTTTAGGAAATGAACTTGAACCCCGAGGAAAAAATTATATCTTTATAGTGTATCATAAGAAAATAAAGGGATAATACCTATACAACCTGTTGGGCAAAAATCCCTCAAGGTAACATTGCAGCATTTTTGGGTTGATTGTGTTTGTTGACAAAGCAGGTTTCCATTGGCGATTTTCAGGCCCAAAAATTTGGCAAACACTGGAAAACGGCGCCACCTTGTACTGCTCTTTTGTACCGCCTCCAGATCGTGGTGAGATAGGTCCACATACATCAGCATGCACCAATTCAAAAGCATCGAAGAACCTGATATTACGAGTGACCCTTGGGAAAGCAGTGAGCTGACCCTAAACCTTGTATAGGCAGTGAGCCTGGGCATAGAAGTGATCTAGCCCGAACATTGTAATCCACAGCTAGTGAAGTTTAGTGGACTTGGTACGACCGGCAACCTGTCGGCGTATGCTCCTTGGACGTAGCCCTTAGCGGTGAACCAAGTAAAATTGTTGTGTCCTGTGCTTGCTTTACTTTCTGTTTATATTGTGCAGCAGGAAAGAGAGAGAAGAGTGTTTTGCTTAACAGCGAAACAAGATCAGAACGGGCTTTAATTTTTAATTAGTCATACCCTGATTCACCCCCCCCTCTCAGGGTATTCAGCCTAGTGGACCTAACAAGTGGTATCAGAGGGAAAGGTTAACAGTTTGTCTTCTCTCAATGGAGGTCACTAATCATAGAGGGATTCCGATCTTCGACGGATGTAATTTTCAGATATGGAAGAATCGAATGCAACACTATTTCCGATCTTTGGGAATGGATGTGTTTTCAGCAGCTATGCATGGTATCACAGCTGATATTACTAGTGGTGCATTATCAGAAGCTGAGCACAAAGAGTTGGATGCTGATTCCAAAGCAATAAATGCCTTAGGGGGAGCACTCTCTAATCCCATTTATACAAAGGTGATGTCATGCAAAACGTCACATGCCATGTGGGAAAAACTTTTGAATATTTATGAAGGGGATACAAAAGTCAGAGAGGCAAAGCTGCAAGTGTTGTGGAACAAGTATGAAGATCTCAAAATGAACCCGAATGAGTCTGTTGATGCATTCTTTGACAGGGTAAATGCTGTGGTAGAAGACATGCGGGGTCTTGGAGAAATTATCGAAGACATTAAAATCGTAAAGCGCATCTTGAGAAAGCTTCCACCTCGGTTCAATCCGAAAGTTTCTGTGTTGGAAGATAAAGATCCGAAAGAGCTAACATTGGATAACCTACACAGCACTCTTGTTGCATATGAAATGAGAAATGATGACAACGATGCTGTGGAAAAGGGGAAATCCAAAGAGGTGGCATTTAAGGCCATGAAGAGGCTCACTATTGAAGATTCTAAGGAGGAAGAAGAGTCAGATGAGGTGATGTCGTTCCTTTCTTCAAATCTGCAAAGAGGAAAAGGAAAGTTTAAAGGGAAACTTCCACTAGCATGCTTCCGATGCGGAAAGGTTGGTCATCTTGCTGCAAGATGCCCCAAAAAGTTTCAAGAAGAAAGCGATGAAGATGAAGTTGAGATTCCCATGAAAAAATCTTCAGCCTATGTGAAAGGGAAGAAGAAGTTCAAGAGAAATTTCTTTAAAAAGAAGAATCTTCTTTCCCAAGAAATTGATAGTTCAGCTGAGTCTGAGGGTGAAGAAGTTGAAGAGATAGAAAACTGTAGAGATCGTGGTCAAAATGCGATGGTGGCTGTTGCTAGTAGCACTCTAGAAAAGAAAGAAACTGAAACTGATGAAGAAGAAGAAGAAATTGAAGGGAGAGTTGACATGGAAGCTGAATTAGAAGCAGCTCTTGAAGAGATAGATGTTTGGCGAGCAAAAACAAAGAAAGCCAATAAGATAGTACGTGATGCCAAACTCTACATGCAACAACAAGAAGAAGAGAAGTCTGAGCTTGAGAAAGAAATTGAAAATCTTAAGTCTTCCAGGCCAGAGCGCACAGAAAAGGTTGATGAGCATAAGCTCAAGATTGAAGAGCAGAAAAGGGAGATCGACTGCTTGAGTAGAAAAGTGAAAGATCACGTCAAGCGTATTGAAGAGCTTGAAGAGGAAGTTGTCGGTCTGCGGAGAAAAGTAAAAGACCAGGAAAAACCTTTGAATCCCAACACATTCTTGGGAAATCAGGTCGTTACGAAGACGGAAAAGAAGAAAGAAGAGCCTAGTAGTTCAGCAGGAAAGAAGCAGCAATTGAACTCAGATGTTAAGGCTGATTCATGGCTTAATCAGAAACAAAAATCTACGGCAGTTGAAGTTAGACCGCAAGCACTTGTTCCGAGATTGAAAGTGGATTTGAGCACAAAGCAGAATCGGAATACTCAGAGATCCAAAGGGGAAACTCGTAGTGCTGAAGTAACACGAAGGAATTCACCTTATATCAGGTGTTACTGTTGTGGAAAGATGGGACATTCACAGTATGTGTGTTCCATAGCCAAAAGATATCGAAGGGAACAAGAACAGAGATGGCAGCCAAACAGAGAACGGTTTCCCAGAACATTTTTTGAAGGACACCGTTTTTGGTGCGGAGGATTTGGACACATGGCTAGGTACTGCACTCCGGCCATTCAGAAAAATGTGTCAAAGCAGAATCAAAATGATCGCAAGCAGCAGATCAGTAAACCGACAAGTGAGTTAAAAGTTCAGAACAGATTTGCAGTTTTGCAAGATGAAGCTGGTCCATCATACTCTGAGAAAGAACAGAAGCCTCAATCCATGCCGAGTATGAAAGAAAAAGTATGGACTAGGAAGAAGAAAACTGAGAAGGCCGTAGTTGCTGAAATTGCCCTTAAAGCATCAGATCGTTCTGGTGTTTGGATCCTTGACAGTGGTTGCACATCCCACATGACGGGTAATAAGGATCTGGTTACAGGCATAAAATATGACAAAGAAGGAGTTGTCAAGTTTGGAAATGATGAAGGCCTGAAGATTGTTGGCTCAGGAAAATCCAAGTTTGGGGGCAAAGAAATGAGACATGCTGATGTCTTGGTGGTAGAGGGTCTCAGTCATAATTTGCTTAGCGTCAGTCAACTATGTGACTCTGGGCACTCTATACTTTTTACCAAGAAGATGGGTTTTGTTAAAGGAAAAGATGGAATAGTCATTCTTCAGGGAAAACGAACAAAGGGGAATCTTTACCTGGTAGGTGGGGAAGAAGATTCATGCCTTTTATCCAGAGAAGAAGAAAATCAGCTGTGGCATAAGCGACTTGGTCATCTATGTCAACCATCTATGGAAGATCTGGTAAAGTGTGATGCTGCTAGAGACCTTCCCAAACTATCACGTGATCGCACTCATACGTGTGATTCTTGTCAACAAGGGAAGATCATCAGGAAGACATACAGGCCAAAGGAACAAAAAGCAACTCGAGTGCTCGAATTGGTGCATGCTGATGTATGTGGACCTATCTCACCACGAGCTATAGGTGGGCAAAGGTACTATGTTCTTTTCATTGATGACTACAGCAGAATGGCCTGGGTATTCATCATTACCCATAAGACAGAGGTGTTCAGTTGCATAAAGCAGTACAGGAGGGAATCAGAAAAGATGCTTGGGCAGAAAATTCTGAAGTTTCGTACTGATAACGGTACAGAATTTACAAACAATCAGGTTGAAAACTATCTCGAGAAACATGGGATAAGGCATCAAGTTTCATCAGTAAGAACTCCCCAACAGAATGGAGTGGTAGAAAGGAGGAATCGGATCATTAACAACATGGCCAGAACAATGCTTATTGATAAGGACCTACCAGAGAAATTTTGGAAGGAAGCAGTTTTGACATCGGTCTATGTTTCAAACAGGTCCCTGTTATGTCCGAAGCAAGGGAAGACTCCGTATGAACTGTGGTACGGAAAGAAGCCAACGTTGAAATACTTTCGAATCTTTGGAAGTAAGTGTTTCATTCTCAACAAAGAACATCATAGGAAGTTCGAGGCACGAGGAGATGAAGGGATATTCCTTGGCTATTCAGGGAAAAGCAAAGCATATAAGTGCTTCAACAAGAGGCTGGGAAAAATTGTTGAGAGTAATGATGTCACTATAGTCGAAAATGAACAGACTGCTCAACGACCCAGTGAACAGTTCCTGGATGAAAGTGATGATGAGGTAAGCAACCCAGGGGGAGCAGAAGTGGCAGAAGCTGACTCAGAAGAAGATACTGATGATGAAGAGGAAAGTGTCAAGTCGGTGTCTGCGAGGAAGACAAAGAGTCGAGCTGAGATTGATAGGCAGAATATCATTGGTGATCAAACAGCTCCAGTTCAGACTCGAAGAATGAAATCATCACAGCAAGCATCGTTTTTGTCTCAAGTGGAGCCGAAATGTTTTTCTGATGCAGCTGAAGATGAAAACTGGGTTCAGGCCATGAACGAAGAGCTTGATCAGATTGAGAAGAACCAGACATGGGAGATTGTTTCGAGGCCAGCGGACAAGAATGTCATTGGGACCAAATGGGTCTATCGCAACAAGATGAATGAAGATGGCACAGTGATTCGGAACAAAGCACGACTAGTGTGCAAGGGGTACTCCCAAATCGAGGGAATTGATGTTGATGAGACATTTGCACCGGTTGCAAGGCTGGAGACAATAAGATTATTCCTAGCCATCGCAGTGCAAAGGAAGTTCAAAGTGTTCCAGATGGATGTCAAATCCGCATTCTTGAATGGGGTTCTGGAAGAGGAGGTGTATATTGAGCAGCCAGATGGTTTTCTCATTCATGAGGATGAGAACAAAGTTTGCAGGCTGAAGAAGGCATTGTATGGGCTGAAACAAGCACCAAGGGCATGGTACTCAAGGCTTGATCAGTACTTGAAGAAGCTTGGTTTTCAGCGTGGAGGAGTTGATTACAATCTCTATTTCAGTAATGACAGTAATCAAAGGATGATGGTGTTGGTTTATGTCGATGACATAATATTTGGTGGATCAGATGAAGCTCAGTGCAGACAGTTTTCTGAATTCATGAAAAATGAGTTTGAAATGTCAATGATTGGAGAGCTAACGTTTTTCCTTGGTCTACAGGTCACACAAGGAAGGAATGGAACATTCATTTCTCAATCTAAATATGCCAAGGAGGTCCTGAGAAGGTTTGGAATGGAAAATTCCAAGGAGATGAAGACTCCGGTGGCTACCCGGATGAAATTATCAAAAGATGAGGATGGCAAGACAGTTAATATCACAGAATACAGGCAAATCATTGGAAGTCTGTTGTACTTAACCGCAACAAGGCCTGATATTGTTTTCGCCACATGCCAAGCAGCGAGATATCAAAGTAATCCCAAGGAAAGTCACATGCTCGCAGTAAAAAGAATACTTCGGTATATTAAGGGCACGGTGGACTTCGGCTTGACATACAATGACAAATCTCAGACAGAGTTATTGGGGTACACTGATGCAGACTGGGCCGGTTCAGCCGATGATAGAAAATCAACGTCAGGTGGTGCATTCTATCTTGGTGGATTGTGTATTTCTTGGCTAAGCAAGAAACAAGATTGCATTTCATTGAGCACCGCAGAAGCTGAGTATATTGCGGCCACTCAAGCATGCACACAGTTATTGTGGATGAAGCAGCAGCTTGAAGATATGGGAGTTGAAGTGAAGTCTCCGATCGGAATCCAGTGTGACAACTCAAGTGCTATAAATCTTAGCAAAAATCCCGTCCATCATTCAAGGACAAAGCACATTGAGATTAAGTATCATTTTATTAAGGAGAAGGTTGAGCAGGGAATTGTAAAGTTGGAGTACGTGCCTACAGAACTACAGGTTGCAGACATTCTGACAAAGGCCTTACCCAAGGAAGCTTTTGAGAGGCATCGACTGGCTCTGGGAGTTCAGTCGATTCCCCGCACTTGAAATTGTGTGGATGTGGGACCCCCCCCCTCTCCCCGAGGTATGGTGTGTTTTTCCCTCATGTGCTGATATGTGTTCTCTACTATGTTACAGACTACAAAGGCGTGACCTTTGGGTTCGTTGACAAAGGGGGAGAAAAGTGCTTGAAAAGTGCTTGACAAAGGGGGAGAAAAGTGTTTGTTCAAGGGAGAAAATAGTGCGGAGATTTGATAAATCATAATTGATACGGGGAGAAGCTGACAGGTGGAGCAGCCAGAAAGGGGGAGCAATTAGAAAGGGGGAGAGATTTGTAAATCTGACGATGCTAGACGTGATCGATCAAATCATAGAAATCACGACAGCTGAGGATCGTGATAAAAGCAGAACAGTGGTGTTGGAACAGTGTGAGACGGTGTCCAGCTATCAACAAGTGGTATCAACTTAAGAATTCACCAATTGGTATCAGTGTGGTTCAACAACCGGTTTTTTCTTTTAAGAATTGGTATCAGGGTGGAATCGACAATTGGGGTCTGACATGAAGTGATTCATTGATGAACTTTTCATTCTACTCTTGTTTCTCACGCCGAGCATTGCTCATGTGGGCTTAGAGTACATGTTAAGTGAATCCTTGAACGCTATCATAATCGCAAGAGGCGAATGGTGGTAGCAGCTGGAAGAAGACTCAGTGAGGTATCAAAGTGCAGAAAATATTTCTGAGCAGAGTTGTGAAGAGTTGTCAACAAACCCAAAGGGGGAGATTGTTGGGCAAAAATCCCTCAAGGTAACATTGCAGCATTTTTGGGTTGATTGTGTTTGTTGACAAAGCAGGTTTCCATGGAGAATTGTCGAGTTCCCGAGAAGTTGTTGACATTCCATGTTGACAAAGAACTTTGACAAAGGAAAGGACGATCTGGAGGCGGTACAAAAGAGCAGTACAAGGTGGCGCCGTTTTCCAGTGTTTGCCAAATTTTTGGGCCTGAAAATCGCCAATGGAAAATGGAGTGATATGTTGTTGGCAAAGGTTGAGGAGAGAGAAATGAAGAAGGTGTGCGGAAAAATCAAGCGTGGCGCGCAAAAATAGAGGGTTGCGCGAAATCTTGAAGTGTGGCGCGCAAAACAGCGGGTTGCGCGAAATTGTATTTCGCGCAAAAGATGTTTCAAGGCCGAAAGCTTGAAAAACGGTAAAGGCATGAGGCGCGCGCGATTTTGGAGGCGTGCGCGGAAAATTGAAGTGGCGCGCGAAATAGCGGATGAAGTATTTCGCTCAAGAGGTGTTACGAGGTCTGAAGCTCGTAAAATGGCAAAGGCATGAGGTGCGCGAAATTATGGAGCAGTGCGCGGAAAATGTTTGTGCGTGGAAGATCAAAGCGGATTACGCGCTTCAGGAGGGTTTTTCGCGCGGGGTCGATGTTGCCTATAAATATGAAGTGACCCTCCTCCATTCAGTAGGGTTCAAGACATAGAAAATACCCGAGCTCTGGTGCGCGAAATTGAAGTTTGAAAGGGTGTTGCGCGTAAACATAAAGTTTGCGCGTAAAGTCGGATTGCGCGAAAAGCAAAGGCTGCGCAGAAAGTTTGAGTTGGCGCGTAAAAGGAAGGTTGCGCGAAAAGTGGATTTCGCGCAAAGGCAGTGAATTGCGCGCAAGGCAGTTTCCAGGCTGCGCGTAAAATTTGAAGGTTGCGCGAAAAAGGAATTTCGCGCAAAGCATAGAAATTGCGCGCAAGGCACCGTAAGGGTTGCGCGTAAAACTTGAGGTTGCCCGGTACATCCGGTGCAAAGTGAGATTCATCTACGGGTGAAAGTTGGACTTCAACAGAGCATCTACATACAGAGGAAGATGCATTCCTTCATGGAAATGAGGAGACCTACAGGTCTATAAACTGTGAGTGAATCCCTTCCAAGAGCAGTGAGCTTAGGAAGAGGAAGAAGGTGATCCTCTCCACCGGCAGTGAGCCAGAGAGAGAGAAACAGGGAGTGACCCTTGGGAAAGCAGTGAGCTGACCCTAAACCTTGTATAGGCAGTGAGCCTGGGCATAGAAGTGATCTAGCCCGAACATTGTAATCCACAGCTAGTGAAGTCTAGTGGAATTTGGTACGAACCGGCAACTTGTCGGCGTATGCTCCTTGGACGTAGCCCTTAGCGGTGAACCAAGTAAAAATCTCTGTGTCTGCCTGCTTACTTTCCTGCATTGCATTCAAAGCATCATCATCAGGTAAAGGAGACAAGTGATCATAGCAACCACACAAGTTCAAACAAAGTGACCCTTGTAACAAAGAGGTCAAGATCCAGTGGGGCAGGAAGAACTTGAAAAAGAATATCCATACCCTGATTCACCCCCCCTCTCAGGGTATATAGGCCCCTATTGGCCCTAACACAACCCTTAGAAAAGAATGTTACTATCACTAGACAAGTTTCCTTTCTTGAGAGGGAGCACATCCTCAAAAAGGATAGTGGGAGCAAGATTTACTTCGATGAAGTTGGTTCTCAAGAGACACAAGAGTTGGTACATGATCACATTCCATAGTTCCCCATGGAAGAAGTAGTTACTAAAACATAAGTACTGTGTAGGAGAACAAGAGAGGTAATAGAACTAGAGAAGTATGGTTTTCTAGTCAAGAAATATGTTGACTCCTTATTGGTTGAAAATGATGAAACTATCTCCTACAAAAATGGAGTGGAGATATCATAAGATGTAATATGGAAAGAATCCATTAACTATGAAATGCATTCCATGTATCAGAACCATGTTTGGGATTTAGTTGATGCAATAGTTGATCTAAATCCCTTGGAGTGAAAATCTATATTCAAGTGAAAATTGGATATGGAAGGAAATGTAAATACATATAAAGCAAGGATAGTTGATAAAGGGTTTAAATAGAATCATAAAATTGACTATAATGAAAACTTTTCACATGTTTAAATGTTTAAATATATCATAATTCTACTTGTTATTTCAACCTACTATGACTATGTAATTTGGAATATGGATGTCAAATCTTTTTTAATTAATGGAACCCTTAAGAAAGATGTCCATATAACACAACTACAAGGTTTTTTGACTCCTCAGGATGCCAAAAATATTTTCATGTTTCATAGATCTATTTATAGATTGAATCAGTCATCCAGGTAATAGAACACTTGATTCAATGAATCTATAAATGAATTTGGTTTCATTAAGAAAAAATGTTATCCATTTGTTTACAAGAGGTTTAATTGAAATGCTGTCATTATCCTAGTAGTATATGTTGAGGACATATTACTTATTGTAAATGAAATATCAGTATTAAAGTCTATTAAGAATTGGTTAAACAAGTATTTCCTTAAGAATGAAATAGGTGAACCAACCTATATTACAGTGATCAAAATCATTCGTGATAGATTCAAGAAGATGTTTAGACTAAGTCACGGCACATACATTGACCAGATACTAATGATATTTACTCTGGAAAAATCCCAGTGGGATTGGTTCTACTTTTAAATGGTATATATATTTCTAAGAAAATGCATCCTAAAAAAATCAAAGAAAGAGATAATGAGTAAGATCCCATATGCTTCAATAATAGGATCAATCATATATGCCATGTTTTCTACTAGACTTGATGTTTCCTATACATTGAGCATGATAAGAATATATAAAAAATATCTTGGAGAACAACATTGGTAAGTTGTTAAGTGCATATCTAATTATATGGGAATAACTAAGGATATGCTCCTGGTGCATGGATGAGAAGATGAAATGGTCATGTGGGGTTATACTAATTATTGTTTTCAAATAGATCATAATGATATGAAGTCACACTGAGAATATGTTCTCTATATTAATAGAGGAGTTGTGATCTAAAATTGTTAAAACTAGCCAGTTTTCATTGATTCTACAATAGAGTCCATGTATATAGTGGCATATGATATAGCCACGGAAACCGTTTAGATTTGAAACTTTTTCTACGAGCATGATGTGCTACCTATAAGAAAAGAACATATCATATAGTATTGTGATAACACTATAATAGGGGATCTTACAAAAGTGCCAAGGTCACACCAATGGATAATTAAAATACTTTAGAATTATCACCTCTTGAGATATTTTTATAATAAGGGTGATGTTATAGTAAGAAAAGTTACCATATAATAAAAAATAAATACCCCATGACTAAATGAATATCTCAGTAGAAGCATGAGTATCACACGAGAGCTAGTAGACTGAATGTTGTTAGTAGTTGGCTTTAGTGCAAGTGGGAGTTTATTGGATTTGGTTCCCCAGAACCAACTTCTTTATAATTTATGATAATTTTTTTTTCATTTTTTTAATATTAATAAACTTCTTATAACACCTTGATTGTAATTCTATGTAACATAGTGTATGATAATGTTATAGGGGTAGTTGTTTAACTAAAAGGTCATATTAGCTCTCAGCTATGATGAGAACCTAGAAGTTGCATGGAAATATTATTACATATAAGTTCTATATCTGAATGATATCATTTTAGGGGAACAAATGATACATGATATCAATGGTTTATACCCTTGGTAATAACTTGTGTAACATATTATAAGAAAGAAACTTTCCATTAGGAAATTCACATTTATATGTGTCATTGGATGTTCATATATGCAATCAGGTGTATGGATCCTTTGAATTTAATATTGTTATTGAAGATACCAAAAAGTGCTTAAGTGTTAAAGGATGTTTTGAAACGAAAAAGTGAAGTCATATTCAGACCCGGAGACTCGGTCCGGGGGGCTCGGAGGTGGTGGACGAAAAAACTGGGGAAGGGCGCGAGAAAAATGTGTGGCGTGCGGAAAGATCCGGGATTCGTGAAGAGTCCCCAGCGCAGGCGTGAAATAATTTCATTCCTGCGCCACTCGCGGTTGACATTTTGCACCGCCACCTCCGGCGTACAATTATTTCATGCAGAGCAGTTTTCAGCACCCCTAAAATTCTATAAATAGAAGGAGATACCCTTCCATTTCATGGCTAGAGAATCTGAACTATCTCTTGTGCACGAAATCCGACATCCAGGCATGCAATATGGACTTCAGGTACAGTTCCTTTCGTGATAAGTCACCCCGGGGTCCGCCTTCGCGTGAGATCCCCATAGCTTAGACTGAATTCCAATCCCTTTGGAGTTCCCCCCTTGCACGCAATCCCTTCTATTGTGCACATACCGGTCAATTGTGTGAAAATTCCTTTTATTGAACGCACCCCTATCATTTCACACAACCTCTGCCACTTGCATGCAATTCATACTCCTTGCGCGCAATCCTCCTAGTCACGCAAAAAACCTCTGCCCCCCCCCCCGAATTATGTGAAAGCATCACCGATTTCGTGCTAGCCTGGTGTTTTTCACACATGACCCTTATTTCGTGCGCAACCCTCAAAGGTTGCACGCAATTCCCTGGGAACCCTCACCACTATGATCTTCTTGTGGGTTCCATTCTTAGGTTCCTTTTGTGCCCCTTGTATCCACATCATGCATCGTCTTCCCATGCTACCTTCTTGGCTCGTGCGATGTAACTTCAATGTCCCTTGGGTGATTCTTCCCATTGCGTTACTTTGCCTCATGCTTCTTTGCATAGGCACGGTAATAGCTATTGCTTCTTTGCATAGCCATGCTAACATGGATCCCTCTATGGTTCCCTCCACGACACTCCCTCAATATGGCCTTGCCAATGCCTTCCCTCCCACAAGGGGTAGAGGGTACATGTTATGTAAGTACTAGGGGTGTGGAGCGAACCCACCTCGTCCGAGCTACCTGATGTTAAACTGCCAAGCACCTTGTCCTCAACACATGACGTTAAAATCTGACCTGGCCCCATGCCTCACCCGCAGGGTCCCCACCGCCATGGAAATTCTCCACACCCACTCGTCTCCACATGGATGGGATCATCCCTCATAAGGGGTGATATATTTTTTATTGGAGTGGCGTTTGTCTATAGGGAAGGGAAACCACCTTGGTGTAAGCCCCTAAACTTTCTTGCAGGAGGCAACGCCCCAGTTCCACATCACTCCCTAGGTGCCAATGCTAGCCAAGGGAGTGATAGGGAATGGTGCTCCCCCTTTCATCTTCGGTCCCCAAGTTCAATGGAGGTCATGATAGGTAATGGTGATTCTCCTTTCTTGGATCCAAAATCCCTCTCCCGCTGTACTTTGTAACCCACGTGCCTCCTTCCTGGAGTAATCCCCGACTTCTTGGACCACTCAACGCGTAATCCCCTCTTCATTTCCCACATACGCATCCTTTGCGACGTGATCGTCAAGTCTCTACTAGCTCTTGTTTCTCACACTGAGCATGACTCACGTTAGCTTAGAGTAAGCACCGACCATGAACAAAACCATAGGACGCCTCAGAGTGTAAGACCCATACCACATGGGCCGCCTCAGAGTGCAATCCCCATAGCACTTGGGCCACCTCAGTGTGTAAGCCCCAATCCATCCCGAACTACGGGGACTCTGATCCATGTCAAGTCATGGTATGTAGGAATCCTCCACGAGGTTCAATCCCAACAACCATTGGCCCCGACCATCTCCGTTTCGGTGTACCAAGCCCCATTTCCACCATGGGCCACCTAAGAGTTTAACCCCACACCACATGGGCCACCTCAGAGTGTAAGCCCCATACCACATGGTCCTCCTCAGAGCTTAAGCCCCAATCCAAACTGAACTATGGAGACTTTGATCCATGTCAAGGCATGGTACGTAGGAAGCCTCCACGAGGTTTAACCCTACCATCCATCAGGGCCCCAGGTCCACATTCACATTGGTTTATCGACACCATGGGCCACCTTAGAGCGTAAGACCTAGATGCCACCTGAACTACGTGGACGTTGATTCCTGACCACATGGACACGTAGGAAGCCTCCACGAGGTTCAAGCCCAACACCCATGTCTCATCCTAATCTCTCCCTCGAGAAAACGTGTCTCGGGAAGCTCATTCCCTAACCCAGAGGTTCCACTTCCTCTGGGTCTCATCCATGCGTCCATTCTCACGAGTCACCTTCTTAGGTGTCCCATCGTTCCACCAAATGACGCGGACTTTGATTCCATGTCACGACGATATATAGAAAGCCTCTTCGAGGCTCAATCCCAAAGCCATCGTCCATTCTGATCCTTACCCAGGCCACCACATCCCAGTGATATCATGCCACCTCATACCCTATTCCATTTAACAACACTCATGAAGCCACCCATGTGTCGGTCCCAACATCGGTTTCCTCTTCGGGGGTTGCGCCCATCTGATCCACTCTAACAAGTGTTTCGATCAGCCCGATCAGTCTCCGTTGGTCGTTAAACTTGCGGCATACACTTTGTTAAACATGGGAAGCTGAGGAAAGACTCAGATACATGCCTATGGAATATGGTTTCCCATGCTCAATGAGGGATACATCGGGATTCCACACCCTCAAGAGGCCCTATAATAAGGGAAAAAAGACAGAAATTCCAATCCCCCAGCATCAAGTCACCCTAGTGATTCCCAACACGACTACTCTCCTAACCAAAGGTTGCTGCTCTAACAGGACTCCTTAGAATGTCCTAACAGAAACAGTGTAATTAACCGGTGTCCATGAAGATATGGCATCAGGAATAGTTTCACAAACAATGTATTAAATCTACTAGGGAGACCCAGACTAGGTAATGAGCTCTGAGGAGGAATCCACGGAAGGAAGAACCGACATCCCATAATACCATTTCAATCAAGGAGCTGATGTCATGGAATAAAGAGCAGATGCCGCCCGCCTTTGGAAAGCGGGAACGCGAGGTAACAACAGCGCATCCTTTACATGACGGATGTGATCGCGCCCCGATTAAAGCTTTGGAAACAGAAATGGTGAACCTGACATAAAAATTATTCTCCTTAGCAAGAAGGCCAATAGAGTTCGGGGCATCAGTGGATAAGCATGTCACCGGACCTCGTCATCTAGTACCAGGTCCCACCAAGCAGGCCGGATGTGAAACTCACCAGAAGTTGAAATAGTCAGGATGTTGAGCATTCCATCTTGAGACATTGTCAGCATGGATCCCTCTTACCAGCCAAGGAAGCTGGAATGGAGATGGGGCCCTGGTTGTCAATTTCTTTTCCTAGCAGTATTAACGAGTTCATCAGCCTACTTTTAGGAACCAAGTTGTTGCATCCAGAGCCTGATCAGCTGCCCACCAGTGTAGGAGTAGGGGAAATATCGACACGGCTACCCCATGTGGTTCAACCTCTTCCATGACAACTTCGACCACCATGACTGCTGGGAGCACACTCCCCCTCTCCCCATCAAAGATTATCCAACAAGGGTAATTAATGATCCTGTACATGGGTACGTGGAGGAGGGGGTCATCCCCACCAGGGATATGGCCCTCTTGGACTCAAGGAAGCTGTGCCTCACCGTCAACTCCTACCTTGATGGACGTACAGGGAGCTACTGATCCCTACCCCGTCATTCAATCGTTTTGGGACCTTGCCCCGGAATGCCTTGAAAACTCCCTCCCCTATGCTGACGAGGTAGGGGATGTATGGGTTAGCCCAATCAGGGTCTTAATTCAAGGGATCACAATGAGGGCTCCCACCAAGCCACATCAGCACTGATCCCCCGGTTCCCTGAGCCAAGGAGCAGGAAAGCCTCTGGCATGCACTATTGGCTCCAGTTCATCTGACCCAGTGCCAGCATCGGGTGAAATTGGAAGAGGGCGCCTGCCATGGGGCATCAACGTCAGCAACTACTATGGACCAAGCCACCACTGACTCATATCACTAACTCCCCGCACACGTTGAGCAAGGGAAAATATAAGCCCAACCCGGATTGAAGCCCCAACCACCCCATGGGCAGGTTTGGTCGACTATCCTGGTCCCCGACATAGGCGATGGCCACTGCGGGCGAATCCACAGCAATTCCACCTAGCATGGAGGGCTACTCCATACCGCCACTATGGAAGGTGCGAGCCCTTACTGCTTCCAACCTTAGCTTGGAGGTCTGCCCCTCACAACCTTCAGGCAGAGTAAGGGTTTTCCCCATGACAGAATCACTCTATGCGGGGGTCTATTTTATGCTCACTACACTAGGTATGGGGTCACTCCCCTGCTTTGGACCATGGGTATGGAGACCTTGCATGTTCAGTCACTCGCCAACATGGAGGTCCTCCCCATGTCCCCATGAAAATCAGCGAAGGTCCTCCTCGCCCCATAAATCCGAGAGGTAGAGGCCAACCCCACTTCACCAATGCCTAGCACGGAGGTCCTCACCCCGTCCCTTTCGAAATTTTTCCAGGTGCTCCTTGCTCCCCGACTTTCTCGGGTGGGAACCCTCTCTGCCTCAGCACCGCTGCAGCCAGAGGACCCCATGTCGGAAATCATCCCTACCCCGAGAATCCACCCAGGGGTAGGAAGGTGGGTCGTCACTGCCGCAAGAGGGATTTCAGGGATAACTTGACAAGAATCAAACCGGTCCACTTCTCAAACTCTGAGGTGGAGTACGACTCAGAACTAGAGCCCACTCTTCAGCCCTCTGAGTTAAGGGATGGGGTAGGAACGCAGCACATCAGCTTCGTACTCCCAAAACAGGAGGTCTATAGGATCCCTACCTCCCTCCAAAGGTATATCCAGGAGGAAGAGAACCCAACGTGTCCCAAGGGACCGACCACACAGTCATTACCATCATTTCCCGAAGTGCCTTCTTCCTCGACTAGAGTTGATAGAGAGCTATTCTGGGGGTCAACGGTAGAAGAGCCACGAAATAGAACACCCTCATCAGATGCTGGTGCTGTGTCAGGAGATTTGGTCTCTGATCCATCCTATCATGATATAGAAGCTAGGTCACTATAATCCTTAGAGAATAGCCCGAGGTTCGACGACCAATCATCCCGCTCGTCGTATTCTCCACCGGCCATCCCACCGTCCTAGCAGTCTGCCTCGGTGCCACCACAAGTTCCTCATCCACCCTCAGTTGATGGGTGGGGAAATCAAAGGCCAGACCACGAATCTGAGCCAAGGAGCTTCTTGACCATCCTCACAGCAGGCCACTTCTCTGGGAAGTTTTGTCCTATCACAGGACCATATTTTCATACGCCAGAATCGCTCACCCCAGAGGAGTTTGAATGTTTCCGCCAGACCCTCTAGGTGACTCACTTATGTCTTCACCACCGACTAGTGACTTATCCTAGGATCCAAGAGCATGTCGTAGACATCGGCGAACAATGCCGTCTGGTTGATCTGGCCACACTCTCTGTTGTCCAGCACCTCGAGTCCCCTGGTCACCAGAAGACCCTCCAACAGAAATGCGTCCAGAGTTTCCAAATACCCCGCAGAGTTATTAAGGTGGCTACCCCCATGCACAAGTCCGTGGCTGGGGGCAGTACGCTGCCCTCCTCTTTAGTGATATTCACTGGCAACCCGACTTGCTTGGAGTTGTCGAGGAAATCCCCCCGAGAAGAGTCGCGATCAACATGACTGATCTGTCCGGAGGGGAAAATGAGCTGGAACTTCTTGCTGTAAACCTCCTCCCTAAAGACGTTCCCTCACTACTGGACCCATCAATGAGAGTTACTTGCCAGAGGAGGAACCTCCTGGGTATCCCTCTGGCCACTGAAGAATTGGTAGATAGACAGAATCTCGATAAGGGCAAGGAGCATATTGGTGTCACCAAACACTCCGACCCATCTTCCACAGTGTAGAAGACATAGGAAGATCCTGAGAAGGATGCACTACGGCAGAAGATTTCTGAGCAGAAGAAACTAGTTGATGACCTCAAAACGAATTCGATTCGAAACAACATCCAGATTATGCTGACCCTCGACCAGTGCATCATGGATAGATGCATCTTCTCCCTGGCGAATTGCTCTCGGGTAAACCTGAATATCCTGTCCATGCAGAAAGGGTAGAGGCAGGCACTTAGTGCAAGTGGGCGCGATATGTCTCAGCGAACCCTCCTAAATAGAGTGAAAATCCAAGGAACCCCACTGGGGCTTCTCCGATAGTCTCAAGGGTCTCTCCATCAGCCGATCGACGAGCTGCTGAGCTTGGTTACCACATTGAAGAGCCCAAAAACATGCTTGTGGTCATAGATCCCCATCAGGACAGGGACCCACCTCCAGAAGATCCAATGGATTCAGTCATCAGCCGCCTAGAGGCTTTATAAACACGACAGGTGGCCATCCCACCTGATGTCAAGCCATATCCGGCCATGGTGGATGACATGCCATCACCCCTGGGATTCAAAAACCCCACCTTATCCCCCTTTAATGGGACATGGGACCCTCCGTAGCATCTATCCCACTTCAACTAAAGGTGTGGTCCTATGTTAGGGACCCCAGCGTAGGAGGAGGCCACCAAGATCCAGTGTTTTGTTTAGACACTAGAAGGGCCGAAATTCGTTTGGTACATTTATCTCCCCATCGGATTTGTGACCAGCTGGGGGGACCTTCGCAGGAAGTTCCTTTACTAGTTCAGATCTTACACCCCCAAAAAACATCGAATACCTCTTCAAGTGAAAGAAATGGCCTGATGAGAGAGTCGCAGACTTTGTCACTCGGTGGAAGGGGCTCACATACTACCTCAACATGCCACTGACTCAGGAGAAGTTACTAAAGATGTGCGTAGGTAATGTAAAGACGAAACTGGTTCTCTCCCTGATCACTCAGAACTATCCTATAGGGTTCCGAGACTTCTCAAATATGGCCTAGTGCCTCGAAGAACCTATGAAACAGGCTAGTCAGGCACGCCTAATTCCCCTTGTGATCCCAAAAAAGAGGGATGTAGGAGCTGATCCCACCACAATGGCTTAGGTAGAGGCCCATAAAAATCTATAATTTCTACCAGTGGAGACAAATCCGTAGCCCTTGTAGTGGTCCACCGCCACAGGCATAGTATCCAGTCTAGTAGTGTCTGCCTCAAAATCGGCAGGCGCCCCCGCGTAATGTGCCGCCACCGCCTAGGAGAGATAATCAAGTTCCACCTCCTCAGAAGTCTCCTACGGCCCCCCGTCAGGGTCAGGCTCCTAGAGCCCCTTTTCTAGATAGAAGGAATCAGGCCTACTTGGTCAACGAGGCTCAGGTCCCGGGTAAATTCCGTAGTGCCTTAGAACAGAGAATTGTATGACTACCTAAGTGCTGGAAGCCGGAAGAGGATAATCTCACTGATCACCCCAACTAATGCCCTTATCACCAGATCCTAGGGCACCGTATCAAGAAATCCTATGTGTTCAAGGACTAGAAGAAAGACCATATTTATGGAAACATAGTCAGGTTGGGCCCGGCCCCGGCACAAGTGGCAGTTGTCTTTGTGAGGACCGATAGTGGTAGCGATGGCGAAGGTGAGTGGCAGCAGGTTTCTGACCGCGGGTCTCAGAAGTATAATGACTGGGTATCTCACAGAACAGTTTCCCATGCCCCTAGAATTATCCGTAAATGCCTGAATTAGCTGGATCCTTCAGAAGCTGCAACCAACACCCCTGCGTCATCACCTCATCCATCCTCTTCCCAAAAGAGCAAGCATCGACAACGTAAGAAAAAGCAACGCGCTCCATCAATGCCACCATTGTACCAAAATATCGGAGACTTTATGCCCCCATAGATGGGGATTCCCCCAGGATTCTCCCAGTGGTGGATGATTCTTCAAGTGATAGCCAAGGGTACACTTTGGTTAACACTGTCAAGTTGGTAAACCCCTATATGACTCCTGACGGGGGAGAATGCTAGATGAACCTCTCCAACGTCCCCAGCCAATGCTAACATCGGCAGAGAAAGACCATATGGTTCACCGAGGCACGTCAGTTGGAACCTCCAACCAAGCCGTGCATGCTGTTGAGACCATACAGCAGGCCCAGCGCGGAGCTCAGTATTCACAGCCTCCCCATTCGGTGTCAATAGGTCTGTCTCCACCATCGTTTGTTCTAATGGATCAGGCAGAGCCACTTCGGTCATACCACGACCAGATTCTCCCCGTTACAAGACAACCTCAATCTTCCGATCCTCATCCGAAAACTACTCTCTGGGCTTTGACTAGTGAACAATGGGATATTCCCAGCACCAGTCAGTCGCCGGTCTGACCGGCAGGGTCCGCCATGCCTTCAATCACAGAGCGATTCCCTGCAAGCAGAAGTTCACACCTGGATTGGAAGTATGACGTTCTCATGCACCTCGCTGGCATCCCATCAAGGCTTTATATCCTTGAATCCCTTCGCCTGTTGCCAGATATGCGCGAAGCACTCACCGGGGCTTTAAGGAGCCCCCTCTAGATTGAGACAGAGGTAGCAGTTGCAATGTTTTTCTGTGCTGAGACAGTTGAGGAAGTCAAATTCTAGGCCATCATCTCTTTTTCTGGAGATGATGAAGGCTACCCCATACAGGGGCACATCCACCCACTATACATCATCAGCCAATTTAACGACGTTGAAGTTCACCGCTGTCTTGTTGACACCGGCTCCGGGATCAACCTTATCCCGGCATAGACACTGCGGATGATAGGGTTATCTGAAGACAACCTAAATCCATTTGATTTATGAATTGAGGGATATGACAGGACAAAGCAGACCCAGGTCAGCAAGATCTGCCTGAAGACCCAGTTCGGTGGCCTAGTTGCCAGCACCGAGTTCATGGTTGTCTCCCAGGACACCGCGTATAATAAGTTGATGGATAGGTAATGGCTACACTTGCATGCAAAGGTACCCTTATCATATCACCAATGCATCAAGTACTCCCTTAATGGTCGAGTGGGCATACTCCAAGGTGATGCATCTCCTTTCGCCTCTTGCGAAGCCCACTAGTTGGATGCTGATTATTACAAGAGCAAGGATAAAAAAGTCCAGGGTAGTGAAGTTGATCCTGTCACCACTGTAACTGACCCTTGGGCAGGCTGGAATGATGCCTACGTCTCCACGATCCATCGGTTGGAGGCCACAACCCCCGATATGGGGCAATGTTTTTTCATTTACGGGGAAAGGGGGAATCATGCTCCAAAATCCAGGAAGCGTCAGAAGATCACTTTGTATTATTATACGAATCAGGCTCTAGTTGTCACAAAGCATCTCACTCCCATTTTGTATCGGGATGTCTGACCCATGGAAACGATAGTATGTCATACATGTCTATTCTACCGGGCTGGAATTAACCGTCTCAAGCCGATGCGCCACTATTGCTTTGATGATATCAAGCGTGGCCCCATGAGCTGAATAATAGATGAAATTGGATTGACTTCCTTCATCACTATGGTCTCAATGGTGTGTGAATCTCTTGATGCACTGTCCACTGCTGTCGAGGCTGGTAGTAGCCTCCCATCAGGTTCCTCCGACCAAGGGGAAGCCTCACCTATGGGGAATCCATTTGCAAGTGAAGAAGAGGATTTGGAGGATGCCCTCCCCACCTTTGAATAAGGAGTCTCTACCATGGTCGATGAACTGGTACAGGTGAACCTTGGTAGTAAAGAAAATCTGAGACCCACATTGATCAGTTCCGCCATGTCCCTCGAGGAGTAGCAATAGTATGTGGACTTCCTTAAATAGCACCATGATGTATTCTCCTAGAGTAACGATGAGATGCCAGGACTATATCCCAATGTAGCTGTCCACCACCTCGGTCTCCTGGAAAACCATCACGAGTTCAAGCAGCCTCCTAGAAAGATGAACCATTTTCATGGTTCCATGTTCGAGGCTGAAGTTGACAAGCTCATCAAAGCCAACTTCATCAAGGAGGTCCAATACCCCAAGTGGCTAGCCAACATTGTGCCATCCAGGAAGAAGAACAGGTAGGTCAGAGTATGTATCAACTTCTGATATCTCAACTTCCATTGTAGGAAGGATTATTTTCCCCTTCAAGTGGCGGAATTTTTGATTGATGCTATAGCTGGGTTGCAGTCCCTATCCCTCATGGATGGTTACTATGTATATAATAATATCTAGATAGCCCCCGAGGAAGAAGATTCCTTAGCTTTTAGGGTTCCCCAGTGTACTTTATGCTACTAGGTTATGCCCTTTTGCCTGAAAAATTCATGTACCACCTATCAACAAGCCATGCATCACAAATTCAAGATGATCATCGGGACATTGGTGGAGATCTATGTGGATGATCTGGTGGTCAAATTTCACCAGTTCTAGTACGATCTCAAAGACCTTGAGAAAGTGTTCAGTTTTCTTCATTCCCTCCACCTATAGTTGAACCCATTGATGTGTGCCTTTGAGGTCACTTTTGGGAAGTTTGTGGGCTTTTTTGTTAGGTACTAAGGCATTGAGATTGTCCCAGAGAAGACAAAGGCCACCATCCAGTTTACCCCCAAGTAATATTCAGGACCTTCGAGATCTCTAAGGCCACTTGGCCTATATACGCCGATTCATTGAGAATCTGGCTGGCAAGTGTATACCCTTTTCTAGTCTCATGAAGAAGGGCACTGCTTATGAGTGGGATGAGGAGTGCCAGACCGCCATTGAAGAAATCAAGCAGTATCTGCTCTACCCTCCAGTCTTGATGCCACCTGTCTCTAGAAAGCCACTGGTCCTCTATGTCACCGCCCTGGAACGGTCCCTTGGCACCCTTCTCACCCAGAAGAGTAATGAGGGGGATAGATAATAGCCTCTACTATCTTAGCTGCATGCTTATCGATACAGATACCGGATACTCCCCCATTGAGAAGAGCTGCCTGGATCTCGTATTTGCTATGAATAAATTACGGAATTACCTGCAGCACCACGAGGTACAACTAGTCTCTCGGGTAGACACACCGAAGTATAATCTAAATCGCCCCATGTTGACTAGCCAACTAGTGCGGTGGGCGGTGATCCTCCAGTAGTTCTACATTAGGTTCGTGCCTTAGAAGGCTATCAAGGGACAAGCGTTGGTAGACTTTCTAGTTTCCCATCCAACCTCCACAGATCAGTCACTGGACATCGATTTTTCTGATGAGGCAATCCTCTCAGTCGATCAAGCCGTCCCATATTGGCCAATTCACTTTGATGGTGCCCCCTGGATCCCCACCGGTAGGAGGCTCAATGATTCTAGGATCAATAGAGTAGACCTGAGTATCATCATTATCACCCTGACGCAAGCCGTCCTTCCATACTCATTCTTGTTCTCATAAGGCTTCACTAATAGCGAGACAGAGTATCGGGCCCTCATTACTGGTCAAGAGATGGCCCTTGAGATCAATGTGCCCCATTTTCATGTGAAAGGGGACTCCAAGCATGTTATTAAGCAGGTCAATGATGAATATGTTGTCCGGAATCTAGAGCTCGTACCATTATTATAATGCACTCTCCAGCTAATGGCCCTATTCCCTTCTTGGTTGGAGGTTATCCATGTCCCTTGGTCACAGAACGGTCGAGATGATGCATTGGATAGCATATCTACATCACTTACAGAGCCCGGATAAGATGATCTGATTATCCACATGGCACATTGGAGAGTCATAGCTCCTCCAACCCTGGATGGCGATGATGTCCCACAGGTAAGCCATCTTACCACCGATGCTTCTGTGTCAGGACCCCCGACTCATCCAGTTGCGATGATCAAAGTGGTTGCCGATTGGCGGAAACCCTTGGTCAAACACCTCCAACACGGTATTCTCACATCAAACCGGGCTGAGGATAAGCGAATATGACACCGCGCGCTGCAGTTTAATCTCCAGAGTTGTCTCAACCTTGAGCAGATCCTCTATAAATTTGGATTTGACTGTGTTCTCCTCCATTGAATTCAAGGGGTTAAGATTCCACAGGTCATGCTAGAGATTCACGCCGGTTCCTATTGTGCCCATCAGGTTAGTCCAAAACTGTCTCAACAGATTCATAGATTAGGGTATTTTTGGCCCTCCATGATCCATGATTGCATCGAGTTCGCCAATAGGTTCCATGCGTGCCATGTTCATGCTGACCTTGTGCATCGGCTACCAGAGCTTCTTCAAATTACCAAGTACTTTTGGTACTTTGAAGTCTAGGGATTAGATGTTGTATGACCATACCCACCAGCAATGGCTCACCAATGCTGGTTCATTCTGACCGCTAGGGATTTCTTTTCCAAGTGGGAAGAGGCAATTCTGCTCAAGGAAGCGAAGGCCCGTTCTATCATCGACTTCGTGAGTTCCAATATCATCTATCTATTTGGAGTACCTCATGTTATACTTACCAATAACGGCACCAACTTCTGAGAAGCTGAGCTGCAGAGATTGTACGCCAAGTACAACATTCCCTGCAACCATACCTCCCACTATCACATGTAAGAAAATTGACAGATTGAGTCATTCAATAAAACCCTCTCTAACATTCTGCAGAAAATGGTTTTTCAGAGTAAAACTGTTTTCCGGATAAGCTCCCCAATTCCCTCTGGGCTTATCGGATGACAACTCGTAATTCCACCAAGGTGACCCCATAATCTATGGTGTACAAAACCAAGGCCGTCCTACCCATCGTGATTCAGTTGTCCTCATTGCGCACAACGGTCTATGACCACCAAGCGACAAATAGTGTGGCTGAGATTTGTCTAGATGAATAGGAAGCACTGGATGAGAATAGGATTCATTCCCTGCACAACCTAGAAAGGCATCAGAGCAGGATGGATCGAGATTTCAACAAGAAGGTTCGCTTCTTCTTTTTCCTATAGGGAGACATGGTACTAGCCCTCAGAGCGCCAATGATCCCCAGCAAGAAACCACCAAAGTTGGAGCCCAAATGGGGAGGACCTTTCATTGTTCACAAGGTTTATCTCAATGGAGAATACTCCCTGGAGACCATGGATGGTGAGCATATAACTCCTCCCACAAATGCCAGGTTCCTCAAACAATATTTTTCCTAACCCGTGATAGGGTCATACATGACCTTAAACTGTGATAGGGTCCTACGTTACCTGAAACTATGATAGGGTTCTCCATGACGTTAAACTGGATTAGGGTCTTCCATGACCTTAAACTGGATTAGGGTCCTACCTGACCTTAAACTGTGATAGGGTCCTACATGACCATAAACTATGATAGAGTCCTATATGACCTTAAACTGTGATAGGGTCCTAAATGACTATAAACTTTGATAAGGTCCTCCATGACCATAAACTGGATTAGGGTCCTTCATGAATTTAAACTGTATTAGGGTCCTTCATGACCTTAAACTCGATTATGGTCTCACAAGACCTTAAAATGTTGGTCCCGCATGACCCTAAACTGTATGCCATCCCGCATGACATTAAACTATATGTCATCCAGCATGACGTAAAATTGTTTGTCATCCCACATGAAGTTAAACCGTATGTCATCCCGCATGAAGTTAAAGTATATATTCAAGAACTACATGTTGCTTGATTCCCATACTTATGGGATATGTAGGACCACCTGAACATTTAGATTTCAGGTCCAACCCCATCTCTTAGAGATCTCCCGATCTCTCGGTCACATAGGCCCCTTGGACTGTCCCTCTCCACGAGGGGGATATATAGGTGTGGTATAGAGTTATTCCATCATTTGTGTTGGGGTTTTGGAACAATTTCCCCCTTCTCTCAGGAATCTTCCATCTCCTGTCCGTCCTCATGTTGAGTCCCTCGACCCCTTGCAGTGGTTCTCCAATTTGTTAAGAGTACTCTGGTCTAGGACCAGGAATGTCAGATTCAACTTAAGCAAGTTCCTTCCACTTGTCATGCTTTGTGTTCCTCACAATTTAGGCCCCCTCTATCCTTCAAACCCAAAGGGACCCCCATAAATGGCATGGATACCACACCTATGGGCTCTTCTACAATTATGGGCCAATGACCCCGAGGGTTTCATACAAAAAATTGATACAAATCCATCATTTTGAACAAGGTTAGAGGTCGATGATCATTTGTTTTTCCCCATTTCTAGCTAATGCGACAGGATGCTCTATTGCGAACATGTTCAACAGTAATCCTATTTCTCCATGATAGCCCCTTCAGGCCTTGAATGTTGGCTACAAGATTCACATTATGTTCCACCCCATCATGTCCAAGTGGAATCTTGACACTCTTGGCACTATCCCTCAGGGAACCTCCGTACGTCAGGGGGACTAAGCTGCAATAAAATGTCCTTGGGGCTCCCACAGTCCAAGATATAAGGCCATAAACTAGGATATTTATTAAGGGATATGTACGGTTTGATCCTCATCCCCATGAGATATGTGGGATCACCCAGACAATGTGCTTCTGGGTCCAGCTCACCTGGGAGCTAGTTCCTCCTTCCCCTTATTCTCTGACCATCACTGGCCTCCTGGTCCGAGGCTCCTCTCCTGGAATAGCTCACAATGGTGATGTGGACCAAGTCCTCATTCATGTTGGGTATTCTTTATCACGTCGCGCGTATTCCCCCAGGTCCAAGCCATATGACCTTAAACTGTGCTGTTGGGTCCAATCACGTGACCCTAAAATGTGATAATATCGTCCCAGCCGCACGATGAAAAATGGAACTACATTGTGATGAGCTCATCATAGGGGGAATTACGTTGGGTATCAGTCATCCACCATACCATTTTTCAATTCCTGTATATGGCTTGATTGTTGTAGAGATTCCAGGAATTTCTACACTAGGCCTGTAACTTCACAAAAAAACCCCATTCACCTTAAAGGACAAACAACATACATCAAATTCCACTTCTTTTGGTGCGAGGGATAGACCCTCATGCCCCTTACATCCTTTTCACTAGTACCCTACCATACCGTTCCACCACCCAAGAACTATATATGGATTGATTCTCATTCTCATGAGATACGTAGGAATGCCCGGGCAGTTACCCACGGGCCCAACCTAATTTTCATGTTCGGTCCCTTGACCTAAACACTTCTCCAAATCAGACATGGTAATCTGGAATCATGTACTCATTCATGTAGGGTTTCATAATAACCTTACCATGTGCCTCCTGCATTCCTTACTGATCCCTGGTTCGAGTTCTGAGACCTTAAACTAAGAATATTTTCAGAACTACATGTAGATTGATTCCCATCCTTATGGGATATGTAGAAATGCCCAGAAATTTCGTCTCGGGTCCAGCCCTGGGAATCACAAATCCCATCCTTTTCCACACTGTCGGCCTCTTGGCCTAACCCCCCGGGGAGTCCTATAACTACAGAATTTGCCCCGAATTAGTTCTGGATGCCCCATAATAATGTTGGGAAGCGACAGTTCCCTCACCAGAGAGGTTCTATCCAAAAGTAGGTATGATCCATGATCAGATTAATGTGCCCACCTATTGTGCTTCCACCATGGTGGTGTAATTTTGGATGTGTTTTATTCTATGCGAACAAACCACCACTTCAGTTTACATGCTTCACATGCCCCTTTATTCAGAACCTCATCCTATTTCATGTTTGAAGGGACCCCCTAACAGTATGGATGCTCGACCAATGGTCTTCCTAATCTCCTAGGCAAATGTTCTAGAAGACTGATCATGTTTGAAGGGACCCCCTAACGGTATGGATTCTCAAACAATGGTCTGCCTGCTGTCCTGAGCCAATGTTCTGGAAGACTGATGGATGATATTTGAGTTAGGTCCCGTGTTGAGAGCATGGTCTACGGTTGACCCCCATTTGTTGTCCCCATTTCAATATAATGCAATAGGGATGATTTATTTCAAACACGATCAACAGTCATCCTTTATTGCTATGCCCCTCCAATAGTGTTCTGTATTTGGGTAATGTGATTTACATTTTTCATTTCCCTATGTTCAGACTAATTCCAATGCCCCAGGAATTGCCCCATTCTTATGCTAGAGCACATCAAGAAGACGATACATCGATTGGTCTGAGGTCCTCCCCCTTTGATCTGGACTCCCTCATCTCCTTGGATATCTGGGTTTGAAATTTGAATGCCCGAAGATTGGTTGATGCTCCCGTGATCAAACGAAGTGATAATACATGCATCCCTTGTTTCTCACATTGGGTACGTTCCACGTGAGCTTAGGGAAGAATTGATATTTATTTCAGGATTATGGTTGAGAATGTTAAACCAAAGGGACATGTATGTTAAGTAAAGAGGCATGTAAGTAAATTTTTCCACACATACAGTTCAAAAAAAGAGACAAGAAGTAGTAAGGAGAGGTAAGTTTATGGGTTCGGCCAAAATAGGTCCCTTAAGGGTCAGCTTCTTGGATAGATCTCTCCAATTCCGCTACCTTTTGGCTGGTGGCCTCCAAGACTGCCTCCCGTCCCCTGAGGACCCTATCTTCATCGGCAGCCATGGAGTGCAGTTCACTAACCCTGTCCTGTACCTGTGCCTGTTCAGTTTAGATCTCAATTATCTAGCGACTCACTTCCATGAATTGTTCTTGGGAGTCTGCCATATGGGCCCTTAGTTTCTCCACGATCTCAGAGAAGTTTGTGATAAATATATCCTATTCTTTCGCCTGCTCCTCATGGTGTTGGACCTCCTTATCCAACCTCAGAAATGCTCGGGTGCTCCCTGACTCCTCCCGACACTGGGTAATGTTGGAGCACCGAGTGCTCTCAAGAATCTTCTTGGACATGCAATCACGAACCTTCAGGTGAAGGTGTTGAGGGTCTGCCCCTCCAGCACATAGGAAATGTATCCAGGTGTGGAGTGACTCCATTCGCTTTAGTCATTACACATGAGGATGTCTGAGAAAACGCATGATACACTTCCATCCCTTGCATCGCATCATTCGGCTCTCCTCGACCGCTTCTGAATATGAATCATCGATTTCTTCGGGGTCAGCAGGCTGATAGAATAGGAAGATAGCCAACATGCTAGTAGCATGGTCTTCCTCAGAGATTCCTCCCAGGTGAATATGCTCCTCATCATATGGGTAACCTTCCTATCTCCCCTCGATCCTGGTGGCACCCTTGTCAACTTCCGGCCCTGCCCCAACAGGAGCACCACTGGTGTCCGCCACTCCCTGCTAACCAATTGCTGGGGCCAACTCGGTTTATAAGGAATGTTCTGGATGGGGTGGTACGTTTTCCATCGGCACACTCACATATGGTCCGGGATCATCAGCCCGACAAGCCTCCAATGCCGTGATCACTGTACATACAAGGAGCACCCTAATCAGTTGAGTTCACCAATAGCGAGTACTGGTGTCGAAGCAAGGAAATTACAGGATCCCAAGGCATCAGCCTCTTGTGCTCTAGCGGCTATAGGAGCTGTCGTGGCGGGGGATCCCTCAACACTCTGCAATTAAAAAATGGGTATCAGTGATCCACCTTGATCCATTGGCACTACCTCCCCTCCATCATCTAAGGACCCTTGATTAGTACCCATACGGTCCTGAGTAGGACAAGAAGGGTGGATTAAGGATTACAAATGAAAAATAATGAAAGGAAAAGGATAGATAAGGGTTGAAGCATACCTCGAGTATCTCAGTTACTTCTATTTTAGAGCCGACGATCTCACCTCTCTCCCGGAAGCTCCCTTGGAGGGACGCTCCCTGAGATCCTTCACCTTCACCTTCCCCTTCTCCTTCTGCCTCCTCTCTTATTTCGCTGCCCTCTAATTCATCATTGTTGTCATCTTCCCCCAGTGGCATCGTTTCCAGATCATGATCCTAGCCAAGAATCACCTTCACCAAGAGAGGTGGCTCCACACACCGACCCCATTGACGTGCGTACATGTCCATGGCCGTCAGATATGCATGTCATCGATGGAATTTCACTCTATTGGAAATCCAAACAAGCCCGACTTCTAGAAACTGGATCTCATCTTGCACTATCTTCTGCCAGAGGGCTTCAGTACTCAATGACTGTCACAGGGTTAGCCAAGATGAACACAGTGCAGGGAAGATGGCATCTTGAGAATGTTGAAGCTGGTATCTTATTTTCTTACCAGGAAGTTCTCTGGCTGCTCCATGGGGCCCTGCTCCTCTAGGCGATGAGGGCGTGACCATGCCATGCGACACCCCTACTATTGAGGTTCCGGATAGCAGGAGCCCTATTTCCTGATGCACTCCTGATCTTCCCCCCCTAGCGGCACCCTGCCTGCTCTCTCGCCTCCTGGGTTCCACACTGGTGACCTTGAGCTGCCGAAATTGCTTCCGCAGAAGACCCTCAAGGTATGATACAGTCCAATGTTAGGAATACTCGGTTGAGAGGCCAATGTCAACTCTGGTGGGAGGAATGGTGAGGATGTCACTAGAGTCGTAAGTCATGAACATCACCCACAACTGGCAAAGAACAAAGGGATGGATCTCCTCCAAAACATCTGTGTATAATTTTTTTGGTATTCACTAGAGGCACCCAAACTGCTTGGCAAACCTGGATGAAACATAAGGCTCACAGAAGATCTTCCCATCAATTCGGGCCATAAGCACCCCACCTCTGATTCTCTGGTAGTACTCCTTCTGCTTCAGTGAGCCTTTCCCATCGACTATCAGCTGACCATTTGGGGTGGAGAATGGGATGAAGGCAAATTTGAAATGGTTACCAATCCTATTCTGTACTCCCTCCTCATTGAGCGTCATCGGCATGACTGCGAAAATATTTAGCAGAGAGGGTTGCTGGCCATTTCACGGAGGACGGATGGCATTTGGGAAAGTGTATCCGCTATAATGAGCCACAACCCAACCATGGAAAATCTGGATGGGGCCACATACTCTCCTAAGCGTTACCCCTATCAAGATGTGTCTCAAGATAGCATACAGCCAAGCCATCATGGGGACCACCAGGTTGAACCTCTTGTTGGTAGACATGATGCCAACCATCACCAGAGTCATTGGACGGATTCCCATCCTTGCGTCTCTCACCGGAAGAAGCCCCCCACTCAGGAATGAAGCGTGAAATCCGGAATACTAAACATTCGGATCCCAACTCTCGTATATGCTGTAGTCCCATGACTGGTAGTGCCCCGACTCTAGAATCCTCCAGAATGATCCGCTCTTACTTATCTATGCCACGGTCGGACACCGTCTTCCCCGCCCTGGCATCTTGAATTTCAGATCTTTTTCCAGGAATAGGCTGAACCAGTCCTTGTAGGTGATATCCTTTAGGAAGTCCTTGACCCCCAGCTTCTGGTTCGCCAGTTCTAGCAGGTGCCATGTCCGTATGGGCATTCGTGATCTGTCTCCACAGATGTTCATTGGCAGAAGTAATTCGTTTTATTGATGGCCCTCCAATGGGATACCACCGATGCAGTGAATGTCTCAGAGACTGATGCTGACATCTCCATGATTGAGAAGGAATGTGTTGGTATCTGGGGACTACCGGGTGAATAACTCTGGCCCAAGCTCAGGCTGGTGGTAGAAAGGATATTGCGGTGTCCATACATCCTCAAACAGACCAATATGCCGCATCTCGGCCGCAAATTGGTCACATTTATGTCAAAACTAGTATGCCCAGGCCCACTCACTGGGGAAGTTGCCTTCGGACCATAGATCTCAGTCCTGCATCCATCCTTTGGTCACATTAGCGACGCTCGGACAGAAAATGCTTGCATAGAGGGATGGGTAGCTCTCCGCAACAGGGTCCCCCCCATCAATGGTCCGAGTCCTGGGATTCAGGAAATATACATTCATGTTCCTGGTTTCCCTATTAGGATGGTCATTTTTGGTGATGTTGTACAGAGGAAGGTCATCCTCAATGGTCACCCATGACCGCATCGTATCCACCTCAAAGCTCGGCAGAGGGACCTCCTCCAGAATATCGAAGTCCCACAATGGCAGGTTATCGGACAAGGAATAATCCTTTTGGGAGGGGGTTAGAAAATTGAAGAAAGTATGGTTGTTGGAGAAAATCCTTTTCGCACCGTAAACTTCTGGGTTCACATCCATTTCAGCCCTACGAGCAGTGGCTTCTCTGTCATCAACTTGGTTGGCATCCATCTTCTTCAGACTAAGAGTCCCAACAGTTGGCGCGAAATCTGGGAGGCTGGCATAAAATATCAGTGGGCATCATAAAATTTCAGGCTGTGGCATGAAAAACATCAGGTTTTCTCACAAAACGACCCCTGATATCAAAGGTATTATGCGCAGCCAGAGCGGTTTTTTACGCGGGACTGAAGAACTTTTCACGCACGAGAGCACGAAGCCTGTCACGTGAGAAAGGTCATACAGAGCATGGGACACATGATGGATTTTATAGGCATATCCTGGGTTCCGCACCGTGCGTAAGGTGGATTCTGTGCCCACATGAAAAGCGAATTTTGCGCCATTCTGAGTTTTGCACACCGTTGTAGATTTTTTTGCGTTCTTGGACCCTACGGAGCCCTGCACTTCAGAGATTCCCTCGGATTCGGACCATTGTCCCCCCTCTCCAATCCAATTCTGAGGGGGGGGGGAATTTTTAGATGTTGAAAAGTGCTTAAGTGTTTAATGATGTTTCAAAACGACAAAGAAAAGTCATATTTGGACCCAGAGACTCGGTCCGGGGGGCCTGGAGGTGGTGCACATAAAAAGTGGTGAAGGGCATGAAACAAATGTGTGGCACGCGGAATGTCTGGGGTTCACGAAGAGTCCCCGTTCCCCGCTCAGTTGACATTTCGCGCAGGCGCCTCTGGTGTGCAATTATTTCACACCAAGCGGTTTTCCGCTCACCCAGACATCTATAAATAGAAGGAGACCGCCTTCCTTTTCAGGGCTAAAGAATCAAAATAGGCTCTCGTGCGTGAAATACGACTTCCATGCGCACAATATGGCTTTCATGTATGGGTCTTTTCGTGCCAATTCACCAAGGGGTTTGCCTTCGCATGAGATCCCAATGGCTTAGACTGAATTCCAATCCCTTTGGGGTTCCCCCCTTGTGCGCAATCCCTTCCATTAAGCAAGGCTAGTCAATTGTGCAAAAATTCCTTTCATTACGCACTCCCATATCCTTGCGCGTGGCCTCTTCCACTTGCACTTAATTCATACTCCTTGTGCGCAATCCTCCTAGTCGCGCACAAAACCTCTTCCCACCTCCCATTATGTGCAAGCATACCCGATTTCATTCTAGCCCGATGTTTTTCACAGAGGACCCTTATTTCGCGTGCAAGCGTCAAAGGTTGCTCCTAATTCCCTAGGACCCCTCACCACGATGCCCTTCTTGTGGGTGCCATTCGCAGGTGCCTTTTTTGCCTCGGGTATCTACATCATGCACCGTATTCCTGTGTGACCTTCTAGGCTCGTGGGAGGTAACTTAAAAGTCCCTTGGACGATTATTCCTATTGCGTTTCTTTGCCT
This sequence comes from Viscum album, assembly GCA_963277665.1. NCBI lineage: Eukaryota > Viridiplantae > Streptophyta > Magnoliopsida > Santalales > Viscaceae > Viscum > Viscum album. Next base: position 656,045 of record CAUJRU010000110.1, read on the forward strand.
CCTTCCTCTTCGTGTAGGCACACTAACGTCTATTTCTTCTAAGAATTTCCATGCTAACGTGGACCCCTTGATGGTTCACTCCGCGAAACTCCCTCAAAATGGCCTTTCCAATGCCTTCCCTCCCACAAGGGGAAGAGTGTACCAGTTATGTAAGTCCTAGGATTGTGGAGTGAACCCACCTTGTCAGAGCTGTAGGACATTAAACTGCCAAGCACCTCACACTCAAAACATGACGTTAAACTATGACCTGGCCCCGTGCCTCGCACGCAGGGTCCCTCCGCCGTGGACATTATCTACACCCACTCATCTCCATAGGGATGGGATCATCCCTCACAGGGGGTGATATCCTCCTTATTAGAGTGGCGTTTGTCTGGGGGAAGGGAATCCACCTTGGTGTAAGCCACTAACCTTTATTATAGGAGGCAACACCCCTTTTCCTCATCACTCCCTCGGCTCCAAAGCCATCAAAGGGCGTGATGGGGAACAATGCTCCTCCTTTCATCTTCGGTCCCTAAGGCCAGCAGAGGGCGTGATAGGGAATGGGTATCCTCATTTTTAGATCCGAAATCCCTCTCCCACTACGTTTTGTTTCCCACAGGCCTCCATCCTAGAGTAAGCCCCAACTTCTTGGGCTTCTCACCGCGTAATCCGCTCTTCATTTCCCACAGACGAATCCTTCGTGATGTGATCGTCAGGTCTTTGCTAGCTCTTGTTTCTCACACTGAGCATAACTCACGTGAGCTTAGAGTAAGCACCGACAATGACCAACACCATGGGCCACCTCAGAGTCTAATCCCCATAACACATGGGCCGCCTCAGAGTGTAAGCCCCATACCACTTGGGCCACCTCAGAGTGTAAGCCCCAATCCATCCCGATGTACGGGAACTTTGATCCATGTCATGACATGGTAAGTAGGAAGCCTCCACGAGGTTCAAGCCCAACAACCATTGGCCCTGAACATCTCCATGTCGGTGTGCCAAGACCCATTTTCACCATGGGCCACCTCATAGTGTAAGCCCCATACCATACGGGCCACCTTATAGTGTAAGCCCCATACCACTTGGGCCACCTTAGAGTGTAAGCCCCAATCCAACATGAACCATGGAGACATTGATCCGTGTCAAGGCTTGGTATGTAGGAATCCTCCATGAGGTTCTAGTCCACCATCCATCAGGGCCCTAGGTCCACCTTCACGTCAGTTTACTGACACCATGGGCCACCTTAGATCATAATCCCCAGATGCCACCTGAACTATGTAGACTTTGATTCCTAGCCATGGTGATATATAGGAAGCCTCCACGAGGTTCAAGCCCAACACCCATGCCTCATCGCGATCTCTCCCTTGATCCCACATGTCTCGGGAAGCTCATGACCTAACCTAGAGGTTCCACTTCCTCGGGGTCTCATCCATGTGTCCATTCTCGTGGGTCGCCTTCTTAGGTGTTCCATCGTTCCACCGAACTCTACGGACATTGATTCCGAGTAATGTGGATACATAGGATGTCTCTTCAAGGCTCAAACCCAAATCCATTGTCCGTCCTGATCCTTCCCAGAGCCGCAACATCCCGGTGAGATCATTCCATCTCATACCCCATTCCATTTAACATCATTCTTGAGGCCACCCACGCGTCGGCCCCGACCTCAGTGTCCCCTCTGGGGGTTGCGCCCATCTGATCCACTCTAACCACTGTTCTGATCAATCTGATCCCTCTCTGTTGGACGTTAAACTTGTGGAATACCCTATGTTAAACATGGGAAGCTGAGGAAAACATCAGATACATGCCTATGGCATATGGTTCCACGCGCTCGATGCGAGATGCCTTGGGCTTCCGTGCCTTCGAGAAGCCCTATAATTTGGGACAGAATACAGACATGAAAATACCCCAGCATCAAGACACGCCAGTGATGCTCAACGCGTCTACTCTCCTAACTGAAGGTTGCCGCCTTGACTATAATCCTTGGAATGTCCTGACAGATGCGACATAATTAACTGGTGTCCATGAAGATATGGAGCTAGGAATATTTTCATGAACAACGTATTAAATCTATGAGGGAGACCCGGACTAGGTAATGAGCTCTGAGGAGGAATCCAAGGAAGGATGAACTGACATCCCATCATCCTGTTTCGATTAAGGAGTAGACGTCCCTGAATAAGGAGAAGATGCTACCCACCTTTGGAAAGTTGTAATGTAGGGAAATAACAGCGCATCCTCTGCGTGACAGATGAGTGTGCACCCCGGCGAAAGCATAGGAAACAATTATTAATGAATATTATACGTCTTGAATATAGATTTATTGATGAAAATTATGATGAAATTTGTTTACGATAAGGTAGTATACGTTGGGTGCATCATGAGTAATATTGAATTTATGAAAAATGAGATAATGGATTTTTCCCTAATGTTCATTAATGGTAGTTTATATCTTAGGCCAATTGATGGAAATGTTATAGAATAAATAAATCCATGTACATGGTGTTCTATGGGAAAGTTTTATTTTCAGGAAGTAAAAGAAAGATACAACGAGCGCAAATGTTGAAGGAACCGACATACAACCTTATTGATTATAAATAACATGATAAATGTATTATATAACATATTAAGAATTCGTATGTGGTATTTTTTTCATTTTATCATTAACTTATTTTTATATGGGTTCCTTGGTGTGTTTCAAGATTCTAATCTTTTAATTTAGGCTACATCAACTAAATCAATGGAGAAAAAGGCCTAGAGGGCCACACACTAAGGGTATCCATAATCTCAGTCAAATAATATATTATTATTTATTTTTTAAAAAGTTGAATAAATATTATACCTAAAAATAATTTAATAATTAATCATGTTTTCTTTATCACATATATTTCTTCACCCATTATTAGAGAGAATATTATGTGAGCATATTATTTAATAAATATATATTTACTATTTAGTTAAAATAATATATATTTATTTATTAGTGAATAATGCAATGTATTTATTTGATAAATAAATAGACATTATTCCCGGCTTGATAACTATTGTGAAGAAGTGGTGAACCATGTTTAATGGTCTATTGAGAAATAAAATATATTGGATATTATTTGAATACTTAATATTTAATTTTAATTCACAAGTTAAAATATTGTCAGAAAATATTAGTATTATTATTATTGAAATGGGGTTACACAAGGATTAAATAAATATGAAAGTTAACCTATGAATATATTTATTTCTAAACCATAGAGGTATTTAAATCCATTAATATTATTTATCAATTGTTCCAATTCATTTGTTCTGTTGAGCACAATGAATCCAAGGAACTCTCTCGAAGCCCTAGAGAGCACCCTTCTCCAAGAACTCTCAGAGGAATAGAGAGTGATCTTTTTCAACCCTCCACTCTCAAGTGTAGAGAGATCAAATAGATTACTTTAGAAGAAATTGTCATGGAAATAAAATTAGAATGATTCAAGCGATATGATCTACCATGATAAAACATAGAGATTTCCATGATGATGTTCAGAGATTATTGGAAGACGTATAGATCATTGTTAGAGGGAATATAATATTGATTACTACAATGAAACAATGGAAAAACATAAATATGTTGTTATATCTATCAATATAGAAAGGATTCTCACAAGGTAATTATTTAATTAATTAAATTAATGATAAATAATATTTGATGATTCTATACTCTTGTTCTAGTGTTTTATCTATTGTTCATTTTAATTTATTCAATTCCCTTGATCTTGGAATTTATCATCCTGAAAATGTCGGATTGATCATCGATCATGACAAAAGGAAAATTCGGGCATGACCTATTGAACGCTTCCATTGCACCCTAAACCTAAACATTCATGATATTGTTTATATCTCTCTTATTTTATACACCGGGTTAACACATATAGACTTAGAGTAGATCAAATAAAGGCTCTTTTCTAATAACCATGTGGTATAATCATTCTCTAATGTGGATCAAGGTATGATTTATAATGAAAAAGAGGATAAGTGGATTCCATAATAAGATGTAAATGGGATTTATGAGATGAGGATTAATCATTGTTCCTTTGATTTTTTTTCAATAAGGTAAAGAAAGATAAACTCACTTATTGACAATAGTTTTGGAGGCATTAAAAAAACCAAAAATGAGGGAGATTATTGTTCCCAAATTGTGTTTTTAAATTTATTATCAATATTTTAATATGTGTTTGGTTATGGAATGTGGTAATTCTTGGGAGATAGTTATGGATTATATTCTTAATATTTTATTTTGATGATTATATCACTTCTCTTCAAGCATATTAAAAGTGATGGAATTATTCCCTACATATGGGTAAATTTGTAATTATAATACCTATGTAATGGAAAGACAATCGTTTAATGAGATGTGTTATGGTAGGACAAACAATCCATGAAGTCATGTAGAGTTAATGAGGAAACAACCACTCAATCTACATTATAAGCCAAGTTATGGTTCTGTTTTTTAATGCCCATGACATATTGAAATGAATTAATATTATATGGGATTTATGGATATTTTGAGATATACATATTCAAATATTAAGGATGTAAATAATATCAAATCTTGGAGACATTAAATTTGTTTTTAATGAGAGGATTATCCCATGATTTTTGTGGTGTTTTAAAAGTTATTTTATAAAAATATCATCAATATTTTAATGATAAGATCATTCTTACTAATGATTGAGAGATATTCCAAATTCAAATAGTAAAAAATAATTTGTAATATTATTTTTTAAATGTGTAAAATACAAGTATCAAAGAATAATATGTGGTATTTAAAATTGAATGAACAAACACATATTGTGAAAGATAATTTTGATGATTTTCATTACATTATTATCAAAGAGAAAGAAGGAGTAGAAGATGGAGATCCATTAAAGAAGAAGGTTATCTTATTTACACCTAAGTATTAATGATTGTTTTGGATGATTAATATCACTAAATATATAAAGGAAGTCTCAGGACTATTGGACCTTGTTAATATTATGATCTATTAAAGATATTAAAGAAACTATGCATGTGCACACTAGCTAATCCATCTTCTCATGGAGGAGGATTATCATCTAGAGGTGAAGAGTACACTAAAAGGATGTTTCAAATATTTAATTGTTTGATAATATTTTTCAAGAGTTATGTTATATTTCAGTAGACTTTGGATGTCATGGGATAACAATGAACTATGTGTTGTAGAATATTTTTGAAGACAATGGAAGAATCTATGATTAGGGGAGGGGGTGAAACCAATAATGGAATTGTGTTTATTATTGTAGCTAAAACATATAAATAAAATGTGATTCTATCTCTATCTACCTATCTTATTAGTTATACACATGGTTTAAGGATTTTAGATTCAACTCCGTGGATCAAGAACCTTAATAAGTTCAAGTAGTTGAATTAATAGAATTTGTATAAACAAGACCACTGATTCACCCAATCCCCTTAGTGGATAATGAAAACTGGGTTATAAAAAGTGGCATAAATGAACCTGGGATCCCTCTAAATACCCAAGGATGAAGTTTCTAAGAAAATGATAATCTTAATTATTTGATAAATCAAGGAGTACCTACATTATATGGCATGAACCACCATAGTCAGAGGAATAGAATACCATTATGTCACTTTTCACTCATCCTAAAAGTTATAGATTGTTCAAAAATGGATTTTCCACCCATTAATGAAGGTGATTATATGAATCAAAATGATAAGAGAAATGTAGATTTAGATAAAAAGTCTTAAAATTTCATCTTTATGTCCCTATCTGAGAAGGTCTATATTAAGGTAATGAGGATCCAAAATGCCAAGGATACTTAGTAAAAATTTAGAAGCAACTATGACGAAAATTTCAAGCTGATGGAATCCAAGATACATGTATACAAGAGTAAATTTTAGGATATTAAAATGGATGATGATGAGAATATAGATGACTATCTTATCAGGATATATGAGATATTTAGAAACCCTTGAATATTTACTCAGAAGCTAGAGGATTGCACCATAGTAATGAAATATATGTAAATTTTCCTAGACATATATGTTCTCAAGGATTTGGTTTTAGATTAAAGGGGAGATTTATCCCTAGATTAACTTTATAAAATTCTCATAGAATACAAGATGATAAATGTAAATTTTTTTAGGAAGAATAAAAAATATTTTATGGAATTTAAAGCCTTGAGGAATAAAAATCTAAAGAATGAAATATTTTATAATACAATGATTTAGTTGCCAAGGATGATAAATACTTTAACTACATTGTTTCTCTTATATTAAATATATTCAAGAAGGTAAATGGATTGTAAAAGGTATGAAATTACTAAACTGTTAAAATCATGATGAAATATGTTATATTGAAAAATATTTCCCAAAGAATTTGGTTGGAGAATCTAGATTAGATGATGGGGATGAGAAGACAAAAAAATATAAATAATAGGAATAATAAAATGAATCTTAGTAGTAAAAGAATAATATTTATGAGAAAGAGAGAGATATATATAGATGAATAATATTACGGTTCAAGTGATGATTTTTATTTCATCACTCATGTTGATTATTATTCAATTCATCATGCATTGAAGATGATGCAGAACAAAGGACATAACTTGTGTGGGAGATGAAACAATAGTTATATTGTTTTATTGAGTACATTACAAAAATAAATAAATAAAAGTGGAAGATATTGGTAGAGAAAAACAATGAGGTTAAATTAAAAAGGATAAAATAAATAAAGAATGATCCAACGATAAGGATATCAAGAAGTATAAATTAAATATAACTGAAAATATGGTGTGATCTTAAAGTAAATTTGACTTAGAAAGATGAAGATCTATACAAGACACAAACTATTTGTATAGTATATAAAAATGATATGAAAATTTGAAGAGAATACTCCATAAAATATATCAAAGTGAAATCATAATCTTCTTTAGTTATTGTGAAGAAGATTACTAGGGAACGAAGTAAATATATACTTAATCAGTTTGAGAATAGATCTATTATTTCTAATAGTGTAGGTGTTATAAGAAAATATGATAAGTCTTGTACCAAAATAATTGAGAAGAATTATTCTATATCAAATGAAGAAAATATATTTCCAAAAGGACAATAAACCATTGGTAAAGGAAGGATTATCAAGTAGAAATACAATAATAGTTTTCAACGCATACTTATCAAGAAAATGAACGATTAATGTTTTGGGGTTCTATTTGTGTTATAGATATTGTTGAAAAGACCTATTATTATTGATTTAATATTACTTATCCAAGAAAGTGACCAGAATAAGAGAGAGATTTGGTGATAGGATGAGAAACAATTTATAGAATAAGAAAAAAGATATAAAAAAGGAGTGATTTATTTTTTTCCTAACTAACCATCCATGAATAAAAAAATATAGAATGATCAAGATTACAACGAACCAAACTTTTATTAATGAATTTTTTTAATCAAATCAAATTTATTATTATGTAAAATGGTTATATAACATATTAAATTATTTGGTTTTATGATTTTGTATTTTGAAATACTGTTAATTATTTTTACTGTTGCTAATATAGACATTGAACAATGATCAATTGATTAGTATAAATATAGGGCTTTAACAAATCCAATTTACTTAGAAAAAGGAAGTTATGGACTTATCTAGTAAAATTTCTACATACGAAGCCCATTTTTCATAGCTTGGAAAGGAGGTGGTGTCCTTGGGCTTCACTCTTTACCAAGCCCAAGTCAAGCATCAACACGTTAAGATCAAATGGAACTGCCTACGGGAGAAGTGGAAGTTGATAGAGATTGCCACCCGAGAAATGTTATCCAAGCCACCCTAAGAGTCTATCACCATCGCACACCTTACCCTTAGGTAAGATATAGGTGTTATAAGGGGTTAGGTAACAAGACCTCATCACTATTATTATTTGCATTATTTTTATATTGAATAAATAATATACATTCATTTTATTATTGTAACTTTTAAATAGTTTTTAAAGCACAAATAGTATTTTTAGTTAATATTCAATTAAGAATTATATTTTGATGAATTAATGGATTTTTGAATTAAAAAATATTTTAATAAAATATTATTACTAAATTATCTTTTATTAAATATAAATCATCTTTTAATTTTTATTAATAAAATTGTGATTTTTATTAAGGTTTGAAATCCATTTTTGTCAAAACCCAAGCCTTTTTAATAAATGTCAGTTTTTATTTTAAAAGTAAAAATTCACATATTTATAAAATTATTTAGATAAAATGAATATTATTTTTGGAATCAGGATTTCAAAATTATCTAATGGTGATTTTTTCATAGTTTTCTATGACAATCAAATTTTGGTGTAAAAATTAAATACTGTTTAATTATATAATGTGTTCCATGACATAATAATGGCCCAATAGTGATGTAATAAAATACTGAAAATGGTTTTTTCGGAAAATATATGTTTTCTATTTAAAATAATGTTATTTTAGATTTGTTTTATTAATTTTATGATGCCTTTCTGGACCCTCCAATACTTATATAATATTTTATCTTTTTAAATTGATTTCTTTGACAGTGTGACTCACATCCACATAAAAAATCCTAATATTTTAATAATTTGAGAAATTGGGATTATAAAATAATGTTTTCCACTCCTATTTGGAAAAAACCATGGAAACAAATATGGTTTCGTTTGTGTTTTTGATTAGTTTAATGTGTGGTGTCCAAAACCTAAATAATAAAGTATTCTCCCTCTTTTCATATATAAACCCACGCTAAATCCCTCTTACTCTCCACTAAAAACCTTTTGAGCTCGACCAACTTCTTCTTTCCTCTATCTACAATCCTCACAAGGTTCCTCAAACACCCATGAAGCCTCTCTCAAGCCTTTCCAAAGCCTTTGAGATCATACATCCAAGTAAAGGATTTCTTCCTTTCTCATTTTTATCCAATTTTATTTATGTTGTTATACCCATTTATATTCAATTAAAAATGTTCGATTATGATTTCGATCCCCCCACATACTTACCTACATATATTTTAATGATTAGATACCCCTTTATATCTCATTAATGCCTCCCATGTACACCCGTTACCATGACAAAATTTGTTAAGGAATTTCTGTCTTCTCATTTACATTCAATAAATTGTTTGGTGTGATGAATATAAATTCCATTACATATGTTGGGACTTGTATCTATATGAACCACTAACTTTTCATTTTCCTGAAAATTTGATGAGATTCCCATTTCTCTCTCATCCACTATTTTTATTAATTCTTATGTCATGTCGTTATGCAGCCTAAATTGCACTATGATTTTCTAAGCCAAAGTCAATATTTTGTGAATACCATGGCCATTTCTCTATCAAGGATATTATCCTTTATGAAAATTTACTTATTTATTATGGGGTTTTTTGTATGAATTCCACATTCCTTTATCAGGGAATAAATGATGACCTTTAATGAATCCATGTTATATGATCTATCTGGCACACTTATGCATGAAATGAAATGATTAAGAAGGGTGCACCCTGATAGCGCTCCAATGAATTGGGTAAAGATTAGTATCATGATACTTCAAGTTAAATGAGGGTTTACTCATGATAATTCATTATAAATTATGGTTTACTCATGATCTATGTGTAATAGTCCATGGATCATGATAATATCATGCTAAATGTTGTTTCCACATTTCTATGTTATGATAATCATGCTATATCATGCATTTAAGATCATGTTTCTATTATGCTCCATTGATATGCCTATTTCCTAACATGTACTATATTTTTTATTTTATTCCTTGTTTAATCCCTTACTGGGATTTATAGCTCTCCCTTTTCTTCTACAGGTCATTAGGTTATCCCATGAAATGCTAAGTAGGAGGGAATGTTGCGGTCTTGTAAACGAAGTTTTCAATAAAAATGTCGTGTTTCATGTTCTAAGTTATTATTTAATGATCATAATTTCCCAAAACACTAGACCTATCGATTCTTAGAGTTATCTTATGAGCATTTTTATTTAATAAATAATGTCTATGTTTGTAATAAAGAGTAGGGTTATTATAGATGGTATCAGAGGATAGGATTAGTTATATTTGTGATTAGGATTAGAAAACCCAAGTGAAAGCCTTAGGGATAAGACTAAGAATAATTAAAAATCCCTAAATTTTGGTTATTATTGAGTAAGTTGTTTATCATGAAAATACATCCTTGTATGGATTCATGTAGGTAGAGGTGGCTCTAACATAGAAGTATCTAGGTGTAAAACCCAAAAACACCACTTTGAGCTAGACTCTAACAGGAACCGATTCATGAAAACTGGCCTTGATGCACTCTTGGTTATGAAAATCCTAATGGATATGCTTTAGTAAATTAACTAGAATAGTATGAACCATTATCATGTGAATAAAAAAAATTCCCATAAGAATATATGTTGGGAAGTAGATCATAGGTAACATAGATTGAAGCCTATAAATTCTTATGTTAAGAAAATAAAAGTAATTTATAAGTCATCTGTTTTTTCATTTGGATTACCCTTTATGTGTTAACCCTATCATTCCTTTTATTCTAGCCAATGGATGGTAATAGGAGGACTCGGGATAACAACTGATGTGATGATCAATGTGATGATTGTTCTAATGAGATACCCAATCCGATGGGAGCAGGAATCGCAAGATTTGCACGATACTCTCTTAGTTAACTAATGTTGTTTAATGAATCATGTGTCAATAGGAACATTCAACCCCCCATAAGAAATATCAAGTCTAAATTGATAGCTTCATGAGAAAATTGACTCCTACTTTTAATGGATCATCTAATCTCTCAATCGTCGAACAATGGATAACTCCATTGAGAAGAGCTCAACTATCCTTCAATGTTCTGAAAAAGATAAGGAGCTTATGGATGATTATCGTATAGAGGGTGAATCTGATAAATGGTGGAAATTGATAAAAAATATGAATCCCGAGGATGAGATCATGGTGTTGTAATGGAAGGACTTCTAGAAAATGTTTTCAGAAAAATATTTTCCTCACACCCACCAACTTAAAATGGAAAAGGACTTCCTTGCCCTAAAAAAAGAAGACGACTAATCCATCAGATCATATAAGGAAGACTTCACAAGGCCTTCATGATATGCCCTTTTCTTTGTTTTTACCCATGAATGGAAGGTTGAACACTTTTTTTGTGGGCCAAAACAAAGCCTACAGAAAGCCATAGTGATCCGTGACTTTGAGATATGTGAGAATATTGTCTGATGTGACCTCAAATTAAAAATTTATATTGAAAAATCTAAGGGGTATCATGGGGATAATAAGAGTAAGGTGGACTTCAATTATGGTGGTTTGATGGACAAATCCAATGGTGCTATGAAAATACAGCACCCCACTTTCCCAAGGTGTGGAAAGAAGCACCCCTAAAATTTCTTGAAGGGGATGGGGAAATGATTTAGGTGTGGAAGAAAAAGGAACATAGCTATTTCGACAAAAAAAAAACTCATGTCTCTGACAGAGGAGAGGAAAAAACGGTTCGACCCTCAACATATCGTTCATTACTTCTACTGCAAGGATCTAGGGGACTTTGCAAACCAGTTCCATAAGACAACTGTTTTCGGTGGCAACCAACAACCTCCAAGGCAGCAAGGAAGATATTTTATCATCACTACTGCCAAAGTAAACCCTGAAAAAATGTGGTGACAGTTATGCTAGTTATTCATTCATGAATGGAAAACGTACTTCTTTATTTTGGTTCTACGCATTCTTATATATCCTGAAAGTTTAGTAGAACAATCCCAACACCAAAAAAAATCATGGAAGTAAAGATTTCGGTGAAAACGGAAAATGGGGAAATCATTGAAACCCATGAATATAACTCCACCCATGTCCCAATTTATGGATTGAACTTCCCAGATAACCTCATCACAATTCCTCTAGTGGAATTCAATGCAATTCTTGGCATTGATTGGCTTTCCCTATATAGATCCAACATATATTTCTGTTAGAGGGAAATCAATCTCTATATGGAGAATCGACCACCGATTCTGTACAAGTGCATGGAAGAGGATGAATCTTCCATAGCACAATCATTTCAAGCATGCATATTACAACCCTATGAGAATGTGTATCTTACTCAGATGATTGAGTCTAAGGATGTAACCATCCTTGAAGACATTCATATTATGAGGGAATTCGCTGAAGTGTTTCCTAAGGAATTTCCAGGTCTTCCTCCAAGAAGAGATGTTGAATTCTCAATTTATTTCATACCAAGGACATTTCCAATATCCAATAATCTATATATAATGGATTTTTTTGGAGTCTGAGGAGTTGAAGAAACAACTATAGGGAAATCCTGATAAAGGGTTTATAGGCCCAAGTGTTTCACCATGGGGTGAACCAGTACTCTTCGTCAAGAAAAAGGATGGGTAAATGTGACTTTTCATTGATTTTCATGAGCTCAACAAAATCTCAATAAAGAACAAGTTTCCTATGCCTCGAATTGATGACTTGTTGGATCAGCTACGAGAAGAACAATACTTCTCCAAGGTGTATTTTCAGTCGGGATATTTCCAAGTAAGGGTGAAGAAAGAGGATACCCCCAAGACTGCTTTTAGTACAAGGTACGAGCTCTATGAATTCATAGGTTTTCCTTTAGGACTCGCTAAAGATCCAAAAATCTTCATGGAATTGATGAATTTGGGATTACCTTGGAAAATTTTTGGTAGTCTTTATAGATGTTATTCTAATATACTCCAAAACTAAGGATGAGCATGAGGAGCATCTAACAACAATACTAGAGACCTTAAAAAGGAGAATATCTATGAAAAGTACAATAAGTTTGAGTTTTAGTTGAAGAAGGTATCATTCATGGGTCATATAATCACAAGTAATGAAATATCTGTGGATCCCTCTATACTAGTTGCAATAGAGGGATGGCCGAGGCCAACAATAGTAACATAAATTTGTAGATTCTTGGGGTTATCTGGATTTTATCGCCAATTTGTGAGAATTTTCTCATAATTTTCAAACCCTCTAAACAAGCTAAATCAGAAGGGAATAATTTTTTCTAGGAGGGATGAATGTGAAGAGAGCTTCAAGGAGTTAAAAATGAGGCTTATCACTATTCTTGTGCTCACATTACCCAAAAGTGAATAAATTTTTGTGGTATCTAGTGATTCTTAGAAGAAAGGTATGGGTTGTGTGTTGAGGAAAAAATATAAAATCATTGCCTATTTTTAAAGGTAATTGAAATTTGATGAGAAAAAATATCCAACACATGATCTGGAGTTGGATGCTTTAATCTTCACTTTGAAAATTTGGTGAAATTGCCTCTTTAGGGATAAGTTTGAAATATACATGGATCATAAAATACTCATGTATATATTCACACATAAAGAGATGAACATGCACCAAAGAAGATGTTTAGATCTAATTAAGGACTATGAATACTCAATCCATCACCACCCTAGGAAATTAAATAAGGTGGTAGATGCTCTAAGTAGAAAAGACCCACCAATTCTATCATTGATGAGAATTGAAAAGGATCCAATCTTCTCAGATTCAATCAAGATGGACATTGTAATCATAAATAAGGGAACATAATCAATTGTTTGAAAAATTATTTCTCAACCATATCTTTTGGAAAGGATAAAGGATGCTCAAAAGGATGATATGGGAAATCATAAGTAATTGGAAACTATCATAATAAGTAAATCCTCAATGTTCGATGTTAATGAAAAATGAATTGTGATATTTGGGTTGAGGCCATGTGTTCCATCAAATATATAGTTAAAGAAAAAACTTTTGGATGATGCACACATCTCAAATTTCTCCATTCAACCAAGAAACACAAAGTTGTATTGAGATCTCGAAGAGCATTATTGGTGGGAAAACATGAAGAAGGGGATCCTTGAGTATACATAAATGTGACTGGTATGTAAGAAAGTGAAGTATGAGAGGCAGAATTCTAAGGATATGATACAACCATTACCCACACCACCATGGGAATGGGAGAACATCACCATGGACTTTGTCACCGGACTTCTGAAGACATCCAAAGGAAACAATTCTATTTGGGTTGTCGTGGATCGTTTTACAAAGAATGCACACTTCATTATAGTTAAAGAGGATTTTTCATTGGATCAAATGACACAAATTTATATCGAAGAAGAGTTAAGGCTTCATGGAGTACCACTATCTGTTATATATGATTGAGATCCAAGATTCAACTCTAAGTTCTGGAATAGTCCTAAACAAGATCTGAATATTGAGCTAAACTTTAGTATGACTTATCATCCCCAAACTGATTTCCAATATAAGCAGACTATCCAAAAACATGAGGAAATTTTGAGATCATTCTCAATGGACTTCAAAAAAGTATGGGATCATCATATTACTTTTGTTTAGTTCTCTTACAATAACAGTTTCCACACAAGAATCCAAATGAATCTTAATGATGCCCTGTATGGGAAGAGGTGCAGAACACCGATATGTTGGGATGAATTTGGAGAGAGAAAACTCCTAGGTCTTGAAATGGTCGAAGAAATGGTGGAGAAAGTTATGACCATCCAACAACACATTCAAGCAGCTCAGAGTCGACAAAAGTGCTATGAAGATAATCGTTGATGAGACCTAGAGTTTGATATAGGAGTCATGGTATTCCTTTTCATATAACCATGGAAGAGAGTTATGATATTTGGGAAGAAAGGAAAGCATAGTACAAGGTAGATCGTCCCTTTTGAGATCCTTGATCACATTAGAGTGGTGAGCTTTCAACTAGCACTCCCACATAACCTATCTCAAGTATGTGATGTATTCTATATATCAATATTTAAGAATTACATACCTGACCCATCACATGTAATCAATCCAGAGGTGGTACCATTGATTAATGAGCTCTCATATGAAAAAAATCTGGTGAAGATCTTATATTGTAGTGAAAAAGTTCTATTAAATAAGACAATACCCCTCGTGAAAGTGTTGTGGAGAAACAACAGGTTCGAATAAGCAACATGTAAAAAAGAGGAAATTATGATGTAGAGTTACCTGCATCTATTTTAGTGTGGGAAAAGGAAATTTCGAGGGAGAAATTTTTTAAGGGGGGAAGATTGTAATGACCCCAAATTTTATTAATGAAAATACCTCTTGATCTAATTAAATGTCTTATTATGTAAAATGGTAATATACCATATGTACTTATTTTGTTTTTATGATATTGGATTTCAAAATACTATTATGAATTGTTACTTTTCTAATATAGCCACTGAACAGTGATCAATTGATTAGTATAAGTATAGGGCTTTAACTAATCCAATTTACTCAGACAAAGGAAGATATGGCTTCATCCAATAGAATTTTTCCATATGAAACCCATTTATCGGAGGTCATAAAGGAGGTGTAATCACTGGTATTCTCTCTTGACCAATCCCAGTCAAGATTCAACACGTTAATCTCGAACAGAACCACCAATGGGAGAAGTGGAAGTTGATAGAGATTACCACCCGAGCGATGTTAACCGAGCCACCCTAAGAGTCTGTCACGATCACACACCTTACAATTAGTTATTATGTGGGTGTTATAAGGGGTTATGTAAAATTAACTTAGTACTATGATTATGTGCATTATTTTTTTAGATAATAAATAATTAACATTCATTTAATTATATTTACTTTGTAAATAGGGTTTAAAGAACAAATAATATTACTAGTTAATATTAAATTAAGAAATATATTTTGATGAATTAATGGGTTTTTTAATCAAACATGATTTTAATAATATATTATTACCACATTAATTTTTATTAAATATAAATTATTGTATAATATTTATGAATACAATTGTGATTTTTAATAAAGTTTGAAATCAATTTTTGTGAAAACCCATTAAATTTTCGATGAGTGACAATTTTTATTTTAAAAGTAAAAAATTAAAATATTTAGAAAATTATTTAGATAAAAACATATTTTTTTAGTTAGTATGTCGAAATTATAAAATGGTGATTTTTTCATAGTTTTCCAAGATAGTTGAATTTTTGGGAAAAATTAAATACTATTTAATTATATAATGGGTTTTATGACATCATAATGACCTAAAAATGATTTAATAAAATACTATAAATGATATTTTCTTCCAATATATGTTTTATCTTTAAAATAATGTGGCTTTTTTTGTTTGATTAATTTTATGATTTCTTAGTGGACCCTCCAATCCTTAAAAAATGTTGTAAATTTTTGAATTGATTTTTTTGAGAGTGTGACTCACGCCCACATAAGCAATGATAATATTATTAGAAGTTATTCCATTGGAATTATAAAATAATGTTTTCCAATACCATTTGGAAAAAATTATGGGCATAAACAATGGGTTGGTTTGTGGTTTGGATTAGTTTAATGTGTAGTGTCCAAAACCTAAATAATAAATAATTCCTTCTTTTTCCTATACAAACCCACCCAAGATCCCACTTATTCTTCACTAAAAAACATTGGTGCTTGAAACAACTCTTACATCCTCTCTCTAGAATCCTCCACATGCTCCCCATTCTCTCAAGAATCATCTCTCAAGCCTCTTCCAAGCCTTTGGAATTATACTTCCAAGTATGTGATTTCTTCCTTTCTCATTTTTGTTCAAATTTCTTTATATTGTTATACCATTTTATTTTCAATTAAAAATATTAGGGTATGATTTCTCACCCTCCCCATACTGACCTCTTATGTTTTAATGATTATATACCCCTTTATCTCTCATTAATTCCTCCCATGTACACCTGTTACCATGCCGAAATTCCGTAAGGAATTACTCTCTTCTCATTTACATTTAATCAGTTCTTTTGTATTTTGAATCTAAATTTCAATACATATGTTAGGAAATGTATATAAATGACCCATTACTATCCATTTAATGTATATAAGATGATACAACCCTTTCGATCTCATCCACCATTTTTATGAATTCTTATGTTGCACAGTTATGCTGCAGAAATTGCACCGCGATTTTCCAAGCCAAAGTCATTGTTTATTGAATACCATGCCATTTCTCTATCAAGGGTATTCACCGTTTTTCAAATTTACTTATTGACTATGGATTTTCATGTATTAATTCCACATTCCTTAATTTTGTAATAAATGATGACGTTTAATGAATCCATGTTATATGATCTATGTGGCACACTAATGCATGAAATGAAATGATTAAGAATGGTGGACCCTGATAGCTCTCCAATGCAGTGGTTAAAGATTAGTCTCATGATACGTTAAGTGAAATGCGGTTTTACTCAATAGAATTCAATTGAAATGAGGGTTTACTCATTCTACATGTGCAATGGGCTTTGGATCATGCTAATATCATGTTAAATGTTGTTTACACATTTCCATGTTATGATAATCATGATATATCATGCCTTTATGTTCATGTTTCTATTATGCTCCATTGACACGCCTATTGCCTAACATGTACTATATTCTTCATGATATTCCTTTTTTACTCCATTAAGAGGATTTATAGCTCACCCTATTCTTATTCGTGTCCTCAGGTTATCCCATTCAATGTTAAGTATGAGGGAATGTTGTGATCTTGTAATGGAAGTTTTCTATAAAGATGTTGTGTTTTATGTTCTAAGTTATTATACAATGTTTCAAATTTTCCAAGACACTAGACCTATCGATCCTCAGAGTTTTATTAATTGAAGCTTTATGTAATAAATCAAGTCTATGTGTGTAATAAAGAGTAGGGTTGTTATAAAGATCGTGTTGCTGGTAAAAAAAATAATGTTTCAACATAAGTGATTAAGAGGTTATCTAAAAAAAGTGACTTAAAAATAAAAATGGATATGTGTTAAATATATGAGAAATGTGGACATGACATGAATAATTGTTTAACATCAATTCCTAAAAAATTATAATTTAATAAGTTTTCTATAAAATAAAAATAAAATGATGTTAATTTGATAACTGTGGTGGAGAAAATTAATTCCCTCAATGAAAAAGATCAAATAAAGAAAGAAGAAAAGTAATATATTGATACTCACAATAGAAAGTGGATTCTAAAGAACACATCATAATATGTATTTATAAAGAAAAATAGGTGTAGGTTGAGTGGTAACTCTCAACCTCAGTGTAAATTATAAGGAACAATATGGTTACTATTTATCCCCAAAATATTTTTTATTTAGGATAATGTTTTAGTAATTGAAGGATATGTGTTAATGTTGTCACGTCTAAAAAATATAAAGTAGTTACTATTCATTAATTATTAAAAATATATGATAAAAGAGTGAGTGAGTCACTTGAGGGGGAAGAAAAATAAATATGGAGATATAAATATATCACTAACTATGTAAATATATGTTCTCTAAAAATATAGACATCCCTATGAAATCAATGATTTAGGCTACTAAATCTCATATAATAAATTGCTTTCTTGTTTTGAAAATACTAATTAGGTGGCGGGGAGTGTTTTCTGACGTTAACATTAGAAAAATATGAAGTTTTTCATCTTGTACTTGAAATTTTTTATGTCTTTGTTGATGTTTGTTTAGGATTATGTTTATATTAATAAATCTATTTTGGAGATGCCCCGAAATTAAGTATTTGATATTGTTATTAAATATATGAAATATTATGGGCGACATTGACGATCCTGGGTATATATCTCTTGTTTTATATACTAGTTTATCCCAAATAAACATATATTAAATCAAATAAAGGTTATTTTCTAAAAACCATGTGGTATCATAATTCTCTCAAGTGGTTCAATTTATAATTTAAAAAATATAATAGGGGAAGATGATGTGTTAAAGGGATGTAAAAGAGAGTTATGAGATGAAGAGTCCCCATTATTCCTTTTAATTTTTTATCAGTAAGGGGGAGAAAAATAAGATTGCATACTGGAATAAATTCTTAGATATACTAAAAAAATAGAAATGGGGAGATTTTTTTCCCAAACTGTATGATTTCATTTTTTTTCAATATGTTTTTGGTAATGTATTGTGGTGATCCATAGAGTACTATTATGGATTAATTCGTAAAGAATTTATTACAATGATTTTTTCACTTGTATTCAAGTATATAACAAGTGATGAAACATTTTATAAAACATTTTATTGACATTATAAGGAATAATGTATTTGTAAGTTGGAGTTATTATATTCATATATGTAAATTTTAATTTAAAATACCTACATAAACGTAAGAAATATTTTCATGACTTGTGTAAAGGTAAGATAAATATTCCATTAAACCACATGAAGGTTATGAGGGAAAAAGTAAAGCCGTGTAGTGGTACTTATGATAATTTTGATGTTGTGTAATGGTATTTAGTAATTTCAAGAATTGTATAAAGGTAAAATCACATTGTATAATGGTCCTCTGTGAGTTGAACCACCCATGTAAAGGTAGTCCAGAGCTATGTAATTGTGAGAAAAATCTCCTACCATTCATGTAAAGGCAATAATGATATATTTTAAAAGGCTACATAAGTTAAATATTCAATCTACATAATGTTATATAGAGTTTATATAATGTTTCATAAGGGTATGATGAGACTCTAAAAATAATATTTTATAAAAATTGAATTGAATTAGTCAATGGAATGTGACCTATTCCTCAATTATTCAAATATTACGATCATTTAGATGATCATAATTTAAAATAAAAATAAAATAATGAAATCCAAGGAGGATTTTTTTATTATTGAGTGAGCTCCAAATCAAGGAACTGAAGAATATTCCACAATGGGGTTATAAAATAAATAGGGCCACACTTTAGTGTAAATTTTATATCCTTCTTGGAGAGTGTTTCATGTTAGGTGATTATATAAGAGAAATTATGAATCACTACACACCAGAGGTAATTTTGTGGTACTGAATGCTTCTTTGAACAAGGAAATATAAAAAATAATTAAAATTATAAGATTTATAGAGATTCTAAGATCAAAATATTCAATTATTATAGAATGAAATAATCACATGTTATGAGGAGATTAAATTTAATTTTAATGATAGTATTATCACAAAATTACCATAGAGATTCAAAAAGTTATTTTGAAAATGTATCATCAATATTTTATTGGGAATATTGTGCGTGTTGATGATTAAGGGAGTTTATAAATTGAAATAGAAACATAATATTCTTGTGATATTATTATGTGAATATATATGGTTCATATATCGCATAAGAATGTATGTATTTATCATCAATAGAACTCATATATACTATGTAGAATAATTATAAGGAATCTTATACATTATTATTGAGAATAAAGGAGGAGTCAATGCTGGGAGACATTAAAGAAAAAGGTGATAGGTTGTGAACTAGGGTATTCATGAAGGCTGAAGAAGATCCATATAACTCAATATCCTCTGAAATTATCAATACAATCAGTCCTTATCAAGACTATAGACTATTAAAGATCTTAAAGAAATTTTACATGTGAAAACTTAGTGATCCATCTACTTATATAGGAGAACTATTATCAAGAGGTACAAAGAATTCTAGAAGTAGGTTACATGTCTTTCGTTGTTGGATCATATTTTTTTGAGGAGTTTTAGTATCTTATAGAGGGATTTGAAGGCCAAGGGAGAAAAGTGGACTCTGTGTTATGTAGTGAATTATTGAATATAGTGTATGAATTTATGATTTGGAAATGGGGGTGGGGATAACAAATCATGTAAAATAGTAATCTATTCTGGAAAAAAATTCTAAATAAGGTTTTCTAATCTATATCTCTCTCTACCCTCTCACCCTCTATCTCTCTCTTATTACTTCTGCACTCAAGGATAATCCATGAGATTCAATTGAGTTAATTGAGAACCTAATAAATTATAGGATGTCTAAATAAGAGAATTTATGTATTTAGACCATTGATTCACCACTCCTCAGTGGTTAATCATCTCTGAGGTATAAAATCAATTTTATCATTCTTTAACATTGTATATATAAATATATATAAATATATATATATATATAAATATCATGAATTTTAATGATAATTGGCCTCTCAATGTATGACTTTGAGTTATCCGTAAGTAATTTTCATCATAGATTATTATAGGATGTGATGAAATGTTAATGTTAGTGTGATACCTATTTTAATATGAGACATATAATATTTTCACGAGGCACGAAAAAAAATATTATTTTGTATTAACTAGATAACCCACTAAGTAAAAAACAAGGAGTGCCATACACTATGTGTCTGGTATCTTTTAGGGTTCCCATTCTTTAAGGATAGAAAGATACCTAGCATGATAAACTTTATACTTTGATACCTTTCTTACTATATCAATTAAAATTTAGTTAATCATGGTGATTTTAGGTACATAGATGATATTTCCTTTGACTGATGCTCATATAAGAGGATATTTTTCCTATTCTATGATGAGTATGGAATTTAAGACCTTGATTGAGACAGATTGGGGAGAGTTTATTCACACCAAGATAATACATATGATTTTCTTTTCTATTTGGAGGATGTTTTTGGGATATGTTCATCCATTATAGGTTAATGGAATGTTATGTATTCATAGATCATTCTAGTCTATAATCAGAGAGTTTAGAACATATGATTTATCTATATGAAATTAACACACATCATTTCCCATATTCACTTGATGTAATAGAAAAATAGAATGTATGAGAATTCATGCAAGCATGAGATATTATGGGTGAAAAAGGTATCGAGAAACATGTGTTTGATGAATATCATGAAGGATACTATTATATATTGGGTATAATTTACACTTTTCTAGAAGCCTCTATTTTCTTACATTTATGAATCTAGTAATTAATTTTTAAACACTATAAAGTTCAGTGGGGTCACACTTTTTGGTCTTCTGAATGGGGATCCAATTTCACTCAAACATTTACTCTAAAAAATGTTTTAGTATTTATACAAGGTATTATTGGATGGGTATTGACATGACATTACCTTTGATGTGGTACAAAGTGAGTTTAATGAAATATTTACAAAATATATTTGGAAAATATGTAAAATATTTTTGGTTATGTTTTCAAAATTTATTGCATATGATACTATATAAGGTTAAACGGGACAAAGACATAGAGCCTTTAGTGAATGTGGGATATTAAACGTGATATGACCTAAATCCTATAATATATATTATAAATACTATCCAATATCAACATGTATGATATAAGGATATCATAAAAGTTTATATCCACACTATATTGAAATTAAAAATTCCATGAAAAGGAGTATCATATTTAACAATATGTTGATATAATATGGAATGGTTTGGCGAAACCATGCCATTGTTTGTTATGTTATATAATATGATAGAAATGTTTCATAATGCCTAGAATGAAATAATATTTAAATTAATTTCATTATATATAACAAGAAATCCAATTATACGATTGGTTCTCACATTATAAAGCTTTTTATATTATGATGGATTAATTTAGTAAATCTCCATACAAGATATTGTTAAACCATTGAAGTAGTTGTAATGTAAAAGAGTTATTTAATACATGCATTTAATTAATGTTGGCCAAGAAATTACCTCATTTGTCATAATGCATTAGTTAATTATCAAATGTTCTGGGGAGAATCATAATGTTCTATAAAATTGGTGATTCCATTGGATTGTAGAAGTATGAAACAACCCAATTTCTTCAATAAACTCCCTATTACCATAGCACTTATTCTTCTTCCTCATTTATTCCATGATATTCTAGAGAAATATGAAGTAATAAGGGACCTTTCTTCACATTTTAAAACTATTCAGCTAGTCTATGGACACCTCATGAGGTTGGAGGATTTTTCCATCCACTTAGTGATCATCATCAAATCCATTTTAATATGATTTAAAGAAGATTCAATGACTATATCAGTGTAAGGTATGTTTTATAGAAGTTATTTTTTGTACCAAATATACTTATTTTTTCATATTTCTATACATGGTAGATATTGGGATGAGATTTAGTTTCGTTTTCATGTACTATAAAGTGTTAGTAGACCCCTAGTAATCCCTTTAATAAGTAACATGTAATATTTTTACCAATACTTTATAAATATGGATATGAAAATATTTTTTAGAATTATGTTAGAATAAGTTATTATTATGTTGATTTCTTATAATAAAATTTGTATAAAAACTATCAAAGTGTTAAGTTTTGTGAATTTTTTTTGCTACCCAAATATCTTTTACAATGATATAAAATTAAATTTGTCTTCAAAAAAACATTACATGGTATATATATACGTTGAACATTGAATAGGATCCATTATATGCATATGTTTTGTGCCAAATAGAAGATAAATTATACTTTATATAGTGATATTAATGGAATGAAATTGAATTGTTATTTCACACATTGAAAATCATTGAAAAAAACTAGAGAACTAAACAATACAGGGTTTTATATTTTAAACATAAATTAAAATACACCTCACTCAACATGTTATTTTGAACAAAATAAAAATTTATATTGAATAAAAACTTAATGTATATATTTTTTAAAAATTGTTTTTATAATCAAAAATTTTAATTGAAATTTATTAAACAATTATGATCTTTAAGAAAAGTGACTATAATGAATAAGGATATTTCTTATGCTTATTATTAATATTAAGGCTACCACAAGATACCATGAAGGATACCAGATAAACTGTGACTATATATTTTATTAAAAAAAGTGATGTGTGGGATGGGTATAATAAATAAAAAGTAAATGGTGATTATATAATGTGTGGTGATCAAAGAGAAAAAAAAAACGTGATCATGGATGTTCAAAACAGAATATTCAATATTCCAATTTTTTAGTGGAGATAAACACCCATGAATAATGTGGTTAGGGATGAATTATAACATAAAATTTCATGTTGGGGATGGTGACGAAATAATTTGAGTGCCGTATAGGGTTTTAATAATGATATTGAAACTGAATATGTAGTATAAATAATAATAAAACACATTCAATATAATAACATGTAAATAAAAAAACATAATTAAAAAACATCAAAATAAAAATACCAAAACTATTTAGAATATTTAGATCAAGATTGAATTTTAAAATCAATTCTTCCAAAGGAATCCACCAATAATGATAATAATTGATTCCTTGGTTGGTTGATCATTCCTTCAAAGTGATGTTAGTCACTTTGAAAAAGTACAGGATTAAATAAGGAATGTTAATTACACTATAGAACCTCTCAGAGGAGGAAAACTGGGGACCTCTCTCAGATAAAGAAAACTAGAGTTTTTTCTCTGGGATGAGATAACTGGAGAACTCTAAGCACCACATTTTTTATCTATCAAGATGAAGGAAATATCCCATCCTTCATTCTATTTATATCAAGAGAATAATTTTATAGACACCAAGGAATATAATATTGAATCAAACTATGGTGGTGTAATAAATCACATCCAATGGATAAATAATGAATTAAATACCCTCTAAAAGTGTAATAATAACCAAAAAATCATGGAAGTTGCATTAAAAAGTCTCTAAATTGAATAAAGGTAGAAAATTAGGCACTTAAACTTAGTTTATAGGAAGTAATTTAAATTTTCCTCATTTAATGGGCATTGGAAGGCCGTTACTCTAAGTCCAATAAAAAGTCACATTCGCGATTTTCTATTTCCCCATGTTTTTATTTTGATAATATAATCAATTAATTATTTATATTATAACTAAAAGATCTATAGAAAAATATTATTATTTGGTTATATGTACAATGTAGGTTTTCATTGGTCTAATCAAATTAATCCTTATAAATTAAACATAAAATCCCAAGAATATTCAAAGAGAATATATTTTTAAAAATAATTTAAAATTAATTTATTAACAAGAATTACATTACATTTTTTATTTTTATTCATTGATGATTAAAATTTTCATTTTTATCAGAAAATAATTAAATTGAAGTATACAAGGTATAATCCCTCAAGAATTATCTGCATGTGATCCATAGACCTGAGAACATCACAAATGGCTATTTTGGTGCTAGGGTGGAAGAACCAATTGTCTTGTGTCATTTACCGATGATTAAGAATAACTTTAGTATTTAAGGATTATTCATGGCTATCTCAATATTGGGAGGGAGGAGGAGGAATGAAATCTATCATTCTTGAGAGAATTTTTGAGATAATTCTATTTTGTCTTGATATAATTCACTGAAGAGAGTATGTTGTGTATAAAAATTATTTTACCCTAAAAATGATATAAGTGGGGTTATATGCTCATGTTTGAAATTAGTTATTTCAAAAAAACCATTTACTAATTCCTTGATTCTATGTATAAATCTACTCTTATAAAAATAATAATAAAAATATTATTGTTATTTTCACGAGCTGCACAAACTTAAATTCATTTAAATATCATTTATTAAATAAATATGTCAATGTTTATTTAAATTATTTTAAATAAAATATATCATTTTATTCACAAAGGTAACGAGGACCCTCCAATCCTTCTAAATATATATAAAACATTTAATAATAAATATTTATTTAAATAAATAAATATCACTATATTATTTGGTCAATAAATAAATATATATTATGTTCACTAACTAGAAAGTAACTATTTATTTAACATTTAACTCACATATATTCCAACTAAAATAACTAGTGATTGAATTTATGAAATCCAGAAAACCTAAGTAATTATTATTCCTTGTTTTAGAGAATAATATTTATTCCAATATGAAATTAATGAAGAATTTAATTATGATTTCGGATATAATTAGTGGGTGAACCTATAGGCCTCTTTTTTAGTTGCTTTAGTTGAGATGGACTAAAGCCTGCGATTAGTATATAAAATCATGTTAAGAAATTTATAGTGAAAGAAAATAGGGTCACAATAAAAACAATCCCATTTGAATGCCCATTTTAAAATATAACCCCTTTTTCTTATTATCTCATAAAGAAGGTTTAATAATTGTTTCATTAACCTATATGCTTGATATATATTTATTTTACAATAGAAAATGAACTCATTTATAATGATCCATGGCCACAGACTTAATTATGAAGTTAAATTTAAATAAAGGGACCAAGAAATCTATTTACATTACAATATATGGTATAAATCTATTATTGAATTATTCGTCCATGTCATATCACTTATAAAGCGCCCATTACATAATATGTCCCCAAAAGCATATATCATCATGGTTTTTCATATTATATCAAATTACACGATTCAGGATAAATATTAATAATAATGTCATGTCTAAGGACAAATAAACATGTTCTTAGATATAATATTTAATGACTTATATAACATATGTAATTACTTTTGGTAGGTTTATTCCCATTACATAACATCATAGGGATTATTAACTGTGAAAAATCATGATAAGAAGCCTCATTTACTAGAAGAATTTAACACATGATATTAAAAAAATAATCTATTTTCCATCATAATATGTCATTTATAACATATGGAATGTGTTTTAAAATACTATCATTCCAATTTTAGGTTCTCATCATAGCAGAGAACAATTATGAACTTTCGATGTGATAGATACTCTAAGGACATTATTATATTAATATTACATAGAAAAATACCCATCATGTGATAAGATAGTAATATTATTCATTTATTTTAATTTAAAGGTAATAGAGAGTACAAATTTCATTAGTTTTATTACACCAACTCTAATTTATTTTCATTTTCACTAGATCTTAATACTAAGGAATTCAAGTCTTCTATCCCACACATGATATTCATGATTTTTATGATAAATGATGTACTTTATGTTTTCTACATTCTCTTCTATGAAAACTATTATTTCTAACACATCACCTATCTAATAAAAATCCCTCAAAAGTCGATAAAACTGTGGTATATGCTCTATACACTGATTTAACATTGGATCCTTGGCTATAACCATCACTATAGTATTATCATAATATGGTCTGATAGGATATTTACTACTAAGTCCCATATCAAGATCCTAAATGAGGTTACATATCATAAAATGCTTATTTATTTACCCTATAATCCACAATATACTAAAAAAACTATAATGAATCAATGATCACTAGTTTTTTGAACTTTTACAACACAAAATTCCTCCATTAAGGACAAATACATACCCCGATTTCAATTTTAGACCATTATAGTATATCTAGAAACTAGAATTTGAATATCCCCTAATTACTAGATCCTTCTTCCCTCCATAAAATATAAATATATACTTAGTAAACCAATATAAATATAGGACAATATTCAAATTAATCCTATGTAATTTCTTGGTTTTTTAATATCTTCCTACAATTATTAAGTAATAGGAAACCTAAATCCTAGTACAAAACATAGAAAAATTATAGAACCTACAAATTATCTATAAGGAATATCACTCATCCACCCTCTATCCAAATATGCCTAAGGTAACATTTTATTAAAGAGATGTATACCTTGTGATATTTGAAACACACCCATATTATAATGTTCCACAATAAATCTCTTTAGTACCTTTTCACTATGTGGATCCTAACTTTGTTTAAGTAGCCTCTTGGATCTATCATGATGGATCTAGATCTTTAGAATGTTGGATACTTCCCCTAATTCCTTCATGGAGAAGAATTTATTTAATCACATCTTAATAAAATATATAATTGTTATCTCATTTACCATCAGTAATATATAATCAACACATTCTTGAAGTAAAATTAATTCACTCCCACTAAAAAATTCGTAGAAACAGATAAAAAATTCATTATTCATGAAACCAATTTTTTCTATTGATTCATAAGAAATAATTTTATGATTTAGATACTTTTTTCAACCCATAAATGGATCTTTGAAACTTAAATTTTTTATTGTAATCCTTTGGATTCACAAACCCTTATGGTTGGGCCATATAAACATCTTACACAAGGTTCCCATTATGAACGTCTATTTATAAATTCATTTCCCAAATTTCATAATCATGGTAAGATAGTATGTTAATAATAATTCTAATAGTTTTTATCATAACACCGATAAAAAATTTCATCATAGTCTATTCCTTAACATTTTACAAACCCTTTAGCAACCATCCTTTCCTTATAGGTATTGATTTACCATACATGCCTTATTTCTTATTCAATTCCAATTTACAATCCAAAAGATTTACACCAACCAGAGGGTCTACCGAAATTCAAAATTGGTATTGGTACATGTAATAATTATCATATTTCATGAATTATTACCACTTAAAATTTTTATATTTTAACATATTCCTTGTAGAACATAGGATTATGATTCTTAAGTAATAATTAGTTACTATCCTCAGTGTCTAGAAACCCATATCTCCATGGTTCTCTAACCTCTATTATTTTTTTATGTAGAACATGTGTCTCTAGAAAAACTTTTTTATTAGGGTATTGTGTAATTTTTTCTTGTGATAATTATTGTATGTATTGAGCAACAATATAATCAAAGGAAATATTTCTCCCTTTATATCTTTTTTAGATGTTCTCCCTCTCATGAAAGGAGTGAAATCTGTCAACCATAATAATTTTATCTAATGGGATATGTAGATAATATAATTTAGTTTCCTTAGGATATCGTATAATGATATACTTAGTACCCTACAGGGTAATGTTTCTTTTAGAGATAATATTAGAAAATTATTCACATCCACGAAATTTTATATGTGAAAAATATGATTATTCTCATACCAAAGATCACATGTAATACTATTTTCCATGTTATTTAGAAGTATTTTTACTATGTGAACTATAATTTGTTATTCATATCCTCAAAAGGGTAATAGAAGACACATATGTCACATTATAAACCTCACAATTTCTATTAAGGTGTGGTTCCTACTTTCACTAACACCACTACACTGTAGTGTATATTGAAGAGTTAGTCCAAATAGAACTCAAAACTTCCTTATAAAATCAATGAAATCTTAGATAAGAAATTCTCTGCCTCAATCTAATTAGAGTTTCCTTATATTTATACCATGTTGAATCTCGAATTCATTATTGTGTTCCTTAAATATATAAATGGATTCAAAATTGTACCTCATTAAAATGATATATCCATATCTAAAAAAGTAATCAGTAAAAGTTTTAAAGTATGAGTATCCATGTCTAGATTAAAATTGGAAATCTCCCCACACATTCATGTAAACTAATTTAAGAATCTCTATGTCCCTTTCTCCCTTTACAAAAACCTACTTGATAAAACATTTTCAACTTATTCTCATTTACAAAACCAAGTGGGTGATGCCACAATTGGGTTTAATATGTGTCATGTGATCTTGATTTGGTATTTTAAAATTAAAGTATATAAAACCATTATTCAAATTTTTCATAACATAACATATTCTATCTTTATAAAAGTATAAACTCTTACTTATAAAAATTAAAATAAATCCATCCATATCTAAACAATAAAAAATAAAATATTTTTGGTATCACTAAACATGTAAGAAAAATTATTTTAGATAAAAATGATATCCATTTGTAAATTTAAAGTGGTAATAAAAAATAATAAGTTAATCTAATACTATATTTATGGCTGCCCAAATATTGAGCACTTTTATTGAAGAATATATGAAAATACCTGGTTATTATATTTGAGTACAAATGCAAGAATACAAAATTATATCTAATACCTAATTTTTATAAATTTAGAGGTTAAATTTGATCACAAACATTCCTAGATCTTCCCATTTCTTCTCCATTGAGGTGAAAGTATTCTTATAGTTTCACTTATTTATAGATGAAAACATTATACATCTTACTCCTTCACTCAACTATTGATTTCCCATCTCTTAGAATAGAATTGTGAGGAAACCAAAGACATGGTAATAGTCTTTAGGATTTTTGAATTTCCCCTCCTCTTGTTCAGTATAATGGATGTAGGATTTTTATGAATCATATGTTTATCTTTCTAAGAAATCATATAATGAAAATATAAAAATTATTTATTGTATTATTCATATAAAAATTCACAAAAAACTAGATAAGATATAAGGTAGTGAGTCATGTACATGGTCAGTGCAGAATTATATGGGTATAATGAATCCCAATATTTCTAGATGCCCAATATTGATAAAAATATTTAGTATATGAGGCATTATTGGCATACCTTATCTCATATTACATGTGAAAAGTGTCTTGGATATCTCATACTTATATTTTCCAACCTTCTCTAGATAAATATTACGAAGAATGGATAACATGTTGTATGTATCCATGTTCTGAAAAATATTATGAAGATCACAATACATTTATCATATCATGATATATTTGAAATCCATTGCATCATATAAATGTTTCCAAATTTTTTTATGATCCTCCACACTAGCTTCCTTAAAATATTTTTCTTTGGAATAGGGGACTCGAGCAAATTGGACTTCTACTCTTAGAATAGTATAATGTATATGTTCATGTACTAATCCTTGAAGTTCACACCATTTAGGAGACTGTATTTGTCCAATAATGATCATAGGGGTAATATATAATTTTAGTAATTTTCCATTATCCAAAACAAAATAAAACTAGGGTTTAATAATTTATCTTGATTACCAAAATATGAGGTAACAAATTCTATTTTCCAATATTTTATCAAATCCCACTAACCCTCCCCCTAAGATATTGAATATCCCATTACGTGGATATTTTAGTGTAAATGTTTCATATTTCAACTCTTATAACCTAAATTTTATGAGGAAATTTACTCATAATTATTTAGGTAAGTAGTCTTTCAAACTCTATTAAATCACAGTCACTTGATTTGTTGCCTGAACTCCCCAATCTCAAAACCATAGACTCATATTTCCTCATCTCATTCCTCTAAATTCCTTGGAACAATCTATGCAAATTACACTCAATTCAAATTTATTTAAGCAAAATAATTTTATTTTTTAAGAATCCTAAGTAATTGAACATGTCCCGGATTATGGATTTATTGACAATTTCACTATAATTTTATGTTATCATAAATTTTACATGGTGATGTCTAATTTAAAATTTTACCGAGGGATTTTTTTGCTTATTAGTAACCTTTTACATGATTTTTAATATTATGTGGATCTTATATAATTATTTTAACATGTATTGATAAAAAATTTATACATAATCTAAATAAATTATTTCATCTTGAACTCTTTTTAATTCATTTACTTAATATAATCCTTTTTAGACATCCAATAAACAATAATAACATAAATAAATAACTAACCATGAACTGAAATAGATAATATAAATATGTGTCATGATCATATAATTATAACTTCTAGTCATTTTATCAAAAAATTTATAAACTAACCCTTATCTTAAGGGGAATAACTCATTAATCTAGGATTGGCTCAATTTACATCATCAAATTTTAACCAGTGTATTGCCTTAGTTGGTTCCACCTCATCACCATCATGAACTATATACCCTCACAATTGAGCTCCAATCTTTATATATTCATTGTCACTCAAGAGGTTGGGGAACTATTCGTTCGGGGTTATATAACAAAAATCATGTACGTACATGCTTATACATAATAAGGAGGAAAAGATGATATACATATCAACATATTTAATTTTTTTAAATAAATTATTAAAAAACCCATGAAATTTTAATTAAATTAAATAGAAACCAAAAAAATATATTGGTCGATCAAAATAATTACCATCCATGCATTCAACGACCACGCATAAACTAGCTAGCACACATTTCAATTCATTACTTATTAAGAAAAATTTTCAGAATTAATTAATTAATTATATTATTCTTAATTAACTAAGTGTTTTATATCAATTGACTGTCTAAATAGTCCTTGTGATACCCATCTACTATAATTTTAAATAAATGATTTAAAATAATTTTATTTAAAATTAAATAAGTACATGGAATGTTTAAGAGGTTGCATGGTCTGAACCTTTATTATTATACCTTAATCACATTTCTGGTGTATAACTGTTACATGGAGTATTCCATTAAATTGAATAGTGTGTCACTAACTCTATATATGGTCCTTGTCATGTATAGTGTATGAAAAAGAAATTTATAACTACATAGTGTATCAAGATTTACATGGTGTGTTGTTTAGTGATTAAATACAAGTATTGTTGATGGAATTAAAGAATAAATGACACTCCATGAAAATACACATTGTATATTTCTATAAATTCTTTTGAAATAAAAAATATATAAAATATCCATACACATCATGTATCTGTAGAATAACATGGAAATAATTAATTAATAAATTTAAATTTGAAAATAACCTACAGAAATACCCAGTGTGTAATATATGCAGTAAAACATAGTTACATGGCATGTACATCCAACCACATGTCATGTAGCTTGACCAATTTAACTACTTTCTCCATGTATCAACCCATAAAAATTACCTAGGGACTCAATGTGTGTTCTTTATATATATATTATATATTATAAGATGTCTATATTATGTTACAAATTGTGTACATCATGTATTTATCTGTTTGTAAATTTATTTCCATTATATAACATGCATTAATTACAAGTTGTATACTTTGACCACATGGTTTCCATAATTCATGTGGGGAGAAACCATGTGATTTTACACAATGAGTATACCAACTATATGATGTGTACCCATTTAAAACCAAATTCAATCAGGAAATTAATATTTTATGTGTTATGAAATAATATACATAACCCCCCAAATGACATATCTTGATTTGTGCTGGACATCCTTTTATAGTTCACCATGGGTACACAACATTTTCATTTCAATCACATGCCTTGTATCAGTTCCATTTAGCTTGAATCATTGTAACCCTTGGATGGGATATTTAATAATTCTTCATTTATTATTTTATTGTTCTTGGTCATATGAAAGTGAAAAATCTTCATATTTCAAATTTTTTATTAAATCACGTAAAACTAGAAATGAAAAACAAACTATAAAATGAATAAATATATAAATGATAAATACATAAATATAAATTAATATTTGGTTGATATGATACCATTTAAAGGTTTCAGAATGTTGTGAATGTCATTGAGACTATTCTTAATAATGTTTTTTGTTTCTTTGAATAAATCATCATAATTTGACAATAAAAAACATATTAGATTTAGAGAGAAGATATTTTCAAATACAATTTATTATTAATTTATAAATAATAATTAACTTTATCATGGAATTATCTACTCATTGATGATTACGGTTAACATTATCACAAAAAACTTATTGCGTTGAATGATCTAAGGTATAATCCCATTAGTGGTATCCACACATGCTTCATAAACCAAAAAAATGTCCCTGATAGAACATTTAGTGCTGGTGTGGAAGAATTGATCATCTTACACCATTATCCATTTGTATCAATAAGAATCCATTCAGTCTTGAATGATTAATTATAGTTCTTTTATTCTTCATAGGGAGGAGTAGGATCATCATCTCTCTTTCTTTAGAGCATTATTTAGTGATTTATCTTCCATCGTGAGAAAAGTATCTCGAGAAAATATGTTGTGAAAAAATATACTTAACCGTAGAAATGATATAAGTTGGGATATGTATTTAAGTTAGATAATTAGATATTACACAAAGTCCCTTAATTAATTTATTAACACCAAATAAACCCCACATTGAATAATGAAAACAAAAACAAAAACAAAAGGTATAATAATATTTTCATAACATGACCAAAGTATAACAACCCTGCTCTTTATTACGCATTTAAACATAATTTATTACATAAAAATATTCACTTGATACAACATAAAATATTGATAGGTATAGTGTATTTGGGGATTAGGAACATTACATAACAACTTAGAACATAAAACACAACATCTTTATTGAAAACTTCTTTTACATGACCACAACATTCCGTCGTACTTAGCTTTGCATGTGATACCCCGAGGAGGCACATAAGAAAAGGATGAACTATAAAGACCAGTAAGAGAGTAAAAAATAAATAAAATAAAAAATATAGTATATATTTGTGAATAGTCATATCAATGGAGCATAATAGAAACATTAACTTAAAGGCATGATATAACTTGATTATCATAACATGGAAATGCGGTGACAACATTTAACTTGTTATTAGCATGATACAATGATTATTGCACATAGAACATGAGTAAAACCTAACTAAACATGAATTATAATGATTAAACCCTCATTTCACTTGACTTATCATGATTCTATTCTTTACCCAATGCATTGGAGCTCTATTAGAGCGCACCCTTCTTAATCATTTCATTTCATGCATAAGTGTGCCACATGGATCATATAACATTGATTCATTAAAAATCATCATTTATTCTATGATAAAGGAATGTTGAATTCATAAATGAATCTCTAAAATCAATTCTTACATATGTAGAAAGGAAAATACCAGGGATAGATAAACGGGAAACATATTCACTGCACAATGACTTTGGCTTGGAAAATCGCAGTGCAATTTCAATAGCATAACGACGTGACATAAGAATTCCAAAAAATGGTTGCTGATAGAGAAAGGGGTGTATCATCATATTTAAATGAAATGTAATTTATGGGGATTATATGGATACATTTACGAATATATTTAATGGAATTTATATTCATAATACAAAACAATTGCTTGAATGAAAATAAAGAGGGAGAAATCCCTTACGAAATTATTGGCTTCGTAACAGGTGTACATGGGAGGAATTAATGAGAGATAAAGGGATATATCATCATTAAAACATAATGAGAGATGTATGGTGGGAGGTGAGAAATCATACCCCAACATTTTTAATTGGAATGACAAGGGTATAAGAACATAAAAAAACACGGACAAAAATGAGAGAGGAAGAAATCCCTTACTTGGAAGTGTGATCCCAAAGGCTTGGAAGAGGCTTGACAGAAGCTTATTGGAAGATTAGGGTTCCATAAGAGGATTATAAATAAATGATGGAATGGGTTGGTTGATCTCTAAAGGCATTTAGTTTCGAGGAAGTGGGAGCTTGGGTGGGTTTATATAGGAAAAGAGACGGAATTCTTTAATATTTAGGTTTTGGATACTACACATTAAACTAATCAACACCACAAACCAAACCATGGTTTTTTCCAACGATTTTTTTCCAACGGGGATTGGAAGAAGTTATTTTATAATTTAAATGGCCAAAATTATTAAAATATTAGGCTTTATTATGTGGAGGTGACTCACACTCTCAAGGAAATCATTCTAAAATGATAAAATATTTTATAAGTCTTGGAGGGTCCACTAAAGCTTCTTAAAATAAATCAGAAAAACCTAAAATAAAATTATTTTAATGGTAAAACATATATTGGCCGATAAACCCATGTATTGTATTTTATTTCATCACTATTGGGTCATTATGATTTAATAAAACACATTATATAATTAAACGATATTTAATTTTTACCCAAAAATTCTGTTTTCTCAGAAAATTAGGAAAAATTCCCCTTTTGATAATTTCAAAAATCCTGATTACTAAAATAATATTAATTTTATCTAAATAATTTTATAAATATGCGAATTTTTTAACTTTTAAAATAAAAACTGACTTTTATCGAAAATTCACGGGTTTTGACAAAAACGACTTTCAAACTATAATAAAACTACAATTGCATTCATTAAAATTATATGATCATTTATATTTAATGAAAATTAATTTATTAATAATATTTTATTAAAATAATATTTAATTAAGAAATCCATTAATCCATCAAAATATATTTCTTAATTTAATATTGACTAAAAATACTATTTATGATATAAACTATATACAAAGTAAAAATAATAAAATGAATGTATATTATTTATTCTATACAAAAGTAACGAACATAATCATAATGCTAGAGTACTATTACTGATCCCCTTATAACACCTGCATATGAACAAAGGGTATGGTGTGCGATAGTGACATACTCTTGGGGTATCTCGGATAACATCACTTAGGTGGTAATCTCTATCAACTTCCACTTCTCCCATAGGTTGTTCTGTTCAAGCTTAACGTGTTGAAGCATGGATTGGTCTTGGTCAAGAGCGAATCCTAGTGACACCACCTCCTTTCTAAGAACCGAAAAATGGGATTCATACGGAGAAATTCTACTAGATGAGGCCATCACTTCCTTTTTCTGAGTAAATTGGATTTGATAAAGCCCTATATTTATACTGATCATGTGATCATCGTTTAATGTCTATATGAGTAATGGTCACTTTTCTTAACATTATTTAGAAATTAAAAAATACAAAACCAATGAAGTGCATATGTTATATAACCATTTTACATAATAAGATATTTAAGTAGATCAAGAGGAATTTTCATTAATAAAATTTTGGTTTGTTACAATATTCCCCCCTTAAGAAATTTCACCCTTGAAATTTCCTTTTCCAACACTAAAAAAGATGTGGCTGACTATATTTCATCACTTCCTTTGATTCCCACATTTCTTTTTCAAATTTCTGGTTTCTCTTCAAAATCGTGACTAGGGGAATTGTCTTATTTATTATAACTTTATTCCTACTATCTATGATATTCACTAGATTTTCTTCATAGGAGAGGTCATTATCTAATGGTACCACCTTTGGATTGAGTACATGTGATGGGTAAGGTATGTACTTCCTCAAGAGTGGTACATAGAATACATCATGTACTTGAGATTGGTTCAGTGGGAGTGCTAGTCGATAGGCCACTGCTCCAATATGATCAAGGATCTCAAAAAGCCTGATGTACCCTGGAATAATCTTTCCCTTCTTCCAAAATCTCATAACTCTCATCCATAGTGATATTTAGAGGAATACCATGTCTCAGACATCAAAATACAGGTCTTATCGATGATTATCAGCAAAGCTCTTTTGATGACTCTTATCATCATTAATGTGTTGTTGGATGGTCTTAACCTTATCCACCATTTCTTTGATCAATTCTGGATTGAGGAGTTTTCTCTCTCAACTTCATCCCAACACACCAGTGTTCTGCACCTCTTCCCATAAAGGGCTTTATAAAGATCCATTTGGATGCTTGAGTGGAAACTGTTGTTGTATGAGAAATTAACTCAAGGAAGATGTTGATCTCATCCTACTTTGAAGTCAATTGAGAATTCTCTACCCATTTCTTCATGTGTTTGGAAAGTTTACTCAGATTGGACGTCTGTTTGGGGATGATAAACTATACTGATGTTTATCTTAGTATTCAAAGCATGTTGAAGACTCTTTAAGAACTTACAGGTGAATCATGGATCTTGATCGAATAAAATAGATAGTGGTACTCCATGAAGCCTTACCAATTATATGATATATATCTATTCCAATTTATATAATGAGAAATCCTCTCAAATTGTAATGAAATGTGAAGTCATTGTAAGCCGATCCACATCAACCCATATAGAATTGTTTCTTTGGGATGTCTTCAGAGGTCCAGTGATAAAGACTTTGGTGATGTTATCTAATTTCCATGCTGGTATGGGTATTGGTTGCATCATCCCCTTAGACTTCTGCCTCTCATACTTCACTTGCTGACATACCAGGAACGTTGATGTATACTAAGGGATCTCCTTCTTCATTTTACCCCACCAATAATGCTCTGTGAGATCTAAATACATCTTTGTGTTTCCAGGGTGAATGGGGAAATTTGAAACAATGTGCATCATCCAGAATTTCATTATTTAACTTTGGATTCGATGGAACACATAGTATTAACCCAAATCTCACAATTACTTATTTATTAACATTGAAATCTGAGTATTTCCCTTTTCTGATAATTTCTACTTTCTTTTGAATTCCCACGTCATCCTTTTGAGAATCCTTGAAACATTCCAAAAGCGATGGTTGAGAAATCATTTGTGAAAGGAATAATCACGTTCTCCTATTTATGATTCCCATGACCACATTCATAAAATCTAAGAAGATTGGTTCCTTTTAAATTCTAATGAATTATATAATCATTTGGTCCTCTCTATTTAGAGAATTCACCACCTTGTTCTCTTTCCCAAGGTGGTAATGGATTGAGCAGTCATAGTCTTTGATCAGCTCTAACAATCATTATTTATGAATTTTCAACTCTTTCTGTGTGAATATATACATGAGGATTTTTTGATCCATTTATATTTAACACTTCTCCCAAATGAGGTAATTCCACCAAATTTTCAAAGCAAATATTACTGCAACCAACTCCAGACCATGTGTTGGATAGTTTTTCAGATTAAATTTCAATTTTCTTGAATAATTGGAAATGAATTTTACATTTTTCATCAACACACAACCCATTACCTTCTTCAAAGCATTGCTAAATAACAAAACAATTTCTCTACTTGTGGGTAATGTGAGCATGGGTGTAGTGATAATCCTCCATTTCAACTCCTTGAAGCTCTCTTCGCATTCATCACTCCATGAAAACATTACTCCCTTTCAAGTAAGCTTCGTAAGAGGGTTTGACAATCATGAGAAATTCCTCAAAAATCAGAAATAATATCCAGATAACCCTAAGAAGGTATAGATATCCATTACCGATGCTTGCTTCAACCATTACTTTATTGCATCTATCTTAGAGGGATCCAAATATATCCCATTGTTTGTGATGATATGACCCAATAATGAGACCTCCTTCAACCAAAACTCACACTTGTTGTACTTTTCATAAAGTGTCTTCTTTTTCATGTTCTCTAATACAATTCATAGATGCTCCTCATGCTCCTCCTTAGTTTTATTGTATATTAGAATATCATCTATAAATAATACAAAAAATTTGACGATGTAATCTCTAAAGACTCTATTCATCATGTCCATGAATACTACTGGAGAATTGGTGTGTCTGAAAGGAATTACTATGAATTCATAGTGCCCATATCTCATACGAAAAGCAGTCTTGTGGATATCCACCTTATTCACCTTTACTTTGTAATATCCTGATTGAAAATCCACCTTGGAGAAGTATTGAGCTCTATGTAGCTGATTGAGAAAGCCATCTATTCGGGGAAGAGAATACTTGTTCTTTTTCATGATATTATTGAGGTCATGATAATCAATGAAGAGGCACATTGACCCATCCCTCTTTTTAAGGAAGAGGACTGGTGCACCCCATGGTATTGTACTTGGGCGTATAAACCCTTTATCTAGATTCTCCTGCAGTTGTTTCTTCAGCACCACAAGTTCCACAACAACTATTGTATACAGAGTCTTGAATATTGGCAATGCCACAGATATAATATCAATTGAGAATTCAACATATGTTCTTGGAGGAAGACCAAGTAATACCTCAGGAAATACTGTATGGAATTCCCTCACAATAGGCATGTCTTCAAGGATTTTTTATTCCTTAAAAATCAATCATATATGTAATATACACATGCTTATAGGGTAGTAATATCCATGCTTGAGATGATGCCACTAAAGAAGATTCATCCTTCTCCTTGCACTTGTACAGAATCTAGGGTCGATTCGCCATATGGATATTGGTTTCCCTCTCAAAAAATTTATGTTGTCTCCATATAGGGAAAGGAAAACCATTCCAAGAATTGAATCTAATTACACTAGAGGAAGTATGACAAGGTTCACTAAGAAGTTCAATCCAAAAATTGTGATAGGGGAGGAGTTATATTCATGGGTTTCAATTATTTCCTGATTTTCTATTCTCACCGACATCTTTAATCCCATGATTTTTGGTGTTGTTGGGGTTCTTCTACTAATCCTTCGGTATATAAAACAATTCATAGAACTAGAATATAAAACTACATTCTCTATTCTTGAATGAATAACTATAGTACCTTTCACCACATCATTGTCGGGGTTCACATCAGTGGTAGTGATGGAAAAATCTTGCCCTTTCTACCTTGGAGGTTGTTGGTTGCCTCATAAAACCATTTTCATAGGGCACTGGTTTGCAAAGTCCCTTGGTTATTTGCAATTGAAGAAATGAACAACGCGTTGAGGTTCAAATGGAGCATTCCTCTCCTCTCTCGTAGCTGCCAGTTTTTCTTTTCAGTAGTTAATGGCCAGGTGCCCTCCTCTTCCACACTTAAATCATTTCATAATCCCCTTTAGGAAATTTATAGGCTGATTCTTGTTTCACCTTTGGCTAGTGGGGTGATGTATTCTGTTAGCACCGTTGGATTTACCCATCAAACCACCAGAATTAATGTCCACCTTACGCGTCGTATCCACATGATACCCCTAAGATTTTTCAATCTCGATTTTTTACTTTGAGAGCACATTAGAAAATTTCCTCATAGCTATCAATGTGATGGATCTCCATAGATTTTCATAGGCTAGGTTTTAGACCACCACGGAAGCAGTCAACCTTGAATTTGGGGGTAACGACAAAGATAAAGGTGTATCGTGAAAGCCTTTTGATGTTTTTCTCAAAGGCTCTGACAAATTCGTCATATTTTTTCTAGAGGGAAAGGAAGTACCTTTCCTTCATAAGTTAGATGGTGTGAGGAAAATATTTATCAAAAAACATTTTCTTGAAATCTTTCGATTCCAATGCCTCGATCTCTTCCTCATGATTTGTATTTTTGAACAATGTCCACCATTGATCAACTTCAGACTCCATAGGATAAGCATCTAGAAGAACCTTCTTTTTTTGGGAAATTTGAAGGATGAAGATGATCTTTCCAATGTATTTGATCCATTGTTCAACAATTGAGGGATCAGATGATCCACTAAAATTAGGATTCCTTTGTCTCATGAAGCTCTTGATTTCAACTTGTTCTTTGTTAGAGAGGTTGAATGTTCCTCATGACCCGTGTTTCTATTCAAAACATGAGTTAACTGAGATAGTATCATGAAAAATTTCCCATTCCCACTCTCATCGGATTGGGAATCTCATTAGAACAGTCATCACATTGATCTTAGAATCAATTGTTAGCCAAAGTCCTCATATTACCAGCCATTGGCTGGAATAAAAGGAAAGTTAAGGATAACACATAAAAGGTAACCAAAGACAAAAATGGATGACCTATAAATTATTTTTATTTCCTTATTTTATGATTTTATAGTCTTCAATCTATGTTATCCATGATCTACTTCCCAACATATATTCTTAGTGGAACTCTTTTGTTCCCTTAATAATGGTTCGTACTAAGCATATCAATTTACCAATTCATATCTCTTGGGAGTTTCAAAACCAATAGTGCAAAAAGGCCTATTGTCGTGCACCAATTCCCATTCAAATCTAGCCAAAGCGGCATTTTCTAGTTTTAACCCTAGATACATCTGTTCCAGTGCCACCTATACATACTCATATCCAGACATGGATGTATTTTCTTGATAAATCAGTTACTCAATACCCACAAAAATTCGGTGATGTTTTTATTATAATTATTTTTTCCCTAAGGATTTAACTAGGGTTTTCTAATCCTAATCCCAAAAATAACTAAACCTATCCTATGATACTAACTATAAAAAATATTCTCTTTACTATACACTTAAAGATTATTTATTAAATCAAACAATTCTATTGATATAAAATAGAATATCAATATTTCTAGTGTATTTGGGGCCTAGGAACATTACAAAATAACTTAGAACATAAAAAAACATTTTTATTCAAATATTCTTTTACATGACCACAACATTCCTTCGTACTTAGAATTGCATAAGGTAACCTAAGGACACACATAAGAAAAGGGTGAGTGATAAATCCATGCAAGGGATTAAACAAGGAAAAACATGAAGAATAGAGTATATGTTAATAAATAGAAAAATCAATGGAGTATAATAGAAACATGAACTTAAATTCATGATATTGCCTGATTATCATAACATGGAAATGTGGAAACAACATTTAACATGAAATTAGCATGAGACCAGTCTCCTTGTACAAGGATCATGAGTAAAACCTCATTACACTTGAATTATCATGATTAAACCGTCATTTAAATTGATATATCTTGATACAATTATTTACCCAATGCATTGGAGTGCTATCGAGGCGCGCCCTTCTTAATCATTTCATTTCATGCATTAGTGTGCCACAGGGATCATATAACATGGATTAATTAAACGTAATCATTTATTTCAAAATAAATGAATGTGGAATTCATACATGAAA
Source organism: Viscum album (assembly GCA_963277665.1). NCBI lineage: Eukaryota > Viridiplantae > Streptophyta > Magnoliopsida > Santalales > Viscaceae > Viscum > Viscum album. The sequence goes on from CAUJRU010000110.1 coordinate 697,953, forward strand.
CTCTATAATCAATAAGTAAATGATAATAAAGTTGAATACCCTTGATAGTTAAATGAGAATGGTATTCACTACACAACAACTTTGTCTTGAAAAATTGTAGTACAATTTCGGCAGCATAAAAACGTGACATAAGAATTCATAAAAAAGCTTGATGAGAGATGAATGGGTTTCTCATCATATTTACATGAAATTTATAGTAATTTGTTCATATAGATACATTTCGCAACATATGTAATGGAATTTAGATTCATAATACAAAATAATTACTTGAATGTAAATGAGGAGAGAGAAATCCATTATGGAATTTTGGCACGATAACTTGTATTAAAGGAAGGAATTAATGAGAGATAAATGAGTATATAATCATTATAAAATTAGGAGGGATGTATGTGGGAGGAGAGAAATAATACCTCAACATTTTTAATTGAAAATACAAGGGTATAGTAACATATAGAAATTTGGACAAAAATGAGAGAGGAAGAAATCCCTTACTCTAAAGTGTGATACCAAAGGATTGGGAGAGGCTTCTTGGGAGCTTGGGGCACCTTGGGAGGATTATAGAGAGATTATGGAAGGGTTTAGTCAAGCTCCAAAGGCATTTAGTGAAGATAAAGTGGTATATTGGGTGGGTTTATATAGGAAAAGAGAGGGGATTCTTTATTATTTAGGTTTTAGACACTACACATATAACTAATAAAAAACACAAACCAGCCCATGGGTTTTCCCATGGTTCTTGGCCAAGGGTAGTGGTAAAAATTATTTTATAAGGAAAATTTCATAATGTATTAGAATATTAGGGTTTCTTATGTGGAAGTGGGTCACATTCTCAAGTAAATCATTTTAAAGCATAAAAATATTTTATAATCCTTGGAGGGTCCACTAATTCTTTGTAAAATAAACCAAAAAAACAAAAAATAAATGTTTTTTAATGGTGAAACAAATATTGGTAGAACATACAATTTATAGTATTTTATTACAACACATTTGGGTCATTATGATGTCATAAAACACATTATAAAATTAAACAGTATTTAATTTTTACCCAAAAAACTTGTCTGTCTCAGAAAATTATGAAAAATTTACCATTGTATAATTTCAATGTTTTGATTCCAAAAATAATATTCATTTTATCTATATAATTTTCTAAATATTTTACTTTTTTACTTTTAAAATAAAACCTGACATTTATAAAAAATTCATGGGTTTTGACAAAAATGGTTTTCAAACCTTAATAAAAATTAAAATTGTATTCAAAAAAATTATACAGTCGTTTATATTTAACAAAAAATAATTTATAATACTATTTTATTAAAATAATATTTAATTAAAAAATTCATTAATTCATAAAAATAGATTTAATAATTGAATATTTACTTAAATTACTATTTTTTCTTTAAAAACTATTTACCAAGTAAAAATAATAAAATGAACTCATATTCTTTATTTTATAAAAAAATAAGGCACATAATCATAGTGCTAGGGTATTTTTACCTAACCCCTCATAACACCCACATATGACCTAAGTGTAGGTGTGCGACGGTGATATACTCTTGGGGTGGCTCAGATAACATCACTCAGGTGGTAATATATATCAACATCTACTTCTCCCATAGGTAGTTCCATTTGATCTTTAAGTGTTGAAGCTAAGATTTGGCTTGGTCAAGAGTGAAGCCCAGTGATGACACCTCCTTTTAGAACATTGAAAAATGGGCTTCGTCTGGAGAAATTCTACTGGATGAGGCCATCACTTCATTTTTCTGAGTAAATTGGATTTGTTAAAGCCCAAAATTTTTACTAATCATGTGATCAACATTCAATGACTATATTTCCAATGGTCACAATTCATAATGGTATTTTAAAATACAGAAACATAAAACCGAATAAGTGCATATGTCATATAACCATTTTACATATTAAGAAATTTAATTAGATCAAGAGGAATTTTCATTAATAAATGTTTGGGTCATTACACAATTTCATGAATATTTAAATAACATTTCATAATTAAATAGACCAATATTTATTTACATGATATTAAATAAAATAAATCATTTCATCTAGACCCTTAACATAACCCTATCAATCCACCTTGATATTTATCATCTTTAATGAATTTTTTTTAAATAAAAAAATATAACATAATTATTCATTTACTAAATAAATAAAGAAATATTATATTCACTAATTCATGAATATATATTTATTTAATATTCAATTTACATATATTTAAACCTCAATAATTGGTGACTGAATTTATGTGATCAAATTATCAAAAATAATTGCCCTTACTTACTATGAAGTATCAAATTTATTATAATATTAAATTTAAATATAATTTAATACCAACATCCCATCATTTTTCCAGGTACTTTCCCTTTTATGTTTTGTTTTTTGGTAAAGGGTTTGAAAAGGTTTTTAGTGGTTTAGAATGATTTGTAGGTGGCTAGGATCTTATAGTAGAAATTCGGAAAAAAATAGTCTGAAGGACATTTAAACACTATGTAAATAGGTTACATGATGTGTAAATATCACCATACATAGGTTGTGAATAGTTTTAGGCCGTGAACTAATTCAGGACATAGAAAGAATACATGTCCTATAATATAAATACATGAAATATAATAATCTTTTGACAATAAAATGACATGAGGAGATGAGTTTTTTTTATCATAACCCTCTAAAAAATTCTATAAGACGTGAAATGGAATTAAACACCATGTAATTTCTTGAAGAATATTTTTAAAGGTTTCATGTGGATCTTTTTGTGATCATTCCTTCTGGTAACCATCATCCTCTTGACCATTGTACAACTCTCAGGAGTTTTTGTAGAGATTTATTCATCTTCAATTGTTGTGGATTGTTGTTTGATACACGATAAGCCATTTTCCATTGGTATCCTCATGTTCCATGTTCTTTTGATAAATTTGCGGAATAGTTTAACCATTTTTGGTTTCGGGGGTTATTCTTGATCATAGGTTTTGGTCCTAGATTCCTTATTCAATTGCAAACTAAACCATTATACATCATTTGAAGGTTGTGGCTGGGAGAGTTTTCATCAATGATTTTTATGTAAGTGGTTTAAATGTAAATTCCCATAGTCTTGATTATAAATTCATGTATGAAATTGTGATATTTAAATATCTATGTTAGGAAATTACATTCTAAATTATATTAATTTATTGGTTAATTAATTAATTGAATTTTGGAATTAATGGAATAATTGTATAATTAAATTGGTTGATTATGTGATAAAGAAATTAGTTAATTATGGGACTATGAAATTGATTGATTAATGTTGATGAAATCTTTAGGGACCCATGGACTATATTGACATGAATTATGAAGCTGGTAGCCACCCTTGTGGTGTGTCGATAAGTTGAAATGAAAAATAAAATTGTGATTTGGATTGAATAATGATGTTTGATAATGAATTATAAATGGTTATAATTATGAAACCATGAAATGTGATAAATTTGAATGAGTTTTGGGATAAGGAGTGCTTCTCCAAATACCCATGGGGATCCACAATTGCACTATAGTCTCCCAATATAATTATGTATTATTACTGAATAAATAAGACATGATAGGTGAGTTGTCCCTTGGTGTGTGTGTGGGGGGGTCTATGGATTTCATTTTATGATTGTGTGTGGTGTGCATGTTTAATGAAATTGTACTCGTAATAACCTAATATATATTTATTTATGTATTATATGTGATAATTGAGTAGTGGGGTGGGGATTGATGCTCCCAATACCCACAGGGTGCTACACTGCTACTCTAGGAACTCATTTATTGAATGATATAATTGAATTAGACATCGACGATACAAGACCAGGATCCTCCATGGGTTTGACAGTGATGAAACTGGACCAGGATCCTCCGTGCATACGATAGTGAAAATACTGGACCGGGATCCTCTGTGGGTTCAACAACGATGATTTCTGTACCGGGATCCTCCCTGGGTTTGACAGCGCCGATACTCTTCCAGGATTCTACATGGATTCGATAAAGGAGATGATTCAGTGGCTACATCTAATCATCTCTACCCCTATACTTGAGTTAAATAACTATGTGAGTTGAGTCTTGACTTTAAGTTGTTATCATCGAGATGATTTACTTTACTTCCTTTGTGGAATGGGTTGTGCTTCGGCTCGAGTATTGGAGCTGGAATGTGATTGGTAACTTAAGTATATGTATGGGCATATACCTAAGTAGGGATGGTTGATACTTCGTGATTGTATCATTCTACTGTGGTTTATCCTTAGTGGATTCTGGGAGACCTTCGGGGGTCTCAGGGTCCCTTACTGAGTATCGTTATACTCACTCCTACATGGGCTTTGCCCGCACCTTGTTGTATTCTGTGCAGACGATGGTCTGTAGTGATCGAGGCTGAGGGATCTGGACGGGAGGTTGCTTGGAGCTATACTAGACGCAATGTACCTCAAGGATGTGTTTTAAGAGATATGTACCTACCCTTTAGGTAGGATTTTCCTAGAGGACAATCCATGAGCTGCTTATCCTTTTACTTGTACTTGTACTTGTTGTTCAGTTGGGTTTTTAAAGTGGCCCACTTACTTTTAGCACACTTTTTTTCTATATTAGTACTTTTTTCTTTAACTTCTTGTGTTCAGACTGTGTGTGTTACAGGTTTAAAGGAAATGCCTTCCATTTTTATCAAAGATTCGCCTTTGGTGTTAGTCACTAGCCCCTGGCCTGTGGAAGGCGGACTTGGGGTAGTCACATCACGGGCCCCGAGGACGGGTCATGACAAATTGGTATTAGAGGAGTGAGTTCTACCATTGAAATTGGAGTCTAATTTTTTTAATAGAAATAGTGTTAAGTGTTTTGGGTGTGGTTATCAGTTTAGCGAAACTGGTGTTGGTGAGGCGGCCGACGTATCCATACACTAGGACTCTGACATCTGATTTCTGACACAGTGCATGAAAACACTAATAGTGTGTGTGTTTCCTTTGAAAAGTTTTCTTTGTGATTACTTTGTGTCAGCTTACTAGGTATATTGTTTTGACTGTGGCACACTTGTTTCTTTTCAGGATGGCCCCACGTAGGCAGCTTGATAGGGTTTCGGGATGTGTATGAGATAGTAGCCCACCGAGCGACGAGGCCTCGATGCAGGGCCCTATCACAGTGGAGGCACCAGCAGTACTGCTAACCAATAGGACACCGATACCACCAACTCTAGCAGTAGAGAGTGCACGCCGTCAGAGTGCATTGCACGAGTTCCAGCACCAGAGGCCGCCCAGGTTCAGTGGAGAGATGGACCCACAAGAAGCTAAGGATTGGCTGGAGGCTTTTGTGAGTGTTTTTAGATTGGTAGGGACACCAGCCGACCTTATGGTGATCCTTGCCGTGAGTCTCCTATAGGAAACAACAGGCAGATGGTGGAGCCTGATCCTCCAAGTGCATGACGAGGCATAACATCTATGGGTAGACTTTGAGAGCCTCTTCCAGTCAGAGTTTTTCCAACCACCCTTCGCGCGGTGCAGATTCTGGAGATGCTTTATCTGCAGCAGGGAAGTGTGACAGTGGCATAGTACTCAATGAGCTTCACCAACCTCTCATGCTATTCCACATATATGGTTTGGGTCCCATTCTTCAGGGCCCGTACCTTCGAGCAAGGACTCAGGCGTGAGATCAGGGCTTTAATGATATCCCTCAGCATCCCGACGCAGGCGGGGGTGCTGGAGTGATCCTTTATTCTACAGAGTTTTCTTGCTGAGCATTCACCAGCAGCAAGACCCACCACTGGGTGACACGTAGCGGAGTATTCTGTAGCCGTAAGTAGACAGATGTTGCAGAGGTCTAAGCGGACCAGGAAATTAGTGGTGCGACCCCAAGATACAGGTTCAGTTGTGTGGGGCACATGAGACATAGCCAGCCATACAAGGAGAAGGCAGTGCTCTACATGCGGCGGGCAGGGTCACATGACTCATGACTGCCTGACCTGCCATGTAGATGAGCAGAAGACAGTAGAGGGACCTCCCAGGAAGGGGTAGAGGTTCGACTGTGGTGGTCCTCTGGGAGAAGGCGGATGTGGCAGAGGAGCTGTCCGAGCAGCTTGGGGTGGATGACGTTTCGAGGTCCTATCTCCACCACCACCAAGAGGTCCACCCCGACCACAGGGAGCTGGTAGATAGGGGTGGGCTCAGCTCCAAGCAGTCGTTTCCTATGACCACAGTGCACCTGAGATGATTCTAGGTACTATCTGTGTCTACTCCACCCTTTCTATAGTACTTATAGTCACAGGTGTGAGTCATTTTATTTATTGATGCTGCCCTCATACGGCGCTCAGAGATTCCGATGGAGCCGTTGGCTTGATCCTTATGGAAAGAGACTCCTACGAGAGAGGATTCAATGATTACAAACTAGTTCCAGGAGTGTGATCTCACTCTAGGAGGCGAGAGCTTCAGCTGGGATCTTCTAGTAGCGACTTCGAGGCCTTATAACATCATCTTGGGAAGGACTGGTTATCCACAATTCTTGCTCAGATTGACTTCATTAGGCAGAAAGTGCAGTGTGTCCGAAAGAATGGGATGAGGTTTACCATCACCGGTGAGAAGGGATCCTTTTCAGTGTAGGATGGACTTACCAAGAGGAGGGTGCAACCGTTCACACATCAATTGGCTAGCCTCATTCTCGGAGCGGTTGATGTTCAGAGTCTATGTTTTCCTGTTGTGGTGGATCAGTACACAGATATATTCACTAATGACATTCCAGGACTACCTCCTCGCAGAGAGGTAGTCTTTTACATTGACTTGTACCTCAGGAAGACACTGATATCCACACCAACATATCATATGGCTCCCGAGGAGTTTCATGAGCTGTGGGTATAGCTGGAGGACTTATAGTGGAAGGGATTCATCTGACCTAGTGTTTCACCGTGGGAATCCCCACTTTTGTTCTCCAAGAAGATGGATGGGAGCTTGCGACAGTGTGTTGATAATCGGCACCTGAATGATGTGACCATAAAGAACAAGTACCCACTCCCTGATGATTGAAGACCTCTTTGATCATATGAAGGGAGCACATTGGTTCTCGAAGATAGATCTTCGATTGGGATATCACCATCTCAGAGTATGGGATGAGTATGTGTAGAAGTGACCTTCATATGACTGTATGGCCACTAAAAGTTCTTGGTTTCTCCATTCGACATAACCACCACACCAGCTGTGTTCATGCGACTCATGAACATGATCTTCCAGTCATACCTTGATCGCTTTTTTGGTAGTTTTCATCGAGGAAATTCTGATCTACTCAGCTATTGAGGAGGAGCACGCCTACCATTTGCAGGTAGTACTGGACACACTCAGAGAGCACCAGATTTATGGTAAACTCTCTATGTTCTAGTTCTGTATATGAGAGGTACACATTCTGGGAAATGTCATCTCAGAGGCTCGAGTTGTAGTGGATCCAGTGAAGATTGAGGAAGTACTGGCTTGGGAGCCACCCTGGAGTGTGAACGAGGTATGAAGTTTTCTGGGTCTTGTTGGGTACTATCAGAGATTTGTGCTAGACTTCTCCAAATTTTTAGCACCACTTACAACATTGACATGGAAGGGGAAATCCTTTGTGTGGTTAGAGAGATACATGTGGAGTTTCCCGGAGCTGAGGTTGAGGCTGACTAGTGCGCCCATCTTGAGGCTACTAGAGGAGGGCATTGGGTACGTAGTCTATTGCGATGCATTGGGGACTGGGCTCGGATGCATCCTGATATAGGAGTGAGAAGTGATAGATTATGGTTCTCGTCAGCTGAGACAGTATGAGAAGAACTACGCCACTCATTATCTAGAGTTAGCAGTAGTGGTCTTCACCTTGATGATGTGGTAGCACTATCTGATGGGAGAGTGTTTTACAGTCTACTCTGAGCACTAGAGTCTCAGGTACATCATCTCGCAGAAGGTCCTGAACTTGAGACATCGGCATTGGCTTGAGTTCCACCAAGACTATGACTTTGAGATAGTCTATACTTCTGGGAAGGGGAATGTTGTAGCAGATTCTATTAGCAAGAGATCAGGCATTCAACTGCTTGGAGAGGCGACAAAGTAGCTAGCCCCATAGCAGATATCCATTGTGGATCATTATGGAGAAGCCATTCTGCAGTCTCTTATAGTTACACCACCACATCATCAGATAATCAGGGAGGCGCAACATGGGGATTTGACTGCAAGGCTTGATGTGCACAGATATCCATATGGAAGGCACCTGATGGATTTTTTGTAGGTGGAGAGCACGTCATTCCCTTAAGGGGACATACAGTGGTACCGATGTCGCTTCGGGAGGAAGTGTTGAGGGAGTTTCACACATCGCCTCTAGTAGTACATATAGGTGTGGAAAAGATGTACCAGGACCTCTGACAACAACACTGGTGGACAGGTATGAAGAAGGAAGTAGTGGAGTTTGTCTCATGATGCCACACTTGTCAGCAAGTGAAGGTAGAGCACCAGGTTCCAGCAGGTTTAGTTGAGCTCTTTGAGGTCCCAGAGTGAAAGTGTGATGAGATATACATGGATTTTATGATAGGACTTCCAAGTACATACAGAGGTCACGAATCTATCTAAGATATTGTTTACTAACTCACCAAGTGTGCCCACTTTTTACCGATCAGAGAGCTGGGTTCAGTAGAGATCATGGGACACCTCTACAAGAGATCGTATGACTTCATAGTGTGCCATCGACAATCATCTCCGACCGAGATGCTCGTTTCACATCACAAATATGGAAGAGGTTACAAGAGGCTTTTGGGACACACCATCACTTGAGCACGACCTTCCATCCTCAGACAGATGTCCAGACTAAGAAGACCATTCAGACTCTCGAGGACACGCTCCATCCTTGCATCCTCGACTTTAGTTGCAGTTGGAAGGATCAATTACCCTTGGTAGAGTTTGCATACAATAACAGATACCACTCCAACATTGGGATGACACCTTTCGAGGCACTATATGACTGACCTAGTAGATCGTTTTGTGCTGGACTGACCCAGGGGAGTAAGCACTCATCATACCACAGATGGTGCAGCCTACGACATAGAAGGTGCAGGTTATCCAGGAGCAGATTATGACTGCACATAGCAGGCATAATTCCTATGATGATTGGAGATGGAGACATCTAGAGTTCAAGGATGGTGACCACGTCTTCCTATGGGTCTCATATTGACGAGGATTACAATGATTTGGCTAGGGTGACAAGTTATCTCCAAGGTTCATCAGACCCTTCCAGGTCCTCAATAGAGTAGGAGAGGTGGATTACCGCCTGGATCTTCCACCTCAGTTGCATTGGGTGCATGATGTTTTCCACGTTTCATAGATGAGGAGATACATGCATGACCCGACTCACATCATAGACTGGGGGAAGCTCGACATCGGTGATGGGGAGACTTTCGTAGAGGTTCCAGTGAAGATCTAGGATCGACAGGAGAGAGTCCTTCATGGTTGGTCGATACCTCTTTTTCCAGTATGGTGGTAGCACGAGAACCTCCACGAGACCACTTGGGAGTGGGAGGCTCTAATCCGTGCCCAGTACGCCCATTTTTTCCCTAGTTTTGAGTTTTGGATTTCATGGATGCAATGCCCTGAGGTGGGGAGAATTTAAGGACCCGGATCATCCCATGTATTTTCTTTAATTTATATGGATTTGTTCTGAGTCCGCAGTTCTTGATGGCGCGCGATTCTGAGGCCCGGAGTGCTCAGAATGTTTTTCCGAAGTTTCTAACTGAGTTCAGTGTTTTTTTGAGCAGGTTTTCGTAAATTCTGAACAAGTTCTCAGAATCGAATTCCGAGGGCACCGCTGAACTCGCAGTGTTGATGATTTCTTAGTGAGACCTTCACCTTAGCTACGTTCGGGCTGGAGCATTGGGTGAGTTTTCAGCCGTGCAGTTGTTTTAAAAAACAAGAAGAAGTAAAATAAAAATAAAATATAAGACAAGAATTTAATTTTATTTGAATTTAATTGAATTAATGTTGGGTCCGCAACCAAACATTAATTCAAGTAACTCCTCCCATAATTAATTATAGGAGGAGCCTTCTCAGTTAGAGAGTAGGATCTGCCGGAGAAAGATCTCCTTCCTTCTCCTTCCTTCCACCTTCTTCTTCCACCTTGCTGATGAAGTGAGAGGCACTACCATTGGAGGGAAGAACTTCTACCATCGATGACGTACGATCTTCTTCCACATCAAAGGAGGAGAAGCCACCTGGGTAGAACTCCGCCAACCACGATGCCATCTTTTATCGTCAACAAATGAAAAATAAGGTAGGGGTCATTTTGATTGATTTTGATCTTCATTCTTCGTCATTCTTGAGCTTTGATAATAGCATTTTTTTATCACCCTAACAAAGAGGGTGCGGGACGAACAAAATTAGACTAAAAACCCTTCGTTGGTTCTCGTTCATTGATGGTGGGGGTAGCGCAACGGTGCTGCCGAAGGAACGGGCCGCAGCCGATGGGCCACATCGGTACACATGGAGACCAGCAACGAGCCAGCCGCAGAAGAAGTCGGCGGAGAAAGGGCCGTAGGGCCACCAGAGGGGCGCGACACCGTTGCTCAGTGCAGAGAATCGGGAAGCGGTAGTGCCAGAGGGGTGCGGGGCCGTCACACCGCGCCGAAGGACGAAGCCGCAACCACGCAGGTCGGAGCGATTAGATGGGCTGGGCACGACATCGTTGCGCCACGCCAGAGAAGAACCGCTGCCCGGGACCACAGGGTACAGAAGAGGGTGGCCAAATGAGCCATCTACTGGTGGGTGTGCTATAGGCGGGACCTGAAGGGTCCCGCATTTACTATGACGGTTCCACCCATCGGTCTTTGCTGAAGACGGGGGGGGGGGGGGGGGGGGTGTAACCCCGTGATTGCTAGGGTGGGCCCTGCAAGGCACCGCCCCTAGCTAGCATCCCCGCTGACCAAGCGGGCCGGCTGGGCAAGGCCTCCACACCCCCCCCCCCCCCCGCGTTGCTGGGCCTCGGGCTGGGCAACTGCGCCCTTCGGGCCAGGCTACCGGCGTGGGCCCCGTAGGCCGCAGCCGCTAGGCCGGGCCGCCGCCACTGGGCCGGGCCGATTCTGGATGGCCGGGTCGAACCCACATACTAGGTTAGACCATGGTCTAAATTCGGACACGGGTTGGGTCTCCCAAACCGGTTCGGGTCGGACCAAACTGGGCGGGTCAGTCTGGTTGGGACGGTCTGGACCCGGACCCCATTCTGACCCATTTCACCCTTTTGCCCATATCTTGGGCTATAGGTGTCTGATTGAAGAACCTTCTGCGGTAATGGGAAGATTGGAACAAGGTGGTTCTTTTAGAATACCCCAATCAAGGTTTGGACGTAGTTGGGGTATGACCGGGTTGGATTGAACTGAAATCCAACCGGGCCCTCGGAGCGTAAATGCCAATAACTCACAAACTGGGCATCCGATTGACGCGTCGTCTGTCGTGTTGGGTTCCTTATGATGATAAAGATCTACGAGATACATCAACTCAAGACTTATTGGTATTTGATATATCGACACTTGACTTGATGAGAGGACCCTCCTGGAATCGAGCGTGCTATGTGCGAGAACCCTATGGCTGGCTGAGACTGAGATGATAATATCCTACGTGGACCTACTACTCTAGCAGGATTCTCCATGGGATCGACAGTGACGATACTAGACCAGGATCCTCCATGGATTTGAAAATGATGATACTAGACCAGGATCCTCTATGGGCTCGATAGGGATGATACTAGACCGAGATCCTCCGTGGGTTCGACAACGATGACTTCTGTACCAGGATCCTCCCTGGGTTTGACAGCACTGATACTATTCCAGTATCCTACGTGGGTTCGACTGAGGAGATGATTAAGTGGCTACATCTAATCATCTCTACCCCTATACTTGAGTTAAATACCTGTGTGAGCTGAGCCTTGACTTTAAGTTGTAAACATCGAGTTGATTGTCTTTACTTCCATTTTGGAATGGGTTGTGCTTGGGGTCGAGTGTTGGAGCTGGAATTTGATTGATAACTTAGGTATATGTATTAGAATATACCTAAGTAGGGATAGTTGATACATCGTGAAGGTATCTTACTAATGTGGTTTATCATTAGTGCATTATGGGAGACCTTTAGGGGTCTCGGGGTCCCTTACTGAGTATTGTTATAGTCACCCATACACAGGCTTTGCCCGCACCTTGTTGTGTTCTGTGGAGACGACGATCAGCAGTGACTGAGGCTGGGGGAGCCGGACGGGAGGATGCTCGGAGCTGTAATAGACGCGACATACCTTAGGTATGTGTTGTATGAGATCTGTTACTACCCATCAGGTAGGATTTTTCCAAAGGACGATCCTTAAGCTGCTTATCTTTTTTACTTGTACTTGTACTTGTTGTTCTGTTGGGTTTGTATACTGGCCCACTTACTTTCAGGACACATTTTTTCTATATTAGTACTTTTTGGTTTTACTACTTGTGTTCAGATTGTGTGCGTTATAGTTTTAAAGAAAATGACTTCCCTTTTTATCAGGGATTCGCCTTTGGTTCTAGTCTCCAGCCCCTGGCCTATGGAAGGGGGGCTTGGGGTAGTCACGACACGTTCCTCAAGGATGGGTCGTGACACATTCATTGAGATGGTAGGCCATATGTACGCATGAGTAATGTTTCTATTTTGTAAATATCTTAATGGAAATTAGATAAGTATTATATTAACATTATATAATGATATATAAATCATAAATACAATATTATTTCTTTAAATTGAGTTATATAAAGTATCCATGCAATGTGGTTATGAAAAATTAATCTCATCGCTTTGTAGAGTTGGTAATCCACACGTATAGACAAACAATGTTATAATTTTTCAATGAATGCAAACGTTAGTAAATAAATGATTTAATATAATTAAAAAATCATGATCATCATATATACACATTAAATCAATCATTAAAACTAGTTCTGAGAGGCGATGATGGAAAATTAATTACATTGGATCGTGAAGCGGTAACCCACCATACATAGGGATGATGGTTTCATTTCTCATTTGATGGAAGGGGAGTTGCATATAGGTTATTACATAAACAGAATAACATATAATTATATTTAAGATAATTAATTTATTATTTCATCTTGGTTGAAGAATATTTTCAGTATGTGTAAGAAGAAATAAAATAAAAATTCTTGGTTCAAAACCATACCTCTTCCCTAGACAATATATTTATATTTATTCCTAATGACTTCATAGGTTGTATTTATGAAAACAATTGCCTATATGATGTGGGGTGGGATATAAGGATGATGATTGGGAATGAATAGATAAAAAAGGGTTTTGAAGTGTGAAGAAAAGTGGAGAGGTTGTGCCCTTTTATAAGTGAATGAATGAGAAATTTTGTAATTAGTTAAAGTATTAATTAAATATTATTTTATTTTCAAGGAAAATGAAAAAAATGATATAATTTAAATATAGGATGATTAAGGGTTTGAATAATATCATCTAATAAAATTTGGAAAAGTATATATTATGTTTAAAGCATTATATATTTGTTTCAAATCGTGTTAATCCTTTTTGATGATTACCACGATATCAATGTTTTTTACTATTTACAGGTCAATCAAGATACTATTAGAGTAAAACTATCCTAAAAATGGAATATTTTTTATATTTTTAATCATATCCCAATAAATTGGATAAACATAATATTTTTATTAATTTTAAATTATTTAATAATATATTATTTTTTATAAAATATCATGTTTGTCATTTTGGGAACTATTCATTTAATTTGAGTTTGAAAACAACATGACCAAATATGAATTCAAATATAATCCTTTTATAGATCAATAAAATTTTTCAGTATTATAAAAAATTCAGGAGACACAATACTTCATTCGACATAGTTTACTTTAAATTTTATTAGATTTATTTATTTTATTTTTCTATTAATTTAATAAATACTGGGTCGATGATCCATTTGAATTTAAGGTAAATATATCATCACTAAAAATTATAAATAAGTTTTCATGATATAAAATTTATTTAACATTACTATAATAATATACAACTGAACCTATGTTTTTTTCATCCCTGTCACAAAATATTATAGATATTAAAATCTAGAAACTTACATTTTTGACTTTATCTTTTACTTTAATATTTCAAAGGTCAAAATCAAAGAACCAAGGCACCAATTATTTATATGATTGAAATATGTATAGAAATATCATAATTAAACTCATAATATTGGGCACAGGAATGTTTTATGGTCATTTTTTTGTCCTTATCATGTTATTTCTAACCTTAATTACTCGTTTTATCTTTACTAGTGTGATAATTATTTATTATGGATACTTTTTATAATAAAAAATAAAATGGAAATATATAACAAATTTTGAACTGCTGATTAAAAATATTGAATTAATTTTTTGAAACTCAATTTATAGAGGTTTCAAAAATTAACTTATGATTAAAATGGAAAATGTAAGGAAAAATGGTTTTTTTAAAAAAAAATCCATTTTATGTATAAATATGTTTTTATATGATGTTCAACCATAAAATTTATTTTAATGAATATAATTGGATTATTTATAAAACAATAGAACTAATTTTACTTTTATATTATTTTAAAATAAAATGGATGTATTTAAATTCTTGAAACAAAAATATAATTTTGTATAAAACTAATTATACTTAACTATTCACTGGAAAATAAATCATTTCCAAAAAATCCATAAAACAAATCAACATATAATAATTTTTACATGATGATTTAACAAATGATATGATTTTAGTGAATAGAATTTAAAAAAATGATAACAAAGTTATTATTATATTTTCTCATTTTAAGAAAAAAACCTTTTTTTTAAAGAAAACACATTTTCAAGATTTTAATGAATTTACAAAAAACTGAGTTATTATTTACGACTAATTAATCAATAAATTTTTATTTAATAGGAACTTCATAAATATTTCATAAATGGGATAATCTTATTAATACCCTCCAATTCAATAACCAGGTTATAACAATCATTTTCAATTTATAATATTATTTTTTTTTCATTTAAGCACAGTGTTGCATATATTGTGTGCTATAGAACAGAGTCTTTATTTTAAAATCATAAGATATTACATTATCACCCCTTTAATAAGTTTTTTCATCATAAATTAAAATTTATCTGGTCAATAAAAGTTTTATATTATAATATACCATATTTGAAATTCCTCATTATAACTAGGGTTAATAAAACTTCCTCTTGAAAATAGGGAAAGAGAAGTATTAAGGTTATCTAGAATAACACATAACTAGTTTTATAAATAGTAGATCATAAATGGGACGTAAAAATATGGACATGTAGGGAAGGAAAAAAGTCCAAATAATGACTGATAGTGAATGAGATTATTGATCATAAAAAAGTAAACGATCTTTATAAATTTATTGACCATAAAACTATAAACCAATGAAGTGTGACAAATACCACCAATTCATCATAAATGAAGGTAATATAATAGTTTTTTTGAGATCGTTTTACTATATTTTGGTAATTCTTTCACCATATAGACTAATATCATAAGAAAATATACATACATGAAAAGAATAATTTAATCCTATAATAAAATTCCTCTAAGATATCATATTTTTCTCTAAATTATTTGTATTAAATTTTAATTTTTCATGCCTAGAGCACTAAAATGAAATTCTATTAGATATCATAATCCACAAAAGGATAAAAATCTACTCCTCCTATATTTATACATGAATAAAAAAACCTTTTCACTAGATAATATAATAACCAAAATATATAAATCTTTATATAAATAAATAAAACATCAATATCCAGAAATCAATAATAAAAAAGGTTAAACATTGATATTTCCATTAAAAAATATCTACATATCCTCAAATTGTTTCTCATAACATTTAATAAACATGTATAAAAATTTAACAGTATTCTTTCAAAATAATCCTTCACATTAAATATAGGGGTTACATATACCTCAACCTAATAAAATATCTCCCAAAATATAATTAATCACCAAGATAAATCAATATATAATCAAAATGTAGTGAAATTCATTAAAATATCATGAATTTGTTTAGATAATAACCTGAAAGGTAATATTTATTTGACTATAAATATATATATATATATATATATATCAATTAATAACTTTTCAATCATCAAGATAATATATATCCTATTATCCAATAGACCATAATTAAGTTAACGTAAAATGATGTACTAACACAAAGAGTTATTTAAACCTTAATAGTGCATTCTTCCCAAAACCTAGTAAAAGTTTTAAACCGCATCAAAACCCCATAAATTAAAATCTCAAAAGGGGTGTATAATCCATTAAACTTACAAGAAACCATTAAATTATAAAAACATGATGTTATCTATAACTGTTAAAATAACCTCACATGAAAAAATATTAATCTACAAAAATTTATAAACATTTCCTTTGATAAAAACTCTAACAACCACTATCTGTAATCCCAGATTTGGTGCGAAAAAGAGAGTCTTAACATTTCTAGCTTTATATCGATAAATGTTACCCAATTTTATCCATAAAAACATACAACATATAAATTCAATATTGGATCACTTACATATCCATGTATTTTTTATGCATAAAATTTTATAGAATTAGGAAAAAATCATACACAAAAACATGGATACATAGATAACTAGTTCATAAAAATCTATGTAATCTCACACTATGTTCTTCACATATAGTTACCTTATTAGGTATAACATACTTAAAACCATTACCTATAACTAGTTTAAATAGAAAACATAAGAAGGCTCAGAGAAAATAATTAATAAGGGTAAAAATAAGAATCAATAATTGAATTTTATCAGTGAGCATAAGAAGGGCATAAGGATATGATGAAATAATCTAAGTGCTTGAGGATATAATAAGAGAATTCATACCCATAAAAAACTATATTATAAAAAATGTGACATAGCATAAATAATTATCAAAGGAAATAATCATGAGAATAAATAATCCAAACCCATTTGATATTAGTCTTGATCAAAATAATAATTAAAAACTCAAATAAAAAAAAGAGAATGAATTGGTATCTTGGAACATCATCATCATATCACTCTAAAAATCAATCTTATAATCGGAATAACTAGTATGGTAGACTTTCAACAAAATTATTCAGAGAACACAATCATTACCCAATGCATTAGAAGGCTATAACAGAACCACCCATTCCTGGTTTATGACCTAACAATTTGTCCTCGGTTTATAACAGAACCACATATCCATGGATTACAGTAGAAGCAACTATCCTTTATTTATAACAAAACCACCCATCATAATTTTTTTTAAAAAACATAACATGAATACAATATATATATATCATTAATTTAGACACAAAACTCATAAAAATAACCATTACTCTTTTCATAACATGATTAACCCACCAAAATGAAATGGGTTCTATGACAATCACTTTAAAATAATAATAATAATCAAAGTAGGTAAATATTTGGGATTGTATAATTTTAAAATATCCTCAGTAACATTAAGGGTTTTTGTCATTGGGGAATAGAAATACCATTAATAATTATCTTGGGGAAAATACCCTTTCCAAATTTAAAATCAGTTTTTAAAACTAAAAATTCAACAAATATTATGATTTTTTTTCAAAATTATTTGTATAAAATATAGTAATATTTAAATAAAATAATGTTTTTGTATAGGGGAATTCCGTTCATGATGTAAAAATTAAGATAAAAAAAACTTTTCAAACTTTTATAAAAATATCCAGAAGTTACCCATGAAAAAATATTAATAAATTTCCTTTTAAAATATTTTAAATGAAGGATGATGATAATATAAAATAACTTTATAAAATAATTTATGTTTATAAAATAAAATTATTGAATCAATTTTAATATACATTGATATATAGGATAATGGTTCTTTCTCTAGAAAAGATACATTATTAGTATCACATGTAAACAACATTCTTGATGTTTCTTTAATCCATAATTATGGAAATAGAAATTAAACATGTAAAAAAATCATAATTATGGGATAATTAAAGTTATTTTTTTTAAGAAAATAATATCATTTGATTTTCTCTGATGGAACCTTGAACATAAATAATTTTGAAATGAATGGAGATTGTAACATAATTCCGTTACCTCTTTTGTATTTTTTAAATAAACATTTATTAAAATAAATATCATTATATGGTTAAAGATTTACATCTAATTACATTATGTAATATGATTAAATTAATTAAAGAAGTTGTGAGTACATCATACAAGGAAATCATGCTACATTATATGAAATACATCATAAGAAAATGAGATTGAGACAAAGAACACCCTTACAAAAATCATTATGTTTGACATGATAATTATTTCATTAAGAGATTGTATGAATATATATATATATATATATATATATATAAATTCACATAAAACAAGTGTAAATATGTAATAAAATAATTTAGAGTTTAATTCAAACATTTTCATTGAATAATAAATTCAATTAAGTAGATGTATTACCCAATGAATAGAAACTGTCTTAAAAAACCACTTACCACTTTGTAACTTTCACATCAAATCCCCTTGGAGGAAAAATGTGAATTAAAACATAAAATAAATTGAATTATTAATTATAAATTATATATAAATTTAATTGGTAGCATATAAACCATAAAAAAACTAGATACATCACATTAAAACATTCCTCAATTACGGGAAATTGAGATAGATGCCCTTACAAAGATCGTATAATTGAAGTGAGAATTAATCAATGAAGTTATTATATATAACAAATTTAAATAAAAAACATGGGTAAATACAAAATAATAAAATCAAAATTAATGTTATAAATAATCCTAGCATATTATAAGAAATTGTTTAGATTTATAATGCAATAAATGAAAATTACGTTATGAAAACCCCTACCTCGAATTTAGAATTCCCAAGTGTGTCCTTTAAATCAAGTACAATAAAAATATAACAATTATTAAGTTATTTAAGAACATGTTATAGGTTTATTAATTTATCTTTAAACTATTTTTTTATTTCATTCAGTCAAATATTTTTATAATTAATCAGTTAAGTCCACGTCTGGTGTTTTAAGGACATTCGATTCATAATTTTTAAAACAATTTTGTGTGTTGAACGTGGTCAAATGGTTGCATGTTCCATCATTTGTAGAATTATAATAATAACATAATTATAATTATTATATATCTATGTAACTTTATAAACCAATCATGAATGTTGGTTTTGAAAAATGAAATAAATTACAATTTTGGAGACAACCGGCCGTATATATGCATGAGTAATGTTTTGATTTTCCGAAATCATAATGGAAATAAGATAAGTATTATTTCATCTACTTAGAAATATAATTTTATCATAAATAACATATAATTTCTTTAAATATACACATATATATAATCCAAGGGTTGTGGTCCTAAAAAATGAATCACATAGCTTCTTGGAGTTGGAAATCCACATGTACAGACGAAAGATGTTATCATTTTTCAATGAATGGAATTATATGTTAATAGATGATAAATTATAGTTACAGAAGAATTATTATCATATATATATATATACTCACACATTAAATATATTATTATAATTATCCATAAGTGGGGGTGATGGGAAAAAAATTACATAGGTTCATGAGGTGATAGTCTTCCATACACACAAATGATGGTTTTATTTCCCATTTTACAGAGGATAAGATGGATATAGTTTATTTTATTAAAATAAAAATATATAAGTATATTTAATATTTTTTTATTTAATCCTATTTTAATAATATTTTAAAGCGGTAAAACAATAAACAAAATGAAAACTATTGGTTTAAACTATACCTCTTATGTAGACATCCACTTTCAGTTTATTCTTAATGCCTTACTTGGTTGAATTTTTTAAACAAACCAATGAATATTAGATGTGGGGAGGTATCTAAGTAAGGGATTAAAGTAGTTATTTTTAGAACCAAAATATTTATGAAGTATGAGTAAAAGAGGATAAGAGGTTCCCGTTTATAAGTAAGGGAAATAGCATGTTTAGAATAACATAAATTAATTTTTAGGGGAAAAATGAAAAATGAAATATTTTAAAGATAGGATTTGGATTTTTAAAAATATTCTAATATACTTTTTTTATATGTTTAGATTATTTTTAACCCTTATCACTTTTATTTAAAATGTGCTAACAATTTTTTATGATTACATCAACATCTATATTTTTTATTATTTATTAGTCAAGAAAGTTAATATAAAAGGAAAACTGAACTATAAATGAAAAATGGTGATCTTTTAAACTATATCCAAATACATTTTCTAAGAATCATATTTCTAGGAATTTTAAGTCATTTAATAAAATATTATTTATTATAAAATATTCTTAATGCCATTTTTGGAATTATTCATCTAATTTGACTTTTAGAAGAACATAAAAAATAATAAAATTGTATCAAATAATTTAACAAATATCTAAAATATTATATTTACTTAAATACAATCATGTAATGAAATAATTCATTCAAATTATATTACTTTTAATATTTTTAGTATCATTTTTTTATTAATTGGTTAAATTCTATGTCAGCACTCTATACATATTTAAGATAATAATTTCACCACAAAAAAGTATAAATAAATTACCATGAGGAAAAAATTTATTTATATTTATAATGAAATTTATAACCTAACTTATGTTTTTTTATTCCCACTACAAAATATTGTAGATATTAAAACTAAAAAGTGACATATTTATCTTTATATTTTACTTAAATATTAGAATTGTCAAAATCCAAGAAATTCAACACGGAGTTTCCATATCTTCAAAACATGGATGTAAATAGTAGATTTTCACTCATCCAATAATATAATGTCTAGTTTTATGATCATTCATTACTTATCTTATAATATTAACCATAATTTCTTAATTTACCGTTAAAGTGGGGATAATAATTTTGTATGGTTACTATTCATAATGATGAAAAATAAAAGGGTTATATTTACAAAACCATGATCTCAGTATTCCATATATGGAATAAATTTTTCAAGATCCAATTTATATAAGTGTAATAAATTAATTTAATATTAAAATATGAAATGAAATGAAAAGAAGGGTTTTCAGAAAAATTCCATTCTAAGTATTAAAATGATTTTATATTAAATTCAACCATAAAATTATTTATAATTAGATTAAATGAATTATTAAAATATTTATATAACCAATTTTTCTTTGAAACCATATAAAAAGAAAATGGAACTTTAGAGTTTATTGAAAAAAATATAGTTTTCAATAAAGGTATGTATTTTTCTCTATTCACTAGAAAATCAATCTTTTCAAAATAACACTGAAATATTCACTCTATGATAATTTTGAAATGATGATTTAAAAAATTATATATTTTTCATCAAATAAATTTTTTAAAGGGTACATAAATTACTTATAATACTTTCTAACAATAAACAATAATAACCATTTTTGAAGAAAATGTATTTTTGAAGAATAAAAGAACTTGACTAAAAATTGCATGATTATTTTTGAAGAATTCATCAATAAAATTATATTGATTATAATATATATAATATATATATATATATATAATTCATAATATGGTTATCCATATTCATGACCACCAATTAAATGATGAGGTTATAATGGTCATATTTGAATAATAATTCATGGTTCATTTAAACTCCAAGTTTTATATCTTGTATGATATCAAAAATAGTATTTATTTTAGCATATCGAGATATTATAGATGTAATTGAGATGAACTAGGTGAATGAAACTATAATACATTATTTTAGGTGATATTGAGAATATGGATCCCTAGTATTTCTCTTACTATATGGGTTACATTTACTTATTTTTGAAAGGGAAGTGGTATTTCATATATATCTAACATTTAAAACTCTATATAGTTAAATTTACTTTTATTTTCCATTATTATATTTAGTTTTTGAAATATGAATTCACTTTAAGAAGGTGATAAGTATTGGGTGTGAAACAGATATCTTTATTTCACCCGGTCTCTCCTCAATGGAACTCCATATTTGTGTATGTAGAAACTAAAGGTAAAAATAAATATATTTTTCTTCAATTTAATAGTTTATTGTATCTCAAAATGATTAAAAAATCCAATAAACTAAAAGTTTTAGTTTCTTTGGAGATATAATTCATAAACATCATTTCACAATTTATTACATTAAAAGCTTTCAAAAAAATTATTACATTAAACCTCATTACATAAAACATCATTCTCAACATTGTCTTATACATAATATCATAGGGATGTTGAAAAGAAAAAAAAGAAATGATCTCAACTTATCAGTAAGGGAAAACTTATCAATACTTCATAAAGGGTTAGATCATACATGATGTTTACTATTTAGATTTCATTTTTCCACATACATTTTAATAAATAATTTTTTTTTAATATCTATACAATATTTTAATGGAAATTTTTTGATTACATGATAATTTGAGTTGACGAAATAATTCTTTTAATTTATGGTCAAAAGTAAGAATTTTTTTCTTATGTGATTAAAGGTTATTTTCAATAATTTTTATTTTTTTAGGAACCAAAATTATTTTGTGATTTTTGAAATATCTTTTATCAAGTAATTTAGCTGGATTTGGGTTTATGTATTTTTTAACCTGTTTTTTGAACAT
Organism: Viscum album; assembly: GCA_963277665.1. NCBI lineage: Eukaryota > Viridiplantae > Streptophyta > Magnoliopsida > Santalales > Viscaceae > Viscum > Viscum album. The sequence continues at coordinate 720,619 of CAUJRU010000110.1, forward strand.
CAATTTAGTGGAATTATTTTGTTCCCTCTTTTTTAAAATAAACAAGAGGGGTTCAGAGACATGGTGAAGCTGTTGCTCGGAGGAAGATCACCATAGCTCACTAAGGAGACTTGAAACAAAAGGATAGGGATATCATGGGCCATGAGTCACATGGTTCTATCAGACTTATTATATGATCTTGAACTGAGTCATAGGAAGAAGTATATCAATAATTAAAATATCCAGATGAATGCAGTGTAATCGAAGTTGATGATAAATATGACTAAGAATATTGTTAGAGTGCATAGATACATTCGAAAAGGATAAAAACACTTCATATTCATCATATATCATGAAATATTGAATCAAACGATCCTAGAGAGAAATAATATAGATAAGGAAACAAAATGAGAACAAAGGTGATGTGAGATCTAGAGTAAGAATTTTTGTTTCGTAAAATATAATTGTATTTTCCATCTATTTATCATTATTTTGTTAAGAAATTTTCATATCTAATTAACTGAAACATGTTTGTTTGATAAAATTTTATTGGGGTCAATAAAATTTTTTAAAAATTATTTTTACTTTGTTTCTTCATTTTTGTATGGTTTGCTATTGTTTCCTATTTTAATAGAGTTATTTATTTAAAAACCTTCAATAATCAATAACCAATGATCATGTTTTTTGTTTTTATCTATTAGGGACTCTTTTTTAAGACTTATAAAATGTATTTTTGAATCACGTGAATCAAGAAACGAGATTGTTTACCAACTGACCCTAATTGGATTAAATTGACCTTTTTAACTCCCTGATAAAACATAACAGTAAAAAAAATCTGGAGTAGTCTTATTTGAAAGTTATCCATCTTGAGAGTTGATTTAGATTCATTATTGAATTAGTTTTTCATATTTTTTTTGAAATAATAAATTTAAATTTAATGTTAGAAAAATGAAGTTTCCCCTGACCCACCAATATCAAATTTATAATTTTTATTGTTAACATATGTTAATTTTTTTTCTTTATATCTTCCTTAAAGTTTCACCCCATCAATTCCCCAGTCATTGTGAATCATAATTCATACACTATACCACTATCATCTTTAATTGAATGTCATTGGTTTGTGTTGTGTTTTATTATTTTGAGTTCTTTATTTGAAATATGCACACATATACCCTATGTCTTCAACCCATATTCAATACTGTACTAGTATTTAATAGAAAAATAGTTAAATAATTTTTCCAATCACAATGACACCCATATTTTCTGTGTTATTTTTGGGGATAGTGTGTGCGAGGAAGACAATTTTAATAAATAAAAAATATATTTTCAGAAGAATATATAAAAAATTAAAACCTATTTTTAAAACTTTTTCTGTGTTTGAAATATTTTATATTCCAACAAGTTCAAGGATTGAGAACCAAGTTGTCCTTTTCCTTGAAATTCACAGACACCTTTTCATTATAATGAAAATTAAATCTAAAATGGAAACTTTTAGAGAGTGGTAAAGAATATTTCCAATGAACAAAATTTATATATTAAAATTATTCATGAAAAAATTGAAAGGCCTTGAATGATGGAGTTTTAACTCTCTCAAGTTTCATGAATCCCATATTCCATTAGGTTGACGCCTAGAGATAGGAACAACGATTTAAAACACTCATGCCTATAACTAAAGTAGGAAATAAATGGAATTATTGATAATTATTGTTTTTATTTCATTATGGATTCCTATAACATAGTTTAGTGGCTACCACATTAGGTGTTATGTGAAAACAAAATTAAAATGATAGTTTTCCCATTTTATTTAAAGAGAAATTATAGGAACTAGTTTCTTTATTAGATAACAATATATTTAAAACATAGGAATATGTTTATGAATTCTTTATCAAGGAATTATACACTATAATAATTAAGGGATAGTTTGGAAGAAAATCACTACATTTTATAAATTTTAGGGATAGGTATTCCTTAAGTCTTAAAATATATTTAGGTACCTTCTGAAATAATGTCGGAATCCCCAAAATTCATCCCATTTTTATGATGTTTTTGAGGGTTTTTCAATTTAAAGTTATAATTTTTTCGATCAATATGATAGAGGTAATTATATAGATAAGACAAATGAATAAATTAAAAAATATTATAACATTCTTTGTATTAACTCACAAAATAATGATTCTTGGAGAAAAAGAGCCACTAGGGGAGAGTGCACCCCTTGAAAAGGGATAAAATGTATGATCAACTTTATTAAATAAAGTATCGATTTAATGACTCAAAATTAAACACAATATGTAAAGTAGATTATAATTAAAAGTCATTATTAAATCCTTAGAGAGAAATTCCAACAATGTGGAATGTTTTGATACTCTAGAAACCACTGTCCTATTTTCTACATTTTATAATAACCATTTATAAGATACAAATATTATAGTGTATGATCTTAGTATAAATTATAGATATTAAACATTTTCCAAAAATTAAAATTTAGTTTATAGGAATCATAATAATTAGTAATGGAGAGATCAAATAGCATTTAAACAACCTCTACCTAGATCCACACAGTATCCCAAAAAACAATTCAAAAATCAACCTAGTGATAAAACCTTGAATTCCCAAATGAATCTAGAATTATCATGAATAAAATGTTCAAAAGTATGGATGCTTAATAGGCTAAATAAAATGATCAATTTTAAAATTAAATAACCCAATAAAACATTTGGATGAAAAATCTATTGAAAAAATTAGACCAATAGAAAGAGGAATAAACATAAGAGATAAGGGGAAAATCAATATCATAACAAAAATAAAAAAATGTAAAATTACATTGATTTCACCACTAGAATTTGTTTAAAAACCCACATAGATAAAAAAATGAACCTAGTACATCACCATATAAAACAATGAATTAATCTGGAAACCATTGTCTAGAATTTCTAGAATTTGGAAGTCTCAATAGCAAAAAATAAATTTATATAAACTATATTATTCCACCAAAAAAAAGAGGTAAAAGGTATATGAATTTAAAATAATAAATTAAAAGAAAAGTGTGAGAAAAAACCTATATGGATGCATATAATTATGTGTAATTTATCCCCAAACCTCCATTTCCTTAGAGAAATAAAAAAAATATCAAACCTAAACTTCTCATATTTATTATAATATTTATATAGATTCACATAAAAATAAAATTCCTTCAATATTTAATTATATTCCTATAATATTTGAATACATTTAATAAAATTATTTCCAAAAATATATCCTTGAATAGTTTTCTATTAATAGATTGAAATATGAGTGAATCGTTGGTATTCAAAATAGAATTCCACGTATGATAAAACATCTAGGTGATTTTGTTATCCAATAATCCTTTATAAAAAGTGGGAAGTTCATTTACCTTTGTGACATTATAGATAAAAAATATGATCCATTACTCACAATTCTTACTACTGCGATTGAGATACCTCTTTCCCACCATAGTGGTCTTGCAATTAGATGATTCTAAATCTCACACCCTATAAGAATATTGGATGATTTTGTAGTGGTAGTGTGGGAAACATTTCTACCAATAGATTTTATTATCCTAAATATGGATTATGACAAGAAAATCACTACTATTTTTTTAGTCCTTTCCTTTCCATAAAAGGAGAAGGTATCAATGAAGCTAAAGGGAAATTAATTTTCAATTTGTGTTAGAAAAATGAGGATTTTAATGTCTCTAAGATATTAAAGGTACCTATATAAACTAGAGAATGATCAAGATATGAGATTCTATAAATTGTAGAAAATTTTGATGAGGAAAAATAAGTCTTTTTAATAATGGTTGGTGAGATTAATAATATACCCACACCTATTGAAACTTATATGAGAATCAAGTCAACTAAGGAAAGAGAGCCTTGTAATTCTTATAAGGTTGAGTTTTTATAACATATTGTTAATTTTTTAGAGGATAACATCTTAAAACTAACCCTGGAATCTAAATGAGGGGAACTATCTATTTAGATATTAGTGAAAGGGAGGATTTATTTATCTACCATTCATTCTTTAAGAGACACTTTGATGATATTGGGCCAAATAGGACTAAGATTCTAACATCTAGTCTAGAATCACCACAACTAGAGTTTAAACCACTAATATCTCACATAAAATACTTTTTAGGTGATATATCTTCACTTATATTTATTATATCTTCTAATTTAAAGAATAATCAAGAATAAAAATTATTATATGTTTTAAAATGTTAAAAATAATCCATATTACAATCCATAGTTTATAAAAACACGATTAACCCTCTATTTTACTCGAAAATTATCCCTATAGAGCTAAATTTTAATCCAAAGGTTGAGGAAAAAAGTTGTATCAACCCTATTATGAGATAAGTTTCCATGAAATAGGTTATAGAACTAATTTTTAAGTAATTTAATGAGGAATTTCCCATATTACTAAGGAAATAAATACATTTTAGTGGCTATTAATGATGTGTCTTAGTCGGTTGATATAACCCAAATAATAAAGTAATTAGTGTGGTAAAATTCATAAAAATGAAAATATTTTATAAATTAGGGGTTCCAAGATCCATTAGTACTAAAAATGATATAGTCCTCAAGAACATTAAATTCATGGACTAAATGAAAATATGATTGGGTAAACAAAACTGGTACCACATACCACCATCAATCTAGCGTAAAACTGAGGTTTTCAATAGAGAGATCAAATGGATATTAAATAAAATAGTGTGTGGATAACAATAGGAATGGTGTAGCAACTCTGACCCCAACAGGCTAGAGCTGATGGTTACATTATTACATTGGAGCTGGATATATGGTATCACATCCTGCTGGACAAAATAGTTTAGTAGTCTTAGTAAAGTAGACATGTACATGAAATTAATATTACATTTTAAAACAAAATAATAATAAATAGTTTTCTTAATAATTACATTATTCCCATTATCATATCTCTATATATTAATCAAAAAATACTTCCTCGTATCCTAGGGAATATAAAACATAAGAAAGGGGTGAGCTCAAATTCTTATTAAGTGTAAGCACATGATCCTGAAAATATAACCATTCTTATTCTAAATAATCAAATAATCACATGAAATATAAATAATTTAACTCATAAAGATGGAATACATAACGTCAAATAGCTAAAACATATCATTTTGGACTTATACCAGGACATCTAAATAAATGGATAAGGCCTTAGAGAAAACCCAATCAAGTTTTTCTTATGAGACCTAATGATGCATCGAGTGGCGAAAGTGGCCCCCACCAATCCCTTACAAAGTCTAATGCATTTTTCATAATAAAGTGGAGAAATGTTATTAATATAAACATTCATTTTGAAAAAATAACATATAAAAAGTTTTTACACACCCAAATCAATAAACATATTCATAAACCATCCAGAGTAAAATAGTGAATAGTAATAAAATTGTACATCCCTAGTCAAACAAATCATAAACCATATAGATAAATAATAATGATTTTATTAATAAAACATATCTACAACTTATCAAAAGTTAAATTTAGTGTTGATGTCATTAAAGAATTGAAATGCCATGAAAAGATATTTAAAACATATTGATGAAAATTACCTTTAGGTTTTAAAAATAAAATTATAAAAAAAGTTCCCAAATTTTTTTTTAAAATAATTTTCATTAAAAATGTTCTTCTAAAACTATTAAAATAAGTATTAAAAAATTTATTGGCCATGATGATGAAAAATTTCATTCATGTTGTACATGTCAAAATAATGATTTATTTCACTATTTTGATTGTTAAAGACAAACATGCATAGTTTTGAAAATGATATAAAGAATCCATTAAATTTATTTTTGTAAAAATAAAAAATGGCTAAAAATTTATTTAATAAATTATTTTTTAAAAGTTTTTTTAAAACATGGGTTTTAGTGAAAAAGGATTTCGGACGAAGAGAGAAATAAATCCAGATTTTTTAAAAACATTTCATAAATAATTTTATATAAAAAATAGGAAAAATGGTAATATTACTTGAAAATGATCATGAATAACTATATTAGTAGAAAATATATTTAGTTTAATATATAAATATCAAATAATTCTGCTAAGGTAGATTAAAAAACAATCTTGAATAATTATGAGATTATAAAATAAACACTTACTAATTTGGTAACATCTAAATCATAAGGCCCATGAAAGAAATAACATCAAATATAAAATTTAAATACCATTAAGATAAATTTATTCATGATATAACATATCAAAATGGGCATTATATACACCACACAATGGTATAAGTGGTGAATTTAGTGTATTTCTCCTAGAAGTAAATGTGAGACAAGAAACCCTTACCACTTATTCAAATTATTTTGTATTTTTCTAAACTCATTTATAAACAATAAAGTTTATTAAACTTCTATTATAGAACCTTACTAATATATATTATACCATAAATTATTTTATTATATCCTTGTATCTCATTTTTGTTAACAATTCTATGTTAAAATCATTTTTATGGGTGATAATTGCTTCGTCGTTCATCTATGTTTTGGTTTGGTAATTTTGGTCCTTTTAATTTGAACGTGGTTACATAATATAAATAATTTTAAACATGATATAAATATAATATATATTTACTAAATATGTATTTATAGTAATCTATAAATCTTCGATATTGAAAATGGATTACCCCATTCATGGAGATCATATGTCCTACGTACACATGAACACTATTTCAATTTTTATCGATGGATTGAAAAAAAGAACATAAATATTAATTAAACATTATAGAATCATTATTATGTTATATATATCATTTATATGATTAAAATATATCCTTATTACCATCATTTTAAAAATAAAATTAAACCAATTTCACATATCTATTTGGAGGCGGTATTCCACATGTACGAACAAGCTACATTATTTTCCATTGGATTGAAAGGTAAGAATTAATATGTGATATTATATTTAAAAAATTATTATTATATAATTAATATATCATATTTTTATTAAACGTTATCCTTAATTCCTTTTATGTAAAGCATAAATGAAAAACAAATCTAATTGATTCACGAGGTGGTAGTCCTCCATATATACGAGTGACATTATCATATCCCTCATTGAAAGGAAAGTAAGAAGTTATATGAGATGTTATAATTAAATTAGTATAATAGTTTCTTAAATATAATATACATATATTAAATCCATCATTACATCAATCATTGAAATGTGGTAATGGAAAATGAATGACATCGGTTCACATGGTAGTAATTCACTGTACACAAGAATGATGATTTCACAACCCATTTTATGGAATTGAAAAATATTTATATTATTAAATTAAAAAATTAATGTATTATTATATAGAAGATATTGAGGATATTATATCATAATTTTCTAAAATGAATTGAATGAGGCAGAAGAAGAAATAGAATAAAATACTCAAAAAGGAACATGACCACTTCATTAGGTAAATTCATTAGTTTGGACCAAAATGATTATTAGGGTGGATTTATACAAAAAACGCTTTTTTGGAATATTTAATAGTAGAAGATAAGTTTGGAATTTTATAAGTGAGGTGAGTAAAACACTTGTATTTTTTGGAACGAAAATATGTACCCATTTCTTTATATACTAGATGGCTCCAAAATAATATATTCTAGGAACTAGAAGATATAATGTTGAAATATAGCCAGAAAAAGGATAATGGAAAGTTTTTTGGGTTATTTTAAACCCTTATATTCTTAGTTTAACCCCCGATAAATCAGTTTTTTCCATAACCATGGTAAATATGTTTTACTATTTATACCGTTCAATGTGGAAAAAAACTAAATTTAAATTATTAGATAAAAGAAATTATTCTAATTACAAATATTTAATACATTTTTCCTCTAAAAATTTACATAATTGGAAAATTTTAACTTGAAATTAATCCCACAAACATGATGAGAAAGGGGGTTTTCAAAGAGAAACTGTTCAAAAGTTTACAATGTTTTTATATACAAAATTCGCTGTTAAAATGATTTCAATGACCAAAATTGGATTATTAGATATATATTTTAATTTTTTTTACTTTAAAACCAATTTAAAATATAATTTAACATTATAAATAATTTAAATGAAAAATAAATTTTCAATTAAAATTCAATATTTTTCACCATTCATAAAAAATTAGTCTTTTTCTTGAAAATTATCAAAAATTCACCCAAAGATAATGTTGACATATAGATTTCAAAAATTACTTCTTATTTTTTAAAAAATATTTATAAAAGTGGTAAAAATTAATTTTGAAATATGTATCCAAATAATGAATAGAACTTCTTTTAGAATAAATACCATTTTCTAGAAAACATTTCTTTTTATTTCAAATGGTTCTTATTTTATTTATAATAAATATATAACTATTGAATTTATTTTATAAATGTTTAAAACATTTAATTTTCATAATTTAATATGTATTATTCATACTTGCCTACTTAATGGATAAGTTATAATGGTCATGTTTAAATAATAATATTTTAATATAGTATCATGTATAGTTTAAAACTTTTGTTTCTTGCATCACAAGATATCAATGAAATTGAATTTATTTAAAAATAAATTCATCATTAAGTATTAGGATTTTATATTATCTTCTATGCTTAGTGTTTCATATCAAACCTGTTATCAAACATGATGTTCCAATTTTTAAAATATCGATGTGTTATATTCTCCCCATTAAATAAATTTCATCCTCACAATTTAATCTTGATATCAATAATCAAGGGTTTTACTATCATGACCCATCCTCGGGACCTATTTTGTGACTACCCCAAGCCCGCCTTCCACAGTCTAGGGGCTGGCGACTAGCACCAAAGGGGTAAATCCTTGAAACTGGGAAGGAATTTCCTTTAAAACTGTAAAAAAACACATCCAGAGTACAAGTGGAAGCACACACTAAGTAAAAAATGTATGACAAGTATGCTGAATGTAAAGGGACCGGAAATACAAGCCCAATAGTAAAGTACAAGGAAATGACAAATAGGTACAACTAAAAAGATAAATAGTTGGAAGGTGTCTACCAGCTTCTGGATCATCCGCCACTGATCATACATGAAGGGTATGTACAGATAGCCTCCTCAGTGCTCCATGTCCATCTGTCTCTTTTGGGTACTGACTCGTCCTGAGGTACACATTCGGGTACCGTCTAGTCCTCATACACTCCACCTCGGTCAGTGCTGTCTATCGTCTGCATCCAACACAACGAGGTGTGGGAATAGCCCATCAAGGGGTGAGCATAACGATACTCAATAGGGACCCAAGACCCTCATGGTCTCACAAAATCCAACAAGGATAAACCAAAAAGTATGATTTCAACGGATAAGCATTACATATGTATATGACCATACATATACATAAGTTATCAAGTAACCCATCTCAATCATGAGGAAATCACAAAGGTCATTGAATCAGATCAATCCAGAATTTTCATTATCGAAACCACGGCTCTAGAGATTTATCCTCTATCGAGCACAGTGGGCCAGTCATGACACCGAGGCGCATCTCACAAACCTTGGACTGGTAGGGTAATCCTCTTGTCGAGTACCATGGGTCTTCTTCCAAATACTAGGCGCTCCGTCCACTGTGGTTCTGCCGCCAAATACCCCCTATAGCCTACAGTGGTACTCCTCCTATCGAGTACCACAGGTTTGCTGCCAACTACCAAGCGCTCCTTCTTTAGTGGGTGTGCCACCAAATATAGGGTGCTCTATCCACCGGGCTAGTCGAATCGCTCCAAGTCGAATCAGTCAAGAGGTCGTCTGGTCTACAACTACTAGGTCTCTGCACTCTGTCTTCTCGTCACCGGAAGGATCCGCTCCATGAGCAATGGATCGATACTCCAAGTGTCATGAAGTCTCATGTAGATGTATCTCAAAGGACCGCCACATCATAGGAGTATCAACGCAATAGACGACACGTTAATCAGATTCTCGGTCTGTGAGTTATTAGCATTTTAGTCCCGGGGGATTGGTTGGATTCGCATACGAACCAACCTGACTGTGACTCAACTATACCCTGATCTCCAGTGGGGTATACTCAAAGGGATGACTATGTTCCATGAATACCGACACCACTGTCGGTTCTTCAAATGGACGTACGATGCCAAAGATATGGCTCAAGAAGGTAATGGGTGAGTAATGGGCCCAGGTCCGGTCCGACCCGGTCGGACCAACCCGGCTCAACCCAGTCTGGACCGAATCAGTCTGGGTCGACCCTATTAGACTCTCTGGGTCTGACCCGACCCATTGGGTGGGTCAACCTGCTATGTTTTTACTCGGTCCGACCCAGCAGACCGCGAGGGCGGTTCGGCTCGATAGTCGCCACGTAGGTGGCTCAATAACTCAGCCAGAGAGACAAGGCCGGTTTGTCCAGTGACACCGTGGGGATGTTGCGGGTTGACTCGGGAGGTCGGGAGTCGTGAGGCCAGCAGGTAGGCCGTACAAGGTGCGGTCAGGCCAGCGGGGTACCGACAGGCTGCGGGTGCACCGGGCAGGGCACCGGGGTGCCAGGAAGGCCACCTGAGGGGCGTGAGGGCGCTGGGGAGGCCGCCGACGGGGCACAGGGGTGTCGGGTAGCATTCCGGTGGGGCGTGGGGGCACGGGGCAGTGCGCTGGCAGAGCGCGGGGGTGCCGGGAAGTGCGCTAGGGTGCGGGAAGTGCGCCGGTGCGCCGTGGGGGTGGCGCGGTTCACGGAGGACGTAGGTAGCGTGACTCTTGTTTTCCGTCTTCATCATCATCACCTCTTTGAAATTTTGTGTTACCACTTCAATTAACATCACAAATAAAATTTGATGGAGGCTGTCGGGCCGTGTGAGGTCACCCTGAACCCTCTGCGTTTAGGAGAATAACAAAAGGCGCATCATCAAGAGAATATGATCATAAAAAATTCCGCATCAATCTATTTATATCTTTTGGACATGGTAAAAAAAGGGGTACAATATCAACACTAAAATTAAACCCCCTACCACGATTGTCACTCTTTGTTGATGTTATGGGAATCAGACGCCGTTCTGTTGATGTCAGGTAGAAGACGAAGATGTCGAGGAGGAAGGATTTGGGAAGACATGTCGAGATGACGTAGTTAGTGTTCTTCATGGGTGGCAGTGTTTCCTCGCTTGCCCCGATTGAAGAGGGAGAATATGGTGCTCGTCGTTGTTCAGTGGTGACAGGCGTTCTTCGTGTTCTTCATTAAGAGGATGAAGTCCTCCCAATTCTCCCAAAGGAACTTCCTCTCCTTAATTCTCCCATCAAGGATATTGCTAACCCACCATCATAATAATACATCACATATTATAATGTTTTCATAATGAATTCACGAATTCAAAATGATTCTAAATTAATTAAGTTACTATACTTAATTAAATCGGAGGAGTTGGATCATTAAATGAAGGGTGGAGGTGAAGAGTTTCACCAAATTAATTGGGGGTTTAGAGGAGGTTTAAATCTCGGGTGGGCACCACCTAATACTCCTCCCAAGGGAGGTTTTGTGTAGGTGGGACCCACCACCATAACCTCTCATGGGAGGTTAAGGTGTGGTGGAACCCACCAATAACCTCCCCTTGGATGTTCTAGCAACCAAAATAATACAAAGTTAAAACTTTAACTTGATTCAGTTTAAGTAAAACCCCCCATAAACTACCTTCCACTCTCGATAAAATGCAACTACTATGAAGGTCTCACTAAGAACTCACCGATGTTTCTAGCTCAATGGTGCCCTCAGATTTCAATTTCGAGCACTGGTTCAAAAGTTATAAAGACCCGCTCATACTTTTACAAAACGTACCTGAAAAAAACTTTAAAAATTGATTCTGGGCACACCAAGTCTTGAAATCAAGCGCCATCAGAAAATACAGACTCGTAAAATTCCCATGTATTTAAAAAACAATTTCCATGGGAATTCTGGGTCTTTACATTCTCCACACATCAGGGATTTATGTCCCCATAAGCTACATCTCTAACTAATGGAAGAAATGGGGGGTACTGAGCACGCATCTAAGCCTCCCCCTCCAATGTACTCTTTTGAAGGTTCTCGTTCCGTCAGAGAACATGCACCAGGGGTATTGATTGTCCACGAAGGACCTACTCCTGTCAAATGTCAATATCCACTGGATCCTCTGTGAGTGTTTCTCTGTCATCGATGTCCAGCTCCCCGTGGTTGATGATGTGGGATGGGTCGTGCATGTATCTCCTCAACTGAGATACATGGAAGACGTTGTGCACCCAGTGAAACTGAGGTGGAAGAGACAAGCGGTAGGCCACCTCACCTACTCTACTGAGGACCTAGAAAGGTCCGATGAACCGCATAGATTACTTGTCGCCTTGGACAAATCTTTGTAGACCCCGTCAAGGTGAGACATGTTTGAAAAAGTTGTTGCCATACTCAAACTCCAGAGGTCTCCGTCTCCTATCAGCATAAGACTTCTGCCTGCTCTGGGCAGTCTTCATCCACTCCTGGATGATCTTCACCTTCTCTGTGGTAGCTCGGACCATCTCTTGTCCCACTAGTGATGAATCCCCTAGGTATATCTAGCTCAGTGTCGATCTGAAAGGTCGGCCATACAAGGCCTCAAAAGGTGACATACCGATGGTGGACTGATAGCTATTATTGTATGAAAAATACACCAAAGGAAAGTGATCCTCCCAGCTACAACCGAAGGCGAGGATGTATGTACGAAGCATGTACTCGAGGGTTTGGATGGTCCTCTCGGTCTGACCATCAGTCTGAGGATGGAAGGCGGTGCTCAAGTGAAGCTGTGTCCCAAAAGATTCTACAACCCCTTCCATAGCCGGGAAGTAAAGTGTGCATCACGGTCGGAGACAATAGAATAAGGTACACCATGAAAATAAACAATCTCCTGCACATAGAGGCGTCCCAAGCTCTCTATTGAGCCCTACTCTCTGATCGATAAGAAGTGGGCCGACTTGGTCAGTCGACTGTCTATCATCCAAATAGAGTCATGACCCCTGGATGTACGTGGAATACCTATCACAAAGTTTATGGATATCCCATCCCACATCCACTCTGGGACCTCTAAGGGATGAACCAAGCCTTCTGGTATCTGGTGCTCCGCCTTCACTTGCAGACAAGTGAGGCATCGTGAGACTAACTTCGCTACTTCCTTCTTCATACCTGGCCACCAATGTTTTCGTCGAAGGTCTTGGTACATCTTCACCACACCTAGATGTACCGCTAGAGGGGAAGTGAGTAACTACCTCAACCCTTCCTCCTAATGTGGAACTAGTACTAAGGTATGTCCTCTGAAGAGGATGACTTGCTCCCCACCTTCATAAAATTCATCAGGTTCTTTCCCTATGGATATATGAGCACATCGTGTCTCGTAGTCATGTGTCCACATGCTATGCCTCCCTAACTCACTAAAGAAGTTTCAGAGTGACTGTAAGAGACTGCAGATAGGCTTCTCCATCTGTATCCACAAAGGATATCTGCAAGGTAACTAGCTACTCTATCGCCTCTCCTAGCAGCTGAATGCTTGATCTTTTATTGAGAGAATCCACAACAACGTTCCCTTTCCCATAAGTATAGACTATCTCGAAGTCATGGTCCTGGAGGAACTCAAGCCAATACCATTGTTATAGGTTCAGGTCCTTCTGAGAGATGATATACCTGAGACTCTTATGATTAGAGTACACCGTAAAATGTTCACCAATAAGATAGTGCCGCCACATCTTCAAGGTGAAGACCAATCCTGCTAACTCCAGGTCATGGGTAGCATAGTTCTTCTCATGATGTCTCAACTAATGAGACCCATACGCGATCACAACTCACTCTTGCATTAGGACACACCCGAGTCTGGTCCCTGATGCTTCGTAGTAAACTACGTACCCCAAGCCCTCCTCTAGAAGCCTCAATATGGGGGCACTAGTTAGCCTCTGCCTCATCTCCTGAATGCTTTGCTGGCATCTCTCTGACCACACAAAGGGTTTCCCGTTCTTCTTAAACGATGAAAGTTGTGTTGTGACTCTAGAGATGTCTGGAACAAACCTCTGATAGTATCCATCCAAGCCCAAAAAAATACGTGCCTCCGTCACACTCCTGGGTGGCTCCTAAGGAAGCACTACCTCGATCATCACTAGATCCACTGCAACTCCAGCCTCTGAGATGAAATTTCCTAAGAAGCAAACCTCTCAAATCCAAAACTAGAAATTTGAGAGCTTACCATAAAGATGGTGCTATCGGAGTGTATCCAGTAGTACCTACAAATGGTAGGCATGCTCCTCCTTTGTAGTTGAGTAAATCAGAATGTTGTCGATGAAAACCATGAAAAAGCGATCGAGCTAAGGCTGGAAGATCATGTTCATGAGACTCATAAACACTTTTGGAGCATTGGTTACACCGATGGGCATATCCAAGAACTCTTAGTGGTCATAACGTCACCTGAAGGTTGTCTTCTGCACATCCTCGTCTCGAACTCTAAGCTGGTGATAACATGATCTGAGGTCTATCTTCAAGAACCATCATGCTCCCTTGAGCAGATCAAAATAGGTCGTAAATCCTCAGGAGTGGATACTTGTTCTTCACAGTCACCTGGTTCAGGCAATGGTAGTCAAAATAGAGCCTCAAGCTCCCATCCACCTTCTTGGAAAACAGAATTGGGGCTACCTAGGGGGAAGCACTGGGCAGGATGAATTCCTTCCCCTGCAAGTCCACCAGCTGTACCCTCAGATCGTGAAGCTCAGCGGGAGCCATCTGATATGCTACAGTAGATATTGGTTCCGTCCCGAGTTACATGTCAATGTAGAAGTCCACCTTTCTATGAGGATGAATTCTTGGAACATCGTTAGGGATAAAATCCGTGTACAGGTCCACCACTATAGGGTAAGTCAGACTCTCCACATCTACTACTCTGAGGGTAAGGCAAACCAAATGGTGAGTGATCGGCTGCACCATCCTCCGAGTAAGTCATTCCTATGCTGCAAAGGTTCCCTTCTCACCGGTGGAGGTGATAATGGTCCCATTAGTGTGGACACACTGCACTTTTCACCTAATACAGTTGATCTGAGCATGGACTGTAGATAACCAGTCCATACCCAAGATGATTTCGTAAGGCATCGATGCCGCTACGAGGAGATCCCAGCCGATGCTCTCGCCTCCTAGTGTAAGCTCACACCGTCGGAACTCGTGATTAATCATCGAGTCTACTCCTGTACAAGTCTCTAGCCATAAGGATCGAGCCAATGGCTCCGTCGGAATCTCCGAGATCCGAGCGAGGGCAGTGAAAATGAATGAGTGACTGACACCTCTATCTATAAGAACTGCATCTATGGTGGAATAGACATAGATCATACCTCGTATCATCTCCAGAGCTCCATGGTCTTAGGCCTCAGTTGCATGAAGCTGAGGTCTCCCCAGTCCACCCGCTCCCTGCAGTTGGGGTGGACCTCTTGGTGGTGGTGGCGGTAGCACCTCGTATCATCGACCACCGCCAGTTGCTCGACCAGCTCCTCCGCCATGCCCACCTGCTCCCTGTGGAATACATTGATCAAAGTAATGCCTCTCCCTAGGAGGTCCTTCAACTGACTGGTGATTGTCAGTACGATGGGTCAGATAGTCACGTGCCATGTGACTAAGCCCGCCGCATGAGTAACACTGTCTGCTCTTGGCATGTCTGGCTCTGTCTCCACTCTGGGTGCCCCGCACAACCGATACTGATTCGTGCAGTCAACCACCTGTGGGTCTGGTACTCTTAGACCATTTTTTCATCTATCTACTAAAAGCTTGAGAAGACTCTACTACAAGTCGACTAGTGGTGGGTCTCATTGCTGGGGACTGCTCAGCATGGAAACTCTCCACTATGAGGGATTTCTCCAACACTTCCACCTACGTCGGGATGCTGTGGGAGATAAATGAAGCTCTAATATCTCACTTGAGTCTATTCTCAAAGGTTTGGGCCTGGAAGAACCGGTTCCATACCATATCATTGGAGTAGCGCTTGAGGTCGGTGAACCACACTGAGCACTAAGCTACACTCATACTGTCGTGCTATATATGAAGTAGCTTTTGTATCCGCACCGCTCGAAGGGTGGATGGTACAAACTCCACTTGGATCAGGCCATCAAAGTCCACCAAGAGTAGTGATGCCTCATCGTGGACTTGGAGCATAAGGCTCCACCATCATCTTGTTGTTTCCTGAAGGAGGTTAGTAGAAAAGATCACCATATAGTCGGATGGTGTCCCTACTAGCCTAAAAACTCTCACTATAGCCTCCAGCCAATCTTCATCCATCTGTGGATCCATCTCTCCCCTGAACCTGGGTGGCCTCTGGTGTTGGAAGTCCTGCAGCATGCTCAAGCGGCGTGCATTGTCTGCTGCTGGGGTTGGTGGCATCGGTGGCCCAATGGGTGGTGGTACCGCTGGTGCCTCAACTGGAAGAGGGCCCTATACTGAGGCCTCATCGCTCGGAGGGTAGTCAGTGCGTACAACTCTCGGGGCTCTAACTGGTCCTCCATGGGGAGGCATCCTAAATGAAACATATGTGACGAAGTCTAAACTATTATACCTAGTGAGATAACTGGGTTTGGGATTACTTAAAGAAAAATTTTCAAACACACACACAATCAGTATTTTGGTGTACTAACTCGGAAATCAGTAGTCAGGGTCCTGGTGTATGGATACGTCGGCCGCCGCACCAACACAAGACTCCCTGAACTAAAAACCACACTCAGTACCCTTAACACTGTTGCTTTAGAGAAAAGAAATATCAGAGTCCGAAGTTCTGTGGTAGAACCATATCTTCATTGATACCAATTTGTCACGACCCATCCTTGGGGCCTGTCCTGTGACTTCCCCAAGCCCGTCTTCCATAGTCCGGGGGCTGGTGACTAGCACTAAAGGTGTAAATCCCAAAAACTAGGAATGAAATGCCTTTAAAACTATAAACAAACATACAAAGAGTAAAAATGAGAGATAACACTAAGTAAAAACTGTATGAAAAGTATGCTGAAAGTAAAGGGTCTGGAAATACAAGCCCAACAGTGAAGTACAAGGAAATGGAAAACAGGTACAACTAAAAAGGCAAATAGAAGGAAGGTGTCTAGCAGCTCCTAGGTTGTCTGCCAAGGATACTACATGAAGGGTTGGTAAAAATAGAATCCTCAGTGATCTATGTCTTTCTGTATCCCTTGTGTACCAACTCGTCATGAGGTCCACCTCCGGGTACCGTCCAGTCATCGTATACTCCACCTTGGTCAGCGTTGTCTGTCATCTGCATCCAACACAACGAGGTGTGAACATAGCCTGTGTGGGGGTGAGTATAACTATACTCTGTAGGGACCCCGAGACCCTCAAGGACTCACAAAATCTAACAAGGATATACCAAAAATTATGATTTCAACGGATAACCATTACATAAGGTATATTTCCATACATATCCCTAAGTTGTCAAGTAACCCATCTCAATCATGAGGAAAACAAAATGGTCATTGACTCAACTCAAACCAGAATTTTCATTATCGAAACTATGGCTGCTAGAGATCTCCTCCTCTATTGAGTAAAGTGATCCTGTCATGATACCGACGCATATCTCACTAACATTGGACTGCTGAGGTACTCCACCTATCATGTACCACATATTTTCTGCCAAATATTGGGTGCTCCTTCTTCTGTGGCTCTACCGCCAAATATCGAGTGATCCCCCTATAGGCTACAGAGGTACTCCTCCTATTGAGTACTGCAGGTCTACTGCCAACAACCAGGTTCTTTTTTCTCCATGGTTAGAACTCCAAATGTGTAAAACCCATAAATTTCAAGGGAATTTTTTTTTATTAATTTTCTTTTAGATTTTATGAGTATGCAGTTTCTGACGGCACCTGATTCCGAGGCTCGGTGTGCCCGGAATCAATATTCTATGTTTAGCTCGGGTACGTTCAGTGAACGGACGAGCGGGTTTTAATAACTTTTGAACCGGTTCTCTATATCGAAATCCCAGGGCAGCGATGAAACCGCAGTGCTGATAATTGCTTAGGAACACCTTTTCTGGAGTTGCGTTTGCTCGGGTGAGGTTATTAAATAAATGGGTTAACTGAGGAGTGAAATAAAAATTTGTGCTACAAATTTTATTTCTATTCTAAGCAGTTACAACCTATGCATGGATGTTGAGGTGGGCCCCCCTATATCCTTACTCCATTTGGTAGGATAATAGTGTGGTGGGGCCCACATGATCCCCACCCTTTCAAACCCCTTAAAACCTCCCTCGTGCATTTATTTGTGTAACACACCCGCACCTCCCCCGTTTTAATGTCAAGTCAACTCAGACAGTTTTTCTTCCACATTAAATACATGCCAATAAAACTCCTAATCAATTTGATAATGCTCGTTAATTAATTTGTTGAATTAAGTTTGAATTTCATATTAATGATGGCGTGTGATTGTGTGTGTAAATAAAATATGAAAATGTCTTATTTTATCCTGGGGAATTCGCTGTGTGGAGGAGAGAACTCTTGAAGATTTTCTTCTTCCTTCTTGAAGAACATGAAGACCACCGAAGCTTCGACAAAGAACACCGTCTCATATTTTCATCTTCTTTCTACATTGAAGGAGGAGAGAGGCCACATCCTTCTTCTGGCAAACACCAATGACGTATACGGCACTGTCATCAGCGTCACCGTCTTCTGCGACGACGTCTTCCGCGACACCCTCTTCCGCGACGCCGTCTTCCGCGACATCCTTTTCCCGCGACGATCCTCGTTCGATGAATTCATCAAGGTAGGGATTTGATATTTGTTCATGGATATTCCTTTCCATCCAACTCCAATTCTTTAGCCTCTTGTTATCAAATTAATGGGAGGGGGCAGACCGCATGAACACGACCGACCCTCCTCCCCCCTTTGTGGTTGTATCCGTTGCGGCTCGAATGAAGGCGGCGCGGTGCAACGACACCGCGTGGAAAAAAGGAGGATCACAGTGTAGAAGCATGGCGTCATCGCTCCGCGTCGTTGATACAGAAAGAATTCTTAGTCGGAGTCGGGCCACGGCAGAGGGGTGCGGCGCCGTCGCGCCGCACTGGTCGGACCAAGGCTGCGACCTGTGGCTGCGGCGGAGCAGGGGAGGGCGGTCGAAGCCGCCGGCCGCCGGTGCACAAGAGGTGGGACCGGGTGGTCCCACATGACACGCTAGCTGGCCGTTACGGCTGTCCAGATCCAAAAATTTGGGGGTTTGACCCCTGGTCAATCCAGCAGGGCGGGCCCCCCCGCGGGTCCACCGTTTCGTTGAAGGGGGTGGCGGTTCCCCACCTTCCACGGTCATGCGGCACGCGGCGCCCGCACCGTGCCGGGCCATGCCAGGCAGGCCAGGCTGCACCTTGATGGGCCAAACCCGGACCCGGGTCGGGTCAACCCGGTTTTGGCCGACCCAGGCGGTCTTGGGCCGGGTCAGTCCGGGCCCAAAACCCCCTAAAACTGGACAGGTTCGTTTAAACACCCGTAACTTGGGCTACAAACCTCCGATCCATGAACCGTTAGTTGCGATGTGATCCTTGGATCGAGATGGCTGTTTTAGTATATTAAAATCAAGGTTTCGGAGAACTTTGGGTACATCCGGTTTGGTTTGATGATGAAACCCACCGGGGCCTCGGAGCGGAAACGCTTATAACTTGAGTTCTAGATGTCCGATTGACATGCCATCGACATTGTGGGATTCCTCTTAGTGAGACTGAACTTTTTTCTTACTCCGATAAAGGTTTGGATATAGTTGGAGTGTGGTTGGGTTGGTTTTGACTTAAAAACCAACCGGGCCCCAGAATGAAAAAGCCAATAACTCTCAGACCAGACGTCCGATTGATGCGCCGCCTGTCATGTTCTGTTCCTTTTGTCGAGACGGAACATTGGGATAATTCAACTCTGGAATACTTGTCAGTTGATGTATTGACCACCTTGTCTGGTGGAGTAGACCCTCCCGGAATCGATCATGCTATGTGCATGAACCCTAGAGCTGGCTGCGACTGCAACGACGATGATGACTGCACTGAAATCCTCAATGGGTTCGGTAGCGACGATGACTGCACTAAAATAATCCGTGGGTTTGGCAATGACGACGATTGTACTGAAATCCTTAGTGGGTTTGACGACGATGACTACTGTTCTTGTATCCTATGTGGGTCTGGCAGTACCACTGTTCTTGTATCCTATGTGGGTCCGGCAGTGTTTGACAATGTTCTTGTATCCTACGTCGGTCTCGCAGAGTAGCTAGTCTTGTATCCTACGTTCATCCGAAAGCTTAGCTGGTCTAGTATCCTACATGGGTCCCAACTTAGATGAATTGGTGGCTACATCTGATCATCTCTATCACCTTACGAAGAAGTATACCTGTGTGATCTGAGTCTTGACTTTCAATCATTATCTTCGATATGATTGACTTGCTTTCTTATGTGGATTGGGTTGTGCTTTCCTGTGTGGATTGGGATGTACTATAATGTGTGGAAGTAATCAAACTTGGTCTCGGATGTTGGAGCTGAAATGGAATTGATGACTTAGGTATATGTTTGGGCATATACCTAAGTAGTGTTGGATGTTACTTAGTGATTGTATCTTTCCTTTGTGAATTATCCTTTGTGGATACTGGGAGACCTTCGGGGGTCTCAGGGTCCCTACTAAGTAGCGTATACTCACCCCTGCATGGGCTATGCCCGCACTACATTGTGTTGGATGCAGATGACGAACAATGCTGACCGTGGTTGAGGCTTGTAGAGCAAGTCGACACCTAGAGGTGGACCACTGGGCAGGACGTACATGGAGAGGACGACTAGACCTGAGGAGCTGAGGAGGCTATCTGTACCCACCCTTTAGGTGGGACTCCAGTGGATGGATCGACGTTGCTGCTTTACTTTCAGTTGATGTACTTTCTTTCCAGTTGTACATTACTTTCAGTTTGGGTTTGTATTCTGGCCCATTTACTTTCCGCACTTACTATTTCACCTAGTTTACTTAGTGCTTACTTCTGCTAGCTTACTCTATGGTGTTTGTTTACTTTATAAGGAAATGCCTTCCCCTTTTATTGGGATAACCTCCTTCGGTGCTAGTCTCCACCCCTGGCCTATGGAAGGCGGGCATGGGGTAGTCACGACACGGGTCCCGAGGACAAGTCGTGACAATATTGGTATCAGGGGAGTTCAGTTCTATCACAGAACTCAGGACTCTGATCTTTCTTCTATGTGAAGCAATAGTGTTAAGGGTATTGAGTGTGGTTATCAGTCCAGGGATTCCAGTGTTGGTGCAGCAGCTGACGTATCCGTACAACAGGACCTTGACTTCTAATTTCCGACTAAATGCACAAAAACATTGATTGCATGTGCGTTTCAAAAGTTTTCTTTGTGATTACATTATGTCAGCTGACCATGTATACTGTTTTGACCATGGAGAACATGTTTCTTTTCAGGACGACCCCACGACGGAAGCCAGCTAGGGTTCATAGCTTTGTGCGAGACGACAGACCACCGAGCGATGAGGCCTCAGTGGAGGGCCCTTTTACAACAGAGGCACCAGAAATACCTTTACCCACCGAGCCACCGATGCCACTAGCCCCCGCCGTTGAGAGTGCACATCGCCTTAGTGCACTGCACGAGTTTCAGCATCAGAGACCGCCTAGGTTCTGCGGGGAGACAGACCCTCAGGTGGTTGAGGATTGGCTGGAGGAGGTTGTGCGAGTTTTCAGGTTAGTAGGGACACCAGCTGACCTCATGGTGATCCTTGGAGCGAGTCTCCTGTGAATGGCGGTAGGCAGATAGTGGATATTGATGCTCCAGGTGAACAGTGAGACATATCTTCTCTAGCCAGACTTTGAGAGCCTCTTCCGCTCAGAGTTCGTCCCAGCCACCCTCCGTGCGGTGCGCATCCAGGAGCTACTACAACTGCAGCAGGGCAGCATGATGGAAGCCTAGTACTCGACGAGATTTACGGATCTCTCGCGCTATTCGAAGGACATGGTACGAGACCCATTCTTCTAGTCCCGGACCTTCGAGCAGGGACTGAGGCATGAGATTAGGTCATCGTTGGTCTCCCTCAGCATTTCGACACAGGCATGAGTACTGGAGCTATCCCTTCTCATAGAGAGCTTTCTTGCTGATCCTACTCCAGCAGCGAGACCTACCGTAGGGAGGCACGAAGTAGAGTCTTATGCAGCTGTCATTCGACGAACGTCACAGGGGTCTAGGAGGACCGGACCAGTAGGAGGCCGACCTCAGGACACTAGCTTAGAGGTGCGGGGCACACGGCGCAGAGCCAATCTTACGAGGAGCAGATAGTGCTACGTATGCGGCGGGCAGGGCCACATGGCTCGTGACTGCCCGAACCGCCATTCAGAAGAGCAGCGGATGATTGAGGGACCACCCAAGCAGAGGCAGAGGGTTGACCATGGAAGTCCGCATGGAGAAGGCAGATGAGGCAGAAGAGCTGGCCGAGCAGCAGGTGGTGGGTGATGCTTTGAGGCTTTACCACCACCACCACTAGGATGCCAATGCCGACCAAATGGAGTTGGCGGGCAGAGACAAGCTCAGCTTTAGGCAGCAGAGGCCTATGAACATGGTGCACCTGAGATGATTCAAGGTAATATCTGTGTCTACTCCACCCTTTCTGTAGTTCTTATAGACACAAGAGAGAGTCATTCTTTTATTTCCACTGCCCTTGTTTAAAGCTCGGAGATTTCAACAGAGCCGTTGGCTCGATCCTTATAGATAGAGACTCCTACAGGAGCAATCTCGAAGATTACACATTGGTGACGGCAGTGTGATCTTACTCTAGTAGGAAAGAGCTTCGGCTAAGATCTTCTTGTAGCGGCGTCAAGGCCTTACGACGTCATCTTGGGCATGGATTGGTTATCTATAGTCAATGCACAGATCCACTGTATTAGGCTCAAGGTGCGATGTGTTCGCACCGATGGGAGCAGGTTCACCTTTACTGTTGAGAGGGGAGAATTTACAGCACAGGATAGACTCTCCCAGAGGAGAGGGCAGCCGATCACTCATCAGTTGACTCGCCTCATCCTAGGAGCAGTGGATGTGCAGAGTCCAAGTTTTCCTACAGTGGTGGATCAGTATGCAGACGTTTTTCTTGACGATGTTCCAAGACTACCTCCTCATAGAGAGGTAGACTTTTATATCAACCGATACCCCGGGACATCCCCTATATCCACTCCAGTATATCAGATGTCCCCTGCTAAGCTTCGAGAGATACGAGTACAGTTGGAGGACTTGCAGGGCAAGGGATTCATCCGACCTAGTGTTTCACCCTGGGCTTCCCTGATTTTGTTCGCCAACAAGGCAGACGAGAGCCTACGACTATGTGTCGACTATCATCGCCTGAACCAGGTGACCATGAGGAAAATGTATCTGCTACTGAGGATTGGCGACCTCTTCGATCAGCTCAAGGGAGCACAGTGGTTCTCGAAGATAGACCTCAGATCAGGCTATCATCAGCTCAGAGTTCTGGATGAGGATGTGCAGAAGACGACCTTCAGATATCGGTATGGCCACTATGAGTTCTTGGTTATGCCTTTCGGCGTAACCAAAACTCCAGAAGTGTTCATGAGTCTCATGAACATGATCTTTCAGCTATACCAAGATCGATTTGTCGTGGTTTTCATCGACAACATATTGATATACTCGACCACTAAGGAGGAGCACGCCTACCACATGCGGGTTGTACTGGACACACTCCGAGAGGACCAGCTTTATGGTAAGCTCTCGAAGTGTCAGTTCTGGTTATGTGAGTTCCACTTCTTGGGACACTTCATCTCTTAGGTGGGAGTTGCGGTGGATCCTTCCAAGATCAAGGCAGTGCTAGCTTCGGATCCACCTAGGAGCATGATGGAGGTGCGGAGTTTCTTCGGTCTAGCTGGGTACTACCTGAGATTCGTGCCAAACTTCTCCAAAGTTGTGGAACCGCTCTCATCTTTGACGAAGAAAGGGAAACACTTCGTGTGGTTAGACCGATGTCAACAGAGCTTCCAGGAGCTGAGACAGAGGTTGACCAGCAGACCTATCTTGAGGCTACCAGAAAATGGAGTAGGGTATGTAGTCTACTACGATGCATCAGGGACCAGACTCGGATGTGTCCTGATGCAGGAGTGGGAAGAGATCTCCTATGGATCATGAAAATTGAAGTAGCATGAGAAGAACTACGCTACCCATGACATGGAGTGAGCAGCAGTGGTCTTCGCTCTGAAGATGTGGCGACACTATCTGATGGGCGAGCGCTTTACAGTCTACTCTGACCACCAGAGTCTCAGGTACATCTTCTCACAGAAGTACCTGAATCTGAGATAGCGGCGATGGCTCGAGTTCCTACAGGACTATGACTTTGAGATAGTCTATACTTCTGGAAATAGGAACGTAGTAGCCGATACTCACAGCAGGAGGACGAGCATTCAACTACTTGGGGAGGCGACAAAACAGCTAGCTGCTTTGCAGATATCCTTCGTGGATAGAGATGGAGCCGCCTTTCTTCCATCACTCACAGTCACTCCTCCACTTCTTCAGTGGTTCAGAGAGGCACAACATGGGGACGTTGTAACGCCCCGACCCTAGTTACCCAGAGTCGGTGCGTTATTGCGTAGCATTGTCATGATCACAAAAGATCAAGTCTCGAAAGACCGATTAGTTTAGTAGCTTTGGAATCACTAGATACATTCATTAGTCTTAAATTACATCATAAAGTAAAACAAAAATACAACAACTTCTCTTAATATCCCCTTATATTATCCCTACAGGTCAATCATAATATACTTTTTCACATCTTGGAAAAATTAAAACATTGAAAGGGGTGAGCTCAGATGCTCAGTAAGGATAACAATATAGCAGAAGCTTTTATAAATAAACATAAAAATTTAAGGCAATGTATGACTAAAACAGAATCCTTTTAAACTTGAATTTAAACATAATATGAAAAAAGTAAAATAAGATAATGCCATTTACTTATTCACATGGATATTCTACTGGTCGAATAATCACATGCGATATCAACAACCACTTTCATAATGATGGAATGCATAATGCCAGACTATCATAACCAAGTAGCCAAGGCCTCGTGCCAAGACCACAAATAAGATTTTGTCAAGGCCTTGTGCCAAGACACTAGTTTATCTCATGAGACCAAACGATGCATCAAGGAGCTATAGTGGGCTCCACCCATCACTTATTAAGTCCAATGCATTCTTCATATGAATAGGTTTAAACATATCATAAACCATAACATAATCGTATCACATAAAACATGCATAAAAGAAACATAAATTTCCACATTTCAATCAAAAGATATCAATAAAACACATTGATATAATAAAAACACTTTCAAAACCATTTTCAATACCAAAATAAAAGAAAGTTAAATCTTTTTATTTATTTTTCATTTAAAAAATGTTATGGTATATAGAGGAAGCAGAAACTCAAATAATAGTCATGGCGGCAGAGAATTCGTTGTTGCCGCATATGTACGACAAGAAAAACATTCCTTTTTGTCGTTTAGTAAAATGATTCGTATAAAAAAGATTAATTTTGAATAAAAGTAAAAGTCAAAGGAGTTTATACACCGTATAAAAGAAGGTTGTGTAAAAAACAAAATATGCCTCAATGAAAAGAGATTCAGACGAAGTCCCATACAAAGATCATTTTTAAAATAAAATAGATCTATTATGTGTATTCACTATAAGTACACATAAAGAATGTACAAAGACAAGATATGACATAATAATATCATGACATAATTTCAAAGTAGGAGATTAACCCAAAGAATAGAAATTGGGTTAAGAAGTTCCCTTACCTCGTGTCCGACTTGACTCGATCATTCTTTAACCTCCTGAATAATAAACTATAGTTAATTTATATTTACTTAAGAACCTTTTCATGTTCATTATTCCTTTTATATCACTTATTACCATGTTATGAACATTATGTAATTATTTAAGTTAATAATGGTCATTTTGTCGATCTTTGGTACTTGAGTCAAAAATAAACTTCTTATAATTACAAGTTGTTCATGTGGTGATATATCCCTTATATCGAAAATTATATTCATGATATAGATATCATATATCTCATATATATCCAGTATATACATGCATTTATAATATTCCATAATGTTTAGAGGTAAGAAATGAAATGCACCGTTCATGGAGACGGTAAGCCGTACGTACGCATGAACACTACATTCATTTCTAGTTCGTATTTAATGAAATCATAATGATATAAAGGTATATTTTAATTCTAGTATAATATCATATATAATATCATTTACTCCATCCTTTATACATCCCACATATGGGATTAACGATTCAAATCACTTTGAGGGGGCAGTAGTCCGCACTTCCTAAAATGAAAATATCGCGTTTACCCATAATGGATACAATAAAGGTATGCCATAAATGAAAAATACAGAACCTTAAGTAAAACATAAACATATTATATATCATATATATAAATATAGTGAAATCTTAATGGCCACCTTTGAAGGTGTTATATGAGTTTTGAACAATCATCGTTTCGTGAGGCAGAAATTCGCCATCCACAGAAACAGTATGTTCTTTAACCATTAGATGTAGGTGTGTGTAAGTGTAGCTCGAATAATTCTTATAACAACATACTAGTATATTTAGGATACTGGTGTTGTTTCAAAATAAATGAATAAAAAGGGTTTAGGGGGATGGATAAGCAAAATAAAATAACATAAGAGAAGACATTAACTTAAAATCGGGTAACTCTTTTGATTTGAGCCAAAGGCTTCCTTGGGAAGAATTCTACCCAAAGTGAGACTTCTAGGAGTAAGGGAGGGAAGTTGAGAGAGTATTTTGGAAGAGGTTTCCCGAGCCAAAAACCTTTCTTTTAGTAATGTTTCATTACATACTTATTTACAATATATAAATACACATATGTGAAATAAATATTTTATCTAATACAAAATAAGTAAAATTGAAAAATTACTTATATTTGATGAATATTCCTGAAGAAGAGAGACTACTTGAATCTCCTTTAATAATTTTTACAACCTCTCTTCCTGTGGTAGCTTAATAGGTATTAGGGGATCCATGTCCATGAATTTATAATGTTGCAACACTTTATACAAGTGCCTATACTACTCTTTGAAAACTCATGCTAGTTTGGACATTTTATTTGTTGAATGTTATTCCAATGTACTTGGGTTATTACTTTACATTTTCAAAAAAATATAGAATATTGTAATTTTATATTGAATACTATTAGACATTATTAAATTTTTAATTTTAAATATCTCTTACTATTTTATCAAATTCTAGGAACCCTATATTTTAGAATAGAAATACTCTATTGCATGATTATTCTAGTGGAAAAGATCCTTGAAACCCCTCCATGCAATCTACAATATTTTACTAAACCACTAATCAGAGGGTCTATGTTAGGAATTAATCATTTGAACCACATTGGATCACAGATCCTTGATCTATTATGTGGTTTCCTATCTCCTATAATGAAATAATCGGCATTGCTCAAATATTTTCCTCTAGTGTTGCAACAAGAGAGATTTTTCTACCCCTTTGCTGAAAAATATAGGTATGTCGACCCAACACTATCATAAAAAATAACTAGTAGTAGGAGGCACCCTTAACTTTCATTGAACGAACACCCCATACACTTGATTATTTTCAAATCTAAATAATGGAAAGCAATTTTGACTTAATATTTTTTTGATGTATTTTTTATTTAATATTGGTGAATAAAATCCTTTTCTATTTAACATAACTATTCTATGTGGTCACGCTTAGAACTTGACCACACTTTTAAATAGAAAACATTCACCACACATGCTCATTTTATTTTTCCATGATTATTTATTATTATACAACGTGATCATGTGTAATAAATACACATTCAAAAAATAATAAACCATACACATGATAAAATATATAAATGATTATGTGATATTGACCCATTAACAATTAGTTAATATATCAAGAATATAATGGATTAAATGAGACTATAGGATAATTCCTTATGTTAATACCTGACTTGAATTTTTATGCCTGCACCTCATGTAGATTCCACTTATTTAGTCTATGCCAACTCTCAACGAAAACTGTATAGCCATGAACTTCTTCGATCTTTATAATGTATACTCACACACACGTGAGGGGAACTCAGGGTGACAAATTATTATTTTTCATTTACATGTGGAAATTTTGAACCTTGTACAAATTAAATATGTAGGGATGATTCACCAACCATCAAAATAAAATAATTATTACATTTTATAAAATTTAAATGTAACAATTAAAATATATAAATAATAAACCAAACATGAAATGTTTTTTTTTCAGATCATGATCATTCAACATGCAAGTATATTTCAGAAGAGAAATTAAACTTTCTAAAATTCAACTCGAGGGTATTTTTAATGTGTTAACTTGCATTAAACTAATTTTAATAAATTATCAATACACCCCACAACCTCAAAAATATTTTTAATAATTTCCATACTATTGAATTTATTTTTTTTATAATTTTTAGGGTATATTTGGATGTAAAGTAGATCCCAAAAAATTAATTTAAGACTAGTGATAGGATAAACAAGTCAGGCCAGTCGGGTTTGGCCCGAATTGATCTGGCCTGAGATAGGGTTTCCATTTAATGAACATTAATATATATATATACACAAAAATATAAAAGGGTAAAAGGCTTCCAAAAAAATCTTTTCCCCTTTATATATTTATATTTTATATATTCTTTCATGGGAAGATTTGAATAATCTTATAAGGGAATATTTTTCAATTTAATTAAACAACCATCCCGAAGAAGTATTAACCTCACTTCTAAGGGAATATTTATCCTTTTAATTAAACAATATTCCATGAGAATATTTAAACTAGGTATCAATGGAACATTTATCCTTTTAATGAAATATGATTCCATTATAATCATTAAACTAGATTCCAAGGGAATATTTAACCTTTTAATTAAATTATCTTCCATGAGAGTATTTAAACTAGCTTCCATAGGAAGCCTTATCCAATTAGTTAAACAAGATTCCATGGGAAGATTTAAACTAGATTCTATGGGACGATTTATCCATTTAAATAAAAAATATTCCATGAGAAGCTTTAAACTAGCTTCCAAGGTAAGATTTATCTATATAATTAAATATGCTTCTATAAGAAGATTTAAACTAGCTTCAAATGGAAGATTTTTCCATTTAAACAAAATAGCCTCCAAGGCAATATTGTATTTAAAATAGACTATCCTAACTAACTTATAGTATTCACAGCTTCAACAAAACATACTTACATCATGATCTGACTTAAAATCCGTCACACTAGTTTCAAATAAAGTGAAGAAAAATAAAAACATAAATTTTCATAGTAACCTTTTTCACAAAACTCATTGATCATCAATTGGCCATATATTAGGGACACAAAATCGTATCGATATTAGAACAGTTTCACTAAAGCTATATCAAAAACCTTAATCCATTCAATAGAAATCTAAATTTTAAAGCTTTTGACATAAATAATTACATGTTCAATCTAATACCAATTGAAGGAATCTAGGGTATAGTGGAAGTAGGAAAGAGAAAAATGTAAAACATTGGGTTTGGATTCATATTAAAAAAAATTAATCCTCAAAACCCCTTTCCCATATTTCTTTATGTATCACATATATTATAATTTATTCACTAAACATAAAAACAAATGAAAGCTTAAATAGTTCCTCATTCATGTTTAGTTGCCTATTTGATTCTCTCACCATCAATGTTTAGTGGATGCGAAATTCCGAACTAGACATCATGTAGATCATACAAACCTGATCCAAAACTCTAGGATCATAGATATATGTTTCTCAAGCACTATAATGGGAAATCAAAGAGTTTTACAATGTCCCTTCGATCTCTAGTAGAACATGAACATGATCAGGAAAGAAGGATCGATCCAATATTGTTTTATTCACTCAAAATATCAATTTAAATACTTGATCGGAGAAGAGATGAGAGTTTCTATGACTAAAATTGTGTAAATGGAATATCCTAGAATCAAATTGGATGAAATGAGATTTTATACTTAGGTTATAGTTTCCGAAATTTCACTTTGGTCCTAGAAAGTAATGAAATTCATTTTTGACATTTACGCACATATTTGAATTAATAAACATTTCATTAATGTCAAAAATATTTTATCAATAACTATTAATACTATAAGATGTTATGTGATAATATACAAACCATTATCTCATCTCAGAGGCTCTCAAAATAATTAAACAAATCATAAATTTCCTATGTTCATTCAAAAAAATTATATTTTTTCTATATTCACATTTACGATCAAGCAACTTGGGAATACCTTGAGAAATGAATTCAATAATAATAATTATAAATTTGAAAAATATAATTTAATTCCTATTATTTTTTATCACTTATACTCATTCATTCACTGGCCCCCTACATGTGGGGCCCACATCATCTTAAACTCCTTTTCAATAGAATAAGTAGAACTTGGGGATACACTTAATTTATGACCCTCTAGGTACTTATCTCAACAGTAGTGAGTCCAACCCATAGAACACATAGGAATATAAAAATCTATCATGCCCCCTAAGGAGATTAGGATTGTCATTTCTAAGACTTCCTCCTATGAGCACTTATTTTTTAATGTAATCCATTTTTCTGATGATATATCATAATGCGGGATGCACACTTGTATAACAATCCTTTTATTTCATTATATATTTCATGACCATGTAGGATGGACTTATCTTCTGTACCATGGACATGGATTTATGAAGGTACTACAATATTGGTCAACCTGGGTCCATGATACATCTCTTCCTCAACTCTTAAGTGAAAAAATCTATAGTGATCATTCAACCAATACCATACCACCATGGACACACCCAACAAAAACTACCCCACCACGTTTTCAATATCAGGATTTTCACATTGAATCAAAGTACATGATTAAATGGAACACACTAATAATGATCTTAAGTCTAGATACTAATACACATGTTCATAGATAGGAACAACCAATGAAACCTAAAACATGTGGTGTTCCTATTAACAGCTCTATTCGTGTGATCTAACTACAAGAGATCACCAAGTGAGAACTTCATGAGAGGAAGTCTCAATGCTTATGATCTGTAACACCCAGAGATTTTATGAGAAATATACGTCTTAATTTTTTTGATGACATGTGTTGTACTCTACACCAAGATTATATTGAACTATACTCAACACTGTATTAGCTTTTAGTATATGCAAATACCATTCTTGGCTTGTGTTGGATGCAAAAGTGACCTTCCTCAATAGCGTGTGTTGTACGCAATACCGGGTTTCACTAAACAACGATATATTGTTATAATATTATTATGAACTAGATGTTATGAATAGTATTAACCTCATTTTGAATTTTATAAAATTATCATTCATCTTACACATATTCTAGAACATGTTATGAGAACAAAATAAATTTTTCGGGTAAAAAATGTATTTTTCAATAAATGTAGTTTTGCCCCCTTTTGATGGTGCACCCACAATAAATATATTTTTGTCATGTTTATAATTTAAATTTGACAAATTAAAATTATTCCTTGGAATCAGGATTTAAATATTTACATTGGATAAATGTTTTACATTTTTCTGATAAGTTTCTTATTTTGATGAATAGTAAAAATACGCTAAATATTAATGGAAAACAACTTTTTTCATCAAAATAATTTATATGGTTAAAATATATTATTTAATGGTTTTAAAGTATAAATATAATATATTTCTACAATTTAGTATAATTTATGTCATTAGAATTAATTTTACATTGAATACATAGGTAAAAACAATTCAATTTTTTGCAATGTTTTAACTTTTAAAACACGTTTTCTCAACAGAGAGATTAATTTTAAATTAAATACTGCATCTTCTGTGTTTTGAATTTGGAAAAATGAATTCAATATTTGGAATCAGTTGGTCCAAATTATTTTAATTGTCTATTTTTTATTTTAAGGCATTATGAATAGTAACTGTAGAAAATTTTATTTACAACAATTAAAGGTAAATAAGGTAATTAAGGGTAAAAATAATAATATAATATTACCATTAAACTTGTATTAATATAATTGGATGATTATATTTCATCCTAAAATATACTTGGGTCAAAATGGTATCTTTTAGAACCCACTTGGATTTGATTATGACCGTTAATTTATTTTATTTAAAGAAAGTGAAATATGTCTCACTCAAACTTTAATAATTAAAGTATTTTTAATATAAGGTTATACATAATATAAATTTTATTATAAAAACTCATCAGAAATATTAAATGTTTTTCTTCATCATGGAAATTTAATTTTGATTTTAAAAAAATATATAATTACCTAAATAGCATATACATTAATGATGACACAATTATTTATTTAGTGAGAAATAAATAATAAAGTTTTTATTAAAATAATAATACCCATCAAAAGGACCATAAAGTTGACCTAACATTATTGGTAG
This sequence comes from Viscum album, assembly GCA_963277665.1. Taxonomy (NCBI): domain Eukaryota; kingdom Viridiplantae; phylum Streptophyta; class Magnoliopsida; order Santalales; family Viscaceae; genus Viscum; species Viscum album. The sequence continues at coordinate 753,074 of CAUJRU010000110.1, forward strand.
AGTATATCTATACCGTAAGCATAAAAGGGTCTTCTTTTGGACCATTCGGAGCCTTATAAAACAGATTATGATATTTATATTATTTTATTTTAAATGATGTCAGAGTTGTCACCTTGATACTTTAATAAACATATCATTTTAAAAGTTCAGTGTTGTAGAAGATAAATTCTTCTAAAAGTATTCTTATAAAAAATATTAGATTTATATTCATCATAATATTTTATTTTTAATTTTTATGAAACAAATATGTATATTAAATAATTATACAAAAATGTTGTAGTAATTATTTTATTAAGATATATATTAGATAAATTGATTTAAAAATATTTAAATAAAAATTCTATGAACTAATTAATGTAATAACCTAATTTTATAGATGAATATAACATGTTATGAATCTATTGAATATTTTAGTTTGAACATATCTTCTATTTGTATTTTATTTAAATTCAAATAAATGAATATTTTCAAAATTGACACTATTGATATTTTATAAAAATAACATAATATTAAATTTTATAAATATCACAAAATTATTTAAAAATTAAAAATTGAAATTTATATGGCCTAAAATGTCATACATTATCCATGTATGGACAATTCAAAACAAATAAGTAAGTATTTATTACAATTTAAAATTTATAATATTAATACTAGAAATAAAATAAAATAGGTTAAATAAGGATAAATCAAATTTATAAGGTTTAAAATAATTTCCCAACACGCCTAAATTTTATTTTCTAATAATATTACAACACTATATCATATCATCTTTGAATTTGATTCATTTTGGATGTTTTTAGTTAGGTTTTGGGTTTATTATAAATTAATATTTTGGAGGTTTCCAAAAGTGCCACTCTCCTCTCTTATAAAAGGGAACCTCCTCCATCTTCTCTTCACTCCATTTTAAGCATTTATGATCAGAAAAACCCTTCAATTACTCCTATCATCCTATATAGTTATATTATACAGGTTCTAGTCTTCTCAAAAGGCCAACTCTGGTGCCCTAAGAGGATGTTTAAAAGAGGCATGTCGAGGAAGAGGTAATCTCTTCTACCGATTCATTCAAGTTTCTTTTTTTCTTCTAGTTCTGATTCTTTAGTTATTTCATTATAAAGTAATAACATCAGTATCACTAATATACTGATATGTTTTTATAAATATGAAACAACCCAATTTCACCTTATATCCATCCTACGAAAAAAAATCACCGCGCGTGCGTACGTACGACTTACCGTCTCCATGCCGTAGTGTAATCTGTTTTTCCACCACCACCATACTTGGATGGGTAAAATGGTAGAAATAATAAATATATAGGATTATTATAAAATCATACTAATTCTGAGATATTATATCAATCTCTTCAATTCCATTCACAAATTATGGTTACGATATCATCGTTCGTGCGTATGTACGGATTACCGTCTCCACAACACGATGAGATTCATTCTCCATTTTAACCATTCCAGAATGATTATAAATTATATATAATAAATAATCCTGAAATATATGACATAATAATGATAAAGGATTTCAGTATATGTTATTTACTCACTTCCATTCAATTTAATAAGGAAACGAAAACAATGTTCATGCGTTCGTACGACCTACCGTCTCCATGAATGGTGTATTTCATTCCATTTATCTATTATATATATATATTCTGAATATATATTATATATAAATCATGGTTTAAATTTTGGAAGTAAGTAATCATTATATAAGTTATCATATGATTAAACACAATTCAAAACACGTATGATAAATGAAACATGTTTACCCAAAATGCTGCATTAACATGGAATTGACAAATGAACGTATAATATAAAGTCATAAGTGAATCATATATGATATCATAAATATTATTATGGTTCCTTTATAAGTTAATAATATGTTTAGACTCACTATACAAGAGTCTCAGACATATACAAAAGAAATTGGACATAAGGTAAGGGATAATTATTCCAATCTCGTTCTAATCCAAGATTGTTTATCTGTTAGTAATTACTGGGATTATGTTTTTCATCCATGTCCATGTTTTCTCAAAATGTTATAATAAATTTTTTATTATTCTTCAATGTATGTTTAAAGTCATATTTACCCTTTTTTACTTTTACCACATGGTATGGAAGGAATCATTATTTTTTTTAATATACGATGTACTTTTTGACTTTTACAACAAAAGTACAAGGAGAATGTTTTTTAACTTATATGGCATGAAATGATTTTTACGGTTTCATAACGCCTTATTTCCATGAAGCCTCCTCTACAATATTTCATGATTATTTTCAAATAAATTCTTTTATTTTAATATTGCATTTAATTTTGAGACAAAAAATGATTTCGACGAAGAAAGGATATTTTCCTTAAGAATTCATTTCAAGTGTTTCATCCAAACTATTTTCCATATAAGATGACACTATTTAATATGGATATGCTTCATCTATAATGTACATATTATTTAAACAGTTTTAATTTTTTATGATGATATTATATCCATTTTTTATATGGATTATGTAATGATGGGATGATGTATATGAAAACCATTTTATTCATTGGGTTTTGAGGAATGATTTATGTTTATTTTGTGGCACACGAAAGAATGATTTCATTATGAGATGGGTGGGACCTATATCTCTCTCTAATGCATTGGTTAAAGATTAATATATAATGAGATATACATGGATAGAATGGAAAGTAAATCTGGTTCAATAATATAGGTCTAGAACGACAAGTAAACCTGGTTAAGTAATGGATATTTTCCACTATGATGGGCTAGGCAATAATGCCTTTTCTACTATGGAAATCATATCACGTGCTTAATGGTTTTCCACCATTACATGTTTTATTACCATGATATTTTATCATGATTATTGTTCCTTTGTGATCTATGCCTTATGTACTTCCAAGATTTATGACATTACCCGTGTTTTATGTTCATGTTTTTATGTTCTAATGTTTATGGATTGTTTTATGTTTTCCATTTTTACCCTTACTGATCATTTGAGCTCACCCTTTGTATTTTTTCTTTTCCCCATGATATAAAGAAAGGGTTTTGTTAAGAAAACAAAGGGGGATGTTCTTTATGGGAGATGCTGAAGATCTTTCACCTTGATTAGAAGATTATATTCCGAGTTTCCAAAGACACAAAACTAATACGGTCTTTGGGAATCTGTTTTTGTCATGTATTATGTATTCCAAAAAAGTAACGTAATGTCCGTGTTCGTTAAGCTTTGGGTATCTACAGTTGGTATCAGAGCGATGTTTTAGTTAACCTATGGTAACTAGGATGCGAAAACATTAGTGAGATCTCCGGAGATATTTCTAAGGTATTTCTAGGAACGTCCCTAAAGATATGTATAAGTATAGGTTAAAGTCCTAGAGTTACTGTAATGATATTAGAATTAAATCTATGATGTTAGGTATTGAAGGTACTCCCCCTTTATTATGTTGTTTTCCTAGAATGATTTTTCCCTCTCACACTATTCTTTTTGGGTTTTATACGATGGATGGAACCCGAAGAAACCATGTTGATCAATGTAACGGACAATGCAAAGATTACTCACCTGAACAAACCAATGTTATGAAAGATATAGTGAAAAATCTTATTTCTATACTTAAACAAATATGCATCATTCTGGACTTCAAAATGAGAAGAAAAGGGAACAATATTCTATTTATTCCTTCATGAGGCTACGCACAACTTATTTCAATGGGTCTTCTCATTAACTTATTTCTGAACAATGGACCAGTACCATTGAAAAGATATTTTCCATACTTCATTGTTCATAAAATGAAGAAGTCATTTTGGCTAGTTACCATTTAGAAGGTGAAGCAAACTAGTGGTGGGATCTAATTAAGAATACAATGCCCCAAGATGAAATTGAATCCATGGAATGGGATGAGTTCAAGAAATTGTTTTTCAATAATTACATCACTCACATTATTTGAACCAATATGGAAAAAGAGTTCCTTAAACTTAAGCAAAACAATGATAAATCTTTTGGTATATACGAGGAAACTTTTACATAGATTTCAAGTTATTAATCAGGCTTTATCATCAAACATGAAAGTAAAGATGATCGATTCTTAAGTGGATTAAAACAAAGTCTTTTGAGGGCATTAACTATAAGAGACTTCAATAGGTATGAAGAAATTATGGATTGTGCTATCAAGGTAGAACTAAAAGATGGTGTTACATATCCATCTCATGATTTTTAGAAGAAATGAAAGATGGAGTTCAAGGAAAAATCTCAAAACGATGGTGAAAAGAAGAAGAATGATTATTTTTTCTCAAAGTGTGGAAAGAAGCATGGTGGATATTATCTTAAAGGGACTAGAAAATGATGTGGGTAAAAGAAGGTCATCAAGCATATGAGTGTTGAAGTAATGGAAAAATGTAGCTAATGATGTGAATAGAGAAAATAATACAAAGAACTCACCACCAAAACTTCAATGCTACAAGTGAAAGGAAATGAGAAATTATGATAACCAATGCCCTAATCCAAGGGTTAATGATGATCGACATCAAAAACCTCTTAAGGAAAAGGAAAAAGGGAAGTCACATGTGATCACTATTTGTGATCTTGAATATGACAATGAATTGGTGGAATTATTAAGTGTATATATAATGAGATTCGAAAATAGTGTTGTAGAATCTTATTTATAGTATTATAAAATATTATAATATCTATGTATTGGTTTTCAATAATTTTATTTTATGGGTAACCATGAAAATTGATTGAAATATTTTTGGAATGTTAATGATATGCACATAATAAAGCTATAAAGATAAAAAAAATATTTGATAGTATTAATGATATCATTACTGGTATAAGGACAAAGTGACATCATGGATTGAGTATATAGAAATTTTGGGATTTGGGTATGTGGAAGGAGTTAACTTTTGAATGAATTTATGTTTTCACTAAGGTTTTATGGTAATTTGTGTTTTAAGTGAATACATGATTATGGTATTCACATGTTTGGAATATGACAAAAAAGATATATCTTATGATATATGGGGAATAAATGATGGTATTCACATGCTTGGTAGATGACCTCTCTAGTAATATTTTTTTATATATTATGAGATTTGACAGAAGTATTTTGGATAAGCCTAAAGATTGGAATGGATTAAGTTAGTCATCAGATAGTATTGATTAATGCTATAAATTTTTGATATTATTTCTAGAATGTTGTAATAGTATAGTTTTAGAAAAAGGGAAACCCGTGGGATGGGTGACTACCCATTGCGTCGGACAAGGAAGCAGGAATCCAACCCACAACCGAAGTGCGGCATGCCTTTATCGCCTACCATTGGCCTACATGAAGTCCTTGGTTTGTAGAAAGTAATTTTATTTTATTAAGAGGTATGAAAGATGAAGTATAAGTCCATTTTTGGAACCATATACGATTAACCTCACCATATATGGACTTATGTATATTTAATAACGTTTGCTAGTATTTTTTTGAGATAGATGGAATAACCCATTATTCTACCCCATGATCTTCTAACACTTCACGAATGAATAATTCAACTTCATTTTTATGATATGAAGTGGAAATTTTTCAAGGAATGACCAATGATGAGATTGTACCAAAATAAAGTATGTATTTCTTCTAATTCAAAATTTTCAAATTTATGGAAAGGATCTTGAAAACCAATAATGTTTTCCTAGTACCCTCATATATGATGAACCAGATGGTAGATTATATCATAAAAAATTTATGTCTTTGTGATTGTTGTCTTTTTCATAGCCATGTTCTCTACCACTCTCCATCAAAACTTGATGGTTAGATTTGTCTTCCATATCAATATTTTCACCTATGTTATCCTATGTGGATACCCAGTGATGAGTTAATTTGGGCAACTATTATGTTTTTTTACTTTACTTATTAAAAGTATGTTTTAGTATTCCTTTTTCCGATGTGGGTTTCTATGAAAGAAACTTTCCGGTAATAAATGATTTATAACCATGATGAATTTTGAGGGAGAAATTCAATTTAAGGGGGGGGGGGTAGATGTAACACCCTGATATTTTATGAGAAATATTCCTTTTAATTTCATTGATGTCTCGTGTTGGAAGATACACCAAGATTATATTTTTCTATACTCAACACCATATTATCTTTTAGTATATGCAAATACTATTCTCAGCTTGTGTTGCACACATGAGTGTACTTCCTCAATAGCGTGTGTTATACGCAATACTGAGTTGCACTAAACAATGATATATTATTATAATATTATTATGAACTAGATTTTATGAATATTATTAACCACATTTTTAAATTTATAACATTATAATTCATCTTAAACATATTCTAGAACATGGTATGAGAGAAAAATAAATTCTTCACGTAAAAAAAGTATTTTTAAAAAAATGTAGTTTTTCCACCTTTTAATGATCACCCACATTAAATCTAGTTTTTTACATGTTTATAAGTTAAATTTTTCAAATTAAACTTCTTCCTTGGAATCAGGATATAAAAATTTACTTTGGATAAATTTTCGATATTTTTCAGATAAGTTTTTTATTTTGATGAACATTAAAAATACGCTAAATTTTAATTGAAAACAAATTTTTTCATCAAAATAATTTTTATGGTTAAAATATTTTATAGAATGGATATAAATTATAAATATAATATATTTTTACCATTTAATATAATATATTTCATTAGAATTAATTTTACATTTAATTCATAGGAAAAAACATTTCAATATTTTGCAATGTTTTAACTTTTAAAACCCATTTTCTCAACAGCGAGATTAATTTTAAATTAAATACTACAGCTTCTATGTATTGAATTGGGAAAAATGGATTCCATATTTGGAATCAGTAGGTATAGATTATGTTAATAGGCAAATTTTTATTTTAAGGCATTATGAATTGCAACTACAATAACTTTTATTTAAGAAAGTTAAAGGCAATTCAGCTAATTAAGGGTAAAAATAATATTATAAAATTACCCTAACACTTATATTAATATAATTGGATGATTATATATTGTCCTAAAATATAATTGGTTCGAAATGGTATCTTTTGGAACCAACATGGATCTAATTAAGAACTTTAATTTATTTTATTTAAAGAACGTGAAATATGTCTCACTCAAACTTTAATAATTAATGTATTTTTAATATAATGTTAAACATATCATAAATTAGATTAAAAATAATCATTTGAAATATAATTCTTTTCTTCATCTAGGTAATTTATTTGTGATTTTTAAGAAATATATAATTATTTAAATAGCTTATATATTAATGATGCAAAAATTATTTATTTAGTGATAAATCAATAATATAGTTTTTATTTAAATAATTATACCCATCAAAAGGACCAGAAACATCCCCAAAAATTATTTTTATATTATATATATACCCTAATCATAAAAGTGTAGACCTTTGGACCATATGGAGCCTTATCCAATAGATTATGACATTTATATTATTTTATTTTAAATGACGTCAGAGTTGTCACCTTCATACTTTAATAGATATATCATTTTACAAGTTGTGTGTTTTAGAAGATATATTCGACTAAAAGTATTCTTAAAAGTATATTAGATTTATATTCATCATATTATTTTATGTTTAATTTTTATGCAACAAAATAGTATATTAAATAATTATACAAAAATGTTGTAGTAATTATTTTTATTAAGAGAAATATCAAATAAATTGTATTACAAATATTAAAATAAATATTATATGAACTAATTAATACGATACACAAATTTTATAGAATAATATGATATGCTAGGAATCTATTAAACACTATAGTTCTAAAATATATTTGGTGTGGATTTTATTTAAATTCATATAAATGAATAGTATCAAACTTGACACTATTGATATTTTATAATAATAGCATATTATTAAATTGTTTAAAAATCACAAAAATAGATAAAAATTAAAAAATGAAACTTATACGGCCTAATGTACTATAATGTATCCAATTAAAGACAATTAAAAACACATAAGTAAGTATTTATAACAATTTAAAATTTAGAATACTAATACCACAAATAAAATTAAATAGATTAAATAAGGATAAATCAAATTGATAAGGATTAAAATAATATTCCAACATGTATAAATATTATTGTATGATAATATTACAACCCTATCTCATCTCATTTTCAAATTTGAGTCATTTGGGTGGTTTTATGTGGGGTTTGAGTTTATTATAAATTAATATTTTGGAGGTTTCCAAAAGTACCTCTCTCCTCTGTTATAAAATGGAACCTCCTCCTTCTTCACTTAACTCCATTTTAATTCTTCAGGCTCAGACAAACCCTGCCAATTCCTCTTTTCAACCTCTCTAGTTATATTATAGAGGTTGTGGTCTTCTCAAAATTCCAACTCTAGTGCCCTAAGAGGAAGTTTAAAAGAGGCACGTCAGGGAAGAGGTAATATCATCTACCGATTATTTCAAGTTTCTTTCTTCTTCTACTTCCTATTATTTTGTTGTTTCAATATAAATTAATTAAATAAGTATTAATAATATACTTATATGTTATGAAAAATATGAAAAAACCCTATTTCACCTTATATCCGTCCTACGAAAAATGAAATCACCACGCATGCGTACGTACGTCTTACCGTTTCCACGCCATGGTGTAATCTATTTTTCCACCACCACCATACATGGATGGGTAAAATGGTGGAAATAATAAATATATATGATTACTAAAACATAATATTGATTCAGAGATATTATATGATTCACTCCAATTCCATTCAATAATTATTGGAATGATATCATCGCTCGTGCGTACGTACGGATTACCGTCTCCACAACACGATGAGATTCATTACCCATGATAACCATTCCAGAATGATTATAAAGAATATATAATAAGTAATCATGAAATATATGACATACTAATTATTCTGGATTTAGGTATATGTTATTTACTTACTTCCATTCAATTTAATAAGGAAACTAAAACAACGTTCATGCGTACGTACGACCTACCGTCTCCATGAATGGTGTTTTTCATTCCATTTATCTATTATATATATATTCTTAATATATATTATATATAAATATTTTTTGATATTCTGGAAGTAAGTAATCATGATCTAAGTAATCATATGAATAATTACTAGTCAAAACACGTATGATAAATGAAACTATTTTACCCAAAACACTAATTTAACATGGAATTGGCAAATGAACAGGTAATATAATGTCGTAATTGAATAATATATGATATCATAAATACTATTATGGTTCTATTATAAGTTAAAAATATGTTTAAAGCCACTATAAAGTAGTCTCAGACACATACAGAAGAAATTGGACATAAGGTAAGGGATAATTATTCCAATCTCGTTCTTATCCGAGATTGTTTATTTGTAAGTATTTACTAGGTATATGTTTGTCATCCATGTCCATGTTTTCTTAAAACGTTTTCATAAAATGATTACTATTCTTCCATGTATGTTTAACGTAATGTTTAAACTTTTTGGTATTTTACCAAATGGTATAGATGGAATATTTCTTTTATTTACCATACGAAGTACTTTTACTTTCCTAGAAAAAAGTATGAGGAGAATGTTTTTTTGAACTTATACATCATGATTTTTTTTACAGTTTCATAATGCCTTATTTACATGAATATTTATCTAAAAGGTTTCATAATTATTTTCAAGGAAATTATTTCCTTTTAAATAACATTTAATTTTGAGAAAAGAAAATGATTTCAAAGAAGAAAGGATATTTTTTCTCAAGAATTCACTTAATTTGTTTTATCCAAACTGTTTTCCATCTAAGATGAAATTATTTAATATGGATATGCTTCATTTTTAATTTCCATATTATTTAAATGGTTTTATTTTGTTTATGGTGATATTATTTCCATTGTTTTATATGGATTATGTTATTATGAGATGATGTATATGAATCCCATTTTATTCATTGGGTTTTGATGAATGATTTACATTCAATTTGTGGCACACAAATGAAAGATTTCATTATGAGATGAGTGAGACCTATATCTCCCTTAAATGCATTGGGTAAAGATTTATATCTCATGAAATTGACATGGATGGAATGGAAAGTTAATCTGTCTCAGTAATATAGGGATGGAATGGAAAGTAAACCCGGTTTAGTAATGGACTTCGTCCACTATGATGGTCTAAGAAACAATTCCTTGGCTACTATGAAAATCATATCATGTGCTTAATGGTTTTCCATAATTACATGTTTCAATCCCATGATATTATATCATTAATAATGTTTATTTCTGATCTATGCCTTATGTACTGCCACGATTTATGTCATTACTCATGTTTTATGTTCATATTTCTACGTACAAATGTTTATGGATTGTTTTATATTCTCCATGTTTACCCTTACTGAGCGATTGATCTCACCCTTTTTATGTTTTTTCCAAAGGATATAAATACAGTTTTTAGGTAAGAAAAGAAATGGGGACGATCTTTATGGGAGATGTTGAAGATCTTTCACCATGATTAGATGATTATGTTTCGAGTTTCCAAAGACACTAAACTAATACGGTCTTTGGGAATCTATTTTTTTCATGTATTAAGTATTCCAAAAAAGTAACGTAATGTCCATGTATGTCAAGCCTTGTGTCTCTACATGATCCCCCAAAAGTAAACAATTATATATCATATATGTTATATCATTATAATGTATTTACACCATAATACAAACACACACACACACACACACACACACACATATATATATACTATTATTGTCATAGTATCTCAAGGTTCTCATTACAGTTATAAACTACTATAACCATTTGATACAACAAGTAATCTAAGGAAATTACCATGTAAATAGTGGATGTATAAATATCAACACTATTGTGGTAAGAATAAAAACATGTATATATCAATTTGTATACATCTAATGGTAATCAAAATTACTATTCAATTTGGGTCTAGAGAACAAAATTTCATAACCATAAAATTTCTATAAGAGTTAGAAGATATTCCTCTAATATTTTCTAAAACAAAAATTGTTAGAATAAGTTATCCAATAACACCAAAATCTCAACATAATCTACTATATATATTTTTGACCTAAAAGTTCTACCAAAATATATCTGTCCATATTTAGAAGAAAGGTTAATAAATCAAAAATTATATTCCCTAGGATATATAAAGTGCCTCCTAATATCAGATTACAAATATTTGAACACCATGATCATATTAATAATTTAATGAAATAATTAATACTTCCAAAAAATATTTGGTGGTTTAATATATTCCACATATCCAAACATGCAGTAGACTACATGAAAGATAACATAAACCATAAAATCATTAAACAATTTCACAGTCACTGATACTATCCCATAAAAATATATTTATCATTATTATCTCAAAATATAGCATATATAAAGGATATATTTCTCTTAATCACGTGTTTTACAAAATGTTCATCTTTTCACTGAATCACTTTTTTGGTCATCTATACCCTTAAACATATACTCTCAAATCATTTTAGAAATAGTAATGAAGTATAATACTAATATATTTTATGATTCATACAACCATAATGTCATTTATAAAATAATTTTACAATATATTTCATAGATAACAAAACATAATGAAATTAATCAATTCGCTTTAGTTATATCAAGAGAATAAACTTGACCATGCTCCCTTATCTTTATCTTGGTATATTCAATTGATGAGTGGGGTATTCATTTTCATATTTCCCATATTCTTACAGTGTTATAATTACACATTGGATGATTATTTCTTCCCATAGAAATCATTATCACGATATAATTTTTATCCACACTCGAAGAAAAATCCTTTTCATTTGATGGAAGAACCATGGTGTCTCCTTCAACAAGTTTCAAATGTTGGAAAATATTTATTTCCCTTATTATCTATATTTGTATTTTTCTCTCCCATCCACTTATTCTCATTCTTACCTGACCTATAGAATTATTTATCTATTTTTATAGCACATTATACTATATCCTTTTATGATAATAATGTTCCGGACATTAGTTCCATTCAGAGGATTGGCTTATATCTATTAAAGAAATGATCAATATTTCACTTTGGATTATGTGTGTAGTCTAAAACATTCTTTACTAACCTCTCAAATTTTCCTAATACATTCCAAAATCTCCTCATATTTTTATCTTAGACCCAAGAATTGTATTTCCATATATGGTCATTGCTCTTGAGAAAAATATTTTCCCAAGAAGAGTACCTTGAAATCCTTCAACTCTATGCTTTCTATTTCTTCTTCAACATAAGAATTTTAAATCAGTGACCACCATTGATCCACATCCCCTGAGATATGATAATATTATGTTAAAAAATTCTCTATTTCTTCATATCCCAGAGCGAGAAATATTTTCTCTAAGGAACTTATTCATTGCTTAGAGGGAAATGTATTTTTAGTATCATTGAACAATGGAGGTCGCTGATTCTTGAAGGGGTATAACTTTGTTACAAAACATGGTTGATCGGTTGGATGCCCCCTACAGAAAAGGTTATTACTCATAAACTATGTTATCTTCCCTAATATGGTTACTATTTTATCATTCCTATCTACAACTCTAGCTCCAACCACATTATCATTCCCAAGAGGAAAATCCCCACATGTATTATGTTCATTGATATGGTAACAATTACTTATTTTAGGAACCATTTATAAATAATGGAAAACAATATATTAGATCATAAAATTATTAAACATAATGTAAAATACCAAAAATAGAGAAACACTTAACATAAATTTCAAAATTTATGAATAACTAATCTCATATTGATAAAGGAGGTTTCTTTTGAGATATCATTATTTTCAAATCCTTCATAATGATTTTTCAACAAAATTTGATTTATCCTAAGAAAATACCTTAATAGTGTCAAACTAGGGGTACATTAAGGTCCATTTTCATACACAAGTAACAATCTAGTCAAGCCCAATTCACCCTTTATAGAGCTATTACCCATAGGTACATCTATGCTAGAACCACACCCACTTGTAGTATTTAGAAATGAATGTATTTACTTGGAAGAACCACATAATATATACCTTACCAAATGATTAGGATGTTATTATATTCATATACCAAAATTATTTCATAGGTTTATGTTCCATAACCAATGTTTTCCAAAATCCAGTTCCCAAAAAATCTACTAAGCTTCCTCTGATACCAACTACAGTGACAATGACCTGATTAGCCCAATGTTAGGGGTTACATAATTACATTGGAACTAGATACAAGGTATCACATCCAAAAAGATAGATTAGTTTAGTAGTATTTGTAAACTAGATACATTCTTGAAATTCATATAACATTTTAAACATAAAATATAAAAAAGGATTTCTTTGATAAATCAATTATTCCCCTTAGCAAATAGATTTATATCAATCAAAAAATACTTCCTCATATCCTGGGGTAAATAAACAAACGGAATGGGGTGAGCTAAAATTATTAATAAGGGTAAGAGTATAGTAGAATTTATGAATAAATAATGTATGATCAATATGGAATGGTAGATAATTGATACACATTCTATTTCACCTGTAACATTAGCTTAATATGGGTGGAATAAATGATGTTCAAATAATACTATATAAAGAGTCACATGATCTAGAAAACATAACCCGAAATATTCTGAATAATTAAAAAATAAATATTAATATTAATATATGAATTCTTAATTATGGAATTCATAATTCCAAACATCTAAAAAATACAATCGATACCTTTTTTCAATACAACTAAATAAATGGTTAAGGCCTAAAAAATATAGTTTGTCTCATTAGAACTACCATTTCATCAAGGTAATGTATAGGGGCCCTACCAAAAAATACTAAGTCCAATTAATTCATAAAATTAATGGGGTAAAACACAGTCAATATATACGTCCATATTGAAAAATTTACATACTAAATGTTAATACTTACCCCAATCAATAAACATAATCATAAACAATCATGAGTAAAATGGTGAATGGTAAACAAAGTGTACATACCCATTCAAAATGATTATAAAACAACGATAGAAATAATAAATATGTAATCAATAAAAAATATCGTTAGTGTATCATAATTAAAATAAAGGGTTTATGCCTTTAATGAATATAAATGTCACAAAAATATCCTTTATTGTTTTTTGAAAAAAAATAACCTTTTTCATATTGAAAATCAACTTCTAAAAAAGTATAACAAAAGATTTTGAAAATAATTTTTATTTAATTTTAAATTATAAAAAATGTAAAATAATATTTATAACATTGATTGCTAATTATGGTGTGAAATTATGTTCATGTCGTTCATGTTAAAAGAACTATTTCTTTCACATTTTTGATAAAACCCAAACATGCATTATTTTGAAAACGATGTGAAGATTCATCTAAAGAAATTTTTTAAAATTTTAAAGTAGGAGAATTATTATTTAATAAATAATTTTTAAATTCATGAAAGCATTTTTAATACATTTTTAGAAAACATTAGTTTTGATGAAAGCTGATTTCCAATAGAAGATAGAAATAATGTCAGATTTTCCTAAAAACATTTTCTTAAAAATTTTATATACCCAAGAGAAGAAAAATGGTACAAAATATAGAAAAATTTCATGAATAACTATATTATACTAAAATATATTAACTTTATGATAGAAATATCAAATAATTACAGCAAGAGATAGTTAAACAAAAACAATCCCAAATAATGATGAGATGATGAAATAAACCCTAACCACATTGGTAGGTTTTGAATCATAATCCCTATGAAAGAAATAAAAATAAAATTAAACATAAAAAATCAAGAGTGGAAATATATTCTTAATATAAATTTTAAAAAGGGGTAGTTTTTACACCATATAAAGGCATATGTGGTGAATATAGTGAATGTCTCATGGATATAAAAGTGAGACAAGAAACCTTTCCACTTTTTTGACTTATATTGTATGGGTTGAAAATTAATAATATATATATATGTGCTTATTATAAATATATTACAAACAACATAATAATATATTTCATACCATATATGATTTACTTGTAGTCTTTTCTCTCCCATTTATTAACAATTATTTGTTAAAATCACTATTTCGAGTGATAATTGCCTCATATTTTATGTATGTTTTTGTTCTGTAATTTTAGTCCTTTTAATTTGATTATGTATAAATAATATATATAATTTAAACAATTATATAAATATCATATATATCCATTATATATATATATATTTATATAAATTTTTAATTTTTAGATATTGATAATTGATTGCACCATTCATAGAGACCGTAGGTTATATATATGCATGAACACTATTTCAATTAATATAATTGGATAGGGAAAAAATAAAATATATATTAATTCACCCTTCAAGAATAATTATCATGTTATATATATCATTTAATTTAATAAAATCCTTCTTTATTACCATCCATGTACCAATTAAATGAAAAACAATTCACATCGCTACATGCAGGCGATAATCCACTTATGCACACAAGTATAGTTATTGTTTTCCAGTATATTATAAGGTAAGAAATTATATGGGATAGTATATTTACAAAAGTATTTATAATTCATAAATATAAAATATATCCATTAACTTTTATCCTTACTACCTTCCATGTAATGTTTATGCGAAAAACAAATCCAATTGTTTCTCCAGGCAGTATTCCACCATACAAACAAGAGACATTATCATATATATAATAGTCTGGGTAGTAATATGATATATGTGTAATTATAATTAAATAATTTTGGGACAAATTTGGATGACGATGTTTTTGGATGAATGGAGTGTTGTCTATTTTTGTCAAGGAATTTTGAGCAGAAAGGAAATCACTTCACTTTGTATAAGTGGGAGAGAAAAGACATGAAAATTACAATATTTTACATTGTAATTAAAAAGATGAATTGATGATATGTATTTCAAAAATATCATAAGTTTTTTGGAGAACTTATGATGCAATATTTATGAATGAAAGTGGGAGAAAAGATGCAGCCAATCAGCACGACCGGTCTTGCAAAAGTAGGTGTCTAAGGTGGCGCAGTTTCCTAGTGTTTGCCAAATTGCTGGGGTCCAAAATTTAGGGTTGTGATAGAATCATGAACAGTGGATTTATTTGAATATCTCATCAAAATATGGAAAAAGGAATTAACTTCATGAAGGTGGTCTTCATGATATATATTTTACAAAGACATGATGAATGTTGATGGTGTTCTTCGTGATTATGACATGCTTCGCGAATGATAAAGGTGAAGAGATTTGCAAGAAAAAATTGTGGCGATGAAGAGAATTGTGAGTGGAGAATTGAGGAGGATCAAAGGAAGAAAGAGAATCGCTATGGAACAAAGGATTTGACGGAATGATTCATGATTAAGATGAGCTATGCGAATCAAGAAAATGGCCATCATGCTTTGCAAAACAGATTGAATTTTGGAAGAAATTTCAGGGCACTGTGATTTGGTGATGACATGGCACTAAGGTAGTTGTAATGTTCTAGAGTTGGTGGGAAATTACTATAAATATTCCTCTCCCCCTCTAGAGAATTATTTTGACTTAATGTGAATTTTAGAGCTCTCAAATTGCGAAGAAGGTTTGTGAAGAAAGTTAGCTTTGCGAAGGTAGTAAGCTTCGCAATGGAACAAAGATTCACGGTGAGTCATTGAGCTTTTATAAAGAACTGAAATTCTAATATACAAATCTGTGCTCTATGAAATAGTGATCTCTGTGATCTAGTGAGCTCTGCGAACTAGAGTGCTTTGTGAACTGTAGTGCCCTGCGAAGCTGGGAGTTTCATGAATGAGCTATGAAAAGCAGCTCTGTGTGCTAAGGATTTGAATACCCAAATTGTGTAAGAAGTTATTTAATGTGAATCAAGATATGACTGGGGTATATGACCGAGTATTATTAAGATGTCAAGGTAGTTCTTATCAGCTTTTGGATTCGATGGAGAAGAATTATTTTCAAATATCACATTTGAGAATGTTTGTCAAGAAACACAAAGATATTTCATTACTCTATTTGTGAAATGAGGGAGCAAACATGCTTGAGAAGTGCTACACGAGTTTAAGGGTATATCCTACCCATTTTATTCCACATCAAAGGATAGTTTTTAGTAGATTTTTGTGGTAAGGGATTATTTCCATACCTTACCAAGGACACAACTACTCTTGTTGAGTAGTGAACCTTGTAAATCATGCGTTCCTATGGATGTGTGTGTTCAATAGGTAAAAACTCTTTAACAAGATGCAAAGGTTGTTTCAAAAAGGGGAAACATAAAATAAAACAATATCACTGATTCACCCCTCCTTTCTAAGTGATAATTTGATCCAGAATGAGTGAATTCAAATAATTATAATAATATCATAAATATAATATAAATATGTCAAATCTATCATTAAATACATCATTTAAAAATGGTTATGGAAAAAGAATGACATTGGTTCATGAGAGGGTAGTTTTCCATACACTAGAATGTTGATTTTTTAACCCATTTAAATAAACATGATAATGATTTAGGATAATTCATTAACATAAAATCATATAACAATATAGAATATAATGATTTTATTATAACAACATATTATTCGAATAATTTAATGATGTAAAGGAAGAATGAAAATAAAATTCTCAATTAGGGACATTACTTATTCTTCATACAACCTCTTAGTTTGCACCAAACAGATTCTTATGTCATATTATTACCAAATATATGGAATATATGATGATATAAGGGAATTATAAAATTTATTTGGGTAGTTATTTTCCAAAAAATTGGGTTTGGAAGTTTGAAGAGGATAATAGAGGGGGTGTACTTTTATATGTGAGGTGAGTGAAATACTTGTAATTATTTAAAAGAAAAATGTGTACCCACATTTTTAACATGAAAAAAGCATAAAAATGGGTAATTCGAAAAAATATAAGAGTTAAAGTCAAAATATACCCATATAATGGGTGTTGGAAAAGTTTTAAGTCATTTTTAACTCATATTTTCTTAGTTTAACCCCCAGTAAATCAATTTTGACCTTATCCGTGATAAATAAATTTTACTATTTTTACCATTAATTGTGGTCAAAAATTAAGTTTAACTAATAAGATAATATAAATTGTTCTTAATATATTTTTTTTCTATTTTTTAAAATTCCATTCAAAAAAGTGGATAAATTTAAATTAGTATTATTCTCGTAGATAAGACTAGAAAATGAGTTTGAAAATGAAAATGTTCAAAATCTTAAAAACATTTTATATCAAAATTTAATAACAAAATCATTATAAATACCTAAATTTAATATATATATATATATAAATATATATATTATAACAAATTTTACATTAAAACCAATTTAAAATGAAATTTAACTTCATAAACAATTTGAACATACATGTAGTTTTCAATTAAAATTCATTAATTTTCTATATTCATCAAAAAATTAATGTTTCCAAAAAATTATCTAAAATTAATCAAATAAAAATTATGAGATTTAGATTTCAAAAATAAATTTTTATTTGTAAAATAAATTTTCTATAAGTTGGAAAAAATAATTTTAAATTATGTGATCAAAGCATGATAAGTACTCCTTTTAGAAAAAATATGTTTTTCTAAAAACATTTTTTTATTTCCAATGGTTATTATTTTATTTATAATCAATAGATAAACATTTAATTTAATTTATAAATGTTAAAACTGTATAAGTTTCATCATTTAGTATTTAAAATTCGTACCATCCAACTTAATGGCTAGGTTATATTGGTCATGTTTAATATTAATATTTCAATAGAGTATCATGTTTCATTTAAGCATGGTGTTGCATTTATTTAAAGATATCATAGAGATTGAATTTATTTAAAAATAAATGTATCATAAAGTCTTAGGATTTTACATTCCCTTTTATTCATAGTGTTACATGTCATACCTTCTATCAAAAATGATATTCCTATTTAGAAATCTCTTGGTGTTACAATTGGCCGATAAAGTTATATGAGGCATTATGGGCTTATTTGAATTCCTTCAAAAATACCATAAGAATTTATCTTGATAAGATACTCTTTGTTAAATCATGTCATTTACCTATGGTGATTTAACACAAGTCCTTTTGGGGTGTGAAGGTCTTGACTTTTGATTTCAAAGATGTTGGAGAAAGAATGTTTCTTGAGTTGAGTGAGTTAGAGAATATTACAAGGGAATATTATGACCATTAAAAATTTTAAAAATTGTGAACATAATCATTTAACGACTATATCATTTAAAATGAATAAATTAATGTTTTTGATATATTTCTTATTTTAAATTCTAAGCTAAAGATTTTAAATGGGAAAATAAAAACTAAATGGCGTGGCACATTCAATATTTTGAGAGTTCTAATGAATGGAGATATAGAGTCTGTGGAAGAATAAAACAAACCCTTATTAGTTTAGAGTAAAAGGGTTAATCACTACTTTTAGGGTAATCTATATGAATTTACTTCTATATTTAAGCGTGAAAGATGATCTTCCATCGAGTCTAACAAAGGAATTTATACATAGTTTTCTATGGGAGTTATACCATTTTCTCTCTACATATTTTTTCACATTAATAAAAATAAATATACTTGTATATATTTCTTTATATATCTCAATTATCCTATTTTTTTATGGAAATGAGCATGTAATTTTAGAATAAATTGTATTTATAATCTAGGTGATCAACATAACATTGGGAATCCATAATCTACATAAGTGTTAAGTATAGACCAATCAAGAAGCAAACTGACCATGAGTGTGAAGGTCAGATTGACCATAGGAAAAATTACTAGATTTAATATGAGGAAAATTGATGACAAGATTGAAAGTCCATATTTATCATAAGACAAGAAACCATACCATCTACTATAAGTGTAAAGAAGAAAATACTATGAGGTCGACTGACTATATGTGTATAGTTTCAATTGACCATGATCTCGATTGACCACAAGAGTTTTTGAATGTTCGTAAGTTCAAATGTATGATAAAACAAAAGTTTAAAAATCCAATCGACAGTAAAATTGTTGAAATGAACATGAGGTATACTGAATACAAGTAGTAAAGGGGGGATCGACCATGCTATTATTTGATTGACTGTAAGAAGAAAGATGAAATAAAACCCATGATGATATTTTTATCAACCAAAATATGGAATCAACCACATATTGAATTATTGATTCACACTTCAAATATCTTGTTGATTGCATGAAGGATCTACCACTAGAACTTCTTGAATCACATTTATATTAAACATAACATCTAGTTCTCTATTTTATAAACACTAACTATTAAAATCTAAAAATAGTTTTTTTTTCAAATAATTGGTATTTCAAACTAATAAACCTGATGGGATCAAACTTAAGGAAAAAAGGTTTTGTGTCTTTGGTTGAACATTAATATTGAAAAAATAATTTTATCAGGTGATTTATGCATTAAATATTCATTAATATTATTTCTCATTCATTTCCTTTCAAACTATTTCATGTTTCTTGATATATGAGTAAATATTTACATGAGTATATTTTATTGTTAAAATTCTTCCTCTATATAAAACATTTTATGGGAGAACATACCTAATGGTTTAAACCTTATTGAAATAGAATCTGTTCCCAATTACTTAGTGTTATAATTAATTATCTCTATTATTTTGAAAATAATATCTAGTCCATTGGATCCTTAATTATAACCAAGAACGATGTTGATTTTCTTGAGATTTTTTAAACATAATTATATCTTGTCTCCTAAGAAATGGAATGTTATTTCCTAAACGCAACATGAAACTCAGATCCAAACCATTAAAACATGTTGTTTTGAGATCTATTTACACCCTTAAAAAATATTTATACTTTTATATTTTCAAAATATATATGAGAAAAATGTGTTAAAATTTTCTTTCAATTTTAATAAAACATTCGAGATAATTTTAGATTTTACGTAAGGGTGAAGGATATTAAATTGTCCTAACTATACATAAATTATAAACACATCAAAAACCCCTTATAAGTATAGAAAAGTGGTTTATTATTAAAAATTAATTTTTTTATTTAGTGGATGATCTTTTTTAAACAAATTGTTTATTTCTTAACTCTTTATGTGATTTTGAACCATAGATTCAATTAGAGAACTTTATTTTTCTATTTCCTCTAAAAAAATACTTATTATAGTGAATTTTTTGGACATGTTTTATTATCATAAATAGAATTTAAATTTTTGGCCTATTTTATTCTAATAAGATTTATATTCAACTTAGATGGAAATTCACTCCTAATCATTGGTTGATCTCTTTATTCCTTAATCTAAAAATGATGTATGAGTTCTTTATTTATATTTGTTAATTATTAATCTAACCCATAGATTTGGTTGTTTTTAATTACTCTATACTTATTATGCATGTCTTCTTTCAATGGTGAAAAGATAAATTTAATGGAATAATTGAATAAAATTTTTTTTTGGATTAATTCATATTTTCTTTTTGAAATCCAACAAATTTTATAAAACAAAAAACAAAATTTTCCGAAATTTATTTTTCTTTTGAGTTTTAAAATCATATTTCATTATGTGAAAGATTCATTGTGGGAAATCACATATGAAAATAATCTCTTTATTTTCATTATAAATCTTATATTTTTTAGATTATTTTTTTCAAAAGAATTTTTATTACTAAATGGTTGAGGAATAGAAACAACTTAAGTGTGGAGGAATTTATTATCAACCATTTCGATTAAATTTTTTCACATCCCTTTTAGGAAATAAATATGTTTTTAATTTAAAAATTTTGATTTTAATAATTTGTTTGGATTGGTAGATAATTCTAGTGGAAATAAAAATTCAACCAATTTTGGGTTAAAAATAAGGATCTTTGTGTTTAAGTGATGAAAGGTTCTTTTATTTAATTTTAATTTACTATTAAGAATATATTTTTTTTATTTGATATATATATATTTTTGGAAGTAATTCTATTGAAATTGGGTTTAGATTTCTTTTTGTTTTTATAAAATTTTTTTGACATCAATTTCGGGAAATTATTGTTTCTACTAATTTTATAATTATGTAATCAAGGTATAGAGATTTGGTGATGTTGGATATCAATGGAAGATCACCAAATAATTAAATGGAAGCTTGAATCCAAAATTTTAGGGATCACAAGGTCAAAAATTCAGGTGGGTTTATCACATCTATTATAGGAACTCATCTCAAGTCATAGGAATTAGATGATAAATAATAACAGCCATAATGTGGATATTTTTGAAATCATAGTTAATGAAAAATATAACTATATAGGTAGAGTTGTAACACACCTACATTAAAATTCGGGAATACCACTACATATGAATCATCAATCATACACCATTCAATCGATTGATCGTTGAATGCGTTTATTTAGAGGCAGACAATAGAAGATAACCTGGGAAATGCGGCAACTATAATTGTAATTAGAGTTTCTTATTAATTAAGAATCTTATTCGATTATTTATTGTTAATATTTTCTTTTTATAGAATTATTTTATCTTCTTAATTGTAACATGACTTATGGAAAGGGTTTTTTGGCGTAAATAAATGTTATGGAAGGATTTATTTTGATTTGTTCCTTCATCTTTATTCTATGTTTCTATTATTAATTTTTTTGTTATTAAAATATATTTTCAAACCATTATGAATCAATATCCATTTTTCTTGATTTTTGTTTTCAGTAGTTAAAAACTATTTCTCAAAACATTTTAAATTATTTTTTTGATGAGATTAAACTTTTTATACATATTTCTCTCGTGGTGGTTTTATGATAACATACCCTCACATATGTTTCCAAAATTGTCAATTTTTAAGTGGGTATCCATTTTTTATTTGAGTATTAATTACTGAAAATAAATTTCATACTAAATATATTTTAAATTAGTAATAAGGGATTGGTCATAGACTCTTACATGATTCAAGAACCTCAAAACACCTTAGAATATTAAAATAAGGTATTAATGTGAAATGAAGGAAGCCATAGATGATAAAAAATTATTGAAGGAAATTTTGTCTAGATAGTTCAATGTATCAGGTATCATATCATATCTAGAATACCCATCAACCATCTATTAGAGGAGAATTTATGATCTGGAGGCTCATCCAAAGTTGCATCTTCCATTTACAATGCCACAAAATAGCTGATGTCTAGTAGTAGCTAGCTGGTGGAGGTATTCTAGTAGTAGAAACTCCTTGGTAATTCCTTTGTTACCTGGGGGTGGATAATTGGTATCTGGTGGCATTGAGGCAGAACTAGTGAGGAAGCATTTATTATGGTAATAAATTCCATAAATTAGGTCTTCTATGAA
This sequence comes from Viscum album, assembly GCA_963277665.1. NCBI lineage: Eukaryota > Viridiplantae > Streptophyta > Magnoliopsida > Santalales > Viscaceae > Viscum > Viscum album. The sequence goes on from CAUJRU010000110.1 coordinate 776,382, forward strand.
TTCATGAAACCAAGGAAATATTTGAACCTTCTCAATCATTTCTGAGTCTATAAATAGACTTCCCCGCCAATTGAAACTTCACAAGGATTACCAATGCACTCTCAAGATTCAATTCGATGATGAAGATCTATAATAATCAATCCTCAAAAATATCATTCCAATGTTCTAAATCTATCATGTATATCAAGCACCATGTAAACTATCTCTTTCTCCATTGTAATTTATTTATCTAGAGATATTTTTTAGTAGATTATAATAAGGTTTCCAAAATAAAACCTCTCCCCCTCAAAAATTATCCTCCAATGGATAAAACTATGAAAAAGTGTGGTATTTTTTCCATAGGTATCCGTGAAGCTCAATAGGATTCTTAAAAACCCATATTATGAGAGAAATATTTCTTAATCACTACTTAGATCAGGGGATTTATACTATTGACCTATCAAGTAAAGGGGTGGACGCATAGGGGCTTGCATCATGCTATTATCAAACTCATTATCAATTATATTTATCTTCCCTTTACTTTTTACACACTATATCATTTAACATCTATTTTCATACTTTCATAAATCCAGTTCGATCATTTTTACACATATATTACTTTAATATAATATTAATATACGTGAATGAAATTTATCAACAATCACATAATAAATTTCTTTCTTAATTATTTCAAATTCATTTAATTCTTAAATAAACCTTTTTTTACCCTTTAAATTTTGAAAAGGAAAATTATCCCCCCTCTTTCCATAATATCTGACTAAAAATTGGTATCAAAGGGCTGATTTTCTTTTTTATCAAAAATAATTTATTTTAATTTTTTTTTCAATACCTACTTTCAATCAATGCTATATTTTATGAATGAATCAAATTCCAGTTTACGTGATCCTATTTTTTATAGGACATACTATTCAAATTTAAAAAATAGTATGGAATTGTTTTTCCGTAGCATTAGTTGTCCCTTATGGAAAATGATAATGCAAATGTTTTATCCCACTAAAAAATCTATTCAAAATTTAATTATAAATATGTTATGAATTTTGAATATAATAACAATGTTTTGAATTCATTTCATTGTGGCCTTGATAGTAATTAATTCAATAAATTTTCATATTTCAAAAATAATTTGAAAATCTGAAAATTACTAAAATCCACACACGAAGGAACAAATAATATAAAGAAAAATTGATCAGATATATATCTTAAAGATTCTGAATGTTTTTTATGAATTCCAATGAATCTATTACAATAAGTTTTATGATATTTACAAACATATACAATGGTTGAAATTCTCTTGAAGATTAATTATATAAAAAACACTTATAAATAAAATAATAAGGATTTTACTTATCTCTTAGGATCCTAAAGTCACATCTATTCCAAAATTCCATTATATAAAAAAGATAACTGCTAAGGAATAGTGTCCCTTATGAAATATGTAATCATGATGAAACAAAAATAAAAAAATGAGACCAATAAAGACAAAATTTTTAATAAAACTATCTCATTCAAAGCTATATGTTTCTATATGTTTCTCTTATCTCTTAGAACATGTACAATTTTTATAGAGAGAATAATTTCTAAAATATATCCATATATTAATCCCAAAATGTAAAACCATAGGTTATGTGATATGAATTTCAAAAATAGAGGTTACATTTAACTCGTGTGAACCATCTACAAGAAGAAGATAAAAGAATAGAAATAGGGAAAAACTATTTCAAAGCCACAACATGGAATAAAGGTGATGCCTCTATAGTTTTAACATCATAATCCACTTCATGTAACTCAATCTCTAAGTTCACTAATGTATATGTTTATGGAGATGTCAAGGTAAATACCCCTCTTCCTATTTACTCCTCCTCTTATCCTTCTCTTAATTATTATCCTCTCCCTTCTACCTTTTACTCCTCAAGTCACCTACTTTATGAAGACCAAAAACATTCTCACAAATTATTTCTTTATAATAACAACATGAAAATAAATACAATCATGTAGTTCCAGAAAAATAAAATTTCTTAAAATAATTAAATCTTAACTTCAATGAAAAGGAATATCTCATCATGAAAATAAATAATGATCTAGATTCCAATAATATTGAATCCACCATTAAAGACCTCAAAAATTACTTTCACAAATTAACCAAAGGAGGAAATAATACAAAACAATTGGTCTCTGAAAAACAAGGGAATGATGATGTTTGTTCTATGTTTCTCAATTATTCAAGAACCAATACAAATTAAATGAAAAATAATTTAGATAATTGTTTTTCACAATATTAATTTGGTAATTATTTAAAATGAATTTTTAATTTATTTTATGAATGCTATTACAAATGTTTATGATATGATAGACAAAATTCAATCCATATTTGTTTCAATTTTTCAAAATGAAATCTTCATACCATGAAAATATGGATTTTAAAATATTTATTAGATAATATATGTAAGGAAAAGTTTATGTGGGAACCAAAACCATTAATCATTTGATTTTTATGAAAATAATCTTCCAAGGAAATAAAAGAATAAATTTTGTTTCTAGATAGTGGATTCTAAAGAAACATGTAAGGAAAACTATGATAATTCAATCAAATCAATAAAATTGATGGAGATCATGTCACATTCAATGATACATATAATGGTAATATATTTAGTTAAGGTAAAATTGGTTTATATTTCTCAACATTAATAAAACAAATTATATTAAAAAAATTGAAACCAAATGTATGAATTATTGGTAAATTATTCTAAATAAATTTTAAAATTTCTTATCAATATAAATTTTTAATAGTTTTAAATTCAAAAGAAAAACTTTTATTCACAACATGAATATTTAAAAATATTCATAACACCAATTTGAAATATCTTTCTATATGAAACATCAAATGTTTGAGTGAACAAGTGAATGGGTAATGGCTTGGGCATAGATTCATCAGTCATTACAGCATACAATCTATTATCAAACTCAACCGTTATCAACTACAAAAATATCTTCGAAATTTTTATTTCAAATATGAAATGATTTGTAAAAAATTTCAAATTTGGAAAGAAACAAAAATCCTATTTTAAATCTAAAAACTGAATTTCTTCTTAAAAATATCTTCACTTAATTCATATTTATCTTTTTGGTACTTCTCAAACACTTTATCTTATAAATTTGAATCTTTTAAATAAATCATCATGTTTTCTAATAAGGTTGAAAATGAAAATATTTTTAAAATCAATTTAATTTAAGGTGATAATGGTATAGAGTTCAATAACAAGTAACTTAGTTATTTATGTTCTTCTAAAATATATAATAATTACGTTTTTGATCTTAGAACCCCACAACAAATTGGGGTAGTAGAGAGAAAAAATGGATTATCGAAGAAATAATTCATTATCATTGTATTGATACTTTTTTTAAATATTTATACACTAAGGCTATGAATACTACATGCTATATCATTAATTGTTTCCTCATAAGACCTTTTCTTAAGAAGAAAAACTATGATCTTTTGTTTAATAAAAAACCCAATGTCATCTTTTTTTAATGTTTTTAGTTGTAAATGATATATCTAAAACACAAAATACTATATTTGAAATTTTTATTATAAATAATTTGAAGGTATATTTCTTGTGTACTTTTACTCAAGAAAGTCATTCCATTTCTTTTAAAAAATGAAGAAAATGTTTGAATAATCAATCCATGTTTTTTATGATTTATTTTCCGAAATATTCTTCTTAATTTTTGTAAAATGATGTTTTAAATTATAATTTTCAAAATAATTAAGTTGAAGATGAATAAGAAAAAACATAAAATTATCTTTTTAATGTTTTCAAAATATTTAAAGACCCTCCATTCGAAAATTTCGTTTTATATTTACTAGTAAGAACTCGTACTCGTAGATCAGTCCTAAATGAAGTAGAACTCTTAGCCTTTAACCCTCAACATGAACCCCAATACCTTAAAAATGAAATATTGACACTTTACATGCAAGTGTAACTAAACAAATTCACTCAAAAATACATATACACACTCATGGAATGACCTGGGGATCATACCATTATAGAGTCTAAATGGGTTTTTGTAAATAATATTGATGGATCAAGTAATATTAGATAAAACAAAGCTCATTTTTTTGATAATGGTTATAAGAAATAATAATTAATTAAATATGGTAATTCCTTTTTCACCCATCATTTGGTTAGAATTAATTATAATAATTTTGGAATTCACCTCTCATATTAATTGAAAAATCATTTAAATTGATCGAAAATAGAAATGTTCTAAAAAATTTTCTTTATAAAAATATATTTTTGGAATAATGCCCCGTTTTGGAAAATCCTCTTTTCTGAAAATAATTTTTCAAATTAATAAAATATATTTATCGTTTAAAACAATCCCATGGGGCTTGGTATGAATGTATTTCAAATTATATTATTGTAAATGGTTTAAAATGGTAAAAGTATATTTCATTATTTTTATAAAACATATCTAAAATTATTATTTAATGCTTAATATTTATATTGATGATGTGATTTTTGAATCTGCCAATGAAAATATTTGTTTTGAATTGTATGATTTAATAAAAAATGAATTTGAGGTGATCTTTATGTGTATACTCAAATTATTTATCAGTTTTAAAATTTCTAAATGAAATGATGATATATTTTTAAACCAAGGTAAATAAACACAAGAAATATTAAAATGATTCTGAATGGACCATGATAAGAAAATTATAACACACCTGATTACAGCTTGTAAGCTAATGTTGGATAAAACTGGTAAAATTTTAGACAATAAAATTTATAGAAGTAAGATTTTTACTATACTTTACCCTCCTTCAAAATGGCCTGATATCATGTTCATTGTTTTTATCTATGATTTTTTTCAACTAAATTCAAAAATTTCCCATCCCAGATCCAACAAAAGAATTTTTTGTTATATAAATATTCTAAAAATATTAGTCTATTATATTGTAAACAATCCTCTTTTGAATTAACAACTTTTTTTTGACGCTGATTTTTGAGGATGCAAACTATATTGGAAAATTACTAGTGGAACTTCTATCTAATAGAAAGATAGATCTTCACTTGGTGTATTAAGAAGTAGAGCTCGATTACTCCTTCAATAGAAGAACCAAAAGGCATATCAACTGCGATATGCTATAATTAAACACACTCTATTGGGTTTTGAGCATACATTTGAATATATCCATATCAAGTGTGAAAATAACACTGTCATAAATATCTCAAAAAAACTATCAAACACTCATACACCATATACAATGATCTTCATCACCATTTCTTAAGATATTGATTCCAAAAAGATGATATAATATTGGATTTTTCACAAAAGAATATAAAATAACTAATATTTTCACCAAAAATTTATCCCTAAATCATTTCAATTCATTAAAAGTGAATTAGGGATGGTTATATTATGAAATTAATCATTTGATCTAATTAATATCATGAGTTATCTTTATAAAATATTATTTATAACATGATTTTATTTTTTTATTATTTTACTATATTATAGATATAATTTCTTATCTCACCCATGTTATCATTTTTGGGGGAGCCTTATCTCTTTTAGTTATAAAATTTCCCTAAATAGTGATTTTTATTTCAAAACTATTTATTTATTAAATTTTATAATATTTTATCCTATTTTCAAAATTTGAAAATCTCATTTCAGAAAAACTAATTAATTTTCATAATATCGATATTTATTTTAAGAAATACTTTGAGAACCATTTATTTTCAAATAAATTGTTGATATTATTTTTAAAAAATAATAAAATTATTTATTCATAAGGATATTTAAAAAAAAATATTTATTTTCTCCCTTAAAGAAGAATAATGAAGAATAAAAAATATTTTATATACATGTCTATCTCAAAATTTTGTTTGAGATATATTTGATGAAATGGAAGTCAAAGGATGTTTTTCAATGTGTGATTTCACATTCCATTGACCTTTCTTAATCAAGATATTTTCAAAAAATAAATAAATCAATGTATGTCATGTTATTTCATGGGGAAAAGGTGATACTAAGGAAAAGGTATACAATGTTTTATTTTCGTTTTTTTCAACATATCCACTCTTTTATGTTCTTAATTTTATGTATGTCATCTTCTATTATTTATTTGTTTTTAATTCCCCTTTCATCTTCTATTCACTTTGACATTCCAATATTATTCTCCCTCTAATTAATATATTAAATGGGGAGTTTGGATGTTAGAATGTGTTTTAAAAAACAGTATTCTTTCTCTATTGTGTTTTTCTTTTCTTTTTATCATATCTTTTACTTTCTACAAATAATATCTCTCTAATAATCATAATACTTGGGGAAATTATAAGTTAAATTTTTTTTTCAAATAATTATGTTTTTTTGAATCTTTGTCTTATTTTCAACATATATTTTTTCTCTTAATTTTTTTTATCAAAACTCTATTGAGTTATTTCATCAATATATTTCGTATGTTTTTTTCCTATCTGGTTTTTATCTATTTTATAATCACAAAGGTTGATAAATTTTAAAAAAAGGAGACACATTTGATTTTTTAATGAGGAAAAATTTTCAATTTTTTTTTAAAAAGTTAGGAGGGTTTATTAAAATTATAATAATTATTTTTACTCTTATATAATGATTTTTTTGAAATAGGTATACTTTAAAATTACACTTTAATGTACTTAATAATATTCTTGATATTTTTAATCTTGAGCTCATTGAATATGTTATTAAAATACTATTTTTACTATATATTTTTATAAATATATGTATTTAATTTATATTTTTAATTTAAATTTTTGTGATCATATAAATGAGGAAATTGTTGTACCTATCTCTCTCACGGTGTTTTAATTATCACAAATACACACCTATGTTTCTAGCATTCTAACTTTAAGTGGGTTTATATATTTACATTGAATATCATTTAGTATAAATCAACGAAATATAAAATATCTTTTAAATACTTGATAAAGTCCTATTGAGGTATTATTAAATCTTTACAGACCTTGAAAACACCATAAAATATCAAAATAAGGATTGTAAGTAAAGTGGAGGAGTCCATAGATAAAACTAAACTGATAATGACAATATCGGTCAACTGGTGCCATTTTTTTTGTATTATATCGTATCCATTAGACCCACTGGCTAGTCGGTTGCCTCTACAGAGTTTTGGATTCTAGTTCAAAGGTCGTTGGATTGATTATACTATATGGTGGAGGTATTACAACATCATATGGTCAAAGGTAGGCTATAGGACACCTGATGGTGGCTAACATGTATCTGGAGGAGTTGAGATAGCTTCAATGAGGGATAATTTGTTATGGTCAAAAGTAAATAAATGTGATCTTATAAATATTAACGACACATAGAAAATTTTGGAACCATATAGTTACTGTTGGTGTCAATAAGAGGACTCCCTTATCCCCATAAATCTTCAAACAAGTTACCAAAATTCTCTCATGTTCATATTCAAGAGAGAAACACTATAATTATAAAACCTCTCAAATATCCTTCCAAAGATCTAAATATATAAATGATCTCAATCATCTTCTAAAATTGCTCATTTTCTATTTTATCTCACACATCCAAAGACACCATTAACCAGTATGTAGCATTTTTTTCCAAGTCAAACCTCTCTCTCCTCATCCATTATTCTATAATGGTTTATAGTCTATAGAAGTGTGGGAAATGTTCCTTGGATGTTGAAAAATCTCAATAGGGTTCTCATAAACCAAAATTACGAGGGATGAGTGTCCATATCACCACTAAGATCATGGTAGTTGAACTATTAAACTATTTATTCAACATGTAGAGATATAGGGGAACATGACATGCTATTTTTGAAATCCTTATAAATTGTATTTCCTTTCTATTTACTTTATTTCCCATCATCATTTAACATAAAATCACATTATTGCATAAATTTGGTTCAATATTTTTTTTCTTAAATTAATTTTATATTATCTTTATAAACATGAATAAAATTAATTGACTATCACATAAACGATTTCTTACTTAATTATTTCTAATTCACTTAATTTGGATATTATCCTCATATTCCACATTATGTTTTTAAAAAGGAAATTCCACCACACTTTCAATAATGTATTAAAAAATATCACACTAATTATAGTGATATATTTAACTTGATGGGTCTAATATTCCCATTTTCCCTCACTAATAGTGCTCAACTACTGAAAAACTACTAAACACTCCCAGTTGAGTGTTATGTATCTTGATAGTTGGGTTAGACTCATTCATGAATTGGTCATCTATATTTATATCATTTTTTGAATGAATTAATATTAATTTAATGTATGGAAATTATAGTTTCATAAGAACTAACCTTATTTTGTTGTTATCTCTTATTTTTGGATCTTACTGATTTTTATTCATTATCTCTTCCTTAAATTGTTCACCTTCATCAATTTACAATTCACTTTAAATCTTATTTCAAACACCACACCACTATCATATTCTATTTAATTCTCTTGGTTTGTTTTGAATTTTCTTATTTATAGTTTCTTTGTTATAAATCTACACAAACCATACTTGTGGGTTGGACCATTATTTTCTGATGTACTGGTCTTTAATAGGAAAAATAAATAATCAATTTTTCTAGACTCAGTGAAACATTACAATAATTATGTGAGAAAACATGAATAAAATAGATAATCATAATTAATGATACACCATCATCAATTTTGGAATGTGACCATGGGATCATATAAGTACCATCATGGTAGAATAAAATATATACCATGTCTTGGTAATATGTGAAAATATTCATAAACAATGGATACCTTATATTAGATTTTGGATAAACTTGGAAATATGGATAAAAAATAATCCTAGAAACAATATAATATGTCATGGTTAACTACCATGATCATAATAACATAGTGTATTGTGAATCACTACATATTTACTATAACATGGTGGATCAAGTGTCACTGTTATTGTCGAATAGTGAATCAAGCATCACATCTTATTTCACATTATTATATAATGAAATATAAAAATTAAACCTACTTATTTAAGGGATATATAGATCCCACCATTCATATAATTATACAAAATACATATTTATTTCACTTTAAATTATACATACATAATATCATGAAAAACATATGGGAAAACATGGGTTTCATATCATTTCCAAATTATATCACATTTTAAAGTGTCAAAAGAGGACACTGAAAAGAACTATTTTATTAGAATTAAAAATATTAAATCCTTGAAAATAAATAAGTTAAAAGATAATAAATGTGTATTGGAAGATAGAAAAAATCAAAAAATTGAAATGAAATGCCTTTTTAATTATTTTAGGTGTTTTTTGAGAAAAATCCATATCAATGAAAATGGTTTAAAACTAATTTTTAAAAAGTTATAATAAAAAATATGAAGATTAAAAAACTTAATAAATTTATATCTTTCAAAATAATATATAAAATAATTTGTATAATGAAAGAATATATACATGAAAAAATATCCATCACAAATGATTGAGATTTTTTCTTGATAACGTCATATTTTATGGATAAAAAAATCAACTCAGGAAGAAGGCTTGTTGGGAAGATGTAAATTACTAATAAAACAAGTAGTAAATATAATATAGTATCATCATATGATATAATAAATCAATATTGTAATATCCTAGTGAAAGAGGTATGATTATGACTCATGGAAAGAAGTTGAGTAAAGAGAATTACTTACCTTAGTCTCATTTTATTTGGTAACTGTTATGCCTATCATATAAGAAAAAAATAATTATTAAAACATGAATCTATAAGTTAATTATATTCCTCTTTTCAGTCTTTAATTTTTTTGATCATTAAAATTTATTTGATAACATTCAGTTTGATGAGAGAGACATGTTTTCTTTTAAATTGTCTTATTTTTTAGCTTGTTGGGTTTATGAAATTATTTAAAGAAAATCATAGTACATTAAAACAATATTTATATCAAATACTATAAAATAACCATCTTTTTATGTGGTGATGAGTAAATTATTTCAAGATGTCCTTATAGGCTACGAAAACTAGCCATTATCCAGACAAGTCAAAAGAAGAGGAATAGAGAGTATATATAATTAAAATATTAAAGATAGTTATACCAATATCATAATAAAATTATTATTATATATATATGAAATATTTTATAATAGAAATGAAAAAAATTATTGTAAGAGTTGGTATAATAAGAGTAAAAAATTATTAAAATAGAATTGGGGTTATATATTCATTGAATATTTTATCCTTAACTAAATGTTATTTGGATTGGGGTTGACTACATCCACAATGTCCCTAAGGGAATTAAAAGGATTATAATAGGTACATGGGTAGATACTTGGCTTTGATTGGTGATCAGGAAGAGGTTTTCAGAGGAAATGGAGAGGGGGTATTTATTCTTGAGTTAAAATATTAATTATTTTCTAATTTTGGCCTATGATTGTGGAGGAGAGGAAAATCAATTTTTTTTGGTTTCTTATTTAGAATATTATGGTTTTTTACATTAGTACCATATAAAAAATAAATGGATTAATTTAATAACTTTATAAATGGTAAATAATCAAAAACAATTTTTTATTTGAATCATATATAATTTGAGATCCAAAATCTAACAGATATGTTTATTAATACAAATTATTAATTGTAAATTAATTGTTTTACTTCTTAAATAAATATCTAGTTGAGAGAAATACTTTACAAATTTTAAATTTTTTATAACATAATTATGTCATAAAAGTTATTGCATTTGTAAAAATACTATTTTTAATTATTCAATACATAATATTATTCTTTAGAAGTGTCCCAAAAATTCATCCTAATATAATTTGTACATGATAATTCCCAAAATTATTTACATTTTATAAAATTAAAATTCTAAAACTTATAAATTTAATATTAAATAAAACCATAAATTACAAGGAAAACTTGTTTTGTAGAATTTTTTATTTATTTTTATGGGTTATTATATTTTTATTTTTTATTATCTATTATTAATCATAAGATAGTTAATTATTTATTTTTAGATGTGAAAATTTGAAATTACTTGATTTTATTCTTCTAATTATGTTGAATATTTATTATAAATACATAATCTAGAAAAAAGGTTTTAGTGTAAAAAATTTTATACACTATGATCAAAATGATATATAAATGAGCATTTTAATATTCTAAAAACAAAATATCAAAATTTTAAAAAAAAAATTTATAAAAAGAAACTATAAATAATAGAAATTATATTTCCAAATAAAAAAAAATAATTATTTCAAAATTTTATTTTATTATAAAACATGTCACTTAACATTTTAAAATGATAATTTTGACTAATGAAAACTATTATCATACTATGTTAACCATTAGATTATAATGACATAATTATAATGATGATATTAAATTGAAACGAAAAGTAATGTATTTATCAAAATTAACTACATATATAAAAAGAATCATGAATATAGTAAAATAGATATAAGTATAATTTAAAAAGGAGGGAAAATAGAAGTAGGAAAACATGTAGGATAGTGGTACGTGTTGTTCCCCTATTGATCCTTGGTGGTGGGTTTGCACCCCGTGACATTTCCAAATGAAACGAGCTATTACCTGGCCTTTAGAATGATAATTTTACTAAATTTATTAAAAAATTATATTTTAATTTAAAAATAGTTAAACAAAAAAGGTAAAAACATGTATAATTTTTTTGTTTATATTATCACATTAGATGATTTTGATTTAGGTTTTAAATTTATATAGGAAAAATTTCTAAAAAACTATTTATTAGAAATTTGGGATATTATATTCTACCCCATTAGATAAATGCAATGCTCATAATTTCAGTATTTTGATTGAAATATGTGTGGATAATTTTTTCTCATAAAATCATTATGTTCCCATATAGTTTCTTTAAATTTATGATTTCTAAATGAAAAAATGATTTTTCTTGTTCTAAACACTTTATCTCTTCAATATTGGATATCAAGAAGGTTTTCCTCATAAGTGAGATCTTGTATTAATTAAACAGATTTTAAGTTCATTATTTGTGATTATTCTTTTATATACTTCCTAAAAAGTTATACATGGAACAAATCATGTACTTCAGATATGTTTAGTGGAAATTCTTAGCAATAATCCAATGCCTATACATGATCAAGGATATTAAAGGTACCAAGGTGTCTATAAATTAACTTCCCTTTCTTCCTAAACCTCATAAAAATCTTCTATGTATACATTTGGAAGAACACTTTATAGCCCCCTTCAATGTCCAAGTCTCAAAGATTTTTATTTTTATTTTTTTGCTCTCAACTTTGTACTGATTATATACATATATAAATGAATTGTCTAAACATTATCTATATTTTAATAGAAAATATCCGGTACCAATATTTTCCTTTATATAAACTTATCAATGCATGTTCTAGTTATACAACTCTTCCCATATAGAGCTCCAGATTGTCCATATTTTTGCTAGAGTGGAAAAAATTATTATATAATAATTTAACTAGAGGAATTTGATGAACTCAACTTCCTTTGAATTACATTGAGAAAGATATTAGTATAATCTCCATAGTTTGAATAGTTATTTAAGATTGGACATCCATTTTAGGATATTAGATGTGATAAATATTAACTCTATATCCAATTCTTATTGAATATTTGATTAGAATTTTGATTTGAAACGTAGATCATGATCAGATACACTTGAAATTGGTACTACAGTCAGCCTTACCAGTTCATTTATGTATAAATATGTAGTTGTTTGAGTGAGAAGTATTTCTGAATATTAATGAAGCATAATGTATTTATAAGATGATCAGTCACCATTAAGATATATTTCTTTCCTTTATAAGTATTAGGAACACCATTTAAAAATCCATGGTGATGTTCTCAAATTTTATAATTAGTATAAGAGAAAATCAAAAGATACCCTTAGACTTATGTCTCTCCACCTTAATTTTATAGCATACAAAGAATTAAGATAAATACTCAATAATAACCCTCTTCATGTTCTCCCACAAAAAAGGTTTATTATGATCTCTATAAATCATTATGTTCTAATATGAATTAACAATCATGATCCATGTGCATTATCCAATAAACCCTTATTCAATTATATTTTTGATAGGACCCATATTCATATACCAAATCTTATAACTAAACCATTGTTAAATGTGAACTGTTGAATAATTATGAACTTCTTTTGAAGATTTACACCATCATTCCAGGACTTCTTGATCTATACATAGATTTATGGTTGAGAAATAATTTAGGAAATTAATGATTTCATTGTTTAATTTATGATATATATATATATATATCATTTGACTAACCATAATAATTGAAATGGATCCCCACTCCCCTAAGTTCCTCTCCTGATATTGGATATGGTTTTATTCCTAGAAGCAAGGATCCGTAATCCTCACAAACTCTTCTCCTTTAGTTCTCAATATCTCTCCACGACAACACAAGTATCCCTCATCTTCACTATGATGTGTTTTTTCTAGAGGCGACTCCCCCCATCTTCACTACCTCTTCCCCTCCAGTAATTAGTTTCTCTTCATTCTTATTTGGATTCCCATATTACTCTCCTGGGTACTGGTTTCTTTCATTTTTTGGGTTTATTTATCAGTTTCATTTATTGTGGTTTGGTTTTTTGAGTACACATGGTTGGGCACTTGATCAAAATATACAACGACTCTTATCACTCGAGTTATTATGAAAAAAAACCATCCTTATCTGGTATGATGGTGTCTTGATGATTTATGATTTTTTGGGAGGATTCTTTAGTGTATAGGGTTTATTTAATATATTCATCATTATGATTTTTATTTTTTTCTCTTCTTTGACTTTGATTATTAAATTTTGGATTTTCCCATAGGTTCCATCCATGCTCACCCTACCTCTACTCTTTCCCTCTGAACCTTTTTACTATACCCCATATTTGGTATACTACAATGCTATTTGTTGTGTCTTGGTTATATTTTAGTATAAGATTTTTTTCCTTTCAATCATTCCTAATTGTTGTTTCCCTTACTTGGTGATTTATTAGTCATTCCCAGTTTTAGTGTTTTTCATGAGGTGCCTTTAGTTTTAATTTCTTAGGTTGTTACACATATGAGGATTTCCAATTAATAGTGGTCTATATATGTAGTGAAAATCTTCTAATAAGTTGGTATAGTTAATCTCTCATAATGGTTATTAGAGAAATGTATTTACATTTAATTTGGTTTTGTTTTCGTGGTGTGTTTTGTCTCGGTATCGGATGCCTATTTCTAATAGAATCATCTGATGTGCATTCAATGCCATGGGGCACTTTTGTTTTGATTTTTATTGGACCTACTTTACAAAGGAAGGTGGTCACTTGGAAATTTGTTGCACCAACACAGAATGTGAATTGTTCAAGAGGGTTGGAGGACAGGCTCATTGTGATTTTTAAGGGGCTTATTACATACTATTAAACTCTATTATAAATTTTAGTCATATTCATGAATCCTTCTAAAATCCCATCATGGGACTGGTTACACTTATTCCATTTGTTGTTCATTAACATGTTTTTATTTGAATATGATTATTTATCAAAGGTTACCGATATTTTTTTTCCTTTCATTACATGATTTTTAGTCATATGGTACTATGGTTTAATGGAACACAATTGAATTGTCTAAATTTATCTTCATCTAGGGAATCAGTAAGTGTTGGTGTTACCAAGATCTATCCCATAGTAAGAGAATCATATATATGACTATAAAGTGAATCAAAACCCATGTAGTTAGGTTCCACTTAATGAGTCATGTCATTCCTTTTAAGGTTTTGATAAAAGTATCAATCCATTAAGTTTTACAATGTGTGGAAGGGTTGATTATATAGAAGGTGCCTAGAAATATATGGTGTGGTAATTATGAATATTCATCCCTTTTGATTGAAATCAATGGGAATATAGACCAAGGATGATATGTTTACTTCACAAGTAATATAGACCTGTGAGTTGTAGGGTTTATTGGGATAAAAAAAATATGTCTTACAAAGAAGAATATGGATTTGACATGAAGATGTCATGATAAAGGGGATATGTGAATTACTGGAGGGAATATGGAACTCTATATAAGTAATTATTTCATTGTTAAAAATGTACCATTGATGAAAGTTCCCAAATAATATATCCCTGATGAACTAGACATTCGAGCTCATGGAGAATATTATTTAGTGAGGAAGGAAGTAAGTGTCTAGATGAGGAATATGGCCCCATGAAAATCAAGTGTAAGTTTTTTTATTTTTTATTTAAACCTCATAGAATAATCCTATGTATCCTTTTGTAACATGAATCGATTCCTACACGGTTTTAGTGACATAGTTTAATGTCTTTTGATATGTCTATGCCATGTAGTTTAACATCATACGAAAACGGCGTTTCATCCAATTTTACAATGTTTTACTAGAATTTTAGCAAAATAATTTAATTCATTTCCATGGACATAATTTTATTGTGAAATGTGTGATAATGTATGATTAATTAGGGAATATGCATGTGGTCCTTCCTTATATGAGTGTCCCTAGATCATTGATGATATTTCCAAAGGGAAGAATTCAAGTTCTTATACCTGAAGAGGAGTCTCATACTCCAATAAACCTACCTATTTCTATGTGGGGATATATTAAGGATTACCTCTCCCAATTAGGGGACTAAATGTGTAGTTGTAGGTCTTATTACATCTTTTTATGCCTCCTTCTCTGAATGGACTCAAGCATCTACGATTAACTTAGTCCAATCAAATTCAACGATAGGTTAGCTAGATTAGATTTCATGGATCATTTATGATTTCATTGATGTACTTATGATATCGACCATCATTTTTAATTAAATTAATTATTGAATATTCCATGAGGTCCCTATAATTTAGGGATGATAAGTGGGAGACAGCATTTATCAAGTGATTGTATGATCAAAGGAGTGACACTCTGGTGTACCCGATAAAACTATTATGCATGTCAAAATGATTTTTATGAGGTATTGTCTTGGAAAATTTGTGTTTTTTTTGAAAAACATGATCCATAGGATATAGAAACAACTTTATCATAGGCATCAACAAAAAGAGGAGATCCAGCATCCCAAAAAAGGTCTGGTTTTCTTGCAAGGTATGCGATCTGAGGATCATCTATATAGTAGGATTGTGGTTGAACCTGGTCCGTGTGGTATATTGGAATGTAGAGGATATACCTATCTTAGAAAAACGAGAAGGTGGTTGGTTCACTTGGTAAGTCCACCAGGGAGGCTGGTCCACCCATGGGTGGCACAAAGAGATAGTTCTACAAGGAATGTAGGTGTGAAAAAGGCTGATTCACATTGTAACCACGTGTAAGAGGTGAAATTAATTTGTTATCTTACAATATATATATATATATTGGATAATGGGATATGGTTGGAGGAAAAGACTCCATATTATAACTAGGTGGGAATATTCTCACATGGTTATGTCTTTTATAGAGTGCTTATGAATTGGATGTTATCATAGGGAGTGGATGAAATAGATATATCTACACCCTAGGTTAGTGAATAAATCCTCATACAGTGTTATTTGTGGAGTAAATATTTTCCAATGTTCAAAATATTTGAAAATTTATATGGATATAATTTATTATTATCTTTATCAATTTCTCCTCAAGGTTATCTTTCTCTTCATATCCACATTTTCTTCCTTTAATAAAGAAGAAATTTAGTATTTATTGAGAACTAAACAAGGGATTCTCTTGACTAGACACCTTCTGATTCCTAAGGAGGGAAAAAAACAAGACCTTAGAATGATTACTCGAATACTCAAAAGACAATTGTAAATAAATCATAAGGTAAGACGTGGTGTAATGGATTAGAGGTCAATTATAAGGATGCTTATGTATATCATGGTGTGTTTGGAATTTTCTATAGAGAGCAAGAAGACTATATAAAAGGATTACATATCTCTTGTAGCTAGTGCTGGGGATAAGGAGAGTTCTCTGTTGGACTCCACCTATGATAGGGATGGAGGGCATTTGAGGGTAGGGAAAGAGGAACCCTTGTAGATAGCTATTTTCCATTAGGAGGTCTACCAGGTTATATCAGGTCATAAGGCTAGTATTGTTGAAACTCCTTTGGTGATCTCAGTTGATCCATAGAAAGTTGTTGATACTATGACAATGGAGAAATCGCAGGTTCTTATCATGCACTCTAAGGAAGAGATGCTAGAAGAGGTATTGATTATTCAATCTTCTAATGAGCATACAGAAAAGATCAATGAGAGACTAATACTTGTTTACTCAAGAATAGTGTAGGGATATTGGATGGACAAACAACATTTAATTATTACTATAGGCTTCAACAATAAGTAGATAATAGAATATGAGTTTTTTTCCAGCGTGGGACAATCCAGATTCTCATTTAGAAGAGATTATGAATGAAAAACATGATAAAAATGTACTAGAATGGTCTTGTAAATTAATTAGGGACTTTGCATCTAGTAGTTTTAATTTGGGTTTCAATAATGTTAGTATATGATATAGTATGTTATTCCTTGTTGAAAATGAAGTTTCCTAATTTTTTCGATAAAATTGTTTCCTAATAAAATATTTAAGTTGGAGTGATTTATAGGAAATTCTTATCTAACTACTTTCTAAAAGGGGTTACAATACAATAGGGGTTTCATGACCACCAAGGGGATCCACCTAGAATCCACATGTAAGTATAATTATCCTATGGAGCATGTTTTGGGTGATCATAGAATAGAGAGTGGAAACTGCAGAGGTAATCACGTTGAAATCAAGTGGTTATTAGGTAGATAAGTGGGGTTTTTTTATCATTTAACATGCAATGTGGGAGGTCACATGATGAATTCCATCATCAACCCACATTTTTGGTGGGATATAATGCATTATATAGATGATTTCACGGTACATTGCATCTTCAACTATCCTATAGGTGCATATGTGTCAACAAATACCACCCATAAAAATGAATTACAATCAATATAATGCGAGGTTTATTATGTGAAAGTAGAATAATATGAGAAAAACTACAAGGTCATGTTAGGAAACCATTGGAGTTGTTGTAAACTGTTTGGTTCACTTTTAAGGAACATGTGATATCCAAAGGGTCAAACATAATCCATTATAAATAAGATTACCCTCTTTGGAAAAATATTCCAATGGTTGACAAGACATATTATGGGCCCATATATAGACAAATGTTGAGGGAATGTATGAATAATTAAACAGAGGAGTCCCTTGGAGTATAATATCCTTGTTTCTAATTTCGAGTAAAATTTATGAGGATTCATAAACTTTTGTAGTGAAGTGGGTTTTTGGAGAAAAGGAATAACTAGAAAGAGTTGTATCACCTTAAACATTATTCCACCATCTATGAACACACAATTGGGGTGAATAGATCTGATATACTATCTCCCAAATATTTTTCTAAATCTGTGGGTTCAGTGAGAAAGTATCATCTATTTATAGGTCCATATGGTAGGCCACAACACCTTTTGATTCCTTTTAATTCTCTAATGTTTACTTTAGTCCTCAGTGTGGGAGGCTTAATGAGTGAAGTCTTTAATATTTACCTTGATTCCCTTTACAAGTATTCATCCTGAAAATTAATATATATTTTTTAGATATATTTTAGGGTGTTAATATCTAGACCAATGAAGGATAGAGTTTAAGGATGTATGTATTTAAGCACGATTCACCTAGTTTAAGGTCATACTGATTTGACAAAAGGTGACATAGTCAACCTAATAAGGTAAATTTAAAAACTAATGTGAGTGTAGGGCCTAATGCTTGTATATATTGTCTCATAAAAGAGTGAGTCCTGTTTAAGGTCATGATTCCTGGAACAAAGGGGTGTTAAAGAAAACCCAAACAGGGCCCAATAGGTAAGAGTGTCTCAAAGACTTTAGAGAAGAGAGTTGTTACTTCGTAAATCACATCTTGAGGTTCACAGATTAGAATTAAAGATGTGGAACTGGTTTTACTAGGATGAACACTAACCATATTTTAATTGAAGGATCAATTATGATGTTGTGGTATCATTTTGAGATTAAATTAACGTCCCCTTAGGATGAAGATTCTTTTTATTGATAGTAAATATTGTGGTTACATATGCAGATCCATCTTATGGAAATATATGCAAAGTTAAATAGAGGTGTCCATTTGATTTAGTTACCCTCATTACCGAAATCTAGGAATATTTATAGAAATGTGAGACATTCAATGAAAAAAGTTTGATTTATGAAAAAGGATGCTTAGAAAGGGTGATGGATAAATTTTAGACTTGATATTTCCATGATATGGATGATAAAGTTCCTTTTAAAATAGTGAAAATAGATGATGAATCATGGTTTGATCCTAAATATATGATTCATATATCAGTACATATATTATGTTAGTAAGAATAAATCCACACATAATTCTTATATTATTGAGAAATATCTAATAATTATGATAAAATATTGAATTAAGGGTATTTTATTATAATTATTTCCTGGAGAACAACCCTAAATTATACACCCTTACAATGATATGGATCTAATGTTGGGAAATTAATACGTATAATTTACCACTCTCAGGGTGGACTATATGCCTTGAAGTTTAACATCATGTAATAAGGGATCATGTTCCATGAAGTTTTAGATCAGATGAATAGGACACATGTTCCATGAAATTTAAGGTCATATGATGGGGACCATTATATGGGGGATTTTCATAGATCTAGATTGTGCAAAAAATGATATGCCTTCATCCCAGTGCTAAACTCATGTATGGAAAACTATTTTGAATAAAAGGTTCCAAACAATAGGACAAATAAAGGGTTTTATAAGAATATGCTACTAATTATAGAATAGGAGAGATATGTGTCACTATATATCCTAGGATAATAGGAATCAAGCCACACATACTTCTTAGTTAAAGGGATCCTTATGAAGATCATCCTCTTCCATCAGGGTAGTATTTAGTTTGTCAAGGTTCATATATGAAGAACTCTATGATGTAAGATCCTATACAAATTTGGATCATACATAGGAGAGGGGATATTTTTAGTAATATATTTCTTGGATATATCAATATTGGGAGTCTCTATGTAAATTTTTATTATGCGCATGACATAACATATTTAATGATCCATACACAGTTCTTGTGAGGATATTTCTTCTTATTCTAGACTTATGTGTAGGGGAATAAAATTGTTATTCACCTCAATTGAGTGTCATAATAAATATGAAATATTGTTTTAAATTCGAAAACACTAAGGTGAAAGAGAAAATTTTATTTATTGGAATTTTTGGCTTGCCCCATGTTAGTAGATCCACGTGTCATTATGTATCATGTGAAGATATAAATAAATCCACACATTATTCCTAATGTAAAATAATATTATCAAAATGTTGATTAATTATATATGAATATCCTTAATGGATTTGAATCTTGTGTAAGGTAAATTGTCAAACCAATAATTTTCTTGATATGGTTCAAGGAATATTGTGTGGAAGACCTTATGTCATGTAGTTTTACATCATCCAATCAGGGTTGTAATCCAATTTTTTGAATATATTATACCAAGATCATGCTAATTGGAGTGATTTAACTGTACCTCTACGCTCACATGAGTTATTCTTAGTGTGAGGTATGATAGATAACTGGGAAATTATCTGAATCACAAAAGAGTACATTACATGGAATTTATGGGAACACATTTCATATTGATGAGAGTATGAATGATATATATGATTTTTACACTAGTGTGTGTAAATTTGTTTAAAAGCGATGAATGTTTACCGCTGGTCCTGGTTAGAAGATTCAGATGTGACTACATATCCTAAATGAATATGAATCAATCCATGTATAATATTGATTTTGATATAGAGGAAATTTTATTTCAGGGTAGGCTAGTAGAAGTTAATAAACATACATTGAGGATACTTACATAAACTTAGATCTTATGTAAGGTAAGAAATATATATATTGAATAAAAATATCAATATTTTAATGACATGAAATATTTGACAACACATCTGGTAGTTTAACTTCATGAAACTTCGATGAAATTTCTATCCTATTTTACATCATGCTTCAAGGAGGTTTTCATTAAGTTTTATGTAATGATGGTGAGAAGAATTCCATGTAGTTTAACATCATACAATGAATATTATTACTATAAAATTTAATTTATTATAGTGAGGATGAAATAAAATCTATTTTACCATCATACAATAGGGGTAGGTGACATAGAATTTAATTTGATATATCAAGGATAAATTTTGGGTAGTTTAAGGTGATACACAAGGAACCACCTCTATGTATTTTAAGGTCCTACAACTCATAATTTTTTCACCAACATTAAATTATAAAATCAAATATTCATAAATAATACTTTGGTAGAGTATGTGTTGTGATCTCCATCCACTGTGGATAAGGAGTATTCTCCATTGGAGTAAACCTTGTATATGATATAAGGTCTTTACAATTTTTTTTTGAGAATTGGATGCTTCTTCCCTAATATCATTATGGTTCTAAGAAACAATAGTATCTATCACTATAGGAAAGAACAGTGGCAAAATTTATTACTGAAATATCATAATACATAGTTTTGATAGACCTAAATGTTGTACACTAAGTGCAATATTTTCTCATAAATTAATTTTAACTCATCGTGATATGTTTGAGATTTATCATATTCTGATAGCATAGTATAGATGAAGATGAATGGTGAAGGAAAATGGACTTTGATGAGAGGGAATACCTCTATACCACATACAAGAAAATATGGAGTCTCTTGTGTAATATTATGGGTTATGATGAAATAATCCCACAAATAATGTTGATGTTTTTGTGGATATGATTTCTTATCATTAACCTATATATTCTAAAGTATTTTAGATATATTCTTATAAAAATAATCAATTTTTCCATTTTCTACTACATGGTACTGATATGAATGGTTATAATAAATTATATATTATTGATATAACCATTTCAACTCAGAAGAGAAGAAATTTATTCCATTTTTTATCAATATCATGTGATGGAAACTGTTTCTAGTAATGATATTTGAGTTTAATAAGTTGATTATAGCCTTTATCCCGAATTCCTTGAGTTATATATCCATGGCCTATTTAGTGAATAGTATAGTGTAAATAAGGATATACTTGAACTTCCTGGATGTTTTTGAGGAATATGGCCCCATGAAATCTATTCTCTAAACAAAAAATGGATTGGAATATTTAGTGTTGTGTAAAAAATATGGTCTTTTAGGGATGAAATTTCTATGTATCTAGAAAAAAAGATATGTTCTTTTTTGAATTACAATCAATCATGTGCCATCGATGACCAAAATTATCAAAGACTCCAGTTTTGGTGGGAGAGCTTAGTTTTATATTTATGAAAACCACCAGTAACTATATAGAATTTCTATATAATAGTGACAGTTGGTTATAATTCAATGAATATAAGTATTATTCAATCATATCCCCTTTTATAGAGGAATTTCCAAAAAAATTGGTTCATCGAATAAGATGATGTTTTTGAAACACCATCTGAGCTACTCTTTCTTTGATGGGTCCAATAGAAGAATTCCACTTTATTAGAAGTCCAATATTGGTGTAATACATCCAGTAGAATTATATTTTTCTTGGAATATCAGCTCACTTTTGTGAGGTGTCGTGTTGATCTAATTTTTATCATTTATGTCATTTACAATGAATAGGGGACACCACCATGTCACATGAGATTCTGATAATTGTCTCATCCTAGTCTGGATCTTCTGAGGCTATAGACGAATAAGAAAAAGTGCCTACAAAAGAATTTAGAAAATATAGGATGTGAGCTAATGTTGGCTCATAGGTTAATTCTTCTATCAACACTCATATTTAATCTAGTAAAGGAATCAATTCCTCCTTCTTAATAATATATTTTCTATAAACATACTTCATAGACAACATTTAATCCCCCTTGTTATTAATTTTAGAAAAATGTATCCATCGAGTATATTCTAAGACTATATTGAGACATTGGTATTTTATTTCACTATTGGTGCTGCCATTTGACAATTGGAAATAATAGAGAAAAACTACCTTTTTAGATGAGATGAGGATAATTACCAAATCAAATCTATTGAGATTTTGGTTTTCATTCGTTATTTATATTTTAATTATATAATTTCCATCAAAATAAATCTTCCATGTATGGTATTTCTACCCATGGTTAAAATATATATAAATTAAATCATTTTTGTAGAATATTTCATACATTACACAAACACACGCCCAAAGACCATATTAGTTTACTGCCTTTAGTAACATGGAATCGTAATCAACTGGTTCATAATATATCTAAATCTTCTCCCACCTATTTCTTCATAAAAATAACCCTTTTGGACATATAATACTTAATAACATTCTTCGAATCCTGGGGAAAAGAAACATAAGGAAGGGTAATGTTGAATGATTAATAAGGGTAATAAAGGGAGATAAAGTAGCGTAACATGAACATAAAGATATGATAACATAATTTTTTTATGATCATACCATACATGTCAAAGATTATATAAAAGGGTAATGGAATGGATATTAGTAGTTTTTAAGACAAGAAACATAAGAGAGTCATGATTATAAGAAAGAAATAATATCATCGGAATAATACGTGGAATTGTGGAAGACATATAAACAGAAAAAACGATTTCCACATTAGTTAAGGCTTACTACAAAGGCTATATTAGTGGAATGAGTTCAATCACCAAACCATATTAGTAGTCAAGGTTAACTCACCAGTCCATATTAGCAGATAGAGTCCTTTAGTGATCTAGGATCACTCACTATTTCATCCTTGTATATCTCATGAGATATAAATCATTATTCAATGAATTTGAGGGAGATATCGGTCCCACCAATCAAATAATGAAACTTTACATATATGTACTAAAATTTCATTAAAATTCCTCATATAATAACCCATGAAATAAAATGGGTATTTTAAACCTTTAATTATATCATAACTAGAGTAAAAGTAGTATGTTTTATAATCACATCCCAACCCATGATAAGAAGAGGGTTTCTTAAGCATTTTACCATGGTATGACACTTGGAATAGAAATTGGTGTCATAAATATCATGCCATCAAAACATATACCATAAAGACAAAGAATATTAATCGTATTATTGGATCATATACACAATAAGAAATAATAAACATGAATAGAAATAATCTTATATGGAAAATAATATTGAATGATCTTTTAAAAATATTTCTTAAAGAAAATATCCTTTTGGATTTTGAATATTCTCATTCAAATCATAAAACATTTTGAAAACATTTTTATTTGAAAAAAACCTTGAAAAAATAAAAAGTAATATTGAAAAACCATTTTAAAGACTTTTTAAAACATAATTTTTTTTATAAAAATTATTCTTCCTTCAAAATGAGCATAAAATTTCATTTAATTTTTTTAGAAAACATTGTTTTGAAAGAGCACAAATTTGCGCAAGGAGAGAGAAATAAAGTTTTATTTTCTCAGTTTTTTAATAATTATCTTCAGTTCCAATGAGTGGAAAATTTATAAAATTAAATGAAGATATAATTAATAACTAGATTATAATAAAATGAAAGAGATAAATTGATATATGGATCATAATATTTCATCAATCGAATCATAATCACAAATAATCTTGATAAATGATGAGATTGTACCAATAAACTCTTACAACTTTGGTAACATTAAATCATAGACCCCCTAACAGAATAACATGAAAAAAATATAATATAATTTTAATAAACATATTCATGATATAAAATTTAAAAGGGCCATTATATACACCTCTTAAAATAATATAGGTGCATAACATGACATGTGTCTCAATGGAAACAAATAAAGACATAATTTCTTAACCACTTTGGTAATGTTATAACCAAAAACCCCGTGATATAGAGATACTAAAATAGATATTTAAATCCAAATAATTATCAATATAATAATCATAAAATACATCATTGGTAAGTACACATACATCATACAAGAACCGTGCAGTGAATATGGCGTGCTTCACATAGAAATTAAAAGTGTGACGAAAATACCTTACCTTATGTCTTGAATTATACTGTACACCTTCATACCTCATGTATAATATATATAATTTAACAATATATAAACCAAATAACCATTATTTTTTATAATATACCATTATTATTTACTTATGACATTATATTACCCATTTATCAACAATTCTATGTTAATGTTATGTTTTGGGTAATAAATACATTATCTTTCTTGCATGTTTTGAATTGTTATTATTAGTTATATTACATATATATTGATTTCATTATATCCATAATTTTAAACATGATATAAATATAATATATATTCATTATATAAGAAATTTTTTGGATTCATTGACGTTATAAGTAGAAAATAAAATACGCTATTCATGGACATGGTAGGCCTACGGTACTCAAGAACACTGTTTTTATTTTCTTGTTATATTAAAATAATTAAAATTATATGATATATTATAATTATAGAAAAATAATTATTCCATATATATCACATATTTTTATTAAAACCATCCTTAATAAACTCCATGTCAATCATGAATGAATCACATTGCTTCACGAGGTGGTAGTCCGTCGTACAGACGAACAGCATTATCATTTTGTCAAAATGGATTGCATGAAGGTATTGTGAGATAATAATTAAAAAATAATAATAAAATCATGAAAATAATATATATCATATGTAAAATATATATCCATCATTTTTTAAAACCGTGAAAGGAGGTAATGGATGAACAAATGTCATCGGTTTTTGAGGAAATAGTTTTCCATACACACTAATGTTGATTGAATATCCAATTTGATAGAAGTGTATGAAGTTTTTGGTCATAAAATTAACATAAAACCATATAATTATATTTAATATAATAATTATATTATAAAATCTTTATAATAAAATGAATTTATGGTGTTTAAGGATGAAAAAAATGTTCATTGATGAACGTGACCTCTTCTTCGGGCATCACTTTTTGGTTTTGACCAAAGGAGTTACTTGGTTGGATTTCTTCCAAAATTAATTAGTATAGGATGAATTTAAGGATATTTAGAGGATATTTTTACACTTTTTACTGAACCAAATAGGCTTCAATGTGTGAGTAAAAGAGAATAAGAAGTGCCCTTTTATGAGAGAGGGAAGAGACACTCTGGGAATTTCTCAAAAAAGTAAATTAATATAAACAAATATTCTATTCTAAAATGCTCAAAAAATGAATTATTTATAATATAGGATTATTATATATAGAAATAAATTAATCCAGTGAAAATTATATATGTTTTTTCTATTTTATTAAACGTTATCCTTGGGTTTTAACACTTATTTATCCCCTTAAACTCTTACCATGAAAAATTGGATTTTTAATTTTTTAAGGGTTAATGTTGTTACAATATAATGCTAAAATACCAATAAAATAATCATGAATTATATTAAAAACCTTATTCTTATCATTAGGATGAATCAAATATTTTTATGAATTTCATATCACTTAATAAACTATAATTTATTTTAGAATGTCATTAATGACAAATTTTTCAATATTAATTACATTGACTTTTGAAAATATATAAATAACATGATAAATTAGAAACAAAATATCTTAATACATCCCCAAATTATTAAAATTTTCTATAAATGTTTCATATGAAAATAATTTTCTCAAATTATATTGATTTTAATATTTTTCATTTTATTTTCTTTTCATTATTTCATTAATTGAATAATTACCACTTTATCATGGTGTAATTATTTTAAAAACTTATTTCTTCATTGTATATAAAAATTATAATAAAATGATATATATAATTATTTTATATTTCAAATTACTATTTTTATTCGACGATATCTTCTAAATAACCCTATATTACAATTTTTTATAGTTTTTAAAAACATTAGTATGACATTTTTGACAATTCATTATGTAAAAAATTATAAAGGGATTAAATTCATACATGTTTATAAAATAGGTCCTAAATTAGGCCCAATTATGCTTTTAGTAAACACTTACTCATCAAATAAAATTAGGAAAAGTGTTATGGTGATTTTCTAATATTTATATTATTTTTTACCCTTATTTACTCAATTTACCCTTTATAATGGTCATAAAATTATTGTGTTTGCTATTCAAATTATTAAAAAGGGAAATATTAACTAAATTATTCAATATAATAAAATATATGGAATCATTTTTTTTATAATTTAAAATACACAAGCATATAAAATTAATCTAAAATTAGTCTCATTGATGGGGAGTGAAAGAAGGTTTTTAAAATGATAATGTTGAGAAGTTTGAAATTATTTTATATTAAAATTTATTATGAAAAAATTAAAATGAACTAAATTGGATAATATATTTATTATTGATTTATTGTTACTTTAAAACTATTTCAAAATATAATTTAACAATCTAATTTACTTAGATGAAAAGTTAGTTTCTAATTAAAATGTAGTATTTTTCAATAGTAATCAAAAATAAAAATTATCATTAAAAAAATTTAAATAAATTGTACATTGATATTATTATTTCAAAAATTATGTTATTTTATCAAATAAAACATATAAATGTGTAAAAATTAAATTTTTAAATAACTGTGCCATTAAAAGGTGATAAAAATATTTTTTAGAAAAATATAGTTTTAAAACATAAAACATTATTTATTTTTATATAAAGTATAAAAAAATATAAGATGAATTTAAAATATTATATTGATTATATATATATATATACCATTAATTAAATCTGACAAGAATAATTTTTTTATTAAACATACTTTTGCGTATTTAAATTTTTTTCAGAAAAAGATTTCCTTTAATTTTCGAAAGGTTTTTATTTATATTTATTATTATTTTCTCATCAATAAAATAATTATATATATATATATATAAAACATATTTTCATAATTTATTTAATCCTTCTCATACTTCCATTCTAACAGCTAGTTTATAATTTTCTTGTTTAAATAATTATAATAATAAAATGCCATTTCATATAAAATCAGTGTTGCATATAACACAATGTTAGTCAGTGTTGCATGTAGCTCAATATTAAATTGGTTTAGTGTATAATAAAATACAACAATAAAAATAAAATTATTTAAAATTTTTTTTCATAAAAATATTAGGGTGTTATATATGGCATGTTCTATGAATAGAGAATGGCTCTTCATTAGGTTGTTCTATGTCCACTGGTATGATTTATGGGGTAGGATATACTGTGAAAAAGTATTCCAGTACTTTCCCTCTTATTACATTTTGTGTTATTAACTAAATAGAAAATTGTTATAGGATAAAGACACACTATTCCATTCCTCTAATCAATATCAAATGATTAAGGATGTATGTGAGTGGGTTAATATAAGAGGCCAAATATACCTCATGATGTTGTAAATAGTTTCTAAATTTTTGAACTATGAAAGGAAATTATTATTGATGTCGGAATACAAATGATAAATATCTTTCATAGTTTTACGAATATATTATATTATTTTCTTGAGTTAAGAGGGAACCAGGTAATGGTATGTGCCTTCCTAGTCTGTTGCTTTTCCTGTTTTGGGTGTTGAAGGTTCTTAGAGTAGGCCTAGAGAGGGATAAGAGGTGTTGGATGTTAGAAGATGTAATAAAAGGAAGTACACGTCATGTCTGGTTTAAATTAATTTTAAAAGTGTTTCATTACTTGTACAAGTTTTGTTCACGACATATAATTAATCATGGTTAAACAATAAAAAGGTTACACCATTTTCGGTGAAAATTAAACCCAGAGGATTACACAACATGAAATAGGATTACACATCTTGTAAATTATCGATGTTGTACATCTTTAAATGTTTCAAGCTGCACAGGGTTCTAAAAACCTACAACTATATATGCTCTACCCTAATCACTTTATACGATCCATAAGCCCTCTCCTTAGAGTTTTGATATTCCTTTGATGAGGATTGATCTATGGATTCCCATGTTCAATCCTTGGCTTCAAGTCATTGATCCTTGGTGAGTTCTCTCCTCTTTCTCATCTGCTTCCATTAATTCATCCTTTCAAGTTCACTACAATGTTGTGTTTTTGTTGAGGTTATGTGTTTGGGTTATGTTTTAATGATCATTAAGCATGTATTAGGTTGACCCACCAATTTTATGTGCGGTGGTGGTTCTTGGATGGTTTCTTCTTCCCCCTATAGTGAAAAACATGATCCGAAAGCTTCTTTGAGGTAGGTGATCCTCATTCTCAGTCATTTCTGTGCTACATGTTGGATATTCATGCTTTTTCTAACATTTCGGGGGATAGTAAGGGTCATCATAATCATATAATTAATTAGGTTGTATAAAATTGATTTTTATGGGGAGTTAACACATGATTTTCAATTTTGTTATATATTTTTGATATTTTTATGAATGTACATTTAAAATTATGATAATATATTCTTTTGGAAGCATTTCATGCACTGTAGTTGATATATGTTATGGTCCTTTCTATGTTGTTGTGTGATCTCAGCCTAAATAAAATATTAATGAACCTATATTTTGATAATAATTAGTTACCCTTGGATATGTAGTTTGTGTGACAGTACCCATGATAATATAAAGAAATATTGAGATTAATAACATCAATAATTGAATGTTGGGATGTGTTTCTATTGTGAGTGGGTGTGTTTTTTGTGAAGCTTTGTGTTCCATTCTGTTGTTGTGAAATGATAGAGGTATCCAACTAGGTCGTGCAGTATGTGGGGGAAGTGATGCGATGATTGGTTAGAATGTATGTAATGTGGTAAGTTGTGTGTTTTGGCTCAATGGTTGTGGTTTAGTGGTTGTGGTGTAGCAGTTGTGGCGTAGCGGTTGTGGTACATGGTGGTTGTTGTACGATGAAAATGGTGGATGTACGGTGTAGTGATGATAGTTGTGTGGCACAGATGTGTCAGTTTCCTGGGTAGCAGTTGAATAAATTACGATTTAGAATTAAATTAACATATGAAATAGTTTGAAGTGAATATAATGGGGTGGAAAATTAACATGTGATTAATTGATTAAATATATTTGAGTGAGTGCTGTCAATTGAAATAAAAATGTTAATGAAAAAAGTGGATGTGAAAGTTAAATAAGGAAAATGCTATGTGGCATGTATGATGGGTGTGTGGTGTGTTTCATATAGTGGTGGAACCAGTTGTGAAAGTAGATTTATGGTACATTTTGGTGATGTGGCATGTACTATTGTAACCAATGTGAACCCTTGGGTTGGGTATTGTGTGCCCTATCGATGTCATGTATGCTCATGTTATTTTTTATTCATGCCCCACCCAAGTTGGATATCCTTACCAATTCTTAGAGGTTCTAAGTTCCAGGTTTTTTCCCCAAAAACGAGGATGGTATTAATATGGATGGATATCCACTATTTCTCCACCTCTATTCTATCGATTGTGACATGTGTTCCTAGTTGTTTTCGAGAAGAGTTTTTAAATGTGGTCCCAGGTGTTTTTGGGATGAGTTATTATGTGTGGTCCCAAGTGACTTTTGGATGAGTTTTGATGTATGGTCCTAGGGGAATTCAATATGTAATTTGGTTTAATATGTGACCCAGGTGTGTGCATGCTGGATTAGATGCGATGTGTGGACCAGGTATGTGTTTGCAGGATGTGACGTGATATGTGTGGAAGGGGCCATAACATACGATGTTCAACATTGGGGACATGAGAGGTGAAAATCAGAGGGGAAGA
Organism: Viscum album; assembly: GCA_963277665.1. Lineage (NCBI taxonomy): Eukaryota > Viridiplantae > Streptophyta > Magnoliopsida > Santalales > Viscaceae > Viscum > Viscum album. Next base: position 807,140 of record CAUJRU010000110.1, read on the forward strand.
GGCAGTTGGGAACCATTCTTGTTATGATGTTAATATTATATTATTATGATGGATGATTTATTTTGTGGGTGATCCATTTTGAGGTTGGATTTTGTTAGATTACCCGTGTAGGTGCTTGCGGGTTCAAACATTTTTTCATCGGTTCATTATCATGATCTTTTCACATTTGCACTCAGGGCCTTGGTTATGGCCCTACTGAGTATACTTTTTATACTCACCCCATGCATAAAATCTATTTTCTAGTGTTTAAGAGAACTTTGGGGATCAATGTGGAAAATAAAAGTTGTGTTGGAATTTTTGTTGAGTCACTATTGTAGACCAATATTTTTGGTGTTTACTTTTGATACTTTTATATGTATCATTTTTATTTTATTCATTCATTGTGGGATGATTTTTGGTTTACCTTAATATATTTTATTGGAGGTTTTTGATGTATATTATCCTTTCTCCTTATCCTATTCTTTTCAAGATGGTAATGCCCAAAATATTGTGATATTTTTATACCGTTAATGCTAGTTTCCAACCCAGAACCTACTGGAAGCGGGACATAGGGGTCATTATCTCTCTCCCTTCGTTGTGGCATATTTAGTTGGAGGGGGTCATGACAAAGTTGTATCAAATTTTATGATTGATGGATATTATGGAGTTTGATGTTAGGAATAGTGAGGATTTCATGGGTTGGTATGGAAGTAGTTCCTGTTGACCTTGGTTAATTACATAGGCCAGAGAGACTGGCCAGGACATGGTATTTTATCCCCCCGGTGATCTAGTGCATGGACTCTAAGCTTATTGAATGACTAAGTGAGATGGACCTATTTTCATGGTGGAGACCTAGGAGAGGTACACACATTATAATGATTATTTTTCATGTTTTAATTGGGTATTTTTGGAAAATAAAATGAATAAGACTAAGTAATATTTGATAAAAATCCATGCTACTAGGCTCTGGATGTTCTCCTTGTTTTTAGAAATGGCTCATGTTCATCATCAATGAGTTTATAAGGTAGTTTATATTCAATATGATGATCTTTTCAATTATTAGAGGGTTCAACTGTCAGAGTAGGACAAGGAATAGAAGTAGGATCATCATTTCTTTTATTAGAAGAGGTTGGACATGTATGAGTGGAGTGTCTCAGTTTTGGATATGGAAAACTAGATAGAGGAGATCAAGTTTGATTTTTGTTTCATATGATAACGAGATGAGTTTTTTTTTCTACTAGCAATTAAAAAAATTTGGGGAACTTCATGATAGTAGTGGATACTATTTCTTGGTGACAGTAAGGAGGAAGATGTGTTGTGGCCTGACATTCAAAGGGAGTATTGGGAAGAGTTTATGTCATCGAGAATGATGGATTCCAAGTGGTAGGAGAAACCATCCCTTCAGTATGGGAGTACGAGCATGTAAGAACATGATATTGGGTTCTAGGATCTCATTCCCATTGATCTAGATGTTTTCTCAGATGGAGAGTCCTTAACGTAGTTTCTAGAGGAGGCCTTTCATCTAGTGATCGGGTATGCAGTTACAACGTTTATGCTCCCAACATATCTAGAGGTGAAAAAGGATGAGGTTATTGAGAATATTTTTTTCGTGGGATTTTTAAACTAAAATAGTGGTAAATAGGGTGTATTGAAGAGTATCACTTCTATCAGTGGTCGTCTGGTATTATGGCAATCATGGTTCCGATTAGCAAGGAACCATCTGTGACAGTTTTATTACTAATATTTAGGGAAATTTTGTTTCCAAGAACCTTTTGGATGTTTTCTATTTACATCATACATATACTGGAGATATGTGCACCACTAGGCTCAGTGTTCAAACACATAGGAATGATAGTTTTGAAATAGGTGGTCAAAACCCCTTTCAGAAGTAACAGTTGCATCCGAGATAGTTCTAGTGGTGGGGACCACATGTTGTTGTTCAGCAGTCCTGAGAAGTTAGAGTTAGTAGAGGAACTCCTTGTTATGGTCCCCATAAATAGGTAACTAGGGTAGTTCATTGTCATGGATGATGATAGAAGAAAGAGAACGGATCTAGGCATGGTCAGATGCACACGTTAGAGGAAATATATCTAGCAGAGTTGGGATTTGTTCTAGGTATGATTGGTTTGATTAGTACTCCTATGGGAGTGTTTTTTATTCACGGGAATCACACTCCATTGTTTCTCCTTCTTTGGTTCATATGTTGGGTCTCTATGTAGAGATGCTCTTAGTACCCCTAGTGTTATCTATGCCAATTAGGGCTAGACTACTTTATTTTATGGGTGACGGTAAGGTAGAATGATGATTGGGGAGCACTAGTCAGTGGGGGAATTATTCATATTTAATATTGAGCCATAAAATATTATTCATCTATAGATTGGTTGTATTCCATTATAATAGTAATTGAATTCTTTTTTAGGATATTTTTGTTTTCAGATGTGGATTGCTAGTGAGTGGAATTCGTTGGTGAGCGAGGTTATCAGTTGGGTGGTAAGACAGTGGAGTATCTTTTTTTATAGTTGGGGGAGATATCTATATAATCTCAGGTTGGGAGTGTTTTAGGGTTGTGTATGAGTTCTTATATGTTTTTCTAGATATGGTTATATAACTAACTCCTCAGCGCGATGTCATGTTCATAATAGAGTTGCAGGTGGGTCCTTCTCTGATTTTGATGGATCAATATAAGATTGAAACCACATAGTGGTCTGACATGAGGCTACATGTGGATGACATAATACGGGGGGGGGGGGGGGGACGATCCAACCTAGTTTGTTGTTTTGGGGAGATCCAATGTTGTTTTCCAAGAAAATGGAGGATAGAATGAGGATTTGTATCAACTACCAGAATATGAATCAGGAAAAAATCAATAATTGTTTCCCTATTCTAGGGATCAATGATCTATTCGACCATTTTAGAGGAGCTAGATGCTTCTCAATGATCAATCTACTATCTTTATATCTCCAGTTGAGGGTGAAAGTTTAGGATATCTAAAATACAACCATCAGATGCCGGAATGGGAACATCGAGTTTTTGGTTATGTCATTTGCTGTTAGGAACACACTAGTCATGTTGATAGGACTATTAACTATGTGTTCTATGAGTTTATATACAGGTTCATCGTTGCATTCATTGATTATATATTGGTGTACTTGAAGTCAGAGGAGGAGCATGACAAGCATCTCATTGTTGTTTTTCAGGTCTTTCGAAACCACCATATTTATGAGAAGTAGTTCAAGTTTGAGTTATGGAAGTGATAGGTGTGTTTCCTATTATATGTCATGTCATTAAATGGTGTGTTATTGGTCCCACTAATGGTAGAAGAAAATTTTTCTTTGCCATCAACCAAGAATATGATTGAGTTTCACAATTTCCTTATCCTTGTGGGATATTATGAAAGGTTTTTCCACAATTTCTTTCATTTTGTATACATTCTAACTGTGTTGACCAAAAAGAACCATGAATTTTTGTAGATATACTATTGCTAGGAAATGTTCAGATACCTGAAAGAGAAGTCGATTAGTGCTTTTGAGCTTCATTTTTTTTAAGGAGACTGTGTTTTTTGATGTTTTCTATGAAGGAACCCCTCTAGTATTGGGATGTGTGTTAATATAGAAGGAGGAAATATATAATTATTTTGGGAAGTAATATCCCAATGATATTAACTTTGAAACCCATGATATAGAGTTAGTGGTGGTTTTGTTCATGATAAAGCGGTGGTAACATTACTACATCAGTGAGTGCTTTGTGGATTTCATAGGCAACAAAATCCTGTGATATGTTTTCACTCAATGGGATCTCAATTTACTCAACTATATGTGTATATATTTTCTTAAATATTATGATTTTTATATATCATACACCCCAGGTAAGGGTACTGTATATGAAAATGTGTTTCATTAGAAGTCCTAGGAGGATGTGGCTCAAGAGTTTGCAAATTCTTGGAAAGGAATAGAGGGGCTTGCAATAATTCTTATTGAAATTATAGAGAGATGTGAAAAAGGTTGTCTTTATAAGATGACCATGAAATATTATTTGATGAATTGGGTGGAGGATTATCAGTGGGAAGACTGAGAGGTAGAGTTGTTGCATGATCATGTCAACCACAGTGATGACCCTAAGTGATGGTCAGAGGACGATCAAAACCAAATGTTCTTTCAAGGGATGTTGTTTATCCCACATGAAATGCAGGATGGAGTTCTCCCTGAGATTTATAGATCACCTTTAGTTTATCATCATAGTGTTAAAAAGATGATTCATGTCTTGAGGAGACATCTTTGGTGTTTTGGGATGAAATGGTCAGTGGCAGATTTTGTGGAAAGATGTCTGGTTTTCCAAGAGGAGAAAGAAGAACACCATGTTCTAGGAGGTTTTTTATAATACTTGGTTGTTACCGAGTGTAAATGTGAGAAAATATCGATTTATTTTGTCATAATTTTGTCCTTATATTAGGGAGAATGTTTTTTTATTTGGATGACCATGGATCGGTTGATGAAATCATCTCACTTTATGAAAATTTGTGAGTTGAGCAATGATGGTGTATTAGAAAGGAGGTATGTGGATGATGTGGTTTGGATACATGAGGTACCAAGGAAAATAATCTATGATTAGGATCCCCATTTTTACAAATGATTTTGGAGTATAATGCAGCATGATTTTGGTTCCTAGTTGTGCCTTATCACTACTTTCCAACCTCAAACAGATGTACAAATGGAGTGGACCATCCATATGCTAGTGGACATGTTGTGGGCATGCTTATTAAACAAGGGTGGATCTTAAGCATGACACCTACCTTTAGTTGAGTTTTCATACAACAATATATATAAATTTACCAATTTTGTGTCTCTATTTGAGGTGTTGTATGGGTATCCATTTTATTCTCTGCTATGCAAGGAAGATTTTTTAGAATCGGTAGTTCTTTGTCCTAATGTATTGCAGAGCACGACCTAGAAGATACAGTTGGCTTGAGAGTTGACGAGGGTGACACATGACAATTATAAGACTTGTTCCAATCATAGGTGGATGCCCCTAATGTTCTTGGTTAGAGACCATGTGTTCTTGATACTCTCCCCTCGGCCTGAGAAATAGAGATTTGGTAGGGGTATTAAGTTTTATCCCTAGATTGACGGTTTCATTGAGTTGTTAGATAATGTTTTCAAGGTGGAATATCAGTTGGCACTACCACTGAAGATGGACCATATTCACGATGTATTTCATGTCTCTCAACTTCATCGATATCTTCAAGATGACTATCATGTCATTGACTGGGGAGAGTTGGATATCAAGGACAAAACTACATTAATGGAGTGTCCAGTATAGATGGATGATTATTGAGATAAGGTTCAACATCAATAGAACATTCCATTGATCCACTTTTTTTGGAAGCATGATGTCCTAGGGGAGATTACTTTGGAGAAAGAGATGCATATGAATGCTCAGTACTCAAATTTGTTTTGTGTTTTTATTAATAAATATTTATTTTAATGAGATTTTTTCATCTTTCAATGTTATGAGATGTGATTTTCTCTTAATATGTGATGTTTAATAAATTTTTGAAATATTTAAGGGGAGGATTGAATCTTAATCAATATGCATTAACTATGATGCGATTCAAGCTGTACGAGTGAGTCATTGCTTCCCAGAGAAGATAATGTATTAACATGGAGAATGTGATTCCATTATTCATATGTTCAAGGTAGTGTGTCTTGTTATTTTAGGATGTGTTCAGGTGATATAGGTGTGTATTGGTTGTGTGGAAAAGTGGTGGTTGTTTTTTTTATCAGATGATGTGATTGTGTACCAGGTGAGTGGTGGTGGTGTGTTTGTGGTAATACAGTGGCCATTTTTAGCAATTTTTTTGGATAATGGAAGCATTTTGTTGCGATGAGATTTAGGAGAGGCTTCTCACGAGGAGGTTTCTGGAACCCTTCTCTTATGGGATTGGTTTTTGATTCTTAAGGGTAAGAATCATTTGAGAGTTACCTAATGTAATGGTTTGTACCTTCCTAGAATGTTACTTTTTCATTTTGGTGTTCAATTTTCTTGGAGGAGGCATAGAGTTGGCCTAAAGGTGTTGGCTGTTAAAAATATGGTTGTATATAGAATACATACCCTATAATGTTTAAACATTATGTAAAAGTGTTTCATGTGTTTTACATGGCCACTTCAGGATGTGTAATTAATTGGGGTTAAATAATAAAAATACAATGTGGTTTTTAGAAGAAATCGAAACCCGAGGATTACATGACATGAAAGGGGATTACAATTTGTGTAAATCACTAATTATGTACATATTTTAATGTTTTAATCTTCTATGGTTTCTGAAACCCTATGGTTATAGTGAATCTCCCCATCTTATTCTTGGTGATCTAGAAGCCCTCTCCTTAGTGTTTTAAAATTACTTCAACGGGGAATGATCTGTGGATTCCTATCATCGATCCTTGGAATCCTATCTTCAATCCATGGTGTATTCTCTCCACTTTATCATCTATTTTCTTTCCTTTATTATTTGATACTGTATTTGGTGGTGCAGTTTCTTTAGGTTATATTTTTGAGATGCGTTTTGACAATCATTGGGTGCAGTGTAGTTTGAACCACCAGTTTCTTTAGTGAAGGCGGTTCTTGGGTTGTTTCTTCTTCTCCTTATAGTGAAACATTAGATTAAAAAATTTCTTTGAGGTTGGGGATCCTCATTGTCACTCTTTTATGTGATATGTGGATTATCTTCATGATTTTTCATACCTTTGGGAGGATAGTAATGGTCAACATAATCATATAATTCATCAACAAGTCTAGAATTGATGGGTATGTTGATTTATCACATGGTTTGTTTTTTTATATATTTTTGATATCGTTATGCATTCTTATTTCCAATTATGAAAATAGGATATTTTGGAAGCCTTTCTTTCATTATAGTTGATATATGTGATGTGACTTGCTATTTTGTTGTTTAATCACCCCCAGAATAAAAGGTTAAAGAACTAATATTTGGATCATAATTAGTTTATCTTGGATATTTGGTTTCTATGATAATACTGATGCCAATGTAAAGAAGTAATGAGATTAATCCCCCAGATAAAGTTGAATCTAGGATGTGTGGATATTTTTTGTTGTTGTTCTTGTTGTGATGATTTGTGTGGCTTGTGGTTTTTGTGTAATTATAGAAGTGATTGAGTAGGTCATGTGGAACATGTGGGAGGTGATGTAAATGTCGATTAGCATGGGTGAAATGTGGGTAGTTTTGTGTTTTGGGGAAGTTGTTCTAGTGCAGTGATATCAGTACGTAGTGTTTGTGGCATGAAACTGATGGTTGATGTGTGGTGCAGTGATGATAATTATGTGGTGTGGTTGTGTTAGTTTCCCATGTAGTAATGGAATAAATTAAAATGTTTAATTAAATGAATAAATTAATGAGTTGAAATTGAATATAATGGGGTGGAAAATAGTGTTTTCATCAAGGGATAAAATATATTTTAATGAGTGGTGTAAATTAAAATAAAAAGGGTAATGAATAAAAGTGGTGGACTTGAAAGCTGAAAGAGGACAATGCTCTGTTGCTTGTGTGAGGGTTTGGTGGTGTGTGGTATATAGAGATGCCATCAGTTTTGAATATAGATGTATGGTACATAGTGGCTATGCGGTGTGCTCCAGTTCTATCAATGTGGACCCTTAGGTTGTGTATTGTGTGTTATCTCTATATCATGAATGTTTATGTTATTTTTTATTATTTCCCCCACCCGAGTTGGATAAACATATAAATTATCAAAGGTTACGAGCTCCATGGTTTTTACCAAACATCTAGGATGGTATTAATACAGATGGCTGGATACCCCCCACCCCCTCTCTTCCTCTAGTTGTCATGTGTGGCCCCATGTGTTTTTGGGATAAGTCATGATGTGAAGTCCTAAGTGTTTTCTGGATGAATTATGTTCTGTGTTCCCATTGTCTTCAGCATGAGTTGTGATGTATGGTCCCAAGTGTATCCGGGATGTGGGGTGATGTTATGTGTGTCCCAGGTTTGGGAAGGTGTGATGTGATGTGATATGTGGCCCAGGTATGTATTGGTGGGATGTAATGTGATATGTGTAGAAGGGATTAGAGCATAGGATGTTCAAAGTAGGGTGATTAGAGTGGAAAAACTAATGAGAAGAGGTAGTGGGGTGCCTTTATTGTTATGATCTGAATATTATATTGTTATATTGGATGGTTGGTTTAGTGAGTGATCCTTTGTGTGGCTGGGTTTGGTTAGATTAACTTTGTAGGTTCTTGTTGGTTATGCAATTTTTTTAATGGAGTATTAATATTCTCTTTTCACATGTGAAATTGAGGCCTTGGTTATGTCTCTAATGAGTATTACTATTATTCTCAACCTACATATATGAACAATTTTCAGGTTTCCAAAATGACTTTGGGGATCAATTTGGACATTAATAGCTAGGTTGGAGTTTTTGTTGAGTCACTATTGTAGATTTTAATTTATGGTATTTGATTTAGAGAATTTTATATGTTGTAGTTTTATTTTATTCATGGATTGTGGGATGATTTTTGAATTAAAATCATATAGCCTATTGGAGTTGTTTGGTGCATGTTATCTAGTCTCCTGATTAGTTACATTTCTAGAGGGTAATTCCTCCCATATTGTGATATTTTTACACACTCAGTGCTAGTAACCAACCTTGGTCTTGCTAGAGGATGGAATCAGTGGCCATTATCTCTCTCACTTCATTGTGGAATCTATGGTGGAAGGAGGTCGTGATACACTAAGTGACCAATCGAAGCTTGTCACATATAAAATGTGTGGCTTTACTTCTAATAGTTTCATCAATATAAGTTGTGTTGAGATATATTTATTGATATTATTGAAAGATTCTAGAAAATAATTTTCTCACTAATCGTTGACTACCTTATTCATTATATTTGTTAAGGGTAAGAAACTATATGAAATATTCATTTTTAAACATCTAATGTAGGTATGGAAACCATGAAGACCTTTAAAATCTTTGTTATTTTGATGAGGTGGAATATTAAGGATCATTTTGGTCTTCTTGGTATAAAAATTAATTCTATAATAGAATACCATGAAGTTGAGGAATTTTTCATAGGTCAACCCAAAAAAAATAAATTGGATTTATCTTTAGGTTGTGCTACCAATGTTTGTAGAAACCTTTCTCCATGTAATCCATATGATTGCAACACTGCTTAGATTTAACCACCAAATCATCCATGTAGAATTCCACAGTCTTCCCCAACATTGGATTGAAGATATGATGTATGGAACATTAATATGTAGTGACATCAATATTCAAGCCTAAAGAAATTACTCGAGAGTAATATACCCAAGGGGGTTCCTGGAAAGAAATTGAATTCTCATTTCAGGGTCCATTTGAATTTATCTATAACAAAAACATAACTCCATAAATGATATGGAATAGAAACCAATAGTTGAATCAATTAAATTTTATGTGATTGGATAATTTAAATCGCCTTTTGGGAAATTCTGATGGATATTCCTGAATTTTATGCAAATCGTGATCTACCTATTCTTTTTCTTAATAGGTATGATCTTGGAGGGATAATTCGGGTACTAAAACTCTTGAATGAAGTTATATTTTATGAGCTTGTAAACTTATTATTCCACCATGGAAACATGAGTTAGATACATTCATCTTGATTTTTTCTCATAGACATGGTGATATTTTTGCTGCCCAAGTGATTGGTGGTGACAACAAGATCATGTGTAGTAATTTTATGTAATTTCATGAGACTACATCCCGATATTGCTTCATGAAAGTGGTTAATTTATGGTAATATTTAGAAGAAATTGTGAAATTTATTAATGCAGTATGTGAGTATTCCACTATACCTATATTGAATTGATTAAGTTCATTAATATTTATAGATACACCTTCCTCAAATTCTAGAGGGAAATAGATGAGATCTTCCACTACATCATCATATTCTTCCTATGCATTGATTTTAGTAGAAGTGGTTGAAGAAGGGATATTTTTGAAATTTAAAGATGATATTGGGGAATTATTATCTTTCATAAATGATTAGAAGTGTCTTTAGACTATGAAGGTGAAAATACTTGATCTTTATCATTTTGGTAATTTTGGACATGCTCTTAATTTTCTCCTATATCATTGGGGGAAGAAGAGGTTCTAAAATCCTAAGATTAAAAAGTTGATAAATGGGAATTTGTAATTTCTACAAGTTATATGGATCTAGATTTTAAAATACAAGGACCTCATCCGATATTGGAGATAAATAAAAATCATTATAATTGATGGAATTATCATTATGATAAGGATCAGATCCGTCATCAGCACATGTGTACATGGATGAAGCAGTTGGTATCATAATGATGGGGGATATACATGCCCAAGAATAGAGTTTTTGTTAAAACCCAATATTAATTTATTTATTTTGAAATAAAATTGAAGTGTTCAATACCTTTCTTTATATGCAATACTCATTTTAAACACATCATGATATACTATTAAATTACGATTATTTAATATTTTCCACTATAACCCAGGTATTAGGTTAGTGATATGAATATGAATAATCATATTATGAAAAATATTTATTAATTATTTATATAAATAAAATTTATAAATTAATGTAATATTAATAAGAATTTAATTTTAATTGAAAATATTTTTTCATCAGAAAAATATTTTCATTAAAAAAGTTTTTTATTGCATTTTGTGCATGGATATTATAATTAATTTATTCCAACTAAGAAAATAATATTATATAAAAATTATATTATTTCCTATATTATTATATCAAAATTATGGTAAGGATAAATATTTATATTTTTCTAAAAATATTAAATTTTTAGTGAATTGTGAAAAAATACCGATTTAAAAGTGTTTTTTCTATTCAAGTATTTAAAATGGCCCATTTTTTATTTATTTTAAAATTTAAGTAATTTATTTTTATTAACAATAATCCTATAAATTTATTTGTAATCAACATTATTCATAATTTTGGTATGAAAATATTTTTATGCTTAAAAATGCATATTTCTAGAAAACCATTCTTCATTTCATTTTCTAGGTTTATTTTAAAATCAATTTCTAACAATTTTGGTAATTAAAATTTTTTATATGGATTAAATATTTTTAAACATAATTTTTTTAATGAGGCCTTTTTAATTTTTAGTCATAATGTATAGTAAAAAAATGTAATTTTCCCCCTTTATTATGTTTAAAACCGGTTTACTGGTGGTTAATATAAATGATAATGTTATTTATGCCACATATTTGTGTATAAATCATATTTTATGTTATAATTTCAATACTAAATCTTCTCTTATTTTAATATGATTCATTTTCAAGCAATTTTTCTTGAATAATGCATTAATATATTTTAATCTTCTAAAAATTCCCTGTGTGTCCTCTCCCTCATTTATTTAAGGACACCCTATATCCCCTGTTCTATACACTAAACGAGTATCTTATCATAGTAAATACCTACCCAAATACTTTACTAACATACTTACCAAAATCCTAGAGTTCTTGTTGGGATCATAATACCATCATTTCAATGCATAAGTTATAAGATAAATGATGGTTCTCAACAAAGATGTATAACTCTTAATCGAGTATAATCAATTTTATATCTTCTTCCACCTTATCTAAACCTATTATATACATAATAGTAGGATAAAAATAGTATAATTAACATAAAAATATTTTACTACTATTATTATTGGTATTATGGAACTAATATTTTCCACCTCTTTTCCATCAAATTAGAAATGAATGTATCACTTATGGGTACATGTTGACTACCACCTCCACATAGTTATATGATTAATTTACCATAACCAAAACACAATAATGTTTATAAGGATGAATTAAATAAATATATATAATAATAATTATTTAATAATTATTCTATAATTATAAATATTTTTATATTTCTTTACTTCTTTTCATTAGAAAATGAATATAGCGTTCATGCGCATGTACGTATTAGAATCTTCTTGAACGATATAATTCAATTTTCTATTTATTACTATTATGGATGATTATAAATATGTATGTAATTAATATGTATGATATCTATATCATGATTAATATAATTTATCTTATTTATCCATGATAAAGGTACAAGGACCGTAACTTATGAACTGAACCTTTTATGAAAAATGAAACAATCAATACCTAGAAATGAATATTTTAATAAATAATTATTAGTAAATGGGTCTTGAAATATTATTAGTGAAATATATATGGTATATTAGGTATGAATATATATTATATATATCATTATAATAAATTTAAATTTACTATATAAGAGTTTAGAGTGTTTATGAACCAATATAGACTTCAGGCAAGGGTTTTTACCTTACAATCTCAATTTTACTAGGATTGTTTATAATTAAGTTTATAATGATGAAAATATATGATATATATATCAAAAATCATAGTTATTGTGTTATTAATATAGTTATTTTTTGTAAATTCTATTATTTCCATTAAGTTTAATTTCTATAATTACCAAAGAGACCGAAATAATGTTTTTTAATAAAAATAATCTTTACTTCTCTATTCAACTGCAAATAATTTTCTTACATGTTGATATTTTATTTAAAATATATTCAATATTTTTTTAATATTATTAAAAGAATTATAAAATTATTTTTTAATAATGTTTTAATTTCTTTAAAAATGTTTAGAAATAATCTTTTTTCAATTTTCTGAGTAAAGTAATTTTTTCCAAAGGTGTAAACAGAATATTTTTTTAACATACACTGCACGAATGAATTTTATTACCATTATGAATACTCATTTATTTGAAAATTATTGTACAATTTTACACTGTTAATTTTAAATAAAGTTTTTCCTCAATATTTTTGAAATGTATTGATTTTGAAGAAGTGATAATGAGATGAAAATCATATTTTACTGAAGAAATGATCAAGAAATATTTTAATGATTTTTTTATTCAATGAAAACATCCTTTATGTTACATATGATTCAAAGGGGATATGATTATGTGATAAAATACTTTTTATTTATCTAGATGTTTTATGCTTACGATGATGAAATTTTGAATAATTATATTTTCTTTTCTAGAGGTTATGTTATGATGGAATGATAAATGTTTTCATTTTATCGTGGTGTAAATATGAATGTATTATTATTACATGACATGTGGTTCTGTTATATCACTCTAATAAATTAGGTACATATTAATGTTTTATGAGCTCTATGGGTACATGGGAGGTTATAACTATCCCAAAATGGGTACAAAATTTGTTATCCCAAACAAAAAAGGGAGTATATAAGATGTTTCCTAAAGTCAAAAAAGGACCAGAGGTGGTTAGCCTAATCCTATAATGTAATAAATGTATTAGTGGGTATCATGGACATAAGATTTATAATATTTTGATTATTCCACACTTTATGAAACTATTTTATGTTGTTATTTAATGAAAGTTTTATGTTATCATAGATCATGTTCTTTGATTCCTTTATAACACATGAATTAATAATTGGAAATATTTATTCCATGACTCGTGATTATGATATATGAACTACTAAGTATGGTTTTCAAATGTTAATACAATGTTTTCATACTTATTTGTGCATGTAATGATAAATGTTTCATTAATATCAACCATGTTTACCTTTACTGAGTATATTATCTTACCCTTTAATATATTTTCCCCGTGATATTATGAAAGGTTTTAAGTATGATATGTTTTAAAAGGGAGCTATTAGAGAAGAACAGAGTAAGACAAGACTTATCTATTTTATGTACCATTTGTGTATGTAACCAAGTTTCCAAATACGTCAAAGAATTATTCTTATAGCATAAATATTAGTTAAATTTAATGACTATTCATCTAATGAGATGTAATATATATGTATTCAAATCTTGGGTCATGTTAGTTGGTATCATGAGCAAGGTTTAGTTATTTTTTCAAATGTGGATGAGGAAAATTTAGTGAGAACCCTTTATATAAGACTAAGTTTGCAGAACATCCTAATTTTTTGTAATGAAATAAGTTTATGTTTCATAGAAAATACATCACTATCTAGATACTAGAAAATGGATTTATTTATGGCGCAAATGCCCCTAGGGGTAAAAAATCTGAATGGGATGGAATTAATATTAAATTGATCATCATCATTCCATAATGAATGGATCAAACACTATACACCTTTCCAGACACTCTTGTGGATATTATTGGGTTAATTCCCATTTCATTTACTCACCATTATAGAGGATTTGAATAGATGCCAACCAAATATGACCTAGGTTAAACCTATAGTTTTGTAATATACTAGACTATAGGAATATAGAGTTGGTAGTTATATTACTAACTATTAAAAAGTAAAAGTGTCCCAAAATGATCAACTGATTTAGTAGTTTTTATATTCTAGATACATACATGTACTATAATTTATTAACATAAGATAAAACATGAAAATATTATAACAACATGATTATACATTCAATAAAATCTCAAATATAATACATAATCCTATTTTAGGTTTTATGTGGAAAAGAACATAAATAACGGTGAGATGAGATTCTCAATAAGGTGTAGAATATGACGAAATATTACAAAAAAACAAGGCCTAAGTGATATGGAAAGAATAAATGAAAAATTCGAATTCATAATGTACTAAAAATAGGGTATTGCATATCCCTGATAATAAATGAAAAAATTTATAACAATAATCATTTATCTCATATTGAGGGAGTAGATAATGTCAGACATCAAAAACATGTTATCAAGGCCTTATGTTATGAATTATTACTTTTCATCAAGACCAAATTCAAGATATTATATTGTAATGGTATTAGGAATAAACAAAATAAATCTATTTTGTCTCATATAACATATTTATCCATTTATTAGTTATATAATTCTAGGCCCCACACATCAGTTATTTAAGCCCAATTTATTCACCATAAGAGTCATTAAAATATTTCATTCCAATCCTAAAGTAAACTATTACTAAAAATATTTGTCTATTTATATTCTTATAAACTCTAATGTTAAATAATTCCCTATATAATTGAAAAATGTGAATATCTAATAGAACATCCTTTAATAAACATGGAATCCATGGGGTATTATCAAAGTAGAATAAAGCACCCTTAACAAAATATTACATTGGAGATGGTTGTTAAAATATGCTAGGTTATCCATGAAATATAATAATTTGATTCAATATATTTTATTTGTAGGAGTCTAAGGAAATGGTAGAAAAAATCCATCATCATGGATCATTAAGAGCATGTGAATATTCTAAATCTTATCCCTCAAGAGTGTCTTTCATGTTGTGTAGTCTTAAGAGCACTCATCATGAATTAGGGTGAAGATTAATTAAATTCTAAAAAACCTCAGGGTGATTCACACTATAAGAATATATTCAACAACAAAATCCAGATTCAAGTATCTAGAGATGAATATATTTTCAATGAAATTACTTACATTTTTTAATTTACCAAAAATTAGGATGATTTTTCCACTATAGAAAATATAATATTTGAATTAAAGGTATATGAGAGAAATATAAAAAAATAGAATTGTAATTATCATAAATTTAATTATTAGCATGGTAAAAATTATTCCATGTAAATTTATGAACATCAAAATAGAAAATAATAGTTGATTATAACTTCTGTCTGAAATAATGAAATTTGACATAGAAAAACCCCACCTATGGATTGGGTAGCAACATAAAAATAACCTATTAGGAGGGAGGGATTAAAGTTGATCATTAAATACAATTAAAAATTAATTCCATGATATAACATGTTAAAGAGGTAGTATATAAACCATATTAAAGTAAATTAAGAGCATTATACAAAATATGTCTCAAAGAGTGGAACTTTAGATGGAAAATTCTTACCACTTATCACAAATTCCAAGAATGAAAACTAAAATCATATATCATAAAAATGTATATAATAATACATTAATTAATTACCTAACTATTATCATGTTTTATTCATAATCTTGATAAATATCAATTCTCTTTATAAATTATTTTTATTTTCCACGTCGGTGCTTATAGTTATGATCCTCTATACTAGTTTCTTAATAATGATGTTCATAATAAATATTGTTCAAAAAAATTATTAATTGGTCATTAAAGATACTTATATTTTTATATTATAATAATTTATAATATTTCAAATCCATTTTATTTGTGTTTTCGACTTTATCCTTGAAGATGAAATAAAAAATAAGCATGTTCTCGTGATTTTTTATTAATAGATGGTGATTCCTTAATTAATGAATTGGTTTTTGATATAATATATAAAGAGAAAAAATCACTTTTTATAAATTTATAATTTATTATACTAGTGAATATGTTCTCATAGTCATCCATGTCACAACTGTATTGTTTTATCCATGTTGGTGGTTAATTCGACCAAAACATGAACCAACACTGATTAGTGGAAGAATTTGTGATTGTTTAGTTATAATATCATTATAAAAAGAGTATAATTTTATTATTTACTCTTTATTAGTATGAGATATCATAATTATATATAATTATAATAATAAGTAGTATATTTTAAAACATTACAAAATTTGAATAAAGGATTGTCCTCTTAGTAAACATACTTTGAACTTTTAAAATAAAAATGATTATTTATATTTTATGACAATAATACATTATTAAATTTATCACAATAAAACCTTAATTATATAATATTCATCATATTTATTCTGTAATACCATTCTTATATCCATCCTTGTAAAATGGTGAAGGAAAATGAAACACGTTATGTCGTGGTGGCAGTTGTCTTCACAACGCACTAACAATAATTTTGTTTTTCTTAATGGATGGGGTATATGAATAAATAATTATAATAAAATTAATATACTATAAATAAAGTACATACATTATAATAAAATCATTATATTAGTGTGTATATAAGAAATTTCAATGATTGTAATTTAGAATAAAACTAAGAAGTTGATAATAGTCACATCGCAAACTTTATTTTTCTTTAGAAGTATCCATGAATTTTAAAGGATTTAAGAAAAATACGTGTCAAAATGGGAAAATTTTTATGTGATTGAGTTATATTAAGAAACAATGAATATTTTAAATAAAAAATTAGAACATGATGTGCTCCTTGAAGTGGTGATAATGTTACCCTTTTATTGGTAAAGGAAATGGTTATTTTGAGAACACCTTTAAATTTTTTAATAATGTCGTGGAACTATTTAATGTTCAATGGCTCATAATAGAAAAAAGTATTTGGGAAACATTAATTGATCTATTAAAATATCAAAAATTCAATTATATTGACGTATTAAAAATGTTTTAAGACTTTTAAACTAGGATAAACTCTATTTAACGCTTTTACATTTACCTTTGTAATTAAGTTATAATTTTTGTAATTAATTGTAATGTAAATTATTTAGATTGAAAATTTTACATCATTTTATACATATAATTTCATATTTGAAAATAAATTTTATCAAATAAAACTTCTTAATGTGTGAAATAATAATTTTAAACTAAATACACTTAATCATGTAAAAATCATTTTTAGAGAAATAAAGTTTTTAATATTTAAATATATAAATGTATATAATGAAAAAATATTATATATATATATTTTAATGAATTAAAAAAATTTATTTTAAAATAAATTAATTTTATGAGGCTTTTATGGTAATCCAAAACTGAATATCCTCTAAAAATAAATGATTCAATGAAATGATCAAAATATAATATTTTTATTAAATAAGAATATTAATTTGTTCTAAAAATATCATCCATAGGTTTTGTAGGTTCAAATAATATTGTAAACTATATAATTTTTTCCATAATTTCAGATTTGATTACATAAAATGGTTTCAAAACTTCTAGTTCATTCTTATATAATGGTAAATTCATACAAACTACAAAGTTACAGAAAACTATAATTTTTGACTAAAAATAGTCCGTTTTATAAAAATGTCAATAATTTTCCCTCATATAATTTCAATATTTTGAATCAAAAAGTGTTTTTATTTAGTCAATATAAAATTATAAAATTTAACATTAAAATAAAATCGTTAATAAAAACTCATTATTGATTTTATTTGTAAAATAGTTTAAGATATGGTATTTTTATTCTATAGTAGAATCTCATGTTTTACATTCTCCCCCCAGAAATAAAATCTGCCATGAAATTAAAGTACATATAAGCAATAAAAAAAATGTGTATACTCTTATATATAACTTCATCAAGCTCCCATTTTCCTCTTGTAATTTGTGTTTTATAAAAAAGACATTCACCAAATGAGTTGTTTGATTCTAAAATACTTTCTCTATAATGTCAAGAATTTTGATAAGATCCTCATTATAAGAAAAGTAAATATACATATCTATTTTATTACATTTGAGAAAATTTGATGGATTAAATATGTATTTCATCATCAGTGAAACATTGAAGACATATTTTACTTTGGAATGGTTTGGTGTTATATCTAATCTGTAATCTACAACCGTAATTATTTCTAATATTTTAACATCCCCATTGTACAGAGGGATTAACTTTCCCTTTCTACCAAATATTATTACTCTATTCTATGGTTAAACCTTTAAGAATCCATTATACCAAACAAAAATTCAATTTATTTCCTTTAATTATCTACTGCTTTAATGTGAACTCGAATGGTCCACACATTAATAGTAATCTCCTGCATCAACTCTAAGATAATTAACCTTTTTTATATAACCTATTCTAAAAAAGTTGTAGTATGAAACCTCTTACCATGTAATGCTTTGAATGATTCCATCTGGATTCATGAATGGAAGCTACTGTTGTATGATAATTCCACAAAAGGTAGATACTAATCCGAAAGATGGTTTGAAGGTGCGCTTGGTTCGGAGAAGACTCACCTTTCCCGTGCTGTCTCCTTTAATGTGGGGTGCTGGTGCATCTGGCAAGCCAGAAACCAAGCCCGATACGAAGGAGTTAGACCTTTAACTAGAGCTATCCTTGCGCTAATCCGTTTCCAGCTTATTGACATGTCATGGATCTTTAAAAAGCAGCAATGGTCCTTCCCTTTCCCATGCATGCAGAAGAACAACATATATCCTTCCCTTCCTGAGGAAGTATGATCTAGGAAGTGGGTTCGATGGAACCCCCCTGCTTTAGGATACAAGCTCAATACTGACGGAGCTTCCGCAACGGGGGTGATTTCTGGAGGGGGGGGGGGGTTTAGAGATAATAAGGTTGATGCGATTCTGGATTTATCTTGTTTTCTGGGAAGGGGAAATTCCATTTTAGCAGAGGCTCGGGCCCTTCTCACAGGACATTCCTTGTGCATTCAGGAGGAGGTTGCCATATCAGAAGTGGAGGTGGACTCACTTGTCCTCCTAAACTGCCTCAAAGATAAACGCTCTACACCGTGGTCCATAGAGTACTTGATCAGGAATTGTCGTCATATGCTTGGTCATAACATTACTCTTTCTCACATTTATCGAGAGGGGAACAGGGTTGCGGACTTTTTGGCCTCCATGGCTGACCACAGTTCCACAGACGCACAAATTTTCCGGATTAACAGTTTGAAGGCGGAATGTGTTGATTTGATAAGAGGGGATGCCCTTGGTTTGCATTACTTTAGACCTCCGTAGTCCTCTTTGTGAATTTTCTTCTTTTCTTAATAAAAAATTTACTTTGGATGGATAGAGATACTAATCCTTCTTAACTTGGATGTCTAGAGAACATGATCTGGAGATTACTTCCAAATATAGACTATTATTTTATACTATCCATTGGTTTATGATAATAGGAAGTGATTTAATTTATCTCAGTATTGAAATACCTTTGAAGAATATTCCATAATTTTTATGTGTATCAGGGGTCATAATCAGATATAATGGGTAGTGTTTCCCCATGAATAATTATGATTTCATTGATATAGATCCAAGAAATATGCTAAAAGTGTAGATATTATCTTATCATTATGAAGTGATTAGACTTATTAATATGATAAATTTGGAACCATATAACATCATTCTTCTTTAGAGCCTTTTCGAGTCTAGTGAAAAAGTCCATCGTGACATTATCCCACTTCCATATAGGTACATGAAGTGGTTGTATGAATCACATAATATTCCTTCTTTCAACCATTACTAGCTGACATACTAAGCATGTAGGCACGTAATAAACAATTTCTCACTTTATATCATCCCACCTATAATGTTCTCTTAAATTCCTATATTATTTCTGCTATAAGCATATATCGGGAAATATGATATATGAGATTAATATTTCATTTCCATCATCAGTTTAGATATGTATGGAACACATAACTTGTTCCCAAACATCAAAACTCCATATCTATAGATGAAGTGTAATATTCTATGTTTTGTTCATGTTGAAATATTCAAAAGAATTTGATATTTTCATTTAATATATGGACTGAATCATGAATTGATCTTCATAAGGAAATCTCTAGATTTATAACTCCTAAAATTATTGTTTTTATCTGGTTTAAGACCCTAAAGGTGTATTGGGAGTTAAAATGAGTTTTGGAAGTGCAGGGATCTAAAAAATTAATTTCGAGAGAAGAAATCTAGGGAAAATATTGGCGCATAATTATTTCTAACAATGTGACCCAATACTTTTATCCTATTTTTTTGTAAGAGAATAGTTTTTTTTAAACTATGAATCCATCTAGGGAAATCCATGTGACTTGGTGGAGGTCTACAAGAAGAACCATATGGTAAGTGTAATGTGTATCTAACCATGTGTTACAACCATGCATGGGGGTGTCCCTTTAGATAGTGGAACCCCACAATAGGAAAATAGTTTGTTAAATAGGATGTCTTAATAAAATTTATTGAAATTAATTTACCCCTAACTACATTAAGTTTTATTCCTCATTTATCCTTCCCCAATCACACATAGAACCCCCCTCCAGATGTAGTAACTTTGCATCTCCCTCTTCTCTAGAACTAAAGGTATATCCCTAATAAAAAATTAGAATCAAGTGCCATCAGTCATGTTGGATCACCCTATATTAGTATATAACATTAATTATCTCATTGTTTAGTTTTCATTTATATTTTCAATTTTAATTTTATGTGAGATCATTCACCCTATTTTCATGGTGTTTCTTTATTCTTCCAATTTTTTTCATTCCTTCCTAAAACAAAGGACGATAATGGATGAGTGAAGTATCCTTGGTATAAGGAAGGTGGTCTTTGTATTTTCCATAATAGTCTATTAGGTCTATAATATTTTTTTATTATTCAAAACATTTGAATTTCTATACATTTATTTTGAACTATGAAATACCATAAATTTAAATGTCTAGGCCATAAACTTATTTTCCCATATACCACATGAATTGGTTATAGGTTTTAGCTTCAACCTAGAATAATAGTTAAGGTGAGTTTGGTAAAATACTAACAATTATAATGGATATACCATGACTAAACCACATAGTGGGAGTGCGTAATTCCCACCTTTTAGTGGAATTTTTTCTGAATTAATTTTAATGGAAAATTGTGGAATACCATCTTTTGGATCTCAATAAATTAGGAATAAATTATTGATTAAATAAATTTAATTGAATCATGATTGATCAAGTCAAATGAAATAATAATGAATTATAATATGGAATGTACACACACAGGGCCCTATTTATCAATTGTGATGAAATTGATAAATGAAATGATTATGATAAATAATATTTTTGAAATGGACTTCTCCCAGGGAATAAGGATGCTTCCTAAATGTATATTGTTCGGATAAATCGTCTAGACAAATTTTATTTATGAATTATTCCCTTAAATAAATAGAATTTAGGAAAAAGTGAAATGGAATATATACTTTATTGCCTTATTGTAATGTATTAAATTTAATTATTGATAATTTTATTAATATTTAGTATTGGTTATTGTTCCATTGGTAAATGAAGTTTTTGACAAGAAACATCATTCTCCCTTGACATGGGATGATTGGGTATAATGTCCCTTATATTTGAGATAATTGGGAATGACATCGCTTATATTTGCGATTTTTGGGAATGAAAGCCCTATCATTTAATTTCAGTCATTAGGAATGACATCCCTTATATTTGAAATCATTGGGAATGACATCCAAGATCCTTCATTGAGATCGTTGGACATGGTGTCCCTTATCTGAAAAGATGAGACCCTATGACATTATTCATGGTCTACTTGGTCTTAAACCTTGGGTCCTCATTAGTACACACAAACCAACACACACACACACACACACACACATATATATATCTATGTGTGTGTGTGTGTGTGTCTATTGGCTCCTATTCAAATACATATAGCTTAGGATGAAGGAGGTATAGTAATCAAAGTAACCCTTTATGAACCTAAGCATGATGTGGGTTTATATTTACTACACTTATTTAATTTTGATATAATTTCACACTATATCATCTTATATACATGGAATGGATTATTCACTAGACACCACTGGTGGTGGACTAATGAGCTTTACATACACCCTATTTGGGCTTCCGGTTAGTACTTAGACTGATTTCATGGACACAGGTATGGATTTTGGATTATAAATGTTGCTATTACACTTTATAGACTAGTAATTAAAATGGAGTTGGGGTCGTACCATGTTCATGCATGGTTGATTTCACTAGTAATTTGCTTATATGTTATTATTATCTATCCGAGATTTATTTACCATCCATTATTTATTTATTAATTATTCATCCTCTATATTTACTACTAATCAAATGGGTATAGTCACCCCAACATTTCATATTTATATAGTCACATCTAGTCGAAAGCCTCCGGCATATGGGGAAGCAAGCTTGAGGCTATGTTACAAAGAAGCTTGTAGCATCATTTTAGTAGATTCCAATTCAAGATGATACAAGTGTTATCAGTGACTATTTTTTTCCTTCATATTACTGTTTTTGGTTGGTAAGAAGGATAATAGGAATGTTTCTTGACTTGGTAAATATATCATGTATTGGTCTAGAAAACTCACGCATGAGGGAAATATAATGTTTATTGGTTTGGGACCACTGTTTATGTTTTTGTTCTTAAAGTGGTTTTTTATTTTTTCCTTGAGTGATAAATGTGATTCTATTGGTTAATGATTTATGAGATTTACCTCTTGTCCAAGTATGGCATGACACGAGATGAATTCATACATCATTTTATGCACATAGGATTCACATTTCATTATCATGCTTATATGCATACCGTGCTTGTGTGATTTCTTACTTACATGCATGTATTCTATATTGATGTGATAACTCTCAATATTATTGTATGATATATTGTTGGTAAAATAAAGTGTATGAATAAAGCTAAATGGTTATTTCCTATATAGATTGATGGTTTCATTCTATTTAAAAATCATGATATTAATTATATAAGTGAAATGGTTTTGAAATTGTTAATGAAGCATCAAAATGAAATTTGTAAATATAAAGAAATTGATTTTTTTTGTAAATTCAAATCATTTTTATGTATTTTGGTTAAATGGCATGTTAATTGAAACATATAATGGCTTGTACCTCTATAACATGGAAATTTAGACCCATATAATTGAATCCTTATATGATTCACTTGATTTATGTAGGTGAGTGTTAGAATCAAATGCTTATGAGATTAACCCACTAGGGCTGTGATCAAAATTTAATGAATCATCTATTATTAGTTTTCAGTTAAATGGGATTCCAATTGTAATTTATATAGTACCAAATCTATAAATTGGTAATGTCTTCCCATATAAATGAACCTAGGATGACATTAAGAGACCCTATTAGGTCGCCTTTACCTTATTATACATTCGTACATAATCACTTTTGGGTATAATTGTGATTAATTGGGATGGTTATTTAAAGTGTTAACAACCAATTATATAGTTAATGTATAGATATATGGTGTCATGTTTCTGAAATGACCCCCTTTATAAGATAATAGACATTATAGTTATTTTTAGAGATTTATTGATATTAGGCATCAGTTAACTAAATTTCCAATTTCAACCTAAATATTTCATTACTTTATATATTGAAATTTACATGTTCTTTAACACAAACCAATTGTGAGAACTTATGTATAAATTATGGTTAAAATGATGTTATGAGATAACTTTCCTACACAATTGCATATCGTCAGCTCGATGAAGTATTGAGTACTATTGTAAAATACTTTCTTTTATCATTGTTACTTGACATTTTATACACCTAACATTTTTTTATAAAAAATTATAATTAATGAATTTAAGTGAAAATGTTTGAATTAAAACCATTTTATTATGTCGATAATAAAGGGCCTATTTGTAAGGGTTAGCTTTATTATTGATTTGAGTTATCCTGAATAGGAAGATGATCATTTCCAATAGTTTTCAAAGATATTTTTTTTGTGAATCCATATTAAATGTCAACTACCTATGTCAAAAAAATGTATAACCCATTTTGGTAGTTCCCTTGAATATGGGAAACTGGTAGGATTCTTAGTTGAGTTTTTAGTAATATTAAGTGATGTTAGTTAGACCATTTGATTTGGGAAGGATTCTTAGATAATTAAATAATAACAAAGAGAGGTGGGTGGTTGGTTCATTAATTATACCTATAGAGGGTATTAATTTATAGGGATTCTCAGTTAGTGTCAAATACTTATGTCTCTATGATGACATTGTGAACTAATAGGGAGAAATAATTTTTGATGATTATTCTAGAAAATCAGGTCACAATGAGATGATGATTGAATGGTGATGATGTTACGCCTCTATTTACATGATTTTACATTCATATGTTGATGATATATTTACTCAATTTATATTTTTCCAATTGGGAGAGAATTTATAGGGGGTTGGATTTATTATTATAAATTCACTTAATTGTGATATAGTTCACATGCATGAGACTTTATGGTTATGTGGATAGACCTAGTGTCCTTGTTCTGAGATTTGATCTATAGGGTTAAATGGAAGACCTAGAGACCTTTTTCCTTGACTCAAACCCTTGTAGGTTTAAATTTAATTTGGTTGAGGAAAAACTCTATGAGTGGTTTTCCCTAGGTTTAAATTTTCATTTTGAAGAGATGATATTGGTTTTATACTATTTGTTAGACGAATGAACTATAGGGTTATCGGGTTTTATGATATAATAAGATGATGAATTTTTATTCATAGAAAAAAATAGGGTGCTTGAGTATCAAAACTGGCTTCAATGTGTAACACTATTTATGTTTATATCCTCATTGACCCGTGGTTGGGAATTGATGCCTTAGTTTTTGAAATTACACTATGAGGTGGGCGGTAGTTTGATAAATCATCGAGCAAGTAGTTGTCTAGTTTTGAAAATGAGTTACAACAGAGCTCCAAGATTTTTTGAAATTTATGTTTCATATAGCCCTGTATGATTTACCTTGTTAATGGAAAAATATTTGGGGCATGAGTTGGTTTTGATCCTAGAGTTATGTGATGTACACACACTGTGTATAAAAAGTGCAGTTCATGACGATTTCTCAAGGTAGATGATAATATATAATGTCAGTGAGCTTCTCGGTAAAGACTAAGGATAAATGGTTTTGGATTTTTACACTTACATGAATGGAAACCTAAAACATTGGGGAAATTGAAAAGATTCACCATGATGAGGGATCTCTTGGACATAAATAGGGTACTGTGAGATGAGTGACATGTGGGTAGACCTGGAAAGACATTTTTAGGAGACATGGAGTCTGGGGTTTATTAATGGCACGTATTTCCTGGTTTGATGTGATCTTGTCCCAAGAGAACGATTCATTCATATTGATGAAATCTCAATATACTCCAAGTCTAGAGATTATCATTACCAATATCATGACATCCTATTTATTATTCTAATATAGAATCATCTACATGATGTGCTACTTATAAATGTATTATAATTCGATGGATGAGACACCATGGGAGTCATGATCGAAGACTGATATATGGTGATCCATATAGTTAGAAGTACACCATAATCCATTGAGATTGGTGATCCTCATTATATTTTTAATGTTAATGAATTACATTGGAACTGTTCTCAAGAAGCAGGAATGTGTGATGGGTGAAATCATTGTTAGAGCTTGAGGATGAGCAGGATCATAGCCATTCTTTTCATTCTTTCTAAGTATAAATGGGCCCTGGGTTGTGGTAATCCTGATAGTTTCATTGGTGAAATGTAAATTTTGCTCCTATGGTGGGGAGTTATATTCCAAATTCAGGGGGAGACCCTCATGTTGGGAGAGCCATGTGACTTTGAGACCCATCATTGGATGGTTTTTTGGCCCTTTATTCAATTCGATTAATGAATCAATGTAGTACTAGATTTCTTATTAAATGCTTGGTATAAGATTAAATAAATACTTTGTGAAGTATTTCTATGGGTGTTAGTCCTGGGTGGATAGTGATGATATAAAGGTGTTTCATTATTTATTAGTCTTTGATGGTGCTATAACATGATGATGGTTAAGATCACAAGTTAGTTTTACTAGGATACATCATCAAAATTTGGGTATGAGATTCATTGAGCACTCTCAAAGTGATCTTAGTATTCATAAAGATAAATTCTAAAAATATTATTTGTGGATGAGTTGGTGGTTGAAGGTGATCATATTCATAAATAGTCACCCATAGGGTGTTCAACGTGAGTTTTCTCTAGTTGTTAGATACAATCGGAGAGGATTTCATTGAGCATGCAATGGGTATGAGATATGTGCAGTCTAATGTTCGATGGGATATTTTCAGGGTAAAAAAGTCATAACCAGGCTCAGATGGGTCTATGGAAATTCAAACATTCAGTCAAATTGGTAAATGTGCTTTGGGTATCGCTGGGACACTAAGGACATGCATTAATAAGAAATCCCAATAATAGAGGTACCATGGTTTAGAAACAGACACTGAAAGATTGAGCATATTACAGGAAGATTCATGGAACAATTGATGAAATATAAGATGATTTGATCATTTATCAAGTTAGACGGGCCCATGTAAGCATCGTATTGATGTTTTGGTAGTATCTATGAGCACTAGCTCTAGTTTTAATTGTATAAGTACCTTATATTTAAAATTAATCCAAGAGGTGAGTTGGGTGTTTTAAGACACAAAATATCCTTTTAAGAAGTAATTTGTGACCCGAGTAGGTTGGGAGGTGTTTTTTTATTTCCTAAGGCTTCTCATGGATGAGAATTTATAATGTTGGGTGGTGGTAGCATCCCATGATTAGGACAGATTGACGGTTTCAATGGAATTTGGTTTATTCATTTTTTCGACATGAAAAAACATCAGTTGATCTTCAAATTGAAATATAAGGAGTTAGAAAACTAAAATTATTGTTTTTGGATGATTTTTATGTTCAAGGTTGTGTCTTTTGATTTTAGATGTATTTTAGAAGCATCAGGATTTCAAAACTCAGTTTTACGGAATGCAGATAGGGGCACATGATTAGTACTAACCATGAAACATGCATTGTACAACGTCGTGATTTGTGGAATCTGTGTAGACCTCTAGGTAAAATCATGTGAATTGTTGTCGGTGAATAAGAATACCCACATGATCAGAGCTTGTTTTTTCTAACCGTCTACATCAACCATGTGCAGGGGGTCCCTTTAAATATGGACATGACATGGTTGGTGTATGGGTTGTCAATCTATATAGCCAACCCATGTGGATCATTAAAGGGGATGGTAATGACTATTTTCCCCTACCTCCTTTAATTTTTCCCCCTCTTTTCACCATACCCATTCTTGAACAACACCCCTATTGGCATGGGAGCTCTCTCTATACATATTCTCTAGGCATAGAAGTATCTCCCACATCCAAACTCCGAGTCATGCATCATATAACACATTGGATTTCCCTTGGTTAGTCTATAAACCCTATTACTTATTATGTATATTTTATTCTCTATAGTCGACACTATTTCTATGTTAGCTCAATCACCTTATTTTCAGGGTATTTTTTTATTCTTATAATTTATCTCATTCCAACCCGAATAATGGTTGAGAATGGGTGAGCAAACAATCCTTTGTATAAGTTAGTTGATCTATGTATTTCCATTAAAATTATATCATGTTTATAATATGTTCCTATTGTTCCACATGACATAATAATCAAAGGTTGAACCTAAACTATGAAATACATTAAATTTAAATCTCTAGAAAATAGTCTTAATCTTCTTAAGAACATTTAACATAGTTAATGGTTGATGACTCAACATAAACCACCACATAATGTGATTTCAATTAAATTCTTATAATATTCATGCTTTTCTCATAACTAATCCACTCCATGGGTGTATATACTGGAAAATATTTAGTGGAATTTTTTTCATAATTAATTATAATTCAAAATAGTTCACTACCATCTTTTGGTCCTTAATATTTTATGAAGGACGTTTTTATTAAATAAATTAAATTGAACTTATATTGGGAATGTTAAATGAATTTTAATTGAATAATAATTTGGAATTTATAAACAAATGACCCTTTTATCATTAGTGAACATGTTGAAAAATGAAGTGATCATAAAAAATCAACAACCTGGCATGGCCTTCTCCCACAGCGTATGTCAGCATCCTAGATGTAAATTATTTGGATAAATAAATTAGAATTTTTTTAATTATGATTAAATCCATTGTTTGAATGGGATTTACTGAACATGAAATGAAATATATACAATTCTTGGTTTACTGTAAGGTATTAGATAATAGGATGGATAATTGTTATTAAACTATGGTATTGGTTGTTATTCCACTACTAAGGGAATTCTTGGACAAGATGCTTCACATTCCCTTGACATGAGATGTTTGGGCATGACGTCCCTTATATTTGATATCATTAGGGATGGAATACCTTATATTTGAGATCATTTGGATTTATGTCCCTATCAATTATTTCAGAAAATCAGACCCAACATCACTTATATTTGAAATCATTTGGCATGATGTCCCATATAATTCATGGACATTTTTGGGCATGGAAACTCTTATTTGAAAAGATGAGAACCTATGAAATTATTCATGGATGCCTTGGTCTTAAGCCTCAAGTCATATCCACTACATATGAATAAATATATATGGGGGGGTGTGTGTATATATAGTGGACCCTATATAAAGATATCCTACTTAGGCCGAAGCAGGTATAGTCAACTAAGTATCCATTGGGGAACCTGAGTGAAACATGTGTTTATATTTACTTCACTAATCTAATTTCGATATGCCTAATCTCTACTTCATATTATATACATGGACTGGATTATGCATTATACACCAAAGGTGATGTCCTATTAATTTTTTACTCACACCCAATTCAAGCCATCGATTAGTACCCAGACATATCTCATGGTTACAGATAAGGATATTGGATTGTGCTTCATGCTGCTACTCTTTATGGACCAGGACTCAACATGGAGCCAAGGGTCGAGATTGTACCCGAACATCCCATAAGAGTTGGGTATTTTGTTTTTTATCAGTCTAGTGATTCTGTATAAATTATATCTTATATGTTCACCACCATTTTTTATGAATCAACAGGTTCATACATGGTTGAATTCATTGGAACTTACCAGGTAGTCATTTATTATCAAATGTTACGAACATATTTATGTTCTATTTTTCATCATTTCATTATTCCTATTAAAAATTTATTACTGATATAGAGGGTATAAAATCCCTACTATAACACATTTAAACCCTCAATGTTAGTTTTTTCCTCTGGCATATGGGGAGGCTCACTTAAGGCCATGGGGTTAACTAAATCGGGGCACCATTTTAGCAGCTCCTAGGCATGGATTCTACATGTACTCTATCATTTTCCCATCACTCACCACATCCATCATCATTTTTAAGTTCTCATAATCCTATTGGAAATTATATATCATATCCTGTAAGTAATATATTATAAATTTTTATTAAAAAATGATGTTTTAACTTTCCTAGAAATCAATATATGCATATTTACTAGATATTTCTATATGGGATCTTTGTTAACCCTCAACATGGTTTGAAATCCAGGGCCCCACATTCTCTATTCATTAGCCACTTTTCCCTTCAAAGTGTGGAATTTTATTGAGGAATCATTTCTCTTGAGTAGTCACAATCATCTGCTTTTCCTAATTTTGACCTCCTTCTGATAGAAGATGTACTTCAAACTCATGTTGTTTGTATATATCTAATGCATTTTCCAATAGATATATTCTATAAATATTTTCAAATAAAATATTATAGCTTCCAGCTCAAGTTCATGAGTTGGATTTGTTTTCCTGGATTATGAATTCCCATGATGAAAAGGTAATAACTCTATCATTCCGCATGAATACACAACCAATCCCTTTATTTGATGTGTCAATTTAAATTAAAAACCATATATTATCTGATGTTATAGATAATACTTGGGAATTAATAAATATGATCTTTAGATAATTCCAAATTTCCTTACATTCCATTGACCATGTGAATATAACCCATTTATATGTTAACTTGGTTAATGGGGTGGACAACTAGGTTAAATCATGAAGAAACCACCAAAAGTATCCTAATAATCCAATGAAACTTCAGATCCTATTTATATTTGTTGGTGTAGGACATTCCTTGACTAAATTTCCCATTGAGGGGTCCATAAATATTCCATTCTTGGAAAAAATATGGAAAATAAGTGAAACATCATTGAGGAAAAATTGTAACTTACTATACATACCATATAGTTATTTTTTTATCATGGGACTCCATAATTTTTTGTAGATAACTCTCATGATCTTCATATCTATTATAGTATATCAAGATATAATTAATGTATACTCTCAAAAAAAATTCACGAAATCCCATTAATACTATATTCATTAGATCCATGAAGACTTAAGGTGAATTAGTCAATCCAAAAGGCTTTACTGTAAAGTCATTATGCCAACACCTTGTTCAAAATTTCATCTTTAGTATATCACACTTCTTCACACATAACTAATGATAACCAGAGTGGAGATAGATCATTGAAAAGTATTTGGCACCTTGAAGTTGACTAAATAAGCCACCAACTAATGGAAAATGAAACTTATTATTTATTATGATATCATTGATATCCCTAACATATATTCAAAATATCATAGACCCATCTGTTTTATTCATTAATAAAATAGTGTATCCCCATGGTGAAATTCTAGAGCAGATAAATCCCTTATCACTCAACTCAAGCGGTTGTTAGTTGAACTCCACTAACTCCTCGGGTTCAATTATGTAAGGTGTTTTATATGTAGGCATTGCCTCAGGAATGAGTTTAGTAAGAAAATAAACTTATTACATTGGTTGATGACCATTTAACTATACTATAAAAATGACAACGATTCATTGTACCCCACATATAGATCCTCTATTTTTAGGATATATTCCCCATTCTTAGAAAAATATTTCTCTTCCCCTCCACTTATAATTTCATTTAGTAGTGAATTTTTGGAGGGTCAATAATAGACTCAGGAGGTAAAGTCTCTAACTTCATAAGATAGACCACAATGATGAGTTTTTCTTTTTCCTTACCCCTATGCAATCAATACACTTTATAGGGACTTTAACCAATGGATATATACCAACCGATTATTAGTTATACTAAATACTAGAGGTTGTTATCAAATGAAGTGGTCAAACATAGTTATACCATTTTATAGACCAATATATTTCTCTATATAACTGATACTATTTTTCACAACCTCAGTCAAATTCCCTTTTATGGTTATGGTGTTATTAGCATCATCTCCAAATTTATAAACTTATTTAAGGGGAATATACTTACATTGACTTTAGGTGATCATATGGTTACTATACCTCCAATTTGTTTGCATCTCTCTATAATATCATAAAAATAATTATATCATGATATTTAATTTAAAAATATAATTCCTACTTAGTTTTTTTATGTGTTCCCTCGAAATCTTGAGGGATTTTCATTATATGTGTGATATATTACTAGTTTCCATTAAATCTAATCCCAATAGTTGCTAAAAAAAATATTCTGATAACAAATATAACATCTTGTACACAAAAAATCCAAATATGATATTTTATTACATAATTGGTGTAAATTACAAGAGTTCCCAAAGTATAGGACAATTTATTAGTCATAGAAGACCATAAGCCTACATACGTTTAACATAAAAAACATAATACACAACATGGAATTATTATGAGAGCATGATTATCCCTTCCAGCATATACCTAAAAATTATACACATTTCTCATAAATATTCTATATGGAAAGGAAAATAAATAAGGGAGAGTTAAGATATTTAGTAAAAAGTATCATACAATAGAATATTTCATAATATAAACATAGAATAAGTGATATGACAAGAATAAATAAAGCACATGAAACAATAATCATCTAAAACTGACTACATTATATATCCATAAAAATAAATTAAAACACGAATGAGAATAATCATTGATCTCATACTGATGGAATATATTATGCTAGACATTAAAAAGTTGTTTTTAAGTCCTTCTGATGAGACACTTTTAATTTCATCGAGATTGAAGTGAAGAGTTTATCAAGTTATTTTAAGTGGAATACACCAAATCAAAAACTAACTTTCTCATGAGATCTTTCAATGTATCAAGGGAATATATATATCAAGGTTCCACTCATAACTTGTTTAATTATAATTCATTTACCATAAGTGTAACAACTTGACTCTAATAACATGGAGCTACTGTCTTACTTTATTACATTGGCATGAATACAAATTGTGAAATCCTAAGGACCAATCAATTTAACAGTTTAAGAGAACTATATACATATATGAAACCCAGTATAAATTTTTAATAGAAAATAATTCATAATAAATAAAATAAATGAATGGTATCCTTGAAAACTGGTTACAATAATTTCTTTTCATATTATAGGGAAATGAAACAAAATGATTGTGAACTCAAATGATAAGGTTTCATTATAGTGGAATATATCACGTATAAAGTTGCACAATAAACATGGTAAGGTAAATCAATTAACCCCCATTCTATTTAAAATAATTTATTATCATGATAAATTAAATCCTAATAAATTAAATCATAATAAATATAACAAAGTAAATAATAGAAAACACATGCCATTTAATCAATAATTGAAAATGAAATGGATTCAGATATTATATCATATTGAAAATATCATTTAAATTAATAATAAATAAAATCTCAATAATTTAAATTATTAATTATTATATTTCATACCATATGAACATGATACCTCTACCATAGAAATATACCCTCAAGCCTGTTTAAAACTATTGTGTTAAAACCCATCTGATTTGGCCAACTCGCTTATCTCTTTAGAGGGATAAATGCATTTTGGGGCTATATTTTTTTTCAAATAATTCCTAATATATCAAATATTCTATTTATTTTATGAAAAATTCCCCTTATCATCATATATTTATATTGTTTAAAGAATACACATTTATCAACATTTTCCAAATTAATCAAATAAATTTAAAAGTAAAAACTATATGTAGAAATGGTATATAGTATATAAAATAATAAAATACATCATAAAATAATATATATATTTAAGATAAATATAATTTCTAGAGAATAATGGTTATAAGAAAGCGATTGTTTCACGATAAAGTTAACTGTCACAAAAGAATGCAGGATTGTACAATAACATTTACCACATAGTAATTTTCATGTCAAATCCCCTTGGATGAAATGATTCAAATTGAAACATAAAATAACATTACATTTTAAGGATTCATGATATTTAATTTAAAAGGGGGATTATAAACACCACAAAAAATGACTTGGTTCATAATAACAAATTAGTCTCAATGGAAATAAATTGGGATGAAATTGTTTACATTAAAATTTCTTTTGGTTAAAAAATCATTATCATCATGTATAGTAGTTTGAAACACAATTTTTAAATTATTTAATAGAAATATTAATATTTATTGTATCATATACAATCCTTTTATAAGTTCTTATATCCCTTACATTAATCGTCTTTTATTTTTCTCACTTTTTCAGGGTGTTAATTGCCTTATTTTCACATAAGTGTTTCATAATTAAAGATATCGTTCTTACAAATATTATATAGTTACATAATATCCACAATAATTACACTAACATAATTATCATATTTTTTCATCAATTATACTTATAATATAAATCAAGAAATATAGTTTTAAAAAATGAATTATTTTACAATCATGGAGACATTATTCCATATATACATATTAGTAACATTTCTATTTTTCAATGATCATTATGGAAAGTAGGTAAGTGAATTTTAAAATTTCAATAAGAATCATAATACCAGAAATAACATATTATGTATTTAAATATACATATAAATATATATCATCCATGTGTTTGGGTGGTGAAAATAGAGTCGCATCACTTCGTGATGGTGGCAGTCAACACATACAAGAATGATGTTATCATCTTTCAGTGTAAAAAAGAAAATGATATATTATATTTTCAGAATGACAAATATGTAATTTATATTATTATTATGTAATTTATATCACATAAATTAAATAACATTATCCTCGTGACTTTTCATGGAAAACATTAGTGAAAATCAAATCACATCGCTTCACAAGGCTGTAGTTAGCTGTACACACAACCAACATTTTCTTATCCCCTATAAAGTGGAACATAAAAATTTATATATTTTATAATGAATAAAAATGTGTAATTATATATATATAAATATAATTTATATACATCACATCCATCATCAAACCCAACTGTGTGTAGTGGTGATGAAAAAATGAATGACATTGGTTCGTGAGGCGGTACTCCTTCGTATACACGAATAAAGATTTCATAACCCATTTTATGGAAGTGGATATGGTTTCAAGAAATTAAAATAAAATAAAAATATCTAAATATATTTAATATACTGATTTTATTATACCATAATGTATTTATAATAACTGAAGGAGGTAGAGTAAGAAATAAAATAAAGATGGTCGTTGAAGAATGTTACCTCTTATTCGAGTAACCTCCATAGGTTCGCACAAAGGCCTTCCTAGTTATGATTTGTGACCAAAATAAGGCAACTAAGATTATATTATAGATGTTTTTAAGTTATTTGGGTAGGGTTTTTTTTATAAAATGGATCTAGAGGTGTGAATGGGTGAGGGGAGTGAGTTCCCTTTTATAGTTGAGGATGACTGGAATTTTTGTAAATACCCAAAATTATTCAATAATGGGAGGTCACTTTAACATCAAGCAGACCCAAAATAGATAATTAAAGGGTTGGAGGGATTATAGTTTTCAACAAAACATCCACAATACAAAATATCACATTTTTTATACATGTTTCTCCTTAACATATAGGTTTTTTTTTATTTTCACCATTTTGGGTTTTCACTATGACAATTAGCCGTTTTAATCTAGGTACATTATCATTTACAATTAAAATAAAACAAGAAATGTTAGATAATTTGGACCAAATGATTTTAAATATGAAATAAAATTTATCAAATAAAATAATATTTCATTTGAAAATTAATATTAATAGAAGTGCACATAATCTGCAAAAACATCGTTTTATCCTTAACAATGCTAATAGTGTTTTTACTATTTAGGGGTCAATATAGTCACGAAAAAGAAAACATGATCCTTTAAAGAACAGTATTTTATATTTCGAAACATTTACAGTCACCTGGATTAATAAATATTTTTTAGAAATTTTAAATCATTTAATAAAATATTATTTTTTATAAAATCCCCTAAATGCCAATTCTAACAATATTCATTTAATTTGAATAAAAAAAATATAAATAAAATTATGGAATTAGAAAATTATATATTCATATAAAAAATGTATGGAGCACAATAATTCATTCAATTTACTTTTCTTTTATAATTTTTAGTATCATTTGTTTTATTTTCCTATTAACTAAATAATTAACAATTTCGTGTTTCAAATGCATTTGATGTAATTACTTCATCACTAAAAATTAAAAATATATCATAATGATAAAAAAATAATGTATATTTAAAAATAATATTTATATCCAAACATTTGTTTTTTCCCGATCTGAATGCTTTATAAACATTAAAAGCAAGTACAATTTCTTTTTTGTCTTTATCTTTACTTAACTTATTATATAGGCCACTTTCAAGGAAATGTGTCCCAAAAACTCTTTAAAATATATCCTAAGGTGAAAATGGTCTAAATATGAAAATAAAATTGGATTTTTAGAAATATTTTGGTCATTTTAACCCTTATATTATTTGTTTAACCCCTAATAAATGCATTTTTACCTTAAACATGTTTAATAATTTTTACTATATTCACTATTAAGTGTGGTAAAATATTATATTTACCTTATAAAATAATATAATTTATTATGAAACCAAATATAGAATCCATTTTAGAAATGAAATTCATTTATGTAGTAAAATTGTATTTAAAATTAATCATGCATTCACGATGAGGATTTGGGTTTTCAAAGGGAAAATGTTTTAATACAAAAGTTAAATAATAAAATGATTCCAAGGAGCTAAATTGGATTAATATATATATATATAATTGATCTAATTTTACTTTAAACCCAAATTTAAAATTTAATTTAACTCTATATAATTTAAATGAAATGGTAGTTTTCAATTAAAATTCAGTATTTTCACTATTAATCAAAAAATGATGAAATTTAGAAAAATTTTAAATACTTATACTAAAGGTAAATTTGATATTAAAATTTAAAAAGTTACCTATATTTTATTATTTTTTTATAATTGTGGTAAAAATTAATTTTAAATTATGTGCACAAAGATCAACTAAACCATCTTTTAGAAAAAATAATTTTTTTAGATAACATTTATTTTTCATTCAAATGATTCCCATTTTATCTCTAATCTAAATATAACCCTAATTTTCAGAATTTAGTTATAAATATTCATACCCATGTATTCCAATGTCTAGGTGATATCTATCATATTTAATAATAATATTTTAGTAATATTCCATTATTCTTTTAAAATTGGTATTGCATGTAACACAAGCTATACCCACGGTTGCATGTAACACAATATAAAACCAATATTTTGTGTAATGCAAGATAAACCCAGTTTTTCATTAAATTAAATATAAATTTAGTGTTTCATGTAATTCATGCAATTGAAGAGGTTTAATTTATTTTTAAAAATTAATATATCACAAAGTATTGTAGTGTAATATTTTCCTCTAATCCTGGTGTTGCGTGTCATAAAAACTATTGAATATGATGTTCATATTTTAAAATTTCTAGATGTTACATTACCGTCAAATTAAATAAATTTATTTATCATAATTTATACTCGATCTAAAAAATATAGGGTTTTTCATTTGAAAATACCCTTCATGAAATCCAACAATGTGATAATGGTTAATAAAACATACACTTACTAAGAGATAAAGAGAAGTAAAAAAAGGTCATATGAAATTAAAAAAACCGGATTTAATTATTTGAGAACATCGGTGGGAAGTGAAAACATGGACCCATATAATAGGAACCTAACACCCAAATATTGACGAAGAGTGATAGAGAACAAGGATAGTATGAAGTTAATGAACAGAAAATTATAAACTAGAGGTCTGATAAAGGTCATTGATTTCATCAAAATGATAATAAAAGGATAATTTTTTGAAGACAATTTTTATAGAGTTGAGGAATTATATCATTCTCTATGAATATAAATAAATATACTTAATTGATATATTTTTATTTTATATGAAGAATTCCATAATTTGGTTGCGCTTCTATCAATTTTCACATCATCTTTTACTTGAAGAATTTAATATTCCAAAGGTGAATTTTACTATTATTTAACAACTAGATATAACTTTTAATTGATCAAAATATACATAATAGATTTATAATTAATTCAATTTATTTCTAGTTATAATTATGGAAAAAATGGTTAGCATAGGTTATCCAATATTCATAAATCTTCATAGAGTGAAGTAATATATTAATATGTAAAACATCAACCAAATTTAAACAAAAACAATTTTATAAGTGGTTAACCTTTTTGATTTTCCAAAATATTAAGTTCCATAAATTATTAAGTAAGGTCACTAAATTAAAAAAATAAAATTTTCTTTAATCCCCCAAACAATATAAAGTATCTCTTAACCATTAAATACAAAAAATTTAATACATTCATCATATATTTTCTTGAAATATTTTAATAACTATAATTACCATAAAACCTTCATGAAAATATGCGTGCTTTCTTATTTTTTATGTAAAAAATAGAATATTGGTTTTATTACTCAAATCCATTAACATTGTAAACTCCATAAATTATATTATAAAACACTTTTTTCAACAAATAATTAATCAGTCTTAATGTAGTTAGTACTCTCTCATTTACTTTATCCATATCAATAATCACTTTTTACCAACATAATTATCCCAAAAACTGGAACATTTAAACGGTTATATTTCTCTTTATAATGTGTTTTACAATAATTTCATATTTCAATTGAATCTTGTTTCTTGGTCATTCATACTCTTCGACATACACTTTCAAATTCTTAATGAAAAGAACTAATATAAAATACGTTTAAATTTCATAATTATTATAACCATAATATCATTGATAAAATAATAAAATTACATAATTATCGAATCCAAGGACAATATCATTAATCATTCAACTTCATTCATGGTTATATCATATGATTAACCAAAATCCAATTGCTAATTTTAAGGTTTATTCCTTCAAAACGTAGGGAAATTGTTTTCATAGTTCCCCATGTCATAATAATTGAATCATTGATCATTCATAACCGTTGTATTGTCCTCGAAATCACGAGTATAGTTCCATTTCCACCACACTTGAAGAGAACTCCTTCTACTCTTAATCATGTATGAAGGTGTTTCCTTCCCAAATTACCACCTATGGGAAAATCCTTCTTTCCTTTATATGTCTTCCTCTCTACCAACATCATCTTCCATTACATCCATTAAATGCCATAACAGTTACGAATTTATTTATTTATATTTTTTAACATGATACAATTTCCTCATATGATCAAATTATTTTAGAGAATAGTTCATTTTTGAGAGATTATCCTAACCAAATCAAAGAAACAATTTTTCTTACACTTTAGATTATATTCATTGATGAAGTTCCAATTACATTAGTTAAGATCCATTTCTAAATGATGGTATACACTATATTAGATCAACTAATGATGAAAAATAACGTATAATCCAAAAACTAGTAAAATAAATAACAAAAATTGGAAATTTATGCAAATAATATGTCATAATAATAAACATGGTTTCTTGGGTGATATCTCTATTTTCAAAATCCTTTATAATGCTTTGTAAAGAAAATTGGAATTATCTTAAGAATATATCCTGGTATTTGGAATCCAGGTACACAATAAGGCCTGCTGTCTTGCACCAGGTGATGATCAGGTCTAGCATAATGAAACCTTTTTGGAGTTACTACCCCTAGGTACCTCTGTTCTTGAACCACATCCACTTGTTGTATCCATACAAGGTTGTATTTATTAGAAAATCCACATATTTTCTTCATTTACAAAATTTTAGGATTTTATTATTTTTGTATCCTCAAAGTCTATCAAATGATTATGTTTTCCTAATAT
Source organism: Viscum album (assembly GCA_963277665.1). Taxonomy (NCBI): domain Eukaryota; kingdom Viridiplantae; phylum Streptophyta; class Magnoliopsida; order Santalales; family Viscaceae; genus Viscum; species Viscum album. The sequence continues at coordinate 846,697 of CAUJRU010000110.1, forward strand.
ATGTTTTAATTAATCAAAATTTTATGATATCAACTAAACTTACTCTAACACTAATTATAACAATCCGACTCGAGTAATTTGAAGATGTTAAGTTACTTTATTATATTGGCATAGATACAAAGGGTCAAATCCTGAAGAAAAAATCGGTTTTGTAATTTTGGAGAACAAAATACATAAAAGATACCCATTTTATTTTGGTAATTGAAAATAAAACAAAATACATAAAAAAATAAAATAAATTTCATACTTGAGAACTCATTCCAAAAATTATTCTTCATATATTAGGTAATCAATAAAATAATGGTGCGCTCAAATTCTCAACAAGGGTTGACTACAATAGAATCTATCATGATTCAATAATAATAATCAATATAGAATGATAAATAACTGAACACAAATCCCATTTAAATAACTTTACTATCATGATAAGATAAGTCATAATTAACATGGAAAGATAAGTAACAGAAAACTCATTCCATTAATCAATAAATAAGAATTAAATAGATTAAGATAAAATATCATATATAAAATACAATGGAAAATAATTATATCTAAATAATCAATGATGTGTGTAACACCCCATGAATTTTCCAATAAATTTAATGTAATGTACATAACACTAAGTCTCTATGATAGAACACTTTTTTATTATAATTAATTAAACAAGATGATAATAACCTAAAAATTAAACATAATTTTTATAATTTTATGAATTTATTTAAAAAAACACACAGTTACAATCAATAAGATATTTAGTCTCTCAAATGATCAACTTAATTTTTTTAGTGAATAGTAACATGACCCTTTTAACTAGTAATGTTTCCCTTATGAATAGTAATATAAGCCTTATGAATAGTAAATCAGACAAATGAATATTAAACTCACCCATGAATGTAGAAATAAAATTTAGGTATCTTATAAATGAAACTATGATATAATTATATTATAGTGCATGTAGATAAATGTTTTAGAAATTATTATTTAAGTATTAATATCTTTATAAAACATAAATGTTTATTTAAAAAATAATAATTAATACAGTGATTCAAAATAAAATTTATTTTCAAAAAATTTAATCTTATGTTAATATTTCTTTGTATTATGACTATAATATAATTTTAGAATACCATAGTTAATTTTTTCAAAGTGTCATAAAATAAGATAATAATTTAAAATTTGTATTTTTTGAGTGAATGATGATTTTAATTAAAAATTAAATTTCTCATATTTAGAAAATAATTCTCATAAAATGGAGTTGATTCTTGAATTATAAATGTATAAAAATGTTTTGGATGGATTTTTGCGTTTTTTCTGAAATAGTTGAATTTTATGTGAATAGTAAAAAAATGTAGTTTTTATGAAAATACTGTATTTTTTTTTGACATAATCAAGAGGTATTTCTGATATAAAATTTATCAAACTTTTAGATTAATTAAAAAATTATTTTATAAGATAAAATTTTTATATAAATAATTCAATAAATATAAATTATAATTTTTTTAATAAGCATAAAAGTACCATTATCATTATCGACGCGGTGCTTGCACCAAGTTGACAAAGCCAATTTGGTTCCTTAAAAATAATTATTAGCAGATAAAAATTATTTTCACGAAATTTTTATTAATTATTATGTATAATGGATTCTTCTGGATGATAATTTCTAACTTTATTCTTATATAATATCAATCTTATCTAAATTTCTTTGCAATGCTTGCATAGGGATATAAAGGACCAAATAACACATTTAATATGTTTTATTGACATGTATATGAGTAAATATATATAATGAATGCATATTTATTTTAAAACTAATTAATTTAAATTTATGATAGTAATTTTATTTTTAATTTTATTTATTAAATAATTATCATTAATGCATATGCAATGTTGATGCAATTCTTGTGCAAGTGGAAGGAAACGTAAATAAATCCTTTTAATTATATTTACAAGAATACATAATTGGCCAATAAACTATATAAATTTACATGTGTAAGTTTCAATAAATATATATTTTTTATTCAAAATGGGGAAATTTTGGACCCACATGGATCACATTAGTCCCCTTATATTATTTTATTAAAAAGAAAGACAACTTGTTCACACTATAATTTTCAATCAGTATAGTATTTTATTAAGGGGTTTTGTAGAGGTTTTTATAAAAGGTTTTATTATTTTTGAATATAATATAATTATTTTTCTCATAAAATTTTATTTTTAATTTTTAGGTTATAAATAATTACACTAATGGCTTGAACAATTATGATGTGGTAGATATTTAATTAATGAATAAATACAATTAATGATTTTAAAAACAGTAAAATAAAAATAATTTTAAATTTTTAAGTAAATTAATTATTTTCATAGGTAATTATAATATTTATATTATATAACAGAAAAATTAATTAATGTTTTAATATTTTTTTAATGTCCTTAATGAAATGATTGTTAACAGTTTTTAATTTATTTTTTTTGATGAATAAATTACATTATTATATTATTTAAAAATTAATGAAAAATTAAAAAAAATTATAATATTCATTCTAAAATGGAATATAATATTATATTTAGGCCTTTTTTAAGTATTAAACCCTATAATAATATTATTATATTCTAATAATTTGAGTAATTCCTTTGTTAACCCTCAACTCAATTATAAAAGGAGGCTCCCTCCTTCACAAATTTTCATCACCTTAATACTTATTTCTCAGATATCCTTTCCAAATTCCATCATACATCTCAATTTAAAAATTATTTTTTTTCTAGTTTAACAAATATACCACTTCCAAGAGCCTTAAGGATGTCTTAAAAGAGAAATTTTCAAGATGTAAGATTCATTCTTCTTCTATTTAAAATTATTTCTCACATCTACTGTAACACCCCAGGTAAATAAATAGTATGACATTTTCACATTTATCCATATTTGTGAATTAAATATTAATATGACCTTAAAGGGAACTCTATGCTCGATGGCTTACCCAATATGCAACAACGAGTTCCTTTGAAATCTTACGTTGCACTCTAATAATAAAATTATATTATTTTAAATGGTAGTTAACGCCTAGCCGTTGTAATGGAGGTAATGTACAGAACACACTAAAAGATGATTATATATGTTTGTCAAATATTTTTACTCTTTACAATAAATGTTAGAGGATTGAAAATGTGAAGGAATCCAATTTTAAGCGTAAACATTCTAATATTCTTTAAAAGGTCGATTAACCGCCTTTTGATGGAGAACCTCTTTTAAATCCACTTTTTGACAATTTTATGTGTTAAATTTGACAAAATAAAATTCTTCTTTAGAATCGGGACATCAAAATTTACTTTTTGTAAATTTTTGGTATTTTTCCGAAAAAGTTCAATTTTTAATGAATAGTGAAAAATGTTGTATTTTAATTCAAAACCTCTTTTTAATCTAATTTATTTATATGATTAGATTATCTTTTGAATTGGTTTTAAAGTTAATTTAGACTATATTTTTACCATTTAATCCAATAGTGGTCGTTGGAATTAATTTCTCTTTGAAATCGGACTTAAACTTGTGTCAATATTTTGATACATTTTGTTTCATAAAAACACGCTATTTGTTTTGACAGTAGGAATTAATTATTAAATTAATTAATGAAACTTATATGTTTTGAATTTTAAAAAATATACATCATTTTTGAATTCGGAATATCAAATATAGCTTAGGGTGAAGTTTTGGTAATTTTCTGAAAAACTTCAATTTTTGATGAATAGTGAAACCACTAAGTAGTACTTATAAAAACTGATTTTTCCGTTTAAATGAAAATTTTCCATCTATGTGTTTTTAATTTCCAAAATCCGACATACATGACTGTCATTAAGAAGTAAAATGTGGTTCAATGGGATTAGAATAATTTTTTGGTGAATAGTAACTTAATAAGTTCATAATCGCGATTAGAGGTAATTAGTGTAGTTTAAGGTAAGAATAATGTTTTAATAAAATGAAATGACCTAGAAACAAGTCCTAACCTCATTTTATATGTCATGGCCGACCAACAAAATCCTTGGGTCAACTTGGGGACCCCATGGAGCCACTTTGGTTGGAAAATGACATAAATACCTTTTTATTTAATGTTAAAGTAAAAATGACACAAACATGAGATGTTTTACTAAACAACTATTACATGGGGTTATACAAGTCATATTTTTGACTATAAATATCCATTTTAAAGATAAAATGATTTCCTACATCATAATAGTTTTTTTAAAAATTTTAGACATTAAATAAATTAAATTATTTATGACATCATGATGATGCAACGATGACCTCATTATTTAACGATTTAATAAAAATGGAAAGGTAATGTAAAATCTAAGACCTAAACATGTTCAAAACCTATTGGATGGGTGGATTTAGAACCCTTATCACCTTATCCTCGAAACACCTCAATGTGGGACCATTGAAATCCGAAACCCATTCTAAAAAAAGTAACATTTCTTTACATTCAAAGAGTTCCACTCCCCTCCTCTTATAAAAGGCCCCCACCTCTACCTCTTTAAAGACACTTCCAATGCCTTTGGCTCAGCCAAAACCTTCCCATTTTGTCTCTCCACATACCTCTATAACTTTTTGAAGCCTCAATTTGGGCAGAAGCCTTCCCAAGGAAGCCTTTGAGCTCAAACCAAAGGGAGTTACCCGATTTTAAGGTAATGTCTTCACTTGTGTCCTTTTGTTTTATTTTGCTTCTCCAACCCCCTAAACTCTTTTTATTCATTTATTTTGTATCCGATCCAGTATCTTAAATATACTATGATGTTGTTAATAGAATTATTATAGCTACAATTACACACACCTACATCTAATGGTTAAAGAACATATTGTTTCTATGGATGGGAAATTTCTGCCTCATAAAATGATGATTGTTCAACATTCTTCAAACACCTTCAAAGGTGGCCATTAAGATGACACTATATTTATATATGATATATAATATGTTTATTTTTTACTTAATATTCTGTATTTTTCATTTATGGAATACCATTATGGTTTCCATTATGGGTAAATGCGATATCTTCATTTAAGGAAGTACGGACTACCGCCCCCTCAAAGTGATTTGATTCGTTAATACCATATTTGGTATGTATAGATGATATATTTAATGATATTATATATGATACCATACTGTAATTAAAATATTATTATGTATCATTATTTTTGAATTCCATTAAATATGAAATAGAAATGGAAGTAGCGTTCATGCGTACGTACAACTTACCGTCTGCATGAACGGTACATTTCATTTCTTATCTCAAAATGTTATGTACCATTATAAGTACATATATATAATGGATATATATGTAATATATTACATCTAAATGATGGATATCATTCTGTAATTATAATATATATATATCTCTCATTTTGTTTTAATTCCATTAATATGACAAAAAATTAAAGTAGCGTTCATGTGTACGTACGGCCTACCGTCTCCATGAATGGTGCTTTTAATTTTTATCTCCAAATGATATGTAATAGTTTAAAATGAATATATACTGGATATATATGATATTTAAAATATCAATACTATTCTGGATATGATTTACCTAAAACTACATCGAAAATTATTTTCCAACAAGTTCAATTTTTGACTCATGTACCAAACATCGACAAAAACGTATGATATGAACTAATATTATTAACCAATTATTATAACATTAAAATATGTGATATGAACTAAATAATAATTTTTATAGAAGTTCATTAATCAATTATAAATTTACCAATGTTTATTATTCAGGAATATAAAGAAACGAACAAGACAAGTTGGACTTGAGGTATGGGACCCTACCCCTCTCTTTCTTTTTAAGTGCACTCTTCTATGTCATTCATTTTAAGCTCATATTTCCTGTGATCAGGAGGTTATTTTATATTATTACTAATGTAATTTTTATTTTCATATTATGTGGGACCCTATTCTCTCTCATCAATCCATTTTGGAAGTTTTGAGTGGCGCCGTTAGGCTGTCGAATTTTCGTAAGAGATCCAACCTCTCTCTTTCTTTTTAAGTACTCTCATTTATGTCATTTATTTTAAGCCCATATTTCTTATATTTGGGGATGTTATTTTATATTACTCATACTTTAATTTTTATGTTCATATTATGGGATACCCTATTTGATCTCATAAATCTGTTTTTGGAAGTTTTAAGTGGCGTCGTTAGGCTACCGAGTTTTCGTAAGGGATTTTTGATATCACTTTTATTCCCAGGAGATTTATGCTACATTTTCCACAATTTGAGTGGTGTATGTACTGCCCATTATTTTACTCATTGTGTAACATACTTTCATTTATGAGTATTTACATCAATGTTGTATTGTCCTTCTTTCACGGGGTGCATGTCTTGAATGTTACCCATGTTGGTAAGGGAACCTTTCCCCCTCCTCTTTTTAAAAGACTTATTTTGTTATGTCTTTTAATTCACATACTATTATGTTGGGATATGTTCTTAAATATCCTTATTGATGTAAATTTTATGAACAAGTTATGAGATACCCTTTTTATCTCTCATCAACTCTTTTTCTAAATTTTGATGTGACGCCGTTAGGCTGTCGAATTTTTACAAGGGAACTTCTTAACCCAATTTTGATTCCTTGGGATAAACTTGTACTCCTTGAATATGTCGTTCTATGATTATTTGTGAATATCATCGAATTGTATTACAATTAATACCCACTTATATTTCGTGTATTCGTTTGTCACACATAATTATGTAATTGATTTATCCTTAATCCACGGATACCGTCTTTGTATGGGACATCGTCTTAATCTCCTTTCATTGATCCATATTCTGTTTTATACACAACGTTATTTTATACGGTGTATAAAACCCTTTGACTTTTACGTTTATTCAAAAGGAATATTTTTTATATGAAGCATTTAATAAATGACAAAAGGGAATGTTTTTTCATATATATGCAGCGACAATGACTTCTATGCCACCGTGACCATTATTTGAGTTTCGGCTTCCTCTACAAGCCATACCTTCTTTTTAAAAGAAAAATAAATACCTTGTTTTACATTTCTTTTATTTTGGTATTGAAAATGGTTTTCATAATGTTTTTATATCAATGTATTGTATTGATATCTTGTTATTGAAAGGTGTAAATGTTATGTTTCCTTTATGCATGTTTTATGTGATAAGATTATGTTATAGTTCGTGGGAATCGTTATGAAGACAGGTGGTTCCATGATAAACTAAGGGCGAGTGAGCCCGATATATCTCTCCAATGCATTGGGTAACGTGGAGGAGTGAAACGTTAAGGTTTCCCCGAAGATATTTAGGGAATATACTGTGGTGGGTATTCCAAACTTAACCAAGAGGGTTACTCCCTAAATAAGAATGTTATGAATGCCTCAAGTTACCTTTTATGTCTTATGATTTCTATGATTTATTCATGATTTTTTGAGGTATGCTAAAGTGCTTATGCATTATGGGTAAAGTATGATTTCATTATTATGTATATATGTACTCATGTTTCCATTTCATACTTTCTATAACCCTTACTGAGCTTTTTATTCTCATCCCATGTTTTTGAAATGTTTTTCACAGGTCAAGGGAAAGGTGCATGATGTGATTATAGTGTCAAGGAAGTGTCAATAAAGAATCCATTTTTTATTTTAAATATATTTCCGTTGATGGGAAAAATGAATACTGCCTTTTATGTATCCACTTTGTTTAAATGTGGAATGAAATGCAAGTTTCATGATCTAATTCTCTAAAACTCTAAACCAGAAAAGATCCTCAATGTGTAATCTTTTAATAACTCAAGATTAATTAAGGTTTAAGGCTGGGGCCTTATAGTTGGTATCAAAGGCCAGTTTAGATAACTTTTGAGGTTAGGGTATTCTTTAAGCATAAGTGACAGTACCATAATGGATAGGATTTTAGAAAGATTCCTAGTTTTAGATAAAGTGAATAAGTAAGTATATCTTAGTGATTATCTTCCTCATTAGTACATGATGGTTTTGTTGATATACTCACACTGACATTTATGTTTTTAGTGAATGGATGGATCTAGTAGGCACCAAATTGTCAATAGGTTTGAAGGAAACTGTGGTGGTTCTCTGATCAAGAGACTAGATGAAATGGGGGATTCAATGAGGAAACTCATGGTTGTTCTAAACCAACTATCAAGGAGTCATAATCAACCACTTCAACCTTGGTATGTTCTGTAAGGCATCATGTACGAGATGACCAATCGATGTAGAAGTTCAGGTATGAATTATAAAGGTAACCATTAGGGTTTATATGATCCTTGCTTTTGAGGTAATTATGGGTTATTATATGTTATGATGGAAAATGAAAGGCATGAGATAAACATGAGGTTAAAATATGTTTTGATTATTTTTGAAGATTTTATCTCGTTTTAGGGAATGTTTTATCAATTATATAGTTTTGGAAAAAGGACAACACACATACCGTGTGACAACCCGTCACGTCAGACAAAGCTATGGGAATCGAACCCACAACCAAAGTGCAACAGGTATTTATCACCTACTACTGGACTATGTGAGTCCCTGGTTATTTTGACTAATTCATTTTAGTTAGATGATTTTATGAATTAAGAGTAAGCCGATTTTGGGTTATCTATGGAAATTTATTAAGCTATCATAGAGGATATGTGATTAGGTTAATTACTTTTCAATACATGACATTAAGAGCAACTGATGTTTTTTGGAGATAAATGTCACGATTTAACATGGAACACTATGTGACTAAATCCTTCAAATATTTGGGTTTAAATATTAGTTTGGTTTACTTTGAAGTATTTTATGGAAATTTTTTTTTATTGAATGGTCATTGTTGAACATTGGGTATTGTTTGATAAATTATGGAGATTAAGAATAGATTTGTTTTTTAAAGGATTATCCTTTTTGGCTATTATCTGATCATGTACTAACCTTTTTGGTTTTGGTTTTGGTTAAGGTCTAAAGATATGGGAAGTATATAGTTATCTTTTTTGGATTAGGTGATCCTCTAGAAGTTGATTATAGTACTCTTAATGTGAACAAGTCTTCCTAAATACTCGTCTTTTGTGGAAAGTATGAGTTTGTGTAAGAAATATAGTAAAAGTTGAAAGTCAACATGAAAAGTAAGTATGTTTCCTTAAGATCAAAAATAAATTCCTCAATGAAGAGTAACTTAAAAAAATGTTGTCTGTTAACTTTTCCTAATGGGGAATCGAATACCGTTTAACCCATCACAAGTTTGTGATTTTCTTGTGGTTAACTTTCTACTAAACATGTTTTCTATCACTCTCCATCAGAACATGACCCTATTTTTTCTCCTCCAGGTCCATGTTTTCCTACATGGAATCCTAGTATGGGTTATCTCGGGTTACCTCTGTACTTATATTCCTTTATTTTAAAGTGATTGTTTTACCGACTCTTGTTCCGATGTGGGAATTTCAAGGATGTTTTCAAGCTCAATTTTAAAATTGCAAGGACCTAATTCCCAAAAGGGGGGAAGGATGTAACACCCCAGGTAAATAAAGAGTATGACATTTTCACATTTATCCATATTTGTGAATAAAATATTAACATGACTTTAAAGGGAACACTATGCTCGATGGCTTACCCGATATGCAACAACGAGTTCCTTTGAAATCTTACGTTTCACTCTAATAATAAAATAATACTATTATAAATGGTAGTAAATGTCTAGCTGTTTTAATGGAAGGAATGAATAGAACCTACTACAAAATGATTATATATGTTTTTCAAATATTTTTACTCTTTACAATAAATGTTAGAGGATTAAAAATGCGAAGGAATCCAATTTTAAGCGTAAATATTCTAATATTCTTTAAAAGGTTGATTAACTGCCTTTTGATGGAGAACCGCTTTTAAATCCAATATTTGAAAATTTTATGTGTTATATTTGACAAAATAAAATTTTTCTTTAGAATCGGGACATCAAAATTTACTTTTTTTAAATTTTTGGAATTTTTCTGAAAAAGTTCAATTTTTAATGAATAGTGAAAAATGTTGTATTTTAATTCAAAACCACTTTTTAATCTAATTTATTTATATTATTAGATTATCTTTTGAATTGGTTTTAAAGTGAAATTAGAATATATTTTTACCATTTAATCCAATAGTGGTCGTTGGAATTAATTTCACTTTGAAATTGGAATTAAACTAGTGTCAATCTTTTGATACATTTTGTTTCAAAAAAACACGCTATTTGTTTTGACAGCGGGAATTAATTATTAAATTAATTAATGAAACTTATATGTTTTGAATTTTGTAAAATATTCATCATTTTTTAATTCGGAATATCAAATATATCTTAGGGTGAACTTTTGGTAATTTTCTGAAAAACTTTAATTTTTATGAATAGTGAAACCACTAAGTGGTACTTATAAAAACGGATTTTTCCGTTTAAATGAAAATTTTCCATAATTGTGTTTTGAATTTCAAAAATCCAACATACATGGCTGTCATTAAGATGTAAAATGTGGTTCAATGAGATTAGAATATTTTTTTGTGAATAGTAACTTATTAAGTTCTTAATCGCGATTAGAGGTAATTAGTGTAGTTTAAGGTAAGAATAAGGTTTTAATAAAATGAAATGACCTATAAACATGTCCTAACCTCATTGGATGTGTCATGGACGACCAAAAAAATACATGGGTCAACTTGGGGACCCCATGGAGAAACTTTGGTTGGAAAATGACAAAAATACATTTTTATTTAATGTTAAAGTAAAAATGACACAAACATGAGATGTTTTACTAAAACAATGTTTACATGGGGTTATACAAGTCATAATTTTGACTATAAATATCCATTGGAAAGATAAAAATATTTTCTACATCATAGTATTTTTTTAATAATTTTTGGACATTAATTAAATTAAATCATTTATGAAATTATGATGATGCAGCGATGACCTCATTATTTTACGATTTAAATAAAATGGAAAGATAATGTAAAATCTAAGTCCTACACATGTCCAAAACCAATTGTATGGGTGGATTTTGAACCCTTATCACCTTATCCTCGAAACACATCAATGTGGGACCATTAAAATTTGAAATTCATTCTAAAATAAAGTAACATTTATTTACTTTCCAAGAGTGCCCCTCCTCTCCTCTTATAAAAGGCTCTCACCTCTACCTCCTTACCCACACTTCCAAAGCTGTTGGCTCGGCCAACCCCTGAACATTTTGTCTCTAAACATCCCTCTATAACTCCTTCAAACCTCACTTTGGGCAGAAGGCTTCCCAAGGAAGCCATTGAGCTCAAACCAAAGGGAGTTACCCGATTTTAATGTAATGTCTTCACTTGTGTCCTTTTGTTTTATTTTGCTTCTCCAAACCCGTAAAATATTTTTATTAATTTATTTTGTAACAAATAAAGTATATTAAATATACTAGGATGTTTTTATAAGAAGTATTAGAGCTAAAATTAAACACACCTACATATAATGGTTAAAGAACATACTGTTTCTATGGATGGCGAATTTCTGCCTCACGAAACGATGATTGTTCAACATTCTTCTAACACCTTCAAAGGTGGCCATTAAGATGACACTATATTTATATATGATATATAATATGTTTATATTTTACTTATGCTTCTGTATTTATCATTTATGTCATACCTTTATGGTTTCCATTAAGGGTAAACGTGATATCTTCATTTAAGGAAGTGCAGACTACCGCCCCCCTCAAAGTGATTTGATTCATTAATACCATATGTGGTACGTATTAAGGATATATTTAGTGATATTATATATGATACCATACTGGAATTAAAATACTATTATGTATCATTATGTTTTAATTCCATTAAATATGAAATAGAAATGGAAGTAGGGTTCATGCGTACGTACGGCTTACCGTCTCCATGAATGGTACATTTCATTTCTTATCTCAAAATGTTATGTACCATTATAAGTACATATATATAATGGATATATATGTAATATATTACATCTAAATTATGGATATCATTCTGGAATTATAACATATATATATATATCTCATTTTGTTTTAATTCCATTAATATGACAAAAAATGAATGTAGCGTTCATGCGTACGTACGACCTACCGTCTCCATGAACGGTGCTTTTAATTTTTATCTCCAAATGCTATGGAATAGTATAAAATGAATATATAATCGATATATATGATATTTAAAATATCAATACTATTCTGGATATGATTTACCTATAACTACATGGAAAATTATTTTCCAACAAGTTCAATTTTTGACTCATGTACCAAACATCGAAAAAAACGTCTGATATGAGCTCATATTATTAAACAATTATTATAACATTAAAATATGTGATATGAACTGAATAATAATATTTATAGAATGTACTTAAGCAATTATAAATTGAACAAAGTTTATTATACAGGAATATAAAGAAACGAACAAGATAAGTTGGACTTGAGGTAAGGGACCCTACACCTCTCTTTCTTTTTAAGTACACTCTTTTATGTCATTCCTTTTAAGATCATATTTCTTGTGATCCGGATGTTCTTTTATATTACTAATACTTTGATATTTATGTTCATATGATGATATACACTATTCTCTTTCATCAATCCATTTTGGAAGTTTTGAGTGGCACCATTAGGCTACCGAATTTTCGTAAGAGATCCAACCTCTCTCTTTCTTTTTAAGTACTCTCATTTATGTCATTTCCTTTAAGACCATCTTTCTTATGTTTTGGGATATTATTTTATATTACTCATACTTTAATTTTTATGTTCATATTATGGTAGACCCTATTTTATCTCATAAATCCATTTTTGGATGTTTTAAGTGGCGTTGTTAGGCTACTGAGTTTTCGTAAGGGATTTTTTATCCCACTTTTATTCCCATGAGATTTATGCTACATTTTCCACAATTTACATTGAGTGGTGTATGTATTGTTCATTATTTTACTCATTGTGTAACATACTTTCATTTATGAGTATTTATATCAATGTTTTGTTGTCCTTCTTTCACGGGGTGCATGTCTTGAAAGATACCCATGTCGGTAAGGGAACCTTTCACCCTCCTCTTTTTATAAGACTTATTTTGTTATGTATTTTAATTCACATAATATTATGTTGGTATATGTTCTTACATATCCTTATTGATGTAAATTTTATGACCAAGTGATGAGATACCCTTTTTATCTCTTATCAACTCTTTTTCTGAATTTTGAAGTGACGCTGTTAGGCTGTCGAATTTTTGCAAGGGAACTTCTTAGCCCAATTTTGATTCTTTGGGATAAACTTGTACTACTGGAATATGTCATTCTATGATTATGTGTGAATATCCTCTGATTTTATTAAACTTAATACCCACTTATATTTCGTGTATTCGTTTGTCACACATAATTATGTAATTGATTTATCCTAATCCAAGGATACAGTCTTTGTATAGGACTTCATCTCAATCTCATTTCATTGAGGCATATTCTGTTTTATACACAACCGTCTTTTATACGGTGTATAAACCCCTTTGACTTTTACGTTTATTCAAAAGGAATTTTTTTATACGAAGCGTTTACTAAACGAAAAAAGGGAATTTTTTTTTCATATGTATGCAGCGACAACAACTTCTCCGCCGCCGTGACCATTATTTGAGTTTCGGCTTCCTCTAACAAGCCATACCTTATTTTTAAAAGAAAAATAAATACCATGTTTTACATTCATTTTATTTTGGTATTGAAAATAGTTTTCATAATGTTTTTATATCAATGTATTTTTTTGATATCTTGTTATTGAAATGTGGAAATGTTATGTTTCCTTTATGCATGTTTTATGTGATAAGATTATGTTATGGTTCTTGGGAATTATTATGAAGATGGGTGGTTCCGTGATAATCTAAGGGCGGGTGAGCCCGATATATCTCTCCAATGCATTGGGTAACACGAAGGAGTTAAACATTAAGGTTTCTCTGAAAAGATTTAGGGAATATACTATGGTGGGTATTCGAAACGTAACCAAGAGGGTTACTCCCTACATAAGAATGTTAGAAATGCCTCAAGTTACCTTTTATGTCTTGTGATTTATATGATTTATTCATGATTTTATGAGTTATTTTAAAGTGCTTATGCATTATGGGTAAAGTATGATTTCATTATTATGTATATATGTACTCATGTTTCCTTTACATACTTTTTATAACCCTTACTGAGCTTTTTATGCTCATCCCAAGTTTTTGAAATGTTTTTCACAGGTCAAGGGAAAGGTACATGATGTGATGATAGTGTCAAGGAAGTGTCAAGAAAGATTCCATGTTTTATTTTAAATATGTTTCCGTTGATGGGAAAAATGATTACTGTCTTTTATGAAACCACATTGTTTAAATGTGGAATGTAATGCAAGTTTCATGATCTAATTCTCTAAAACTATAAACCTAAAAATATCCTCAATGTGTAATCTTGTAATAACTCAATATTAAGTAAGGTTTAAGGCTGGGGCCTTATATCTACCTTATCTCAACCTCGTATTCAATGACTAATGATAAATATAGTATAATATATATACTATAATTTTGTTTTATTTATGGTAAAATCATAAAAAAATCTCTCATTTTCTCTTTTTATTCTTAAATAATGAAATCGTTGTCTGTCGTATATCAATTCAATTCCTTTGTGGATAATGATTCACTGTTTCTCTTTTTACTGAAATAATGAATTTTTTATTAACATTTAATTTTTTAAAAGTACATAAATATATATATTATCAATTTTTATTTTTATTTATATTTAAAAGGAACACTGTAATAAACTGACCTTGGAAACAATGAAAAGAACTCCCCCAAAATAATGGAAAAAACAAAATATTGTTAACATATGGGTGGAAAATGTTATAAGAAAAATATATAAGGTATTATAAAAATTATTTTAGTTATGTAATAAATTAATAACTCTATTAAAACCTTTATACAAGAGGTTTGAACAAATTTTAATGATGTAAAACCTGATGTTCGGAATATCTTAACTTAATTTTCACTCATTGATTTTAACATATATGTCATTGGTTATGTTGTTCCAAGAATATGTGTGAATGAACTATGAATTTGTTTTATAATATATATAAACATATACATTTGTATTTATATTTTTTACACGTAATTATGTAATTGATTTATCCTCACTCTAATGATATGATCTTTCTAAGGATTTTCTTCTCGAACCTCCATATTCATTTTGGGTCATTATTTCTTTCTTTATACAACAATATAATTATTCAGTTTTTTATAAAATTCTTATAAATTGTATTTTTTTTCAAAATAATATATAAAGTTAATTATATCTTTATTTTATGGGAAAATATTTTTTTTACAGTGTTACACTCTCAATTCTTGCTAATAATCAATTCTGATTAAATGAAACGTCCCAAATTCTTACCCATTTTCAGTGTGTAAAATATAATATGTTTTAAGAAATAATTATATTTATAAAATCAATAATTTTTATCATTAACAATTATCTTGGTTCATTTTGGGTTTTACGAAAATAGAACATGCCTTTCAACATTAAAATCTCTTCAATATTTTCCACAACCTGTACTTAAATGATTTATTTCAAATGTTTCTTAAAAATTCTTTTTACATGATTTCTCTGCAATGAGACTTCATTTATGCTTCAAATATAATTTAAATGTATTTACCTTTTATTTTTTGGGATATAAAATTTTAAAATCCAATTTTATGACAAATAGAAATTAATTTTTAAAATAACTATTCTCTCCAAACAATTAATGGATTTTCTCCTCTCACTTTTTCTTTTGTGAGATATATTCCCTGTTTTCTAGTTATTACTTGTGTGTGGTGTAGGTACCACCCTTCAATATATCATATCAAGAGACTCCTTATTCTCATAATATTCTAAGGGATTATGATTTAAATTTTTCATAGTGGTATGAGACACTTTGGAATGTTTAATGATTATTTCCTCGAGATTTTTTCAATGGTCTAATTTAAAAGTATCTTCACTATATCAACTTTATTTTTAGAGTCTTGTTCGCCCTTGAGTTTTTCCTCTTATGATAAAATATACCATATGCTTTTAAAGGGTTTATGATAATTTTGACTATGAATGGGATATTTTAATCCATTCATGGTTTATGGTTAAAGTACTCACATTTTGTATGATAGTTTTTCATATGAATGTTTCTGTTGATTATGTTTAAGCACAGACGAGGAATGCATTGGAATTTGTATGTGTTGGGTGGGGGCTCTTATATCCCCTCAGTGAATTAGTTGGTCTCATGAGACAAACTAGTTTGGGTATGGGATAATGTTTTACCCGATTATGTATGGTTTCTCGGTCGAAGCCTTGAATATATGTTTATGACACCTAACATTATTCATTACCTCATTATGAAATAAGAAATTTATAGTCCATATGATTATTTGACAAGTAGAATATCCATAGTTATGTTTTATAATTGAATTATTTATTTATATTCAATTCCTTCCATATTATGATCATAATTGTGTTTTAATAGATTGTGATATTTAGTTATTCACCACACCTAATTATTTATGCCTCCACTACTTTAAATACCCTTACTGGGAATCTTATCTCACCCCTTTCTTATGTTTTATTTTTGTATTAGATGTGAAGATGTATATTATGAATGTCATTCCAGGATAATATAGAAGTTTATCGGTATTTCCAATTGAATTTATACGCTTTATTTTCCTTCAAGTTGTAATGCTAAACTTATGTATGTATCTCCTCTAAAAATGATACTAAACTAACTGGACATTCATAATTCATATTTATTGTTTATATGCCAATATCATAATTTACAGTACCAGCTCCGGGATACTAGGGTCAAGGTCCTTACAGTTGGTATCAGAGGAATTTTAGCAGAAACATTGGAAACTAGATTTAGAAAACATAGTTTAGAGAACGTAACCCTAAGATAAATTTTTTGGGTAAGTATAAATAACATCCTATAATTTCTGTAAGGTGTTGATTATATAGGTCTTCCAAGAAATGAATCCATGTATATATACTATATGTGTATTTGGTTATGGAATATATTTAACTAGTTATAAAAACTACAATAACGTGTCCCGTGCCTAAAATGAGTTTACAATGTATAAGACAACAGGCCTTACTGCACACCTAGTTTGACACTCATGGGGGATATGCTTATGATAACCCACATTTTCTTTATAAACCATTATAAAGTATTTAAATGTAAACATGTCATCAATGAAACCATGTTTATGATTATGAGATTATATACACATAAAATCCTCAATTTATGTTATGTATTTCACAAGTATTGGGATTATACAATATGTTTCATAATGTTATGATCTAATCTAGTGTATTCAATTGTTTAGAAATTGTTCCTACTAGAAGGAATGGGAACCACATTAATGGACATATTCCAAATATTAAGAACGATAATTTTTTCAAATGGATTTAAGTTATTCTTTTGAAGGGAACTAGTTTCTCAAACATTCTCATCATATGAGGAGAAATTATCATGTCCTAACAAGAAGGAGAAAGAGTTTTCAAAGTATTATAGATTCATAAGGAAGTAAGAGAATTAGAGGACAACTGAGGGAATGATAGATAAAGGAATGAAAAGAAATAATTATTTTCCAATATGTGATAATTTTGGAAGTAAACACCTTCATATAATCGTAAAAGGAATCGGAGTTTGCTACTAGTGTAGAGTGAAAGGCCACCATTATTGTGATTTCATGGGTAAAAAAGAGTTTTCCAATATACAATTCTTAAACTATAAGGATATTGGACACTACACAAATCAATTTCACATGTGTCAAAGGAATATACACCAAAACAATAAAATGTTTCATGGTTTATATTATACTACAACCATATATGTAGAGGAATGATTAATGTTATTATTTTTAGATTAATGAATTATAATTTTTCCTTTTGAGTATTTTAATCATTGATGTACTGGTTATAAGAATTATTGAATATATAAGGATTGTACAGATGTAATATTTAATTAAGGATTTGAGGTCATATGATAAATATTTCCAAGGAAAAGTGACTTGTTAGAAAGTTGAATTTTTTAAAATATATATGGTTGAGGGAAATATAAACATTAATATGTTCCTGATATTGAGATATCGATTTTAGAATAAAGAGATTATTGGTTTGGATAAAATAAACTGGATATCACTTTTTATCTTGGATCTAAATTATTGATTTTTGACCAATTGGTAGATTATACAACATTTTAGACATAAGGAACATATCCAAATTCATATTTTTTACATAATAAATAAGGAAGCATGATTTTATTCAATAATGTTTTATGGTAACTCATGTTATTACAATGCTTTAAGAGAATATAATGAGAATGCACTGACATGTTTATAGGTGATGATAAAGAGCCACTAATGGTTTTTTAATATGTTCATTATAGAAATTCACTGACCTTCTTTCTAATGAGTTTGATCATGATATTTTGGATAATTTAAGCATTTATGAAATGGTTGAATTTTATTAGACATGGTTTTAGAGATTATTTTACCCTATGATACTACTTATTCAATGAAATGAAGTAGGAATTTTTAAAGTCACAATCAAAGTATAAGATTCTTTTTATAAAAATTTATCAAGTACTCATATTTCATTATATTATTATTGAGTAAAATAATTTCTCAAATTTAGGGAAAGAATCTAGAAAGAAAAAAATGTTATCTTAGTACCATCTTTTCAGATGTAGGTTTTCCACAATAGTATTTTCTTGTATCAACATTTTTTCTTTTTTTATGTTAAAATTCAAATTGCGAAGATAAAATTTATTGAATAAGATGAGAACATAACACCCCAAGGATTTATAAATAAATTTAATCTAATTCACATAACACCGGGTCTCTAGAAACAACACATTGTTATTATAATTAATTAAAAATCATAGTTATAAAAGAGATGTTAATCATAATTTTTATTCTTTTGTGAATTGAATTTTGAAAAATTGACATACCTTATTTTGATCAATAAGATATTTATAGTCTTATAGGATTAACTTAATTTTTGGTTGAATAGTAACTTGAACCTTTTGAATAGTAATGTTACCCATATAAATAGTAATATAACCCTTATAAATAGTAAATATTCCAAATGAATAGTAACCTCAACAATGAGTGTATAAGTAAAATTTAGTTATATTATAAATGAAAGTTTTATATAATTATGTCATAATGTAAGAAAATATTTTTTTAAAATTTTTAATTATGTATTAGTATTTTCGTAAAACATAAATATTAATTTTCAATTTTTTAATTAATATAGTAATTCAAAATAAAATTTATTTTCATAAAATTGAATCATAAGTTAATATTTGGATGTATTATTATTATAATATAATTTTATGAGACCATAGTTAATTTTTAGAAGTGTTATAAAATGTATTACAATTTTAAAATTTCTATTTTCTGAGTAAATGATGATTTTAATTAAAAATTAATTATCTCTTATCTAGAAAAATTTTCACATAAAATAGAGTTAATTTATGAATTATAAAATATGAAAAAATAGGTAGGATGATTTTTTATAAATTTTCTGAAATTGTTGAATTTGTGGTAAATATTAAAAAATACAGTTTTCATGAAAATACCATATTTTATTATGGTATCATCAGGAGATATTTATGATATAAAAATTATTAAACATATTTAACAAATAAATAATTATTTTATAGTATAAATTATTTATTGAAAAAAAAACAGAACATATAAATTAAATATTTCTTGATTAGTATAAAAGAACCATTCTTATTGTCGATGTAATGCATGCACCGCGCTGACAAATCCAATTAGGTTCTTTAAAAATAATAATTAATATCGAAAAATTATTTTAGTTACCATTTTATTAATTATTATTTATAGTGGATGTATGTTTTCTGATAATTTCTAATTTTATTGTTATATAACATTAATCTTATCCAAATGCATGTGCAATGATTACCTAGGGCATAAAAGACAAAATATCAAATTTAAGAAGTTTTCTTGACATGCATATGAGTAAATATATATAATGAATGGATAAATAATATTATTTTGAACCTATTTAATTCAATTTTATGATATTAATTTATTTTAAATTTTTATATATTAAGTAATTAACACTATTACTAATGCAATGCTAATGAAATCCTACTGCAAGTGGAAGAAAAAAATAAATAAATCATTTTAATTAAATTTATAAAAATGCATATTTAAATCATAAACTATATAAATTTAAATTTATGAGTATTTTTTATCCAATACCTATATTTTATTCAAAATGGGCACATTTTAGACACATATGGATCACATTTGTCCTGTTATATTATTTTATTAAAAAGAAAGACAAATTGTTCACACTATAATTTTCAATTAGTATTTTAGCTTTCTATGAGTTTTTTCAGAAGTTTTATTTCAAAAAATAACAGCCTTTGGAAATCTATTAGATTTTTTTTTATTATATAACAGAATTTTTAATTTTTAGGTAATAAATAATTACAATAATGGCTTAAAAAATTACGATGATATAAATATTTTATAAATGTGAAAATCAAATTAATGATTTTAAAAAAAGTAAAATAAGATTAATTTACATTTTTAAATCCATTAATGATTTATATAGTAAATATAATATGTATATGATATAAAAAAATTATTTATAATTTGAATCTTTGTTTTGATGGGCTTATAGTCAAGATTGTGAATAATTTTTATTTTGAAAAAACAATTTTTCCATGAATGAAATATTTTGTTAAATTATTTAAAAATAAAAAAATACATGGAAAAGTTTAAAAATGATAATATACCTTTAAAATGGGATTTACTATGATTTTTATACCTTTTCTAAGTCTTTATCCCTTTAATAAATTTTTTATATTTTAATAATCTATGTAATTTCTATGTTACCCCTTACCTAAATTATAAAATGAGGTTCCCTCAATCACAATTATTCAACACATTAAGACTTATTTCTCAGATAACCTTTTACAAATTCTCTTATCATTATCCCTTAATGAATTCTATTGCTTATGTTATAACCAAAAACAAATTCAAAGATCCTTCATTAGGTCTTTAATGTAAAATTTTGAAGATGTAATATTCCTTCTTCTTTTCTTTCAAACTATTTCTCACATCAAACTTATCCCTACTTATTATCCAATGATTCATGTAAAATCCTTTATAATATACATACTTTATTGTTTTTTAATGTTAAAATATTCATAAACTCAACCATCTTCACATTTTATTCTTAAATAACGAAATCATCTTCCGTGGTGTGTCAATTCAATGTCTTTGTGGATGATGTTTCTTCATTTCCCTTTTTACCAAAATCATGGGATGTTTTAATTAACATTTAAATGTTTAAAATTAACAATATATATAAATTTTATCAATTATGGATTATTATTTCTTTGGAAAAGGAATTCCATAATAAACCGACCATGGAAATAATGACTGGAATGCAGCCAAAACAATGTAAATAACACAATATTGTTAATAAATGAGTGTAAAATGTTATAAAATGATTATTTAAGGTCATATAAACATGATTATAGTTATTCAATAAATTAATAACCCTATTAAAACCATTATATTGGTGTTTTGATCAAATTTAAAAGAAGTTGAACTCGAGTTAAGGGATATCTTAACTCAATTTTCATTCATTTAGTTAAACATATTTGTCATTAGTTATGTTTTTTCAAGAATAAGTGTGAATTAAATATGATTGTTTTATATTTTATAACCACTTATATTTTGTGGATTTATATTTTTCACGCATAATCATTTAATTTATTTATCATCTCTCTAATGGTGAAATCTTTGTAAGAGTTTTCTTCCCGAACCAGCCTTTTCATTCAGGTCATGCTTTCATTATCTATACACCAATTTAATTATTTATTATTTGTATATAAATCTTAGAAAAAAAATATATTTTTACATAATCTTATATATATTTCATATCATCATTATTATATGGGAATATCAATTGGTTACAATGTTCCCTTCTCAATTCTTCCCAATAAGTAATTCTGATTAAAGAAAACTTCCAAAAATCTTACCCATTTTATGTACACAATATAATCTATTTTAATCCATCATTATATGTCAAAAATTACACATTTTGACATGAAAATTACCTTGGTTTTTTTGTTTTATGAAACCAATCATTTATTTCCACTTGAAAATCACTTTAATATTTTCCTTAAACAACAGTAAAATGATTTATTTCTAAAGTATCTTAAAAAATATTTTACTTTATTTCACATAAATGGGACAAAATTTATGCCTCAAATAATATTTTAATGCCTTTACATTTTATTTTCTGGGATATAAATGTTTAAATTCATATTTTATGACAAATTCATATGATTTTATAAAAGAAATATCCTTTCCAAAGTAAAAAACATGTTTTCTCATCTAACTATTACTCATTTGAGATATATGCCTTGTTAACCATTTATTATTTATGTGTGGTGTAGGTAATACCCTTATTTATATCATATCAAGAGCCTCCTTATTATCATGATATTCTAAAGGATTATTACTTTAACGTTTCAAAGTGGTATGAGACACTTTGGAATGTTTAAAGATTATTTCGTTAAGAATTTTTCAGTTGTCTCATATAAAAGTATATTGACTATATCAACATTATTTTTTGAATATTCTAATTCATTGAGTTTTTTCTCTTACGATACAATATACCATATTTTTTTGAAGGGTTTATGATCATTTTTACTACGAATATGCTATTATATACCATTCACGGTTTATTGTTATAGTATTCATATTTTGTATCATATTTTTCTAATATGAATGTTTATATTGATTATGTTTTACCCCTTTCATATAAGGAATTAATTGGACTTATTATGTTTCAGGTGGAGCCCATTATAGACCCTCAAGGCATCGGTAGGTCTCAGGAGACACTCTAGTTTGGGTATGAGCTAACATCTTACTCGATTATGTATGGTGTCTTGGTTAAATCCTTGATGGTATGTGTATGATGCCATGAAATATGCTTTTCCTCTTTATGAAAATAGTAAAAGATTGTCCATGTGATTGTTCTACTAGTATAATATCCATGGATATGTTTTATAATTGAATTATTTATTCATCTTTTATTCCTAACATATAATGCTCAAGATTCTGTTTTAATGGATTGGGTTTTCTAGTTATTCCCAATGGCTGATTATTTATGCTTCCACTGTATTACATACAATTACTGAGCATCTGATATCACCCCTTTCTTATGTTTTATTTTTACCTCAGATGTGAAGATGTATATTATGAAATACATTCAAGGATAAAATTGGATTTTATGGGTGTTTCCAATTGAATTTCTATGATTTATTTCTATGAAATTTGTAATGTTAAACTTATGTATATATCCCATTTACAAAAGATACTAAACTAAGAGGTCCTTCTGGATTCATCTTCCTTATTTATATGCCAATATAATAAAGTACGACATTGGCTTTGGGATACCGGAGTTGGGGTCCTTAGAATGTAATTTCTTAGTTATTATAATTCATATCTTAGGAACATGATACCTGTAAAGACCCCAACCCCAGTTTCCAAAAGTAAATGGTTACTTTACTATATTAGAATAAGATACAAGGAATCATATCCAAAGGGAATTAATAGTTAATTTTTCATATTAGACTATATACCCATTTTAAATTCCATTTACATTTAACATATAAAATAAAAAAATTATTTTCTTTGAGAACACCATTATTACCCTTAGTGTAACCCTCCACATTAGCCATAATATTCATATTGGAATCTTGGGGAAAGAAGAAACATAAAAAAGTAATGGGATCAAATTCCCATTAAGGGTTTACATACAATAAAATATTTCATAAAACATAATAAAAAATTATTTCTAGGTGACTAACTGAATCAAATTCCATTTAATCAATATCCAGATCATAATATCGTAAGAATGTAAAATTATCAAATAATTCCATATAAATAATCAAATGAGAATGAAACATACCAAGGGATATTCTACTAGTTGAATAATCACATTTAATATCAGTAACTAATTTCATCATATGGGAATTTATAATGAGGGATATCATAAATATACCGTCAAGTAATCGACAAAGACACCATTACTAATTGGATAATACATTAGCCAAAACCCAAACTAGCTTGTCTCATGAGACCTACCGATGTATCAGGGGGTTATAAGGGATCCCGAACGACACATACCAAGTCAAATTCAATCCTCTTATGAAAGGGGTGAATCATAATCAACAAAAAATTTCCTATTAAAACTAGAATATGAAATGTGAATACATTAACCATAAAATGTGAATGGAATCAAAATAGTAGTTCCACAATCAAAATGAATCATAAACCATTTAATGAAACAAGGAAGATGATATCATATGTGTAACATCCCCAACCTGAATGACACTAAAACTATAGCATCCTGTCTTTTTATAACATAAACTTTCATTTCATTACACGGAACTGAGGATCTTTAAGGTTTAGTGTCTTGGAAACAAGGAACATAATACATGAAAACAACATAAAACATTCTTCTTAAACACTTGACAGGATTCTCCTTAAGTTCATCGTAGGTTCATTATTGCATCTCATAACTTGGGGACATACATCAAAAGAAAGGGTGAGCAGAAGACTCAGTAAGGGAAACAAGAGAAACATTTTACATGTGAACTTGAGATACTTCAATAAGGGCATGAAAAGAACTTTAAGGAATTAGAAAGTAATCATGAGATGCATCATAATAAAAATTAAATTTTTCATAACATGAAGTTGTGGCTGCAACATTTAATATTGACAATCATTTCGTTTCACCAAGGTCCATCCCCAAGGTGTCATTAAAAACTACCAAGGTTACTCACCAAGGAATCAGTCTAAAAAGTCATCTCTAGAGATTAAGCCTTTACCCAATGCATTGAAGCGCTATCTGGGTGCACCCTTGACATGTATTTATTATCATGTGAGCCACATATATCATCATCAATAATTTCATAAAAAACTCATATAGAATAAAATAAATGGGTTTCATTTCATAATCATAACGGTTTAAAAACTGCTTTAAAGACATGAGATTTATGTCACTTTAAACCCACTGAAAGGGAAAGCGGGTGTCATGTATGTAAATCCCAGAATTTAAAATAGAAAATTTTTATATACATGTAAATACACCTGTAGAAATAAGAGCTTTGAGTATTCACTATATAACATAAAATAATTTTGAGAAAAGAGAGAGGCATTTTGAGACGAAAATTCTACAGCATAACGACTATGTTACAAGGTTTTAGAAAACATTGAAAAGAGAAGGGACATGGGTCACCCACTCATAAATGATTCATAAAACAGTTGGGGAACAGAATATAAGGGATTTAAGAACATGTTAATGAAATTTTAGAGATATACCATATGAAATGAAAAACATGGAAGTGAGACAAAAATAAGATTTCTCTTATGAAAATTCGGCAGCCTAACAACTTCACTTAACCTTCAACCAAAAATGAATTGATGAGATCAAATATGGTCTCTCATTATATGAACAAAAAAGATCAGTATTATAGATATAGAGATCATACCCCAACAAAATAAAAAGGAACTTGCAAGACTTGACATGGAATTAGAACATTGAAAAGGGAGAAAGGTGCAAGGGCCACTTAAAAATTTAGCAGCCTAACGACGCCACTTAAACTTCAAAATGCTGAATTGAAGATATCAAATGGGGTCTCTCATAATATGATCATAAAAGATAAGTATGATAGATATAGAGATAATACTCCAACATAACAAAAAGGATCTTGAAAGAATTGACGTGAATGTAGAACTTCAAAACGAGAATGGTGAAGAACCACATAAAAATTCGGCAGTCTAACGACACCACTTAAAACATCAAAATACTGAATTGAAGAGATCAAATGGTGTCTCTCATCATATGGTCTTAAAAGAGAAGTATGATAGATATAGAGATCATACCCTAACATAACAAAAAGGAACTAGAATGAATTGACATGAAAGTAGAACTTCAAAACGAGAAGGGTGAAGAACCACTTAAAAATTCGGCAGCCTAACGACGCCACTTAAAACTTCAAAATACTGAATTGAAGAGATAAAATGGGGTATCTCATCATATGATCATAAAAGATCAGTATGATAAATTTAGAGATCATACCCCAACATAATAGAAAGGACCATGAAATACTTTACATGAAAATAGATCTTTGAAAAATGAGAAGGGAGAAAGAATCCGTTACAAAAATTTTGGCATCCTAACAGCGCAACTTAAAACTTCATAAAACGAAATAATGAGAGTAATATGGGATCTCTCATTAGGTGAACATGAAAAAGGCAGTAAGAGGAGTATAAAAGAACACACTTTAAAATAAGAACATGGAGCATAAAATAAATTACATAAGAGAGATTTCTTGAAAAGAAAGAGAGAGGTCAGATCCCTTACCTTAAAATGTAACTCTTAAACCTCAAAGGTTGGGACCTTGAGGGCTTGGGAGCACCTTGGGAGGACTCCTTGGGAGGTAATGAGACCAGAACTTTGTTGAGGAAGAGTGGAGAGTCGAATGGATTAGAGGAGTGCTTATTATTTATAGGGAAAGTGAGGGGACAAGGCATTAATGGCCAAGGGACACCTCACATGTGTTTTCTCAAACCCATGTTCTCTCCCTTGATATTTTCCATTATGTTATGCCACATGGGGCCCACAATACAATAATCCATCACCCTTGGCCGGCCAACCTTTAAAATATCTCATGAAATCATCATGACACAGCTATGATGTCATTAAACATACCGAAACCCTAAAACTGCATTTTTACTATTCACTGAAAATTCAACTTTCTCAGAAAAATCTCAAAATTTCACACTAACTAAATATCAAGGCTCTGATTTCAAAAATGAACTCCATTTTATAAAAATAATTTTCTAAAGATTTTTAAATTTATTTTTAAATAAATAGACTATTCACCGAAAATTAATTTTTTCAGAAAAAACCCCAAAAATTACCATACCATAATATCGGTGCTCTGAGTTCAAAAATGAAATCCATTTTATAAAAATAAATTTCTAAATATTTTTAATTTAATTTTTAATTAAAAACACTATTCACCTAAAAAAACTAATAGTTGAATAATAATTTATGAAACCGTTATTTTACCATTTTGTTGAATTACATTACTTAATCTATGTGTCTAATTTATATTAAAACTTTCCTTGAGTGAAATTACATATACATTTGGTCACACTACTAATCCTAAGCGTAAAATCACTATTCATAATTTACTATTCATAAAAAATCATGTTGATCTTATTAGACTCCTAATTTTGTACTGAACATAATTGTAGAAGATCATTTTTTGAAAATCATTACACATTTTTAATTATATAAGGTTTACATAAACAATTTTAAAATATCATTTTTCTAAAATTCATAAAAAATATGAATACTATATTTATCCAGTCATTTGGAAATTCATAAAAGTCATCATAAGAAGAAATCCCAATTTTTATTTAAAACAAAGGATTACACAAGGCAGTTACGGTCTTCTTACATAGCCCCTTATCACACCAACATGAGACCTAAGTGTAAGGTGTGCTAAGGTGAGAGAATCCGAGGGAGGCTCGGCCAACATTTCACGAGTAGTAATTTCTATTAGTTTGAACTTCTCACAAAGGAGATTCCGTTCTAGCTTCACACGATGAAGTTCGGCTTGGGTTTGGTCCAGAGCAAATCCCAGTGGTGCTACCTCTTTCCCAAGTTATATTAGATGGGCTTCGATCGGTCCAAGACTACTGGGTGAGGCCATCAAATCTTCTTTCTATAATAATTAACCAAGATTACTTATATTTAGAGACAAAAATCCAAACATTTTGTTCACAGCGGTCATATTGACCGATGGTCATATAACAGTCAAAACCCAACGGTCTCATTTTAATTATAATCATGTTTATCAAATAAAAAATTTTTGTTGAGTATAAAAATAAAATAAAATAACACATTAAATTAGGAAACAAGATTTATTCAAAATTTCAGGCCATTACAATCTTCCCCCCTTAAGAAATTTCGTCCTCGCAATTTTTAAAATTGGGTTTTGAAATTTCATTGAAAGTCCCACATCGGAAAAAGAGTGAGTAACACCATTACTTTAAAAGAAAGAAAAGGAAGTACAAAGGCCACCCTAGTTTACTCATACTAGGATTCCATGCAGGAAACATGGACATGGAGGAGAAAACAAAGGGTCACGTTCTAAAGGAGAGTGATAGAAAACATGATTAGGAGGAAGTTAACCACTAGAAAATCCCAAAATTATGATGTGTGTAAGCGGTCTTTGATTACCTAGTAGGAAATGTAAACCAACAACGAATTTGTTTTGCATTCCTTTTCATAACTTTGAGGAATTCATTTACAACATAGAACAAAAACATAAATAAATATATCTACCTTCATGTAGAGTTTCATACTTTAATAAGTTTCTACCAAAACTAATCTTTTCTCCAAACGATGAGCATTCAAAACTACTTGGTCTCATTAAAACACAAGAATCATCTTCTAGAGAATCACATAATCCACAAAAGATCAACTATCTATTTCTTCTATCTTTAAACATTATCCCAAAACTAGAAAGGGTAAGGTAAAACAACTCTTCCAAAAGAATCCCATAGGAATGGAAACTAATTTTAAATCTTCAAACTTCCATGGTACTACCCAAAGTTCATCATAGACCATTCCGTAAATAATGGTCCTTAAGATTCCTCAAAATAAACCAAACTAGGATTGAAACCCAAATACAAGAATGATTTGATAACATAGTCTTCCATAATAAACTTTATTGTTCATCTCTAAACAAAATCAACCACTCCTAACATCTTATAAAAAAATTAGCTAACCTAAACATATTTTACCCAAGATAGGTTAATCATTACCATTAGTATAAGTCCACCTTAAATTCATCGATTCTTCAAAATATAAGTCAACCATTACTCCTCAATAAAATACCGTAGTAATCTATTTACCTCGATCATATAGGGTCCCCAAAATACTGAACGTCTTACAAAATAATAATCATCCTTTAATCCCATAATCATCTCTGTCTTATTAATACGGCAATCATCGCATTTTCTATCACATTGGTTGTTGGGACATGTTCTTTAATTTCCCTCCATTAACTAAGAAAAGAAACTATAATTAGGGGCTTAAATACTTAGCTAATAATCATAAAAAGGAAATATTAAGCATAAAAGGACAAAAATGTAGAATAAAAGTATATCCTAACTTGTGATCCCCTAGGTTCCAAACTAGGTTATCCATGATCATATATTCTTATGTGAATCATTATTTTATTTTATCCTTGTTCCTTTAATAATGGTTCATACTAAGCTCATGAATTTACCAAAGCATATCCCCTGGGAGTGTCGTAACCTAGAGTGAAGCAAGGCCCTTTGTTGTGTACCCGTTCCCATTCGAGTCTAGCTCAAAGCGGTGTTTTCGGGTTTTACCTCTATGTACATCTGTGCCAGAGCCACCTCTACCTGCTCGTATCCAGACATGGATGTATCTGCTTGGAAACCCATTACTCAATACTCACCAAAATACCAGGAAGATTTCCTATATATAAACTTTTCTATAGGATTCTTCCTAAAGTTTTCATATCCTAATTTCCACAAATAACTAAACCATCCTTTGATACCAAAAATAGCATCCCGCGTTTTTTATAACATAAACTTTCATTTCATTACATGGAACTGAGGATCTTTAAGGTTTAGTGTCTTGGAAACAAGGAACATAATACATGAAAACAACATAAAACATTCTTCTTAAACACTTGAAAGTCTTCTCCTTAAGTTCATCCTAGGTTAATTATTGAATCTCATAACCTGGGGACATAAATCAAAATAAAGGGTGAGCAGAAGGCCCAGTAAGGGAAACAAGAGAAACATTTTACATGTGAACTTGAGATACTTCAATAAGGACATGAAAAGATCTTTAAGGCATGAGAAAGTAATCATGAGATGCATCATAAAAAAAATAACATTTTTCATAACTTGAAGATGTGGTTGAAACATTTAATATTGAAAATCATTTAGTTTCACCAAGGTCCATCCCCAAGGTGTCATTAAAAATTACCAAGGTTATTGACCAAGGTATCAGTCTAAAAAGTCATCTCTAGAGATTAAGCCTTTACCCAATGCATTGGAGCGCTATCTGGGTGCACCCTTGACATGTATTTATTATCATGTGAGCCATATATATCATCATCAATCATTTCATAAACAACCCATATAGCATAAAATAAATGGGTTTCATTTCATAATCATAACGTTTTAAAAACAGCTTTAAAGACATGAGCTTTATGTCACTTTAAACCCACTGAAAGGGAAAGTGGGTTTCATGTATGTAAATCCCAGAATTTAAAATAGAACATTTTGATATACATGTAAATAACACTGTAGATATAAGAGCTTTTAGTATTCACTTTATAACATAAAATAATTTTGAGAAAAGAGAGAGGCATTTTGAGATGAAAATTCTACAGCATAACGGCTATGTTACAAGGTTTTAGAAAACATTGAAAAGAGAGGGGACATGGGTCACCCACTCATAACTGATTCATAAAACAGTAGGGGAACAAAATATAAGGGATTTAAGAACATGGTAATGAAATTTTAAAGATATACCATATGAAATGAAAAACATGGAAGTGAGACAAAAATAAGATTTCTCTTATGAAAATTCGGCAGCCTATCGGCGTCACTTAAACTTCAACCAAAAATGAATTGATGAGATGAAATAGGGTCTCTCATCATATGAACATAAAAGATAAGTTTTATAGATATAGAGATCATACCCCAACATAATAAAAAGGAACTTGCAAGACATGACATGCAATTAGAACTTTGAAAAGGGAGAAAGGTGCAAGGACCAGTTAAAAATTTAGCAGCCTAACGACACCACTTAAACATCAAAATACTGAATTGAAGAGATAAAATGGGGTATCTCATCATATGGTCATATAATATAAGTATGATAGATATATAGATAATACCCCAACATAACAAAAAAGGACTTGAAATAATTGACATGAAAGTAGAACTTCAAAATGAGAATGGTGAAGAACCACTTAAATATTTGGCAGCCTAACGGCACCACATAAAACATCAAAATACCTAATTGAAGAGATAAAATGGGGTATCTCATCATATGGTCATAAAATATCAGTATGATAGATATTGAGATCATACCCCAACATAACAAAAAGGAACTTGAATGAATTGACATGAAAGTAGAACATCAAAATGAGAAGGGTGAAGAACCACTTAAAAATTCGGCAACCTAACGACGCCACTTAAAACATCAAAATACCGAATTGAAGAGATAAAATGGGGTCTCTCATCATATGATAATAAAATATCAGTATGATAAATTTATAGATCATACCCCAACATAATAAAAAAGAACTTGAAATACTTTACATGAAAATAGATCTTTGAAAAATGAGAAGGGAGAAAGAATCCGTTACAAAAATTTCGGCAGCCTAACGACGCCACTTAAAACTTCATAAAACTAAATAATGAGAGTAAGAGGGGATATCTCATTAGGTGAACATGAAAAGGGCAGTAAGAGGAGTTTAAAATAACAACCTTTAACATAAGAACATGGAGCATAAAAGAAATTACATAAAAGAGATTTCTTGAAAAGAAAGAGAGAGGTCAGATCCCTTACCTTAAAATGTAACTCTTAAACCTCAAAGGTTTGGACCTTGAGGGATTGGGGGAACCTTGGGAGGACTCCTTGGGAGGTAATGAGACCCGTACTTTGTTGGGGAAGAGTGGGGAGTCGAATGCATGATAGTAGGGCTTGGTATTTATAGGGAAATTGAGGGGACAAGGCATTAATGGCCAAGGGACACCTCACACGTGCTTTTCTCAAACCCATGTGCTCTCCCTTTATATTTCCCATTATGTTAGGCCACATGGGGCCCCCAATAAAATATTTCATCACCCTTGGCCGGAAATCCTTTAAAATATCTCATGAAATCATCATGACACAACTATGAAGTCATTAAACATACCGAAACCCTAAAACTGCATTTTTATTATTCACTGAAAATTCAACTTTCTCAAAAAAATCCAAAAATTTCACACTAACTAAATATCAATGATCTGATTTAAAAAATGAACTCTATTTTATAAAAATAATTTTATAAATAATTTTAAATTTATTTTTAAATTTATTTTTAAATAAATACACTATTCACCGAAAATTCTTTTATCAGAAAAAACCCCAAAAATTACCATAACGTAATATTGGTGCTCTGAGTTCAAAAATGAAATCCATTTTATAAAAATAATTTTCTAAATATTTTTAATTTAATTTTTAATTAAAAAACACTATTCACCTATAAAAACTAATACTTGAATAATAATTTATGAAACCGTTATTTAACCAGTTTATTGAATCACATTACTTAATCTATGTGTCTAGTTTATATTAAATCTTTCCTTGAGTGAAATTACTAATCTATTTGGTCACACTACTAATCCTAAGCGTAAAATCACTATTCATAATTTATTATTCATCAAAAATCAAGTTGATCTTATTAGACTCAAAATTTCATACTGAACATAATTGTAGAAGACCATTTTTTGAAAATAATTACACATTTTTAATTATATAAGGTTTACATAAACATTTTTGAAATATACTTTTTCTAAAATTCATCAAAAATATGCATACTATATTTATCCAGTCATTTGAAAATTCATAAACATCATAATAAGAAGAAATCCCAATTTTTATTTAAAACAAAGGATTACACAAGGCAGACACGATCTTCTTACATAGCCCCTTATCACACCAGCATAGGACCTAAGTGTAAGGTGTGCTAAGGTGACAGAATCGGAGGGAGGCTTGGCCAACATTGCACGAGTAGTAATTTCTATTAGTTTGAACTTCTCGCAAAGGCGATTCCGTTCTAGCTTCACACAATGAAGTTCGGCTTGGGTTTGGTCCAGAGAAAATTCTAGTGGTGCTACCTCTTTCCCATGTTCTGTTAGATGGGTTTCGATCGGTCCAAGACTACTGGGTGAGGCCATCAAATCTTCTTTCTATAATAATTAACCATGATTACTTATATTTAGAGACAAAAATCAAAACATTTTGTTCAATGCGGTCATATTGACCGATGGTCATATAACAGTCAAAACCCAATGGTCTCATTTTAATTATAATCATGTTTATTAAATAAAACATTTCTGTTGAGTATAAAAATAAAATAAAATAACACATGAAATTAGGAAACAAGATTTATTCAAAATTTCGGACCGTTACAAAAACTGTGCCCGGAGGAAGGTAACTACATGACCATAGGCATGCCTCCCCATACACTATAGGTTGCTGACTAGTAGTGTGGGTATAAATGAGATTGTAGGGAGACTATAACCTCTTCATCAGAGTATTCCACGATAGATAAAAATGAGAAATAAATTAAACAATTGAAAAAACCAAAAAACATTCATTGACAACAATTTCAAAAAATTAGTGACAAGCCCACAACAAAACAGTAAGCATGTTATGTCATGTCATATAATGTCAAGTGATAGAAATAAATAAATAAAAATAAACAGAAGAATCCCCAAAATGGGTCCTAACACAGAGTCTGAATCCCTTATCCATTCACATTCCATTCCCCATTCTTCTCCATTAAATAGGTCCCTTTCCTTTATCTAGCCTTAAAACTATGAAATCCTCTCTTGTAACTAATGAAAGCCCGAGTAGGGTTTCAGTGTAATTCAGTAGGCCACCACCTATGATGTATACAAAACAACCATTAATAATAGATAGTTCTTGAATTTCATAAATAAATTAATTGATAATAAAGGTTAAATTAGGTTCTATTAGTTAACAATATTCCCATTAACCATTTTCAGCATTTGATTCATTTTGATCCCTTTATCTGTTGCCATCATTATTTCCCTGGGATGGGCCTTTACTTCATTCACACTATGGCATAATCCGATCAATTACTATGCATAAGAGAAAAAGTAAAGTTACCTATCTCACTCGGGATACTAATTTTATAAAACAACATCACACTTAGATAGGAACCTCAGTCCATTTAGTCTCATCAAATGAAACCATTATGGGAATAAACCCTCAGTACCCTTACCTAACCATTACATTATAGGGGTGTAGTTTAGAACCTCCTTATCACCCAACCCATAGGCGTTAATCCTCATGTAAAATATCCCAAAACTACCATACCATGCGGAGAAGCTTCATTATCCATTTTCCACATATATCATATCACAACTATACCCAATCAATACAGATAACATTTAGAATTATTATTCATTCACATAAATGTCAATATTATGAATTTACCCATTAAAACATTTACCATTTGTATTACAAATCCCATTTATCCCATTTCCCTTTATCATACTTTAACCCATCTAGAACATTCAAAAATTCCCACAAATTAACTCATTTAACACATTCCTCAATTACCATATGTTATCCCATTTAATCAGTTCAATTAAAAACTCATAAGTCATGTAACACCATAAACCTATCCCATTTAACACCTCTTCAAATTATTCCAAACAATCCCTTATTCCATTTCCAACAACTGGACACAACTACCATTACTTCCTCTTTATAATTTAAACTAGTATTTCAACACATTTACCATGGGTTCTATTTCACTACAAATTTAATCTATTCTTAATATTATGATTTTACATGATTGTAAATGTTAGAACACCCCATGGGTGGCCTAAAGAGATATAATCAACCTAAATGCATCCCATGGGGGTCATGAGGGGATCAATTACTCAATTAATCAACCAAAATTTAATTACTCACAATGTTTATCAAAATATCTACAAGATGAATCCAATAACACCACAAAAAATGATCAAATCTACACGAAGACAATATGATATTACTTATAGACCACGTACCTCAATTATAAAGATGAACACATGATTTTCTTCATCCTTTGACTCATATTCAAACACCATTTGAATCTCCAAACTTAGATAAGATTTAAAAGTAGGATTTTAGGGATTTTGAAGAAGAAAATGAAAACCAAAATCCCTAATCTAAATAAATAAATCCAAGAGAAGCACTAGACTCACAAGGAGCTTCGATATGCACACAACAACAATCCAAATGGACTATAAATGAAGTACGTCTATCAGTGGAAATACTTTGACTTTTTGGTTAGTCATTATGGTTGCTGGAAAACAAATGGGGGTAGAAATTGGGAAGAACACTTAAAATCTTGAGGGGAAAAAGGTTAAAATCCCACATTTAATGTGTCATATGGTTTGGCCACATGGTTTATGAAACCATGTGCTAAGTGTGATCCAAACTCCATCTAAGAGAGGATAGGTCATATAGTTACTTGGGGACCCCCTTATGGTTTTACAAACAAATTTCCAACAATGCAGAACAACTCTATCCAAGACTACATTGTTTGTACCCCCCCTTGAATAGTTTGTATAATTGTGTTCCCTTTTCCCCTAACTAGCATAGTTTGGGTGTATAGTTACCCCTAAACATGTGACAACCCTAAAATGTGCATTGTATGAAATTTTTTATTCTTATTTAATATCCCAAACCCCCATAACACTCCTAAACATCCTCAATCACTTGGAAAACATCTAATTAACCAATTTTTATGTAATTAAAAAATTGATTAAATAGTAATGTACCAACACGAATTCTGAGATCTTGCAACCTCCCTACCATAAAATACAGACCCATCGATCCAAACATCCTAGCATCACTGATCGTCGAATGAAAAGGGAAGGGGAATTGGGACCGCATGTTAATTTCCCTCTCTAAGGTTTCTTCTTGAACATTTCCATGCTGCAATAAAACTTGAACCAAAGGAAAAATATTACCCCACATGACATTCTCACTTTGATCCTAAACATGAGACATATTCCCCTCAATGGATTCATTAGTGTCAAGATCAACTTACTCAACATAAATCACATGAGAAGGGTTAGTGTGGTACTGTAAAAGATGTGACACATGAAAAACATCATTCATAAAACTATACTACTGATGGATATTTAACTAGTATGCCATTGGTCCAATCCTATCCACTATCTCAAATGGCCCCACATACCTTGGTTCTAACGTTCCAATTTTCCGAATCCGATGGTGACCCAACCCTGTTGACACTCGGAGAAATACACCATCACCCACTAAAAACACAATATCTCAAAGATGCCGATCCATATATGAATTCTACCTATTCTCGGCCATAGTCATTTTTTTGAATCAAATGAACCTATTCCAATGTCTCCATCATGATACTCAATCTAAAAAAATCTAACTCTCTAGCCTCCATCAAACACAATAGTGATCTACATGGTTTACTATAGTGTGACTTATACAATTCCATTTGTATGATTTCCTGAAAACTATTGTTTTTAGGTGATATCAACATGCACTAAGAGTTTCTTCCATGATACACCAAATTCGAGGACACATGCCCTCAACATTTCATCTAGTACCTAAACAATATGCTCTGACATCCCATCCATATGTGGGTGGAAATCCATAGTTAAAAACACTTGGAAACCAAGAGATTTATGTAACCCTTTCCAAAGAAATGAGGCAATCCTAAGATCACAATATGAAATCATAGTTCATGGACCCCCATGAAACCATACTATTTCCTAGATGTAAAAATCACCCAACTGATTGATGATGAAAGTCTCCCAAATCAGTTATAAATGATCCATCTTAGTTAACATTTCTAAAACGTCCAATATTGCCTCATTTGTCTAAGGAATACTTGGAATTCCTTCCCCCAGATCCATTATAAAATAATCCCATTTCCACTCCATAATGTTCATTGGTTGTAACAAACCACCCAACCAGTGATGCTTAGCCTTACCCTACTAGAAGGTAAGGCATTGCACCATTAAATCGATAACCTCTTTTTCATCCCTGGAAACCAATACTATCTATAATGATCATGATTAATTTTTGTAAAACTATGATTCACTTCCCACATTGATGAAAAAAACATTCTAATCATATCTTCTTGTATAATAAAAGACACTACAATAGAACCACAACATAATCAATTTCATCATCATCAACTATTTAACTAGAAGTTAAATCCTTACCTTCAAGACCATACCTTAAATCAAAATACATTAGATCCACATATTTCCCCTCTCGGATCTGGATTAGAAGTATGGATTCAACTAGAAATGAAGAAAGAGTCATTTCTATCTTCCCATAAAGTATCTATAAATTCTCATTAGCAAACAACACCATCATCTTCCACTCGTGCTAGAGTCCTAAACATCCTAGTTTTGAGTCTATCGACTCAAAGAATCTACAAAAATATTTCCTGTTCCCAATGTGGAAAATAGATTAAGGTCAAATGATTGTATATACTTAACCCATATTCATTACTGAAGACTCAAATCACAGTGAGAACATATGTTCTTAAGGACTTTATGATCGGTATACAAAGTAAAACAATTTGCAAACACGTAATTACACCAACAAATTAAGGCATAAACCACCATAAGTAATTCAAGATTGTTAGTAGGGTAATTTCATTCATGAATCCTTAACTACATTTACCCATACGCTAGAACCTGGTTTATTTGCATTAACACTCTCTAAGCCTGACACTTGATGAATCAAAAAACAAAGTATACTCTTTGCGAGGGTTTAGAAGAATCAAAACTGGTGTAGTAGTCAGCCAATTCTTTAAGTCCTGGAAGGAAAGCTAACATGCATTAGCGAATTCAAACTTGATGCCCCATTTGGTTAATCCTGAAAGTGGTTCATACAAACGAGATAATTCTTTGATGAACCTTTGGTAATATTTCACAAATTCTAGAAAAATTCAGACATTACAAAACTTCTTGGGCTACTCCCATGATACAACTGCCTAACCATTCTACAGGTCAACTGAAACACCTTCCTTGAAGACTATATGACCCATGAAATGAACGTTTTCAATCCATAAATGATACTTAGATAGCTTGGAAGACAAACTATTCTCTATTGGTGTACTCAGGATAATTCAATATGTTTGGAATGATATTCCTATGTATTGGAGCACATCATGATTTCATCAATAATGAAAATTAAAAAATGATCCAAATAAGGGTGATATATTCAGTTCATTGGGTTCAAAAATAGTAAATATGTATTTTTAAATCCTAATTACATGATGATAAACTCATAAAACCCATACATACTCCTAAAGGTAGTCCACGATACACCATATGGTATCAGCCTTAGGTGATGATAACTAGATCTAAAATCAATATTGGAAAAAATAAAAGAAAATATTTAGTTGGTAAAAAAGATTATCGATCCAAGGTAGATTTGGTTCTTAATCATCATTTGATATAGATTCCTATAACTAATACACAACTGGAAGGAACCATCAGCCTTCATGGATAAAAAAACTAGAGAACCCTAAGGTGATGTACTCAGGTAAATTAAACCCTTGTTCTCTAGTTCCTCAAACTTTTCTTTATGCTCCATGATTTCTGTTGGTCCCATTATATATGGTGGAATAGAAACTAGTTCTACCCCTGATAGAAACTCTATCATGAACAGAAAATACCTCTCAGGTGGAATGCCTAATAAGTCCTTAGGAAACACATCATATGATTGATCCACCAAAGGAGGGAATACATGGTTGCCTACTTTCCCATAACGAAGCCTATGAAAAGCCACTAGGGCTATGAGTTCACCCAACTACTGAATGATAGGACCTTCATGGAAAACATGAATATCCCATTCCCCATGGTGCACATAGTTATTCTACATTAGGTACATGAACATTACATGATAGT
The DNA here is from genome assembly GCA_963277665.1 of Viscum album. Taxonomy (NCBI): domain Eukaryota; kingdom Viridiplantae; phylum Streptophyta; class Magnoliopsida; order Santalales; family Viscaceae; genus Viscum; species Viscum album. Next base: position 885,560 of record CAUJRU010000110.1, read on the forward strand.
GGAAAAGGTCAATGTGGGCATGGTACAACACTAACCAATCCGTCCCCAAAACCAGATCAAATCCCGGCATCTCAAGTACAAACAATTCCCAAAGAAAATGGTACCAACCAACCTTGAGGGACCACCATTAGATATATGAAATGTTTTTCTCCCATAACTAATAGTGTATCAATTGATATAACCCCACACAAATGTTCCACCACTATACCCAAACTGATAAAAACTGAGTAGAAATAAAATAATGTGAGACACTAGTGTAAAATAAAGAGCTAGAAAGCATGGATGCTACATGGATCATTCCTACAATTTTAAATGGTCCAACCAAAACACCTCTAGGTTTTTATTTTACTACATGAAGCTGACCTGCGCTTATAACTTAGGTTTCTACATAAATTCGTGGTGTTACACTGCCCTGTTGATATGGACGCTCTTTCCCTGAAATACCACATCCACCTCCTGAACTAGTATGACCAATCGAGCTCCAAATACCTTCCAAATATAGAGAATCCCATCTGTTTACTACACTTATAATCATCTTTGATCCTCAATCCAAGCCCGACTACTGAGGGTTCTTATAGAACCTATACACTTTCCCCATTCTGTTGCATGCTCAGAACTCAATTGGTTGTTTGGGGGAACTTACCATGCTCATTACATAGACATCCACAATAATAAAAAACACATGGTAACTACCCTGAGAGGTTGACCCTCACTTATGAATACTTTTCACATGCCCACCCTGATGATGTTTCCTAAAAAGATGCTTCCCTACAAAGAAAATATCATCACATGTTCGTCTAACTAGAACAAAAAAACCACTGCCTAAATCCTTCCTTAACATCCCTTCTAAAATTAGGGCATGATCCAATACCTAATCTACCATATTTAAATGAAGTATATTCAACCAAGACGTGATATCATATCTATGTCCATCCTATAAACATCATTCTCGTATAGCCTTGTCCCCTACTAATATTATACCAAAGTTTTGCACGTCCATGAAGAAGCTCGCATAATCCATCATTGATAACATACCCTCGGTCGAGATCATAAACTACAAATCATTATAATATATCAGGGTATCTGGACATACATATTCTAGAAACATATTCTAAAATTTCTTATATAGAATACTATCATCCCGATGTATCTGAAGTAGAATATCCCACCAATACTTCATGATCCTCAATGGATATAAGCTTCCAACTTGAATCTCTTTTCATGAGTAGTCTCTAAAAAATCCAAAATTGTTTGTATTGAATCTATCTATAACTCTTATTTCTATTTTACACCATCTCCATAAATTTCAGAGGGCTATATAATAAATACTCTCTAGTCATATCAAACATACTCAGCACGACTCATCCTGGGTCCCATTCTGCCATTCGAAAAAAACGAGCGAATTTGTCACTAAATTACTCACCTACACATTTATCTTAGACTAATGGGTATTATTATTCCACTAATAGTGGAGAATTATCAAATATATCCTCTATTATCCCAACAAGTACTCATCGTCATTGTTGCGTTTCTCCATAATTCCAAACATGAGTCTTAGAACACTTAACATAACGATTCCTCATTTTTCACAAAATAAGGCTCTCTAATATACATAAACAACTCATCATGCATACACTATTACAACAAACATCATCACACATAGAACAATACCATATGCCATCCTTACTTCAAGACATGATCAACATGAGAAAACCATCTTACATAGCCATGAATCTTCATTTGACACCCTTTTCAATCCATTTTACCATTACAACCAGAATCTTTCTTAGTTGGGAACCTTTATAAAATTAAAAAAATATACAACCAACATTTTAACTCATTCATAAATTATCATTTAAAAAACTTCATTAACCGTTCTTTCATATTTATTCTATTTACCCATTTTCATAAAATTTATTAGAAATTACTTTCTTTAGATTTTCTAATGAATATGAAATGAATTCTATCCTTCAAGTCCAACAAACCCATCTAGTCTGTGCCTACATTGATTCATGAAACATACATCTATAAGATCCTATAATGATTTAGGAATGAACAAACTCATTCTATTCTATCCACAAGCAATATATAATAAAATAGTCACATCACAAAATAAGTCTGTCACCCAAGGGTGAAATTTCATTCCATTATAACAACACACATCATGAACAACAATTCCCACCATGGTTACCTGTTTTTATCTCATACATGGCTTAGATATTCACATGAATGAGGTCTTTTACAATGGTTCACACTTCATAATATCCTTTTTACATTTCATAAATAGTAAGGCACATAAAAGAGCCTCTCTGATACCACTTTGTAACATCTTCTACCCAGAATCCACCAAAATGGTGCCTCGGGGTGAGTTGCTATATGACCTCAAGCCCACCTCCCCATATGCTAGAGGCTACTAACTAGTTGTGTGGGTTTAAAAAAGAATGTGGGTAGAATATACCCTTTTTATCATATTTATCCATAATATATAATAATGTTAATAAAGGAAAAAAAATCCAAAACCAACCAAGATGCATTAACAACCATTTCCGAAATCTGTTGAAAAGACCCCAACAAAACAATAAATATGATATTTCATGCTATATAGTTTCAAGTTATAGAAATACCAAAATAAAAATAAACTCATGAATCCCAGAAATGGGTCCTCACACTGATCCCTAATCCCTCATATGTTCACAACCCATGCCTTAATCAATTCCTTAGAATATAACCCTTTCCCTTGTCCTAACCTACAACAATGAAATATTATCGAGTACCAAATGGTAGCCTAAGTAGGATGTGAGTAAAACTCAGTATTCTAACAACAATGATTTCTACAAAATATATAGTCTAAATGGATAGTGCATTCAAGTAATAAATAAATTACAAGATAAAAAGGGTAACTTTGATTCCATTAGTTAATAATATTTACTTTTACATTTTTATCACTAGATCCATTTTCCTCACATCATAAATTTACATCATTATTTACATAGGTCAGACATTTACATCATTTACACTACAGCACAATCTGATCAATTTCCATGAATAAAGGAACAGGTCAAGTACCATATTTCACCAGGGATAAACATTTTATAATCAGATCCTTCACACTTACTTTGGTGACTCAATCTAGGCAGTCTCATCAAATTAAATCATTAGTGGAATATAGATTTAATAACCTTCCCTTAACTAGGAATTATAGGGGTGCGGTTTAGAGCCTCCATATAACCTGACCTATCGGTGTAGATCCTCAAGCCCAATACACCAAAACTACCAAGCCTTATGAACATGATTTTTTATCCATTTACCATATATACCATGTCAAAACTATACTCAATTAATACACAAAACATTCAAAATTTATATTCATTAACATATAAGTCAATATGAATCCTTGACCTATTAGCACATTTACCATTTACATTTCATATGTCATTAACCCATTTTTTCCCTTATACATTTACCCATCTATATCATTCAACAATTCCCCCAAATTAACCAATTTAACACATTTCCCAATTCTCATACGTTATCCCATTTATCAAATTCAATTACAAAATCATAAGTAATTTGAAAGCATCACCATATCACATTTAAACAATTTCCACATTATTCCATGCAATACCTTATGAAAATTCCAACAAATAGACATAACTACCATTAGTTCCTATTTAATATTTAATCTTTCATTGTCAACACATTTACCATATGATTTATTTCACTACAAAAAAAATCTAGGATTACCATTAAGAATTTAAATTTTTATAAATGTTGGAACACCCCATGGGTGTCCGTAAACTGGTCTAATTAATATCAACGCATCCCACACAGATCATAAGGGGTTTAATTCCTCAATAAATCAACCAGAAAATCATTACTCATAATTGGAATGACCAGAACAATGAGAAGAAGCCAATAACATAGCCGCATATGGACGAATAAATATGAATTCTATGGAATATAACATGTAGACCACCTAACATGATTTAGAATATGAATGCATACTTAACTTCAACCTTTGAATCAGATTAAAACACTCACTGAATCCTAAACCTAAGTGCTTCTTAAAAAATGGGGTTTTAGGGATTTGGAAGAATGAGAACAAAACCAGAATCCCTAATCTAGAAAATAGAGAAATAGGAATCATGAGACTGTTCTAGAGCTTATTAGGGCATCCAAAAACACATCAAATAACCTAGAAATGAACGATATCGATCATTGGGAAGCCATTGCCATTTTGGTTCATCGCTAGGGAATCTAGAGAATAAATGGGTGAAGAAATATGGAAGAAAACATAGAATCCCAAGGGGTAAAATAGGAAACATCCCACTTATAATGAGGAATAGAGTTTCGCTGCCCATTTTTCCAAACCATGCACCGACCGTTTTCCAATATGGACTACATCACATAGTTAATAGGGGAGCCCCACATAGTTTAACAAATTGTCTACCAACTGTGTTGAATTAATCTTTCGAAGAATACATGGCTTGCCCTACCCCTTTCATGTTTTACTTAACTATGAACCCTTTTCCCCGGGATAGCATGGGTTGGGTGCACAGTTACCCCTAACCATGTTCCAACCATGAAACATGCACTGAATATCCATTTTTATCCTTTCATGTCCCATATCCCTAGAACACACATGGACCACCTTATATACCATATAAACATTTAATTATCCAACTTCAAGGGATTTAAACAAATATTTAAATAGGAACACTCCTACAAAAATTCTTGGATATTAAATAAAGAGATCAACACTAATTAATAATAAGATTCAACAAAGGGTGTTGACAGAGATTAAAATACATTGAATAAAATCATATAAAAACTATTGTGGAAAAAATCATGTTAAACCCATATGAAAAAATACTTTGTATAAAAATTCAATTTTATTTTTAAAATAACCATTTTAAATACCATGTATCAAAAAAATAAGGTAAGAGGGTTTTTTATTCAGGAAAATATGTAATCTTACAAAGGAATGTGGAAATTAAAGAATAGTCCTGGTGGCACGAATGTCATTATCGCTGTGTGTATTAAAAATAAAACATTCCTTTATTTGTTTGCCAAAATGTTCTACATAAGAAATGTAAAAAATATTCCTTTTAGAAAAGATTTAATGAAACTAAAAATATGCATAAAATTTCTTTAATAAATCTTTTATATCTATATAAATAAATATGTAAAATAATACCAATGATACTAACATGGATGAAAGGATTTGATAATTTAATCGTTAAATATTCAAGGTGTTCCATACCACTGTGAACATTTAAATCATAATACCCATGAAAGAATAAAATTAAACAAAAAAATAAATAACATTAAAATAAAATAATTAATTACATGATAAATCAATAGGGATTCATATACACCTCATAAAATAAGGTTGATGTATTACATCAATCTATGCCTCAATGAAATAAGATAGATAGGAAGTCCTTTTCCTTACGCTTCCATTAGTTAAACATGATTTAAATTCATATATAATGGTTATATGAATGTTATTAACTTACATAAGAACCTTATAAATATGCATGATATCATATATGATCTTATTATAATATTTTATCACCTTTTCATTGATAATATTTTGTTATTACCCTTGTTTTAGATGTTAATTACTTCATTTTCCTATGTTTGTTTTTTCATGAATGTATTGATTATTATTCATAGGATACCGATACAAAATCTACAGAATGATATCAATTTCATAAATATAATCTATAGACATTAAATATATTTTTATAATCATTATTTAATGGTTGATATGGAAAATGAATCACATCGCGTCGTGGAGATGGGGGGCTATATGTACGCTTGCACGAGCGACGATATATTTCTCTTAATGGTGAATGTTTTAAGGAAGTTGATGATATATTAATTTTTCTCGAATTAATATCAAGTAATTATTATCAAATATATCCATTATTTCAATCATTATACTCATATAATTAAATTAGAGATGAAAAATAGATTACACCATAACGTGGAGACAGTACGCCAAACGTACGCCCTCACGATGTTTTCATTTTTCGTAGGATGGATAAAAGATGAAATATGGGTTTACCATAATCACAATAACATATAATAATATAAATTATAGCATATTTATTACTTAATCCTAGAAACAACACATAAAGATGATGAATAAGAATAAATGAACTTGGATTAGTTGGTAAAAATGATTACCTATTTTTGGACAAACTTCCTTAAGATCTCTTAATGAAGGATCCAGGGTTTATATTTTTAGAAGATTTGGATCAAAACAAATTATATAATGATATTTATAAGTGAAATGGATAGGGGACTGTCAAGATAGATGTCTCAAATTGGTGTGAGGAAGTGAGGGAGGTTGTTCCCTTCTAAAATGAGTTGATATACACTTTTGGAAATCCCTAAAATATTAAAATATATTTAGGCAATTCTAGAGACAGACATAAAATTGTACTATAAATGACCGGGGAAGACATTTTAGACCATATATTAAGTCCTTTTTTATATCATTTATCATTTTTGTGACATCTAAATAATTTAATAATATTTTAATTTAGTAAAATATCATTATTGTCAAATTTGATACTATATATTTAATTTGACATCAAATACATCAAGAAAATATTTAAATTTGAAAATAATTATTTCAATAATCTATAATATATATATTATATGTCTATAAAATTCATTATACACATTAATTCATCCAAAATTTATCAAAATTATTATTTTTGACATTAATTATTTAATCTTTCTGATAAATAAAAAAACTCTTTTAACATTGATGAAGAATTTATGGTAATTAAATAATTTTATAAAATTCAAAATAAAATCATATAATTAAAATAATTTCATTATTATCGTAATAGACATTTATTTCTATTAATATATTTAACTTTCACTTATGTTGACACACCAAATATATTAATTACAAAGAGAGTGTAATTTTGTAATTATCTCTGATTTAAACAAAATATAAGTTATTTTCATAATTGAGTGTCCATTAAACAAATAAAAATTTATATTAATGTGATAAGTGTCAAATAATATTAATACAATAATTTTTAGAGAAGTTTAGGTCACATTTGTACCCTTCGTTTTTTGGTTTTAACCCATTTTAAACCCGTTTACTAATACTGTGGAAATATGCATTTTTACTATTTAAGGGTTAATATATATACTATAAAATTCCAAAAAACCATAAATGGATCATTTATGAAATTTTATATCTTATAAAAAATAATTTTCAGGCATTATATATTTTTAGTACTTCTAAATCATTTAATAAAATGATATTTATTTAAAAATATCATTATTGTAAATTTGGACACTACTAATTACTTGACATTTTAAAATTATAATGAAAAATGATATATTTTAAAAAACTAATTTAAATAATAAAAAACATGTCAAATTTATGTATAAAAGTAATGTATCAAATTAATTATATCAAATTATATTAATTTTTATATTTTTAATAACATTTATTTTATATGTCCAATAATTAAATAATTACCCCATAATCATTGTGAAAGACTTTAATTTAGTTATTTATTCCCTAAAATTTTTAAATAACTTATCATGATTAAGATAAAAAATATTCTGCAAAATTACCAATGAAATTCAACGATATATTATAAATATCAATAAATTAAATTGTAATACTTATTAAAAACACGAGTATTACATATTAGACTATCCTTAAAATAAAAATAGTATAAAAGGATAAAAGTCATTAAATTGGATCATGGATGAAATAAAATAGTCACAATGATGATTTTGGTCAAAAATTACTCATCCAATAAAATTAGTACAAGTGTTAGGGTAATTTTATAATACCTAAAAAATTATTTTGACCCTTAATTACCAGATTTACTATTAACTGTGGAAATTAAAAATATTTTAAAGTTACTATTTAAGTTTCCCAAAAATAAAATGGATCTATTTAGAAAATTTTAACATTATGATTCAAATTATGGAATCCAATTTTCAAAATTCTAAACAAATAACAAGATAAAATTAATGCCATTCATGGAACGAGAAAATGAGTTTTTAATGTACAAATGTTCAAAATATTGAAATTTTTTTATATCCAAATTCATTGTGAAACTGATTCCAATGATAAAAATTGAGATAAATTATATATAATTTATGTAATTGTAATTTAAACCTAATAAAAATATAATTTAATAATATAAATAACTTAGATGAAAAAGTGGTCTTAAATTAAAATTCAATATTTTCACTATTCATCAAAACATAAAAATTATCATAAAAATACCAAAAATTAAACAAAAGTAAATTTTGATATTATTATTTCATAATAGAATTTATTTTCAGAAACAGAATTTATAAATATTTCAAAAAGTGGCTATTAAAAAAGCGCACTATCAGGATGTAGTAAAAATGTATTCTTATAAAAATACATCTTTTATGCATAAAATTAAAATTGTTCTAATATCAGTTACATGAAAAAATAGGATGACTATTAAACATTATATTGAACATTATATATATGTATAATTTAAATAATCCAAAAAGGGTGATTTGTTAATTTTATTGGTATAAAACACAGTTGTGAGCATTTAAATATTTTTTTGAAAAATATTTCCGTAAAAAGAGATTCTTTTCATTTAAATAATTAGTGACCAAATAATTAATTATATTTAAATTTTTAAACCATATTTTCATAATAAAGTTAATATTTTTCATTTACACCATTCTAATAGTTATGTTATAAAAATTTTTCATTGTACAGTTAAGTTAGGTGTTGTGTGCAACATAAGCCATTAAAGAAACTAAATTTAAGTAGAGACATACCAAGAATTCTTAGAGTTTTACAGTATCCCATAATTAAATAAATTGAATACTCAAAATATGAAAATTTACATTAAAAATGAAAGTTTTATACTTCAAAATTCCTCTATGAAAAACCCCCATTAGAAATAGGTTAATAAAACTACATCCTAATAAAAGTGAAAGGGTAATATGAAGGTCACCACAAAATTGGTCATTAGAGTAGGAGAACCTTAACGGGAATTTAAAACATTAACATGATCTAACTATAATGTTTATATGGATAGTGAAATAGAACATGATCATTAGAAAGTTGATAATCAAATGATATTAAATTTGTGATCGACAAAAAGTCCATTGATTTAACAAAAAGAAACATAAACATATAACCTTTTTGTTTCAAAATATATTTCCTAGAATTGAGTAATTATTTTACTATATTTATAAGAACATTATTTATTTATTTATATTCAATAAGAAAAATCTCATCCTTTTGTTGTGAGTTGATCTATTTCCACTTCATCCCATATACCTTTAAATAAACATTCAAAATGAATTTTTGACACCTGAAGCAATTTTATTAATAATAAGATCAATGAGTCCTTCCTTAAGCTTTTAAATATTTAATTAAACAAAAATTGGTATCAATGCTTGTGCAATATTATAAATCATAATTTATACTAAAAAAATAATATTGAAAGTTAATCTTCATCAATTTCATATGTAGTTACATTAATAATCATTGAAAATACGTCTTACTAAAAACAAAGACCACGAAATTTCTATGGAAGGTCATTAAATTTCCAAAATCAACATAACATTAAATCCTTCCCAAACAAAAAAAATGTTTCTCTAATATAACATACTAAATTTTTTTCGCCTTAAAAACCATAATAAAAATTTCCATTCTTCCAAATTAATAATGAAAAAGATCCAGATTACAATCCTTATATATCTCATGATTCTTATAACGAGGGAACCCTTGATGAAATAGTTATTGAATCCAAATACACAAGAACATTAAACATTCAAATTAATTATGAAATCATTAATGATGTTGCATCATATTTTTCCTTAATATCTTATTCCTTTAATTTATGTTTTGTATTGTATTCATTATCATTAATTTAATAAATACTTATATAACCATACTAATTCTAACTATTGACCAAAACCTAAATGAACATTTAAGAAACACTAATAATAGTGATATAGTCATGAATAATCTTTCATAAAATGTTCAAATCCCAAAAAAATCTAAATCTATGAATCCTTAGGTTTAATCTAGGTTATCCATAGTAATGGAAAATATATAAGAGGATGTCATATACATAGGATTATCCCTAAAGTCATTCACAGGGTTATGTTATATAATCCATTATTTTTTAAATATAGTTCCTATGGTTTCTACTATAATTGTTATGATACCATGTATAAAGACCCTACCCCAGTTTCCCATAGTAGGTGGTTAATTTATTATATTGGAATAAGATACATGTAATCATATCCTAAAGAAAAAAATATTTTAGTAGTATCGGAAAACAAGATACATATATGAAATTCAAATAATTTTTTAAGAATAAATTTTAAGAAGTATTTTCTTTATGAACAACATTTCCCCTCAGTGTTACCATATACATCAGTAATTGTATACTTCATGGAATGTAGGGGGAAGATGAAACATAATAAAGTGGTGAGATTAGATGCTCAGTAAGGGTATACATACAACATAAGCTATCATAAACAAGCATAAAGAAATATGTTAATGTGATTACCTAAAACACATTACATTTAATCAGTACCATGAGAATAATATAGTAGGAATGAAAAATGATAAAATAATTCCATATATATAATAACATGACAATGAGACTTACCCATTGATATTCTAATAGTAGAATAATCATATAGAATATCAATTACTAATATCACAATGATGGAATGAAAAATTCAAGACATCATAAACACACTATCAAGTCTTCGGCTAAGGAACCATACATAACCAGGTAAGACATTATCCAAAACGAAAAGTTGTTTTTCTTACTAGATCTATTGGTTTATGAAGGGGCTATAGAGGCCCTCAACCAACCCATAAAAATTCCAATTCATTTTTATTATAAAATTTACGAACCATAATCTCTATAAATATTTATTCTTAATCTAGGATATGAAATGTTAATACTTTATCCAGAAAATATGAATGTTATAAAAATAAGAATTCTATAGTCTAAATGAAACAAAAAACATTCAAGAATATAAGGTAAATGATATAATAAAAGATCAAACTAAATTATGAATAATATTTAGCAAATGTAGTCGACATAGATGAAAATACATCACCAATAATCATAGAAAATATTCTGAGGAAAGACTCTAGATAAACCCACTTAGAAAAAAATCGTATAAAAATACCTTTTTAATTTTAAAATAACCATTTTCAATACAAAAATAACCCAAAAATAAATTAATATGGTTTTTTATTTAGTAAATAATGTAATATTTCTAAGTAATATTGAAATTATATAATATTCAAGAAAATAATAAATTCTTTTCACCATGTTTGTTAAAAAGTAGAACATTTCTTTTTCTGTTTTTTCAAATTTTCCATATAAGAGATGTAAAAAGATTCATTTTTTAAAAAATTGAATGAAATACAAAATATAGATAAAATTTTATTTATAAAACATTCATTTCCATACAAATAAATATTCCAAATAATATTAATAATAATTACCTGGAGTTAAAAGTTTGATAATAAAATCTTTCAACATTAAAGGAGTCTCATACCAATTTGATCATTAAAATCATAATTCACATGAAATAACAACATTTAAAAAGACATTAAATAACTTTACCATAAATAAAATAATTACATGATAAGTCCAATAGTCTATATATACACCTCATAAAATAATGTGAATGTATAACATTAAACTATGCCTTGATGAAAGGCTATTGAGACGAAGTCCCTTACCTTATGCTTCCTTTAGTTGAACATGATTTTACCTCTTGTATAATGGTTTTAATATTTATCTTAACATATATAATAACCTTATTAATATATTTTATTTCATATATTATCTTCTTATATTTTATTACCACTCTTTTGTTGATAATATTTCATTATTACCCTTATTTCGGCTTTTAACTGCTACATTTTCCTATGCATGTTTTTCATTAATGTTTCGTTTAATTATCTTATGATATTTATCCAAAATTTCCATAATTAAATTTATGAAATAAATATAATATTTAATCATTAAATAAATTTTTATAATCATATTTTAATGGTTAACAAGGAAAAATAATCACATCACAACGTGGAGATGGTAGGTCGTACGTACGAATGTGTGACAATATGTTTCCCTTAATGGAGGAAGAGTAAGAAAATGGGTGTTATATTAATTTTTTAAAAATTTATATCATGTCATAATTATCATATATACAAATTATTTACATCATTATACCCATCCATGTAATGTGCTAATGAATCAAAAATTACACCACGATGTGGAGATGTTATGCCGTACGTACACACACATAATGTTATTGTTTTTAGTAGGATAGATAAAAGATGAAATATGTTTATCCCATAATAATAATAAAATATAATAATATATATGATACTATATTTATTAAGTTATCATCGAAACAACATATGAAGAGGTATTTGATGAAGAAATGAACTTGGATGAGTTGGTAAAAATGATTAAACCTTTTCAGTGGAATTCTTTTAGATATCATCATAAGTGATCTAGGGATGGTTTTATTAGAAGACTGGGATCTACATAACATGGATATGTATTTTTAGAAGTGAAATTGGAAGGGTTTGGCCAAGATATATGGCTCCAATTGATGTGATGAAATTAAGGAGGAGGTTCCCTTTTAAAATTTATGTAATGGGGTAATTTTGGAAATAATATATTACGGATATTCAAGATCCAAATACATAAAAATGGACTATAAATGAATAGGGGAAGACACATAGACCAAATATTATACAATTTTTGATCATTTATCTTTTTTGTGTTTTTAAATATTTTAATAATATATTAATTAAATAAAGAATCATTATTTTCAAATTTATACTATTCCTTAAAGTTTACTTCAAATAAACTTAAAAAGTATAAATTAATATATATTGCATCAAAAATCTCTAATATATCTTACAGAAATATAAAAGTCATTATATACATTAACTCATCAAAAATATATCAAAATTAATATTTTTAAACTCAATTATTCTACCTTTCTTTTAATTAAGAAAATACTTTTGTAATATTGCACAAGAATTTAAGGTTACTATATAATTTTTGTAAATTCAAAATAAAATTCTATAATTAAATAATTTCATTATGATCAAAAAATACATTTATCTCCATTCATATATTGATTTTTTCCCTATGTGGACACATAGAAGATAATATATAAAGAGGGTGATATTTTGTAACTATCGTTGATATAAATTAAATATAAGTTATTTTTAAGGAAAATTGTACATTAAACTACTCCAATTTTATAGTAAGGTAATAATGGTCGAATAGTAATAATCCAAAAAAATTTAGTCGTGTTTAGGTAACATTATTACCCTTATCTTTTGGTTTTGACCCTTATTTAAACCCTTTAACTCTTATACTGACAACATGTGTTTTAACTACTTAAGGGTAAATACAGTTACAGTATAATAAAAAAAGAACCACACAAGGTCCATTTATGATATCTCAAACCTCATTCCAATAGGTTTTATAAATTTTAGATTTTAATAAATTTTATACCTCTTAATGAAATATTACTTATTTTAAAATATCATTAAAGTCAATTTCAACAATGTTCATTACATGAATTTTTTCAAATATCATAACAACATGATGTATTCTAAAACACTATTTTAAGTCACCACTAACATTTGAAATTCATATATAAAATTAGTGTATGATAATCGTTATATAAAATATATTTATTTTAATATTTTTTATATTATTTATTTGATATGTCAAATAATTAAACATTTAATGAATCATTATTGTGAAGGCCTTTAATTTAATACTTCTTCTTTAAAAATTAAAAATAAATAATCATGATTAAAATAAAAATATTACCTTTCAAATTACTATTTAAATTTGTGGACATATTATGATTAAAAACAGATTAAAAATTTAATACTCAATAAAAATATGAGTATAAAATATTTGAATTTCCTTTAAATAAAATACTATAAAAGTATGAATGTCATTAAAGTGGCACCAAGATACCATAATATTTGAAGAAGTATGATTTCTTTTGTCATTCACCCAAACAAAAATATTAGGACAGGTTTTAGGGATAGTTTACAATACATATAATATTATTTTTAATCTGATTATCATATTTACCCCTAACTATGGTAATTTAAAAAACTAAAAAAGATACTATTCATATTTTCCACAAAAGGGAACCATTTACTAAATTTGGACATTCTAAATTTAAATATGGAATCCATTTTTTAAATTTGAAAACACATAATTAGTTAAAATTAAATTCAAATTAATCCCATTGATTGAAGGAAAAAATGAGTTCTTAAAGAGAAATCATTCAGAAAATTAAAGTCTTTTTATATCTAGATTCAATATAAAATTTATTACAAAGACTTAAATTGGATTAATGATATAAAATTGATCTAACTATAATTTAAAACCAATTAAAAATATTTTAACACTATAATTTATTCAGAAAACAAAACTGTTTTCAATTAAAAATATGCATTTTCCATTATTCATCAAAAAACAAGAAACTTATTAGAAAAATAAAAAAATACAACCTAAGTAAATGAAGATATTCCTATTTAAAAAAATAATTTTATTTTTTAAATAAAATTTATAAAATATTTTGATTTTTTTTAAAATATGCGCACCATCAAAAGGCGGTAAAAATGTATTTTTATAAAAATAAATATTTTACATATAAAATTGCATTTGTTCTTATATCATATCAATAAAATTTATAGTACGATTATTAAAAATTATATTGGATATATTATATATATAAATATAACATTAATAAAGCCCAAAAAATGTAATTTGTTTATTTTATTAGAATAAAAAACACTGGGTCACATTTAAACAGTTATTTAGAAATTTTTTTTTTCAGAAAAAGGGTTTTATTTTAATTTAAATAACTCGACACCAAATAATTAATTATATTTAAATGGGTAAAACATATTTTCATAATTTAGATAATCTTGTTCATTAATTTCATTCTAAAGGCTTGGCTATAATAAATTCTCAATGTACATTTAAGCTGGTTGTTGCATGAAACATAAATTATTGAAGAGTTTAAATTTAAAAAAGACATAACATACAATATTTGGGTGTTACAGTACCTTTACTGTTAATATATATCATCAGGACATTGAAAATAATACTAGGTAAAAATCCTTCTAATTTTTCTAACTAGTTTGTCCCCTAAGACATATCAATGCATTAAGTGGATTTCAATAACCATGCCCACCTATGTTTCAATGTCAAAATAATTACTCATATATTGAATAATTAATTAATTTCATGAAATTTTTCATTATCATCAAATATGTGTCTTTATTAAAGGATATGAAATTATCAATACTTTTTTCAGTTAATCAAATAACTCTCAAAGTAAACACCGTAAGTAAAAATTGTATTAGGTTTAGTAAATAATCATATCAATCTTGAATGAATATGTATATTTAAGATCAATGTAATTTAAAATGAATAATTATTATAATAAATTTATTGTTTCAAAAGTAAGTTAACAATCACAAAAGAAAATCAAATTGTACAATAAATTTTACCACATTGTAGTTTTCACATTAAATCCTCTTGGTATAAATTATTCAAAGTGAAACATAGAATATAAAAAATTATGAATGAATCACGATAATATATGTAAAAGGTATATTATATTAACTATATATAATTTAATTTGGGGATAATAACAAATAAGACTCAATGGAATGTAAATTGAGATGAAACACCTTACTTCACGCTTCATTTTGGTTGAACGTACCTTAACCCACGATATAGTGAATGTAAACATGTTAATAAATTATTAAATAATCATTTTAATATTTATAATATCATATGTTATCCTTTTATAACATATTATCCCTCTTATATTAAACAATTTTCATTATTTTCATTGATTCAGGTGTCAATTGACCTGTTTTCTCATTCTTGTTTCATCATAGACGATCTTGTAATTTTACATATTGTATAGTTACATAATTTTAAGAATGTAATAATAATATAAATATAATATTTTTACATTAGTTATACATTTAAAACCAATCATGAAATATGTTTATCTAAAATGATGTATGTCGCAATCATGGAGATGGTAGGTCATACATAAGCATGTGAAATGTTTCCATTTTAAATGATCAATATGGAAATAATGAATATAATATTTTATCTTTAAATAATGATCATAATGTTATAAATAACATATTACATTCCTTAAATAATTAAATAAATAAATATATATATATATAAATATCATCCATGTGGGGAGGTAATGAAAAGAGAGTCCCATGACTCCGTGAAGGCGGTGGGCCACACATAAACGAACGATGTTATCATATTTTAGTGTAAAAAAAAATTATATATTATATTCTTATATTGAAAAATATTTCATGAATATAATAATTATTTCTTTTATATCACATATATTAATTAAATTTATTCTTATTACTATCTATGTAAATAATTAGTGAAAAATGAATCAGATTGCTTTGGGATATGGTAATCCTCCGTACACACATGAGGGACATTATCGCATCCCACAAAGAATGGAACATAAAAATAAATATATGATATAATGAATAAATATGATTAATTATGTTTTATAAATTTTTATATATCATATAAATAAATTATATCCATCACCATACCCAATCATGAGAGGTATTAAAGAAAAAACGAATGACATCAGTTCACGAGTTAGTATTCCACCGTACACACAAATGATGATTTCGTAACACATTGGAAGTAAGTGTATATAATTGTAGTAAATTAACATAAGATGGATATATATAATTATTTTTAGTAAACTAAAATTATTATATCACCATGGTTTAATAATAATTGTAAGAGGTGGAGGAAGAAAAAAAATAAATATGTCCGTTGAAGAATGTGACCTATTCTTTAGAGAAACTGTTTAAGATTAAACCATAGATTTATTATGTTGTATTTATACCTAAACTAAAGCTTATATAACAATATTAGATATTTTTAAGTTATTTTGTTAGGTTTTGGTTGGGAAAATGGTCTGAGAGTTGTAAATAAGTGAGGGGAGTGAGCACCCTTTTATAATTTAGGAGTACATTTTTTGTTAATACCCATAACTATTCAATAATAATCGGTGAATTTCACATAAAGTGGATCCAAAACTGAATATTAAATTGTTGGAGGGATGATACAATTTATATACACCACCATCTCACAAAAAACACATGTTTTTAACATGTTTTTCCTTAACATCTATGTTTCCTTATTTTTAACATTTTGGGGTTTTACTACGACAACTAGATTTTAACCTAAACACATTTTCCTTTAAGATTCAAAAAATTATCCTTATTATATAATTTCTAACCATTTATTTTAAATATTAAATACTACTTATCAAATAAAAATCCTATGGGTGTTGAAAATTAATTTTAACACAAGCGCATGCAACGCTGAAAAACATCGTTTATACCATACTGGTGATAGCATAGTTTTTTTGATTTAGGGGTCAACGTAGTAACTATAAAAACAATATTGGTTAGTGAAAGAAAAATATTTTATATTTCAAAAAAATTACAATGATTTCTAAGTACATATATGTTTGACGAATTTATAATCGTTTAATAAAATATCATTGTTTATTAAATAATGGTTATGTCAATTTTTAAATTTTTCAATTAATTTGAATTTCAAAAAATATCAAGAGAAATATGGAATTATAAAATGAATTATTTTTAGAATAAATAAATATAACACAATAAAATATTCATTTTACTTTACTTTGAATATTTTTAGTATAAATTATTTTATTTTTATACTAACAAAATAATTACTAAGTTGGTGTTTCTTAAGAATTTAAAGTAATTAATTCATCAATAAAAATTTAAAATAAAATATCAGTATAAGAAATCATTTATAATTAAAAATAATATTTATAATTTTATATATGTAGTTTTTTTAATATTCCAAATCATTATAAATTTTAAAAGAAAGGAAGTTTCTTTTATTGTCCTTTTCTTTACTTAACTTATCATATGAGACGTTTTCATGGAAACACATCCCAAAAACTCATACAAACTATAATAGGGTTTAAAGGGTCTAAATATAGCCATATAATGGGTTTTTGAAAAATCAGTAGGTCATTATGACCCTTATCTTTTTGGTTTATGACCTTGTAAATCGAGTTTTACCTTAACCGCGGTAAATACATTTTACTATATTGCCTATTAATTTTGGTAAAAATTTATGTTAGGATTATAATAAAATATAAATTATATTGATTAAAATTTTATAATCCATTTTCTGAAATTCCATTCACATAACTGATGAAATGTAATTTAAATGTAATCCTAGAGACACAATGAGAATGTATGTTTTCAAAGGTAAAATATTAAAATGATTTCTAAGTTTTTATATAAATAATTAATATAAGAAATATTAAAATGACATAAATTGGATAAATAGTTAACAATTTAAATAATTTTATTTAAAAAATAATTAAAAATATAATTTATCTCTGTAGATAATTTTTAAAGAAGACAATATTCAATTAATATTCAGTATTTCTCCATTTTCATTAAAAAATGATACTTTTCAAAATAATACAACTATTAAACATAATATAAATTAGATATTATGATTTAAAAAATGAAGTTTATTATATCAAATGTTTTTTATAAAAGGGGTAAAAATTAATTTTCAATTATGTGCATAAGCGATTAAACTGTGTATTAAAATAATTAATGTTTATTCGAAAATAATTTTTTATTTCAAATGATTCTTATATTATCTCTAATAAACATATAACCATAAATTACATATTTTAGTTATTACTCTTTATACCCTTCTATTCCAAAGGTCATGTTATAAAAATAATATTAAATAATAATGTTTTAATAATATTCCATGTTTTGTTTAAACGTATTATTACTTGTAATGCAAGATAAAATCAGGGCTAATTTTTGCATAAGATAAACACAGTGTTTCATATAACAAAAGATAAATTAAGTGTTGTATGTAATGAAAGATAAAATTATTATTCTGTGTAATTCAATCTAATAAATAGAATGAATTTATTTTCAACAATAAATACATCATAAAGTCTCAGGGTTTTATATCATCTTCGAATATTGGTGTTGTGTGTCATGCATGCTATCAAATATGAGTTTCATATATTAGGGTGTTACAATAATAGTCATTAAAACCATTCATAATGTACATTAGGGAACATATTAATGAAAAAACACGGATATCCTTATACTAATAAAAATTGATATGAAATAATTCCTCATTCAATAGAATAATGTGGATTTATTGAATAACATCCTTTAATAAACCGAGATGTTATGGGGGTATCATCAATGTAACAAAAAGTACCATTTTCAAAGTATTATAGTTGAGAGGGTACAAAAAATTTGATATTTTGTCCATTTAATATAGTGATTGGATTCAATATATTTCATTATTAGGAGACTAAATAAATTCTAGACAAAATCTTCTATCATGGTTCATTAAGAGGTTGTCAAAATTCCAATGCATTTCCCCCTAAAGAGTATCACTAGGTGTGAAGTCTTAGACCCACTCATCAACCATCTGGGTGATGATTATGTCAATACTCAACCAAAAACTTTTAGGGTGACAATACCTTGGTGCACTTCTACTACATCCATATCCAAATTTCAGTATAAATATAGGGATTTGTTTTCTAGGAAGTTACACACACTGTTACTATACCAAAACATAGGAAGGCTATTCCACCATGGAAAATTTAACTCACGAATAAAATGGATATTAGATAGGTAATGACATATAGACTTTTAAATCCAATAAATATCATGTGTAACATGGAAAATTGTATTACATGGCAATTCATGCACCACCCAAAAGAAAAATAGGCGGTGATTATAAGATCAGTCTGAAAGAATGAAAACTATGATAGAAAATCCCAATTATTTATTGGGTATAAATTATATCATATCCTTTTGGAATATAGGGATAAAAATTTATCTTCAAATACCATGAATAAAATCATTTTAGGATATGAAATATCCAATAATAATTTTATACACCAACATTAATGGAAATTAGGTGCATAATACAAAATATATCTCATGGAGTGGAATTTGAGATATAAAACTTTTAGCTATTGTATTAATTTTTAAAAACATAATTTGAAATTATGTATCATAAACAAAGACAGACACACACACACACACATATATATATATATATGAATAAATTAATTTATGAACTTATTCATATCTATTTTCATTCAAAGACTTCATAATTTTTCATTGTTTATATGAATATTTTTGATTTTCCACTTTGATGCTTATAGTTCGGATAGTTTATACAAGTCACACGATAGTAGTGTTCATATTCATCATTATTCCAAATTTAATTTTTAATCGGTCATTAAATATCAATTTATGAATTCTTTATAAAAATATAGGAGGTTCCAAATTCCTTTCATGATTATTTTAGGCCTTATACTTGAAGACGATGATGATGATAAGTATGTTTTGGTATTTTTTTAATGAATAAAGGGTGTTCCATTTATCGATGAATTATAAATTAATATAATATATCAATAAAAAATCATTATTTACATATTTATTTCATAATATAAAATTAAATAATTTCTCTTAGTCATCCATGACATAATTGTATAATATTGTTCATGTAGGTGGTTAAAATGACAGAAACATGAACCTACCATGATTAGTGGGTGATTATGAGATGGGTTAGTTTAAATATAAATAAAATTGGAGTATAATGATATTATTTTTTTTATTTTTGTGATAGATCATAATTATAAATAATTATAATAATATGTAATGGATAATATTATTTTTTTCAATTTGTATAAAAGATTATTATTTTAGTATGATTCTTTTAAATAACTAAACTAATAATTATTTTTTGTTCATAATATCATTAAGAGGTTATTAAATTGGTCACTGAAGAACAATAATTATATCATAAACATCATATTTATAATTTATAACCTTTTTTATATCCATCCTTGTAATACAGTAAAAGAAAATAACACATATTACATTGTGGAGGTGGTAGTCCGTACAACAGACGGACAAATTTTTTATTTTTATTAATGGATAATGTATATGAATAACTAATTAAAATTAAATAAAAAAAATAAAAATTTAAAAATTTAAATGATAGTAATATCATCATATTAGTGTGCACAGAATAAACATGAAGAAAATAATTATGAATAAAACCATGTTATTGAAAATACTCACATCGAGGACTTGATTTATACTTTGAATTATCCGAGAATTTTATGGGATTAGGATAAATAATTGTTAATGGGAGATAGAATAGAAAATAGTACATATATTATTAGGAAACATTTTTAATTCATGATTCATATTGAACTTAAAAATGAAAAAAGAGGGAACCATTTTTGGTTTGATTATTTCATGAGGCTACATTCACTTTCTTTTAGTGGATATTCAATTATACTAGTTGTTGAGAATTGGATTAGTTCAACAAAAAATATATTTTCAATTATATAGTGTTAAAATCCTGAAAATTCTATTTTATCTATTTATCACTTGGAAGAAAAAGTAGATAAATTGTGCGATCTTATCAATAACATAAAGTAATGGGAATAAATTGACATTATTGAGTGGGATGAGTTTAGAATATTATTTTTCAATATGGACTTTCCACTTATTATTAACATAAAAATGGATAAATAATTCCTTGAGTTAAAGAAAATGTTTAATTAATCTATTATTACCTATTAGTCAAATTATAAAAGACATGCAAGGTACACTGTTGGAAATTTCATCCAACATAAAAAAAATGTTGATCAATTCTATAATTGATTAATACCAAGTCCCCAAAGTCCATTATTCATAAAGGAAATTAGTTCTATGAAGAAATAATCATATTTTCTATCAAGGTAGAAATGGAGATTAGATTGACCCATCAATCTCATGGTTTTGAAAAGAAATGTATGATAGAAATAAAGGGAAATCCTAATAATAAAAATATGTAGGAAAGAATAGGGGTCTTCATTTATGGCAAAAGTGTGGATAGAAACAATGAGTAAATTTTCACAATGGGATAAGTAAATGCGTTTATGATACAAAGTATGGTTATCATACAATCAAATACAAAATTTATAGGAAAAAGTTAACTAATTATTTTATTGGAGAGAAATCTCCATAGATTGGACCACCCATACTCCATTGTTTCAAATATAATTAGTATATACATTATTCTAATGTGTTCTTGAATACGCGGGTCAATGAATATAACCGATTATAGAAACATATTAAACCCATAGATAGAGGAAAATTTCATGTGATAACAATTGCTGATGTGGCATATAATAATTAAGGGATTAAAGGTACACTTACCATCCAATCTAGAACAACTAATTTCTTATTATATTCTGGATTAACCTACTATTTTATGTATAAAGAATCTTTAATTTGTGTCACAATACCACCTCAACAACTAGATACTAAATTACAGATAATAATTGTAAATTTAATTATGATCACATCTCAAGTCTATGATTCATCTTCGATTGATGTTTGTGGGAATGTTTTTCTACTAATCCTTGTTCTTATCCAATTAGTTGAATTTGATATTGTTTTGTCCATGGATTGATATTTTTTACATAAATCCCATATCAATTACAAAGGAAGGAATGTCACATTTGATATTGAAAACTATTCTATTATCATCTAATAGTATGAGGATAAATACGAACTTATAATTGAAATTAGATCCATTTTTTGTGTATTTATTACATTTCAAATAGGTTATTTATCTCAGATGTATGTTGATAAACTCAACATAAAATATATTCCAATTGTATTCGAGTTTGTTGATGCCTTTCTAGAAGAGTTTTCTATTGTTCGTTCAAATCATGAATTTGACTTTTCAATAAATCTCATGCTTGGTGGAACACCTATTTCCAAGATTCTGTGTAGAATAGTATTGATTGAGTTTTATTAATTGAAGATGAAACTCTCGTAAAATCTTGATAAGGGATTCATTTGACTATGAATGTCACCATGTGGTGCACTTATTATTTTTATAAGAATAAATATGGATCAATGTCACTATGAATTTATCATTAAGAACTTTATATGATCAAAATCCAGAATAAGAATCCTCTACCATGTATTAATGACTTATTTGACTAATTATGAAGTGATCTATATTTTTACAAGTTTTATCTTAGATCTGGATACTATCAATTGAGGGAAAATGTTAATACACAATCAATATAGATTTCCATATAAGGTGTGGAAACTATGAATTTATAGTGATTCCATTTTTTCTTACTAACCCCCAATTATTTTTAGGGGTTTAATGAATAGATTATTTAAATACTACCATGAACCATTTGGTATTGTACTTATATGTCACCCACTGACCCTAATTTTTTTTATTTTATTCATATTTGGTATTTTATGTTTTCGTTGGTCATTGTGTTTATTTTAATCTGTAAATTATGTGTTTTTATGGTTTTTGGGTTGTAATGGGGGTGGGCATGGTTGGTACACAGTTAAGGGAATCTGTGCACGAGCCTATGGAAAATCGTTTGTCCTAGACAGTGGATCGGTCTAGGCCGCACAGTCAGGCGCATGACCATGAGCCATCCTCTGTATTATGTGCTTACCTAGAATGATTTTACCACATTTATGGAATATATTATGGCAGATCATGTGGATAATTCATGCATCCAATCCTTGAATTTTTTTCTTAAAAAAATTTAAATAAATATAAATAAAATAATAATAATAAACTTATTTCAAATAAAAATCCCAAAATGGGTACTCTTCTGAACACTATCCCTACCACTCCTCTTTCCTTCATGTTATGGATTCATCCTTAAATTCACCTCCCTCCACTCCTACACCACAGTAACTAGCCATAACTGCCTTTAATTATTGGTGTAATATACTCTATAAATCTAATCCTCTTATCCCCATATTTCCTTTTCTCCTTTTCCATTTTTCTTCATATTCCCTTTTTTAGTGAACATAACCTATCAAAAAACTAACCCTATTTTTGGTATTTTATTTTTTTCTTCTTGTTTAACAAGGTTCTTGGGATCTGATGAAGGATGGTTATAGCCATGATGCTTGAGTAATGTGAGTTCGTCACTAGTTTCAGGTAGGTTTTATTTTTTTATTCATTTCCTGACCAATTTTTATTATGTATTTTTTTAAATTTGGGTTTCTTATAATTTTATAGTGTTCTTTAAACCTTTTTGAGGTGGTTTTGGAACACCTTGGGTGAAGGAATAAAATTTTGTTTCCTTTCATCTGACCTAAACACTTGTACATATATTATTATATATATACACACCAACATGGTATATCATCCCACATGGTTATGAGAATATATACATCATATACGGTGTGTATATATATATATATATCAAGGTGTATATGTATTTAGTGTGTGAGACTTATCCCTTAGGTTCTCCTCATTCCATTCATAGAGTTTTATCATGATCAAACTTTTGATTTAGGATCCCTATATCCAAGACATTAATTTTGAATGTATGTTTTCTTTGTGATTTAAATTTTGTTTTACTTTTTATATGAAATTTAATGTCATTTAATTAGTTTTTGTTCTAGTAAATGGACTCTCAGTTATTTTTATGTTTTCCCTAAGTTATCAGTACGGGTATATTTATATTTAACAATATTTGTAGGATTATTTTAATTCCGTATCATCCAAAATATTCAATCGGATTTCAAAATGGTTTCTATCATTAAATTAGTAATTCCCAAACAAATAGTCTAATAGAAAAGGGTTTATTTTTCATTTATGAGGCCTAGTTGGGATATTGAACTATTTTATAGAAATGAAATCACCTCTTAAGGAATAATCTTTTTATTTGAAATGTATTTCATTTTAAGTATGTTATGTTTATAAATTATTGGTGAAGGGGCTTGTGAATCATTTTTGGGGTTTGAAAAGAAAAAATAGTGATGCACATATGTTGAGAGTTCAGATATGAGAATTGAATCGTTTATTTTGAGTAAATAATGTGATATGTATATGTATATGCTATCTTGACAAAAACACAACTCGATTATATCATGTAATATAGGAATACTAGGTACCTAGGTCGGTGAACTAAGGACTACTAAACTATATAATTTGGAAGGGCATTGACTCAGGCTCCTCGATATGATTATGATAAAACACTAACTAAATATATGATATACCATGGCTACTGTAATAAATTTTATTTTTCCTCTAAAGAGTACCATTCATGAGAATTATTATTCTTGATCTATCACTAATGGTACGAGGATCCTAGGAACCCTACTAACCTAAATACTTTTGGTTTTCCATGGTTCCTTCTCTCTTTTACTCCAATTTTCAATGGAACTATTTTTAAATTCTCTTTTTTATTTTCTTATACATGTCTAAAATTATAAAAATCATGTTTCAATTTCTGATATTTTCTAGCTTCATTACATAATGAAATATGTTTTTTGATTTTCAGGGTGAGACATGCACTTGAGGACTATTTTTCAATTATAAGGGATTTATAGAATTTTTTTTCATGGTTTGAAAATATATTTTAAAAATGTGATAGAAAGTAGTTTCACAAACAAATTTAAACTTGTTATTTTTTTTAAAAGAATATAAAACCATATTTTGATATGTATTATTATATAACTATATTGATTTGAATTTATCTTGAATAGTAAGGCATAGGGAATTTTTTATCCTCGGTACCCCAATTATTAATTTTAATGCTCATGCCTATATTCTATATGAATTTTTAGATTCATGTTCTTCCCCATTTTTTCCCGCTCATAGAGCTAGCATAGTTATATGGTTCGTGGTGACTGGTGATGTCATATATATGAATATCTAATGTTTAATTTTTATCTTGTATATTCATGTTTCGCTTACACTTCCAGTATTATTTTTTTATTCCAATTTATTTATTTTTTGTTACTCATACAAACCATTCCCAATTGAGTTACTTTTTATTCATGGAACTCGTTTCTAGATCGAGAGGATAGGGCACACCTCTCAATCCTTATTTATATATTGTTACTGGTTCGGGGTTTACCGAGGGTTGTTTTTGACAAAATGGTATCATATCCTTGTTATCCCTTGTTATTTGGGGATGTATGATAATTTATATATATGATTTTCATAAGTCAAGTGGCTAGTTATGTGTATGTACATGATAACCACATATTCAAAAGGACACTTGTATTTCCTAGGTTGTCTGAGATTTTTGTGACTCAAAATATGATCATGGATCTTTGATGGTTTGGAGGTTTTCAGTTTTTATTTTGGAATTTGATATTAGATTTGAGTGTTAGTGGGTTGTTACGAGAAATACGAAAGGTTGGAACGGATCTTTGGATGGATTTTTAGGGTGAATTATTATTATGAATGGTCTAGAAAAACATTCATAGATCATGAATCTGTCTCTATTGATCTCTAGTGTGGTCACAGGATTGGTGCATGATCTTCCAAACCGTGTAGTCATGTTGTGTGTAGTTAATTATTTTCTATGTTTTTTAAATTTTGATTCATTGAGTGTTGGTTTGATTATTTTTATTCTCTGTATTTTTTGGGGATTATTTTTGGGTTTTTTCACTTGAAATTTAAAAAGGATGTTTAGTTTATCAAAACCGTATTTATATCAATGAATATTTAGGTTCTTTGAAAATGAAATAATAATTTTTTTGAAAATGTAAGGTACATTGTTTTTTATATTTTTAAAGGTTTTATAAGAACACATTTGGAAATAAATATGTAATTTTATAGTGTTTGTTTTGATTAAAAGTGGTTATTCTAAAATTGAATGGAGTATTTTGAATAGCGGTATGGATAGTGATATTTTTTATTTTATCTGACCTGTATTATTCTTATGGATGCTTATATATATAGATGTATGTGTGTTTTAAATGGATGGTTGCAAGTATATTGGGATGAGTACCTAATCTAGAATGGGGGTGTGTATGTATATGATGATTCATGGAATACCATCGATAAATGACCAATAATTTATGTTGATTTTAATTTGAAAAGTGGGTTTTAATTGAGAAACTTAAATATTAAAAATGTTGTTTATGTTTATCATTGAATTTGGATTCTTGATTTATTTTTGAGATGTAGAGTTTTTGTTTATGAGGTGTTTGGATTTTATTTTATGATTTTTTAGAGTATGCAACCCAAAAAGGCCTAAAAGGTTTCTGAGGGGTCACTTCTGGTTGTTGGTTTTTTAAAAACCTTTAGTGGCATGGTGGAGTCGAATTATTTTCATCTGTTTTCTAGTTTTCATGGTGATTTATGTCTATTAGATGTTAAAGAGTGGATCAAGGTAGTTGAAAGTGACTTATGGTCTTTGTTAACTCCATAAGATGTAAGGGTGAAAGTTGTATTGGGTCTGTTTAAGAGATGGAGTTTAGACCTATGGAAGGGGATCATTCCATCCTTGTTACAATTTTTAATGTCTCAGGTGACCATTATTTTCACTTTTATTTAATTTTTTTTCCTAATGAATTTAGGTCGAATAATGTGGAAGAGATCATGCGAGTGTTCTGTAAGGTAAATGGATGGTGAAGGGGTATTTTAGTCATTTTAGATATATGATTTTTTCTCTAGAGAAAAAATTAATCAATCTATCGATAGATTCTATCTTTGTGTAGGTTCTCTATATAAAGATAGAGGATCGAGTTATTTGTTTCAGGTAGGTTTTTTGAGAAGTTAGTGGATGTGGTGTTTATATCCATGCTTGTTCTCAGTGGGAATCCTATGGTAGTTTTCAATCTGGTCTCTATTAGTGCTTGTAAGTGTTATTTTTCTAGTGAACAGTGTATACCAATGAGACCTATTCTATATAAGTATTATTTTTCAGTTCGTACTTATCATTTTTTATACCACTCACTCATTTTCTTCTAGTGTGGGTGTTTTGATAGTTCTATTCTATCTTACCATACGTCTACAACGGATTGTTATTAGTGTTGCTACTTGGGATACCTGAAGAACACCTGTAATATTTATTATTGAAATAATTTGTTCTAGTTAATTATTATCACCACCTAAATGGTGTTCATCATATGAATAAATAAATAAGGGCTTCATATATAGGTGTTATTGATTTTTTTAAAAATTAAAAGTTTTTTAGTTGGGGATTATGTACGTACAAAAAATAGTTTCTGACATCAGAACCATCGGAATGGAAACCATTAACTTTTACCCTTACAATGGATTTTTATTAATGGTATCCCTTTTTTGGAGGTTTTGGAAGTCACATTCGATTGAAATATCTTAACATTTTTTAGAGTGATTCATTATCTAAAGAATGTTTTGGAGATTATAGTATCTTATGGGAATTATGAATCATGATTTTGTTGATTTCATTAATTGATATTTTCTTGGTTGGGTTAGCCTTGTGGTAGATGTTTTCAATCATGCTGGTTGATTTAATAAATGGTTGGAGACCCCAATTTTCATCATGGATCTTTTTTTACTACCTCATAAGCTAGTTGGTTGTGACTTGGGAGTTAAAAGGACATACTATAGTTAGTGACTTTTTCTGGAATTTCACGTCTTTAGGTTTGCATTTGTGGTGTCATTTTTTGTTATATTGTATTTTGAGCTTTAGTGTTTTGGTTTGAGACACTATTTTAAGATGGGTGATTTGTTGGCAGACAAAATTTTGTATTGTGGGGAGAATTGTCACACATCAACCCTAATTTTCATTTTTATTATTTTATATATTTGTGCATCCTTAATATCTACATTGGATTTTAGGTCTAGTATCACAAAGCAATTTTGAGTTTTTAGGGTTTTTGGGTAGAAAAGGGGGTGGTGTATAATTGACGCACTATTAGGGGAAATAATGTGCTAGCCCAAGGAAAATTATGCAGCCAAAATAGTGACTCTATGAGTAGTACATTGCCAGGTTCATGACCGCGCCCTAGTATCTACATCCCATGTGGTCCTGAAAGAGGTTACCACACGATTGGTACATGGCCTGAACGACTATGCATCCAAACCATGTGGCCTTCCCAGGTTAATGAAAATTAAATTTAAAGAAAATAATAATAATAATATTAAACCAAATTTTAATAATACCCCTAAATGGGTTCAACCCCCGTCTTTTGTAACCAACCCCCCTCTTCTATTCATATTATGCACCCCCCCATAGGAGCCTCCCTCCTTTCCTACACTATGGTTTCTGGTTGTTTACACCTTTTATTTTTGGTGCAATCTCCTTTGGTTTTCTAATCATCTCTCCATTTATCCATTTATTTTTGTTTTCATTTTTCCCCTTGTGGTATTTTTGACCCATACAAACCCTAACAAGATATTTTGTATTTGATTTTTTTGGTTCTTGGTTCCTAGGGTTTTTAGGGTTTTATTAAAGATGGTTCTAGCCATGATGGTTAAGATCAATGAGTTTTCCATCAGTTTTGAGTAGGCCTTCTTCTATTATTCAAATTTGGACCAAATTTAATTAGGTATTTTGTGACTTTTGGGTAACTTAATCATTTATAGTGCACCATAGACTTCTTTGAGGAGGTATTGCGCTGTCTTTGGTGAAGGAAAAACTTATGGTTCCTTAGATTCAACATATTCACAATTACATATATTTGAAATTCTATATATGTATATACCCACTTTTCTAATCTTCCCACATGGAAATGGAAACATATACATCAGAAAACAAGTATATATACAAATATATCATGGTGTAATGTGTTTTGGGTGTGCGTCTTGGTCCTTGAGTTCTCTTCATTCAATGCTTGGGGTTTCAACTTAATTTCACCTTTGAGGTAGGATATCTATATCGAATCCATTAATTTGAAATATATGATTTATTTGTGTTTTTAAAATGTTTTATACTTTTTAAATGAAATGTATATATTATGTAATTGGTTGTGGTTCTGGGAAATTACTTCTCACATGTTTTATATTTTTTTCCAAAGTTTCTGTACGGTTCTTTTGTTTTAATAATGTTTTTAATCTTTATCATACTCTGTAGTATACTAAATATTGAATTGGATTTCCAAATGGTTTCTATCCTAAATGTGGTAATTCCAAATGATATTTTCTAAAATTTAAAGTGTTTCTTTTTAAATAGAAATTCCAAATTTTTGCTTTGAAAAGTTTTAACTAAATGTAAAACCCTCTCAAGGTAGTCCGCTTGTATCAGAAATGCGGTTTGTGTTAAATGTATTATTTTCATGTATTCCTAGTGATGGGTCTTTTATATAATTGTGTGTTTGGGAAAGATAAATGAGGTTGTGCTTAAAATGGGAGTTAAGATGATAGAATTGAATGGTTAACTTTGAACAAATAATGAGATATGTATATGTATATGTTATGTTGATAAAAACCAACATTTATTTTAGTATAGAACAAGATAATCCAAGTTACCAATGTGAGTGGACTAAGGAAAAGTACACTGGATGAGTTGGAAGGGCCCCTACCCTAGCTCCTCGTTAGGGTAACATAACAATACTAACTAAACATATGATATATTGTGGGTACCAATGAAAATTTTTCCTTATCCTTTATAGTTTATTTTAATTGATTTCATTTAGTCTTGATCATTCATTAAGGGTAAATGGATCCTAGGGACCCAACTAACCTAGATACATAGGGGTATCCATGGTGATTTCTCTATTTTACTCATTTTTTGGAAATATTTTTATGTCAAATATTTTAGCTTCATATTCATTTCTTAAATAATAAAAATAATATTTCCCCTTCCTGTATATTCAAGCTTCCTTATAGAGTGATATCTCTATTTTTATTTTCATACTGAGGAACAAGTTTAAGTTCTGGTTATTCTTTTATAATGAATCTGTAGATTTTTTTTCATATTATGAAAATAATTTTGAATATTTGATAGAAATTTGTTTTACTGAAAATGGTATATTATAATTTAAAAGTATAGAAACCCCAATTTTTATATATCATATTTTGAAACATGGATGATTTGATTATCTCATTAATGCTAATTTGTCACGAACCAGGCCTGGTTGTCAACCGACCCAATGCCCGACCCAGTCCGCGACATGGCCCGAAGGGCATTCCTGAACCCCATGGGCTGGCACAATTTCCTGGGTATCAAAACTAATGCATGTGAATGATTTTACCCGAAATAGTAAACACAAAACAACTGATATGATAAAGAAACTGAAACTGAATGTAGAAAACCAAACAGCGCCTTAAATTGAAAACAAAACCAAGGGTTTAAAGCTTGAACCCACAACCAAGATAAGCGACAACAAAAGAAACTCACACTCAAACCTCCAAACAACTAGAGAGATGCAACATCGACATGACACAACACCAACCTGCATAAGAGGACCATCAACAACCAGAACCACCATCACTGAGCACGATGTCACAACCTGGAATACACAGGAACAATGACTACAAACACCAAAATGTTTGTGTAGGGTGTGAGCCAAAATCCTAGTGGGATGTCACCCAAATAAAAAGGTTCTACGTATATACATTAAATGACAAATACATCTGAAGGCTAAAAAAAGAAAGGGACACCAAATCTTAAACAACATTAAAGAAATAATTTCTATAAGGAAAGCACTTTTAAAGAAAAAAACGTAAAAAAATGAAAACACCCTTGCATAAAAGAAAAACTCAACCTTCACAAAAACCCAAAAGCTTCACCGTATGCCAATGGTTGGTGTATAGTAGTCTAGGAGCACCAAAAGTGGGAGAGGCCCTAAAGTACTAAGGCTGTGTGGGGCCCTAGAACATCACGTCTCGGTGAACCATATCATACATTCCCATGCACGAGCCATTGGTAGGGAAACACCTCCTACCATAGTTGTCTCCAGTCATCATCCAATGTTTAGTTAGTGTTGTGAGCGTCAATCCAGCTAAGTGAAACTGGGCCAGAGCCACTCTGGTATCACTAGCACAATAGTCTAGTCTGCCCACCTTGTACCCATGCTTCCCCTTTTTGTGCTCAACATTGGTCCAATCTCACATTTATTTCCAAACTCAAACAAGTAAAACAATTAGGGTGTTACATAAACAAAACGTAACACTTTCACACACATAGAAAACCATATGGAAAAGGACGCATTCCAAAATACATTACCCAACATAATTAATATAATTTCGGCATTTCTAATGATTGTTTACTAATAACATATTAAAATTTATCATTAATAATTTTATTAAAACATTTTAAATTCATTGTAAACAAATTCTTTAAAAAGAAATATAGCACAACTTTAACACACAATACCACTCAACCCTCTTTCATGACCAAACACACCCAACACCACTTCAAGAACATATATTTCACCATTTGTACATTTTCAGAAAACAAACACAAACTTTATGAAAAAACTAGAGCACAAACGTTGCACTTTGCACATATGAAAAACTAACTGAAAACATTAATAAACACTAGAAATTGACTAAAAACAAGTTTCTAGACAAAGAACGCACCAACTGAAAACATTAATAAACAGTAGCAATTGACTCAAAACCAGTTTTTAGATAAGAAGGCACCTTCACCATCTAAACATATTGCTAAACAAAAATAATGCATAGAAAAACTTCAAGATAATTAAATCCGTACCCATAAGAATTAATCAAGTAATATAATAAATTAACTAAGCAATCAAATTAACTTATCAGACAATGTATAAACGTGGAACCACCTACCTCAGGTGTCGAATACTCCAACACTCGACATGAAACTCCAATAGCAAGTCGTTTACACCACAAAGAACCTACTGAGAACCCACAAACATCAATTTAAACCGAAAAAATAAGTTAAACCCCACAACCAGCACATATACTAGCTAAAAAACAACAAAACAAGACACAAATAAAAGAGGGGATTGGCTTATCTGAAGGGGGTGTGACAAGCGTGGAAAGAGAGATAGATGCGCTGGTGGGGAATTCGGAACTACGTCAGCCAACGAGAGTGGGCGGCGCACCGAACCCAACTGTGACTAGAAGGGGTGGTGCGCTGGGTATCCATTCCAGAACAGGCCATGCCGGTAGAGGGAGGGAGGCCATTCGAGAGTGCGCCGATCGACATGGGGTTCCGGGGGGTTGCGCCTCTGCAAGACAAGGGGGGAAGGGGAGGTTGGCGTAATGCACGAGCCAAGAACAAGGGTGCAACACTATAAATGGGAGGGGAAGGTGGCATGTTGGGAAACCAGGAGGGTTTGCGGTGTGAGGAATAAGGTCGGATGGGAGTGGTAGGGGTGGTTGGATTTTCCGGATGAGGAGGGCCGGTGACTATAGGGAGGGGTGAGTCGCGATCCTCACAAGGTTTAAGGGGGCGCCGAACACGACAGGGTGAGGGGGAAAAGAGGCTTCAGCGTGCAAGGGGGAGCCCAACGGTGCGATGTAAACTAGACACAAAAGAGAAAGGGGTGCGAAAACCCTGAAAAAAAAACAAATAAAACAAATAAGAAAAGAAAAAAAATGAAAAAAACACTAATGATAAATGATAAATTCTAACAATTGTAATAATAATAATAATAATAATATCAGTAATAATGATAACTAAAACAAGAGTAATAATAATTAATAAAATAACTTAATATTCATCACTAATATAAAAAATCATAACACTCAATAATAATTAATAATATTATAAAATAATAATACTATCATTATCCATGAAACCTTTTAATTAAATTTTATCACATTAAATTTCGTTTATTTAACATGAAGTCATTTTATTTAATTACTTGGACATTGGAAGGTCACCCGGTGGACAAGGTGAGGATGCGCGGTTTCAAAAACGTGCCTCACCCAAGTCGTGCCTCACCCAAGGTCACGTGATCTCAATTTTCATTGTGTTCTTGTTTTATTATTCATTGCATATATTTTTCATCTCTCTTAACCACCGGGCATGTCGTGCGGCGAGCTGGGCGAGGTCGTGCAATGAACTAGGTGAGGTCGTGCGGCTTCGACCGCAGCGCGTTGGATGCAACCATGGTAAAAACATCCGTTTTTAAATATATACACAAGAAAATTTTAATTCGGACCTTAACCCGAACCACCCAATTCCCAATGAAAATAATAAAATAAAGAATATAAAAATGGCGGGTGTGAAATAATTCATAGGGAATTATTTATCCTGGGTATCCTTATAGGGAATTTTATTTCTCATGCTATATTCTCTAATATTTTTTAGCTTAAGGTATTAACCAATATTGACTGCACATGGAGTGAGCACAGTTGCATGTTTAGTGGTGATCTGTGAGGCCGCATGGATATATATCTAGTGTTTAATTTCTATATAATAGATTCTTATTGATTTTACACTCATAGTATTAGTCATTTTATTCAATATTTTTTATTTTTCTCTTTATGGGATAAATTGTTTCCAATTGATTTAATTTTGATGTCTGGAACAAGTTTATAGATTGGTAGTATTGGGAATACATCTTGAGCCTTATTGCAAGCCAAATTGGGTGACCAGATTGGGGTTTACCCGTGTTGGTTCATGACATTTTAGATGAAATTATTATATATTCAACGATTAAGGATGAGAATGAATATCACTCAAGGATTATAAAGGAGACCCTATGGATTGTTAAGTAGTATGAAAAATTTACCACGTGTGAATTTTGGATTAGGAAGGTTTCATTTTTAGGTCTTATAATCTCTAGAAAGGATATATTTGTGGATCCATCAAATATGGAACTTATGGAATTGAAATATAATAAATATGGTGACTAAGATCAATGATTTTCATCATTTTTTGGATATTATACACATTTTAAATATTTTTTCATGAATATCTAATCCACTCAGTAACTTAACTTGAAAGGTAGTCACATTTTTTTGGACTTCTGAATATGAGGAAACTTTCCTGGAATTGAATTGAAGGTTGGTCAGTTCATCTAAGTTCCAACTATACTATACTGGTGAAGGTTTTGTGATCTACATTTATTAATAAAAAAGAGACTGGGCTATGTCCTTATGTAGAGTGGTATAGTGATAACATATGTGTCACTCTAATTGAAAATGCATGATTAAGATTACTTGAGTAATGATTCGGGGGGTGATAGTGGTAATATTTTCACAAAAAATAATGAGGCATTATATTTAATGTGAAATATGTGATATATATAATAATTATAATGGATTGCAGTATATATCCACCCATAATGTGTTAAATATATACAGGGGAAGGTGGTTAGATCTCATTAAAAAGTATGACTTCCCAATACATTGCCACCCTAGGAAAGTAATCAATGTGAATGATTATTTTAA
The DNA here is from genome assembly GCA_963277665.1 of Viscum album. Classification (NCBI taxonomy): domain Eukaryota; kingdom Viridiplantae; phylum Streptophyta; class Magnoliopsida; order Santalales; family Viscaceae; genus Viscum; species Viscum album. Next base: position 920,869 of record CAUJRU010000110.1, read on the forward strand.
TTTAAAGGATAATGGTAGATTATCTATGATGAGGATAATAAAACATATAATATTTATTTCCTTTCAATGTATGATCCTTGAAATATTAAAGGAATGGTATAAATTCTATCACTCTCAAATGAGTGTTAAACCATCTATCTACGTGAAAATTAAATAAAAAATAGAAGATCTAGAGATAAAAAAGAAGGTGGGAAATATTCTGAAGTTCAACCTTGATTTTGATATAATGATAATGTTTAGAAACTACATATGTGTCCCTTAAATACAAAACAATAAGAAGAAGGCATTGGAAAAAATCATATCTCATAATTCTCAATTCATCCGGGAAGTATAAATATGTATAGAGATGTGAAGGAGTATTTATAGTTGATCATTGTGATGAAATATATTACAGATTATGTATTTCAGTGTATTTCATATCTACATGTTAAGGATGATAGATAGAAGTCTAATGAGATATTACATCATTTTTTATACTATAATGGAAATGGGAAATCATCTTCAAAAAGTTCATCATTGGACCCCCTAAAACATCTATATGAAATAATGCTAATTTGGTTATATCTGATAACCTTAAAAAGTCAGAAAATTAAATTAATATTAGAGAATATTTATGGCTTCATCATCTTTCAAGGATATAAATTAAAGAAGTGGTGATGTTTCATGCAGTAAACCATTCTATTAGATATGATCCTTATTTAAGGCTTACTTTAACTTTATAATGAAGTCTTTCGAAATCACTAGTTATAATGTAATGTTTTAGTACAAAATATAATACTTATATAAATGGAAAGTCTAATAGATCCATTCAAACCCTAATGGGTATACCATGATCATTTTCTGTAGATTTTAATGTATTTTGGATCAACATTATCCTATTGTTGACCTCTCTTATAATAGTTGATTCACTAAATCATTTTGATGGCTCATTTTTAATACCTATAAGGAATGAAGTGTAAAACCCCAACATGTTAGAAAAACTTTAATAGACGAAATATTTTGGGACCTATGATAATTTAGAAAATTGAAAATAAAGCTAAATCCACTCAACAACATTTCAATATAGCTTATATTTGATAGAAAATTTATACTTACTATCATTATTGAGCTCTATAATTCAAAGCTAGTGAGAATTTATTCATATAAATGTTTCCATAGAAGAAGGTTATGATATTTAAAGATAAGGTAAATCTAAAAACTATGTATATTATCTCCTTCATCATTCTTGATCAAGTTGAGAGGGGATCTTATCGGTTGGTGATTACCCCAAACATATCTCAAGATCATGATGTTCTCTATGTATCTATGCTGAGGAAGTTCATACATTATCCTCCACATGAATTGTATGTAGATGTTGTACTATTAGAGAATAATATTTCTCATGAAGAACAACTGGTATAAATATAATACCCTAGAGACAAAGTTCTATCGAACAACACTACACACGATGCTAATGTTATCTGGAGGAATCCGAAATTAAATAAGGTACATGGGAATCTAAGGATGTGATGAAACTGAGATATATTCAATTTTTATATTAGAGTAGTGAAATTTTGAGGGGAAATTTCATTTTATGGTTGGAATAATATAATCCTCTATGATATTACATATATTTCCTTTGAAATAAACATCAAGTATTTGATAGGTTTATTTACACACAACATTGAGTGTAAACATAATATGATATACTATTTAATTGTGATTTCTTGAAAATGACCACTATAACCTATTTGTTAAATTGAAAACACAAATAAGAATAACAAAATTATCAAAAAATTATAACATTTTATATATTGAAAATTTATTTTTAATTCATAATAAATAAGAAATCAATATTTAGTAATATCATTTTATGTTTAAAAAATATATTTTCATGACAAAATATTTTTATTAAATTTTATGGATGAATATTAAAATAAATGTATCAAAATTTTAGAATTTTTTTTTTAAAAAAGAATATTATTTAAAAAATCAATATATTAATATATACTTAAGAGGAAATCATGAGATTTTTTGAAAATATTAATTTTTTAGTGAATAGTAATAAAATTATTTTTTAGAAAATAATCTTTTCCATTAATGTTTCTAAAAATTCATAATTTGTTTTGAATATAATTTAAAATATAAATAGTTACTTTTTAATACCAAAATCTAATCAATGTAATTGGAATCGACATCAGACATAATTTAATTTTTATAAAAACATTTTTATACATAATTTTTTTTTTTGGAAAAATGTATCTCATCGTGTTTTGAGGCTTTATAGTAAAAGTAATTTATATCACATATAGAAATTAATGCTTATAAAATGGATTCCATATTTTGAATTAGCATAATATAATTTTTTCATGATTGTGTGTTATATATATGAATGGATTATGATTATGTGATGCGTGGGTCTGGTATAGCCCTAAAATGAATTATTTAAATATAAATATTTTTTCAGATAAAAGGGCACACAAGAGGTTATAAAAATCCCATAAGAGGATATGTGGGATGTATCCCAAGACCATAGGAAGATACTATTGGATCATAATAATTTCCTGTGGCTATGAGAGGGGGGGGGGGTTAATTTTTTGTTTAAAAAATTAAACTAACAAAAAACCTAAAGCCTCTTTTTTTAAAAATATCTGACAAAGTAATCATCGAATTATTAGAGTGTTTGTAATAGATCCAGAAATCATTAGATAAATTTCTTAATCATCATAACAAATAGTCTGATATAAAATTATTAATAATATTAGTAAAATAATTTAATATAAATTCTTAGACAAAATTAAAACTTGTAGAAACAAGTAATATGAACGATCATAAAAAAGGAATAATTACATGAAATCATTACATAATTAATTATACTCTTTAACCATAAATGTTAAAAACGTCATAAATAGCAACTTTTAATTTTCAATTTTTTCAACCAATCTATAATGCTATGTCTTTCCATACCAGTAATGGCCTAGAAAAGAATATTATAAAAGCTATGTATTTTAAAACCTTAGAATCCCTCAATTAGATGATCAATGTTACCTCTGTCTTCTTATCCTCATAAGCCCTCAATATGATGGATCAGAATCACCTATATTCATATGCCTCAAATCCCTCTATATAAACCTCGATCAGACAAAGTGAATACAAAAGAAAAAATAGTTTTAGGTACTTTATAATTCCTCACTCGGAATCCTTATAAATAAAACTCTCTAAAAAATTACAAATTGTAAGAATGAGAAGTTCATGTAGATAAAAATATCAGACATGTTGAGTTTCAAATTGCATCATCTCTGAGCTCTTTGAATGCACTCTAATTTATAGGTATCCCTCCAAAGGCTATATCTTCATGAATCATATATTTTGTTAAAATTGAATCAAATTTTATTCAATTGATATCTCAAAAAAATATTTCTATCTGATGCAATTTTTATTAAATTGATTAAAAATATATATTGAATTGCATCCGATTTAAATAATTCCAAATACTCTAATTAAAAACATTTCATAGTTTGATAGACTATAAAATTTATCAATCCGTTGAAAAAAACCATTATTAGTATGATATATTAGAAATATTTTTAGTCTGATGGATATGACATCAGTAACTTTGATATACATACCACTAGTCTTTCTAATGAATAGAAAGTTATTCAATCCGATGGATATGACGCAGAATCACTCTTTTGGACCATATTGAATAATTACAAGTTTATATCTATTTTATACAGAACCACTTATATGTTTGGTGAAAATGGATGTTTTCTACAAAAAACATTTGAAAACAATTCGGAAGTATATATTTTGTAAAATAGTGTTTCATGAAAGTGTTAAATCATTTGTGATTTTCAAAACTTAGGAAAGGAATATTATAAATTATAACATTATTCCCAACAATCCTCCCTTTTTGAAATACCAAAACACCACAATTAAAATTGTGAATTGTTACCTTTGAAAACATAAAACCCTTTATATTTTTATGAATTTCAAAGACATTGTTCATAATAAAAATCTTCCCTTCACTTCTCCTAACCCCAACTAATGTGACGACTTCTTATTGTTCCTTATAATTTATTATATTAAAAATATTGTGGCTTTTGATTCTCCCCCTCAATATATTGTGTTCTTTAGATATATTTCTACCCTTATGATTATTTCTCCCCCTTTATATAATTTACCTTTAAAAAAGTTCTCCCCATTTGTGATTTTAAAAAAGGAATATGAAATGTAATATAATCTTCTAAAATTCCAAAAAAACATAATATGAAACAATTGTGTTTGAATAAATATTCATCCATGATAACAATAATGACCATTCATTAAAATGGAATTGGAAACATTCAGACAGAAATTATTTTGATATTGATTCATTCTAAAAAAATTTCATTTAAAATGTTTGAAATACATAGAGAGTTTAAGAAACAACATTATTTTTTTTATAAAAGATTTTGACAATAGATTTTAATTTCTTCAAATCATCATGATCCTTCTAAGATTCAGATTATAAAGTTTCATGCTTAGATATCTTCTCTTCCATTATAGAGAGCATATAATTCGGTTTCATTAAACATGGAACATATTTTTCAAGAACACTGATCTTATTATTGTCCTCCTTCATTATTATAAAATCTTATTTAAAATACCATGCCCAACTATTTTACTGTATCATATTTTCAATTTATTATTAAAATTATAACACTTCCTTGTACTAAGAATCTTTTACATCTTTTAACTGTTCAAAATAACATTAGTCTATTAGGGACCACAGAAGATAAATTATCAAATGAATATGAATTATCAAATCAACCTTTCTTGACCTTTATAATATTATCATAATGTTCCTTTAACTCACCATTAACATATATTGTATACTTTATTAAATTATTGAATCCTCTTTTGTGTGCCTTATACTATTCATGACATCAACCTCATTCTGAATCACTCATTCAGTCAATGAATTTAATGATTATTACTTCACATTCAACATTGGATCTAAAGAAAGGTTCATCCTCACTATTGTTCCTTCGACAATGACAGAATCATTTTCTATAATCACATTCAATTTCTTATTTATCATAAAAACTTCCATGTAATTTACTGGAATATTTTATATAAAACAAGGAAACATGATATTTCTTGATTTCTTAGATGCCTTACTAAATGATTGGATATAAATAAAAACAAAAATCCGAATATTTATCATCCTTATATTAACTAAAAATTAAAAAATGAATATATCGAGTACTTTCAGAGTATCTATAGATCCTTTCTGGGAATCAATTATCCTTGCACCTACAAGGTTACCACTCTTAATTTTGGAATCAGGTGAAAAACCATTATAACCATTTCAAAGGAATTAAACAATGATGCTTATAATTTTGACTTTTTGAAACTACCATGATTCTTTGGAATCCTGTGCGAAGGAAGAAGCACTTCGCCTTCTAATGAAACTTATACTAATTCAAAAACATATTGATATGTTAGCTTACAACATTCACTAAACAGAGTAACAACATTCACTAACAAATTATTTTCCAAATTGAATTCCACTGAAGAATAAAATTACCCAAATATTTATGGTTTAAAAAATAATAATATTTAGTAATTAATATATTTTACCTACCTTATGATTTAATAACTCTTTTCAATAAATAATCACACTTTTCATACCGGGTTTCCCAATCATCATTTCTCTTATAAGTTCTCTCTTCATGAAATATTATACTGAATCCATAAGCTGAATCTGATGAAAAAACTCGGATAGTATAATTTGATCAAATGATTCCATATATTCTATACTGAGAAATAAAAGCGTTGATAAGGGTTGGGAGAAAATCATGAAAAATTATGTGGGACACGGGTGACCCAACCCATATTTATAGATATAAAAAAATAATTATATTCTTGAAATAAAATGACTCAAATTAAAATCTAAATTCTTATCTAGTGGTTGAGAATAATCCTCGAATGATTTGATTAATATATTATAAACAATTAAGGATTTTAATATAATACTCAATAGACAGGTTTATTTTCTTATTACAGATACAATAAAATTTATAAAAAATTAATTGTGTATGGCACTTAAATAACATATACTAAAAAAAATAATCAAAAGTGATAGATAATTAAAAACAATAAAACTTTATAATAATACCTCTTAGAGTAACTATTAAATTGGTTTTAGTAAAATGTTTTTATTTTTTTAAGAGAAACTGAAATCGATAAACATTTAAACAAATATAAAATCTTGGAAAAATTTAATATTAATTTTTATTTTGAAAATATTTTGTTAGAATTTTGATTCTGAAATTTTTTATTAATAATATCAAATCCATAAATGTTTTTTAAATTATATTTCAAAATACCTTAAAATTTATAAAACTATAATATTTTATATGTTTTTTTAAAACCTCAACATATATACAGCTTTGATAAGGATATCATTAATGATAGGTTATTGATAAACATGATGTAGATATGAATTATCATTTGATATTGATCTATATTCTGTTTAATATATTCAAATTCATCAAAACTAAGGATTTAGTTAAAAATTTCTACATGTTTTTCATTAATTTTGATTTATTTTAAAAGGATATCTCATTTTGGGTGATCCCAATAGAAAGGGTGTTTTATATCAATGTGATTAGATCATTAGTTATTTTATTGGTTTTTATAAAGCAATTGAACTTCTGTTATCACCAATATCTTTGATTTTTACTAAAACATATTATATAGTTAATGAGTTTTTTTTAGCATCCTAAAAACTTCTTCACAACATCTTCTATTTACCAAATATTATACTTCAGTAATGGAAAGTACTACTGGGTGTTGTTTTTTACATGAAAAAGAAACAAAATATTCTCCTAAGAAATCAGATGTTCTGAGTGTAATTTTCCAAACCATTCTACATCCAAAAACATCATCATCATTATTTATTAAATAAAGTTAATATTTAGAAGAGTAAACCAAAACTAAATTCACAGTTCCATTAAAAAAATTAAAAATTAATTATATATATTTAAGATGACACTCTTTTGGATTTTCTTTATTTCAAAAACATAAGCATATATAAAACACTAAATACAAATGACTAGCTTTTATGTAAATTAAAAGTATAATCATAACTATAATGATATTTTTTCAATTAGTTTCTAAGATTAATAAATATATAAAGTATTGGAGGTTCTGATATGAGTACTAATACTTTTAGTATTTTCATAACCGAATTTTGTAAGAATATCTTTTATGTACTTATATTGTGATATAAAATAACCTTTCTATTTTTTTTTAATTTTGAATACCATGAAATTATGTTAACTCACACATTATACTCAGTACATACATAAACATCGTAATATTAAAAGTGGAATCCATTAAATAGTTTTGAGTTAAACCATATATAATACCTTCAACATAAATTTTAAGGATAATAATATTTTTAATATCTTATTTTATAAAAAGAGTTGTATCCACTTATCTCTTAATTTTTTTAAAAAAAAATCTAGTTAATATATCATACCAGTGTATAAGGGTGTGTTTGAGTCTATAAAGTGCCTTAGTCTGTGTAATAATATGATTTGGATGTTTTTTATTTTCAAAAATAGGGGTTTTATAATAAAAAACCTCCCGAACATAGCCATTATGGAATGAAAACATTACACAAATTTGAAATAGGTTAAAATTTAAAAAAGATGCTTATGCATGAAGTATAGGAATATATTCAACTCTATCCACTAAAGAATAAGAGACTTCATACTCTATTCCATATTTTAGATTATATTCCTTGATAAAAAGTCAATGTTTATTTTAAACTATTATTAAATTTTAATCACATTTGTGCTGAAAGACCCATTTTAATATAATTCTAGAAGTATCTTTTTGTCGTTTAACAAAATTCCTAACATGGTTTCTTTCAATTTCATTGTGTTAATATTGAATTTTTTATCCCATCTTTATCACCTAAAGCCTCATCATGATACTTATGTTTTAATTGTGATAAAAATGAAAAATGTTCAATTTCATTTCTCAAAGAACATATAGTTCTAACTGGTTGATCTACATCATTAATGGTCTTATCAGTAGGATGATTCCAATGATACAACTAATTTGTTATGTTTACAAAACTATCTTCCTTAATAATAGTTTGAAAATATTATTGGGGTATAAATTAAGAAATATATCCTTCAATATTTCTACCATGATAAGAATGTTTTCACATAGGATGACAATCAATTTTATAAATAACATCCAAAGATGTTGGTTGTGGTTGTTTGAAAATAAAATGATTAGCTTCATAAAATATATCATGTAATATTTCATAAATAGTGCATGTATTTTTATTAAAAACAATATATATCTTACGTGTTTTAGAATAAGCACCACATAATCTTATATTATATTTTGGGATCAAATTTATGTAATTTTTCTTTATAATTCAAAATGAATTATTTTCAACCAAAAAAATTGAAGTAAGATAGGTTTTTGTTTTCCATAGTCAACAAATCATAAGGTTTATTACTAACAAATGGTCATTTTAAAATTAGATTTATTCTATAATAGGCAGTACTAACTTCTTGTGCCTATAAATGATTAAAAACATAGTATTCAAAATCATGATCTTAGTATCATCTTGCAGAATTATATTTCATATTTTGACAAAACCATTTTGCGAAGGTGTTTTTGGAACGAAATTTTTATGTAAAATATCTTTTTTATGATGAATGTTTTGAATTATGTTTTTAAAAATTCCACACTGTGATCACTGTGAATAATTATCAAAGATTGGGTTTTCTCATTTTTGTTTGTTGTTAACTTTTTTAAACAAAAAAGAATTAAAACTTGTTTTCATTAAAAATTGATCCAGGTATATATTTTTTAATTATCAACAAAAACATATATATAATATTATCCACTGATACATTTAGTTTATGTTGGAAAAAACAAGTCTATGTGAATGAAATATAATGAATTAAAATTTGAGAAATTACTAATAGAATTAAAACATGACTTATGCATTTTTCTAAATTGATATGGATCACATTCCTTTGATGTATCAAACCTATATTTTGGTAGATGCTTAACTAGTCATTCCTAGAACACTTATCTATGTTCTATGATTAAAATGTGTTAATATTCCATGTCGTCACCAAGATTGGTTTTCTATTACATTGAGGAAAGGTAGATCTAAGATCTTAAGATCCTCTATGTTCAATGTGTAGTAATTCACATGCCGATTGATAGAAAGAATAAATTCATATTTAGAACTATGAACAATATATTTTTTTTCATAAAGTTCTTAATATAAACCTCATTACATAATTGAAATATCCTAATTATGTCGTTCCTATACTCTAAAATAACGAAATAATTTGAAATTAATGCTTTTACAATAAGAACAATGTTACGAAAACAAATAGTTTCTCCTTGATTATTATCTCTAAAAGTGAATTTTCAACTATTATACATTATAATATTCTAAATGAAGTATTTTATTCTAGTCATATTTATAAAGAAACCACTCTCCATTTACCAAATATTTTGTTGTTGTAATATTCATTATTTTTCTAGAAAATAAACATTACCACTTTAGAACCCATACCTACATGGGTCTTGTATTATCAAAATGTATGATTTTAGGAATCCCAAATTTTCAAAATATATTATGTTTACAAAATTTTGAATCTTTTGATAAATAATATTTATAAAATTATAATGACTGAAATTTTATTAAATAAAAGTCGGTATTTTATTGTACACCACATTGACATTTAGTAAAAAATGGATCACGTTTTGAAATAATGTAGTTATTACTAGAAATAGGTTCTATATTTGTAAAACCCATTACAAATAAATATATTTTTTGTCTAATATAATTATAAATTTTATCAATGTTTACTTATGAGTGGTATACTTCAATATATGATTTTTCAAATTATGGATTATAGAATTTATTTTTAGAAATATTTTTTTTATCCTCATATTTTTTTTATTTTAACTATGTTATACATTATCATTTTGAAAACTAGTTTTATAAAAATATTAATTTGCAATATCTTTTGAATGATTATATTTCTAATAATTTTATTTATCAAGATCATTAAAAATATTATATATTTTATTAGTTAATGTAATTAACCCTTAATTCTCTTTCACAAGCAATTTTTGAGAAAATTAATGTTTTTCATAAATCATATAAATTTTATTTTAAAGTAATTTTGAAAATCCAAAAACTTATTCCTAATGTGGTAAACTATTTTTTCATCAAATGAAGAAAAATTTTCATCAGAAGATGTAAAATTAATTTTTTCATTAATATCAGGGTAATTTTCATTTAAGGTAATATTAGAATGATTTTATTCATTTTCTTTATCCATATATAATTTGTAAGCCTTTGGTATTTCTATATATAATCCAATTTTTTTAATCCTAAAATGTCACTATCTAATGACTCTCAGAAAAACTATCTCCTCCACTTTCACTCCATGTATCTAACTATTACAAATTTTTCTTTCTCTTGTGGTTATAATACGTAGAATTCATATCCAAATTTATTTCCTTATTATCTTTAGTCTTCATATTAGGGAAATTTGGAATGATATGTTCTAATTTCTTACACTCATTACAAATCACTTATTTTGATTCCTTATTACCACATTTATCATTGTGACATTTATTTTATCAATACTAGAAATTTTTATTTCCAACAATTTTATTTATTATATTATCTCTATTATCTAATTAATTTTCTATTTATACTATTCAACTACTATTTTACTCAATAAAAAAAATTATTTTTCGAATATTTGACAATTTTCATAGCTGATTGTAAATTACTTGGAATATTTCATATAGTTGAAAAAGAAACTCCTTCATTGTTCCTTTTCATTTTCTCAGCATCCCTCTCCAGTATTCCCCCATATTTCATAAGGTATCCAATAATATATTAAAAATTAATATAAGTGATCTTTATTATATCATCCAATTTAGTTCAATTTTACCCCAATTTACCATGCATCATCTCCAAAACAATTTCCTACGTGAGTCCATCTATAAGATATTTTTACTAAGAGACTATAAAATATTAACAATAGTTATAAACTATTAGTTCATCTCAGCAATATATTATACATGTAGAAAATAAAAATCTTGATGATATTCTCTAAGAATAGCTCTTCTTGTCTCAATAACTTTATAAGTTCAAATTGAGTTTCCTCTAAATTCATCCAAGTACTATTTTCTTCTTAAGATGAAGTGATATGACTATAGACATTTCTAGTCATAGAACATTAAAGTTAATTACTTACTCTATAATTAAGTTGATTTTCCATATTTTATTGATTATTAAAAGCTATAAATTCATTAATGGGAATCATATAGTTAGCATCCAACACAAAAAAAATGTCAACTCTAGTTTTGATAACAAATGTTTTCATTCTATTTCTATTATATTCATAATTATTACCATAAAATATAGGAGGTGCAATACGATTAAAATCATTAATGGTACCTACATTCAATACTACCATCTTATAGAGACTAAAAATTATTTCTATAATACATGTTAGTGTAATAAAAAATTATAAACAAAAAATTTATAAAAAAATTAATAAACTTTTAGGAGATAAAAAAATGTAAAAACTCAGAAAGTAAATCCATAAAACCTACTCTGACACCAATTTATATAATTTAAAAGTTTACAATGGTTACAAGATGGTGTGGGGTGAATTTTATTTCTACAAATTAAACTAACATAAAAACTGAAGCCAATTTTGTGAAAAAGAAGAGACATATTAATCATCCAATGATTAGAGTGTTTCTTCCAGTTAAAAAAATAATCTGGTAGAAAATATTTGTCCGTCGATCTCACAGATAGTACTATAAAACAATTATTAGAATTATTAGTAAAACAAATGTTCTAACACAAATGCAAAGAGGAATGTAAAACATTTAGAAACAAGTAATATGAAAGAATATAAAAAAGTAATAATTACTTACAATATTTATAAAAGTAAGACTACAATTTAACATTAATAGTTCATAAGGTTAGAAATCTAGACATAATGTATCCATAGTTTTCAATATAAATTTAAAGGCATATATCTCTTTACTAGGAAATCTCTTGATAAAAATATCCGAATTAATCTATCTTTAAAAAGCCTATAATCCATTAATATGATTATTAGTTTCATCTCGGCCTTCCTATCCATATAATAACCTGATCCAATGGCTTAGAATCACCTATATTTCCATCCACAGAAGCCCTAAATTTAAACTTTGATCAGAAAAAGAGATTATAAAAGAAAAAAATTTCTATGGTCTGTATACTTCCTCTCTAAAATCATTAGAACTACAACTATCTAAAAAATTACAAAATATGTGAATGAGATGTTCATGGAGGGGGAAATCTTAGAGTAGTTGAGTTGGAAAATTCTTTAACTCCAAACACCCCAAATTCACTCCTATTTATAGTCATCCCAACATGGAAAATATTTCAAAGATTCTCTGAGTTGATTGAATGGCCTCTGATGTTCTTTACTCAATATCTCAAAAAAATGTTTCCATCAGATTTTATTTTTTTTATACTATTACATTGATGTATTGAATTCTATTTGATAGAAAGAATTTAATTTAATCAATTTATAAACTTCCCAATGTATGATGAACTATATAGTTTATCAATTTGAGGAACTAAACTATGATCAATCCTCTATATCAAAACTATTTTATATACGATGGATATGATTTCAATAATTCTAATAGATAGAACAATAGTCTATCTGATGCACATAACAATAGACAATCAGATTGAACAACTGCATATTTAGTCCACTAGATCAGATTGAAGAATAAAAAACTATATGTTTTATATTAGAAAAATTTCCACATTTAGTGAGAAAGGATTTTTTCTACAAAACCATTCAAAAAATGGGGATGTATAAATATAATAAAATATAGTTTTATGAATGTGTAAAATATTTTGTGATTCTAAAAAATAATGAATGAAAAAGTAGAAAGTATAACATTTGACTCAATAGGAACATGGGTGGTGATCCATATCATAAAGAAGGTACACATGGGATTTTTTTCCGAAAAAACTATCACGTGATGAATAAATTTGTGGGTAGCCTTGAAATAATATTTCTATGATTATGATTATGCCACATTTTATACCAATATTTTATGAAATGATCTTATTCTAATTATATTCTCTCATAGTTAATCTTCTTTGATAAATTTATGATTCATGTATTATGAACGTTCAATCTTGATTATATAACCCATTCTTCTGATATATGAATTGATGCGTATGGTTCTAAAATTTTAATCTCATTTTTTTCATACCCTTATGTTTATTTTATATGGAAATAATCATTTATATATCCCTTGTTTACCCTTACTTATCATATGAGCTCACCCTTTATTTCGTTTCCTTTTCCCTCGGATATAAGGAAAGGTATTATGTATGAAATGTGTAATAATTGTGCTAGTGTGGAGGAAAAAAATAATAGAAGATATATATATTTTATGTTTCAGTTTTTTATGTATTTATGTTTCCAAATACACTAAAACATTATAATTATGGCATGGACTTAGATTATATGTAATGAATATTCATATAATAAGTTGTAATATCATTGTATGAAATTTCTGGATCACCGTTGTTGATACCTCATTTTTGTAAATGGGTAATACATAACTTCACCATGTTCTGGGAATAGGATTAATGAGAAAAAATTCTAGGCCTTTGGGGATAGTTCATTGGAAAAAATTATCAGTTATACATTGTTTTCATTCCATTTTATATAATACATCATCTATATTTTTAGATTCAAGGTAGTTGAAAGGGGTACCCTCACCAAAAAATACTCAATAATTCCCATTAAATAAGAATATAATATGATGGAGGATTAATAAATGTACAACCATATAGAAATAAAACCATAGTCTTCCCAACTGAGCATTGAAACTCATGTCTTGATGAATTACTATAAACTCAAAATTAGATACATGTTTTTAACATTAGAATCTGATATTTCTATAACGTAGAGGATAATGATTACTCTTTTCATATACTTGGATTTTATGTTCCAAGGGAGAAATATAAACTTTTCATTGATCTAATTTATAGGGGGTTTATAATTATAATAATATTGATTCTAAAAATAGTTATCAATGAGGGATCAAGGAATATCAATACATTAAGGATTTCTAGTTAGGTACAAGACCTGATATATCCTTGTAAAGTGGTCTCCCTATCATTCTTTTTAAAGGAGATAACCCCGTGGAATTCAATATGACATATCATTCCATGATATAATCTAGTGGTAGTGACCCCACCATCAAAATCTTGATGGATTAAAAGATCCTAAAAAAGTTCTTCTTAAATCCCTTTTGAATAGCGGAGGGCATAATTAGTTTAATTATATGCTGGAATGATGGGAAATTGTTTCATAATGTAAAACTTTTCAGCCAAAGGCCTAAAATAGTTTTCATTAGACTACTCCTTGATCTAAGGATTGGATGTTGAGGATGCATATAATGGTGGCTTCATTATCTAATAAAAACATGATAGTGTATTTTCCATCTACATGATGAGATAATATAATATTCCTAAATTTTATATTGAACATGAAAATATTTCTTCAATAATCAGTCATCCAATATGTTCGTAATTGAATAAGACTCAGATGATTTAAAAGAATGTTGGTCCACCTATTAATCTTATATGATAACTTTCCTTTTGGTATCTATAGAATATATATTTTTATTAAGGATATGACCTGAGTTTTGAGATCTCTGTTGACCTCATCTTCTTCAATATCATTAGCCTCATTGGCCTCTTCCTGTTTTCTGATTATGGGATGAGAAATCATGGTAAAATGTATATTCTTTATGAGATAATGGTACTTCAAGTGAGTCACATTAAAATACCTGTACTTGGATTCTCTATTTAACGAGCATTTCATTAGATGGGTTAGTTCCCATTGAACTCATTGGGGGGGAGGTTCTTATCCTACTAGTGATAAAGGAATAATGTCTTCAAGAGTTTTAACTGATTTAGAAATCATTAATAATTCCTCTTCTAGTGTCTTACCCTTGTTATGATGATTGATCCATTTCTTATAAGACTATATCATGGAGTACTGTAGTGTTTAAGATATAACCACAATCATTTTAGAGGGATTTGGATTAGAAATGTTTTGATACAACTCTTCTCTAAGGACAACATGAGTTCAGTTGATTGTTTTTTGGTTATCTCATTATCAAAATTTCTTGAACCCTTTCTCATACCACTCTATCATTCTCCTTCATCTTTGGGTGGGATAGGTAAATCAAAATAAAATATTTATATTAGATTTACTAATATGAATTTCACTAAAATTTCAATCTTTTAGTTTATTTAATAAAATAAAAAACACTCTTTTATGGTGGTACCCAACATTCAATTAATGTCATAGTGATTTGGGTAACCACTGACGCAAAAATAATTGAGATTACTATGATCTATAAGATTCAGTATATTATTATCCACAATTGTGATGAAGTACCTAGGAACCCTCCCATTTCAGAAAAAATAATCTTTATTATTTTGTCCTTGAGAAAGTGTGTGTTACTGCACTTTTAACCCTTATCAGAAAGAAAATTACTATTGTTTCTACCATTTTGGAGGGGGTATCATGTAATATTTCTTGGTTTTGGGAACCGAGGATATTTTTAGTATCGCATTAATCATTAGTCTATCCATTTCTTATTTTAAATTATTTTCCATTGATCTATTAGTGTTGGTTGATACTTTTCCTTGGTTATCCTCATGTATTCTTCCATACGTTTTTTTGCCAATGTGTGAAATTCATAGAATCCACAGGGGAATTTTATTAGTATTAATGGAATCTAAAACTAAGGACACAAGTTCTATATAATGGTTTCTAGTATATTTTATTTTTATTGTTTCATGTTCAAGGATAAGTCTATATGTTTTAATCTAGAAATGAAATATAAGACCCTCACGTTCTCACATTTTTTGATAGTTAAGAGGAAAAATATTTTCATCTTCCTCACAATTGAGATGAATTCGAAAAGGAACTACATATGAAGATCTTCCCAAATAGGGGAAGACCTAGCTAGTAGACTGTTATACTAAAAATATGTTGGTCCTTCCAAAGGCATCATAAAAAATATACCTTTTTATATGACATTCTGTGTAGGAATCCTCATAATGAGAATAAATCCAAGATACAAAATGCGATAGATCGTTATGTATATCTCCATTGACATTGAAAACTAGGAACATTGGATTTCCAATGTTGGGTGGAGAAGGAGTCAATTCCTCCTAGTTGTGATACAGTTACACTGGTGCTATTTTCACTTCATTAGCCGCTATTGAAGTCTCCATATATTCTACAGTGTCAATAAAATTTGGTAGAATAGTATTTAGTTAGATATTTGATCACAAGAAACATCAATTTCATGATATGGATGGATTTTCTATTTTTTTGTTGATAACTACTATGATTTGGCCTGGGGTGGCCCACCTGATATGTCTTTGGTTGTATCCCCAAATGATGAAACCCTTGATATTTTCCAGACATATGACCTTGATATAATTTCTATTTGTATCATTAGTGGATTAGATGGTTGGATTCTACTCTCATTTGTAGAGAAGCCTATCCACAATGAAGGATATACGGTGGAGAACAAAAGACAGTCCAGACTTTTATGTTATACTATATAAGAATATTTTCATTGAGGTTTTTCTACATTGAGTAGTATTATGCACATTAACTAAACTCTATATTGAGATAATATTTATTTTACTATAATGGGATCAACTTTTTTGGGGGCAGCGGTTGGTTTTTAGCCACACTCATCCCATTTTTTTCAAATAGGCTCTTAGAGCATGTGGTGATAACTATGAATTTAGGGGAACAACCCAAATTGGAATCATCTATTTTTGGGTATATACACCTTCTTTTACTATTTTACTATAGATCATATTTCCAAAAAAAACTTCTGCATACCATGCCTTTCTTTAAAAATCATAATTTTATTCATTATTGGGCATGAAATTGATGACATTCACAGATTTATAACATGCTTCCAGAACCATGTACCCATTAAAAGGGTATAAATAATAGTCTTCTATTGAATAGATGTTGAGATGAAAGTAATAAATCGCAATGATCATTCATTTATTTGCAGAATATTTCAATTTATATCATATCAAAGGCCTTAATATCACTTTCTAAATCTCCCCTTTAAGTGATATATGGAGGGTAATCCGGGGAGAGTCTCCTGAAATACTTATTGTGTGGTTCCATAAAGATAGAGATAGGTCACATGATTTGTGAATTTGTGATGGTTTCTCTAGTGACAAGTATTCTTGCCTAAATAAGACCAACTTTTGTGAGGTTGAAGGATGTAATGTTAAAAATACCCCTTGACCTATTGGTTGGGGATGGATAGTTTCTCTATTGGGAAATGTTTTACCTGATTGGGATTTATGACGAATAGGGTGGAGGTGGTGGTAAAAATGCACACATACAAATGGGATAGGGAAGTTTATATATTTTTGTTTTGATGACCATGGCATCTTCCATTTTTATTCATTAGGATTTATTCGACCATGTTTTAGATACATTATATAGTTTGAATGTATGAAACTTGTTGTTGAGTGCATCAAATTAACCAAAAATTTCGATTTTATCATGATAGTGGAATTCTAATACTTTATAGAGGAATAATAAAATAGTTTGTTGAGGGATCTTTTCCCTAATTTTTATCATCTATATTATTTGGAAATAACACATTTTGTAAAGAATGAACAACTAGAACACATAGAACATTGCAATGAATTTTTTCATGAAGTGATGGTGTTTCATGAAATTATTATCAGTGAAAAATGATTAGTAGGGAGTTGAGTAAAGTTAAATTCTCTATTTTTTAGCCCCAAGTTATGTTTTTGTTTTATTATTTTTCAATAGATTGATATGTTGATTATGTTGAGGAAATAATGTATGTTGAGAAGGTGATGGAAATACCTATTGAAGAAAGGTGTTTATGTGATGTTGTCAATCATATCCAGAACCATCATCTTGAGATCACCAGATCCATATCATTAACATGAAAATCAGATAGAGAACATAAACATGAGTTGATATGATCCATTATATTGTGATGTTGAGAGAAAGCTAGAAGCTGGTGTAAATCATTTGGAGCCTAGAATGAGATATTTGATTGCAATGAGTTGTCAAAGACTACTGCAGAATTAGCCTCAGAAGATGGTGAGTGAGACCAAAGGGTTGTGAAGTAATAGAACTTCCATGTATTAAACCTAATGATTATTTAATATTTTTTATTTAAAAAAATTCATATGTTGTTTGGGAACTCTAGATGAAACCATTATAAAGGAAAGGGGAATGTAAGTGCTATTAATAGTATTGAGGGTTGGTTCAGAATAAATAAGTTGTTGGAAGAAGGGGAGTTACAATATTTCCCAATGATACTCAGAAGATTCAATGATGATACTAAACATATTCAGAGTCATGAGGAAGTCCTGATACAAGTATAGGTTTGTGGTAGAAGAATGTTTCTAAAGATAAATATTTTCAGTCTCAAGATCATCGATTTGAGATCAATAGATAAATACATGTATGATGTATGTGAAGGTTGATAAAAATGCGAGAAACTGAAAATGTTGTTTTAAGTCAGAACAATAATCCACAATAAACAAATATTTGGAGAAAAGAGCTAATCAATATCTTAATCAGAATAGGAAAAGGTTGCTGAATTTGGACATACTAGAAATAGTCCATCATCCACGGTGTTCCACCAAATATTGTAGGTGGAAAAGTTTGATGAAGAATATTCCTAATATGGGGAATTTGTGGGACTAATGTAAAATCTTAATTGAGATCAATCAACAGTGTAGTTGAACATTTTCAAACTAGAGGAATTGTTGATTATTTTTCCTGTGGGTCAAGATAGAAATATAACTCTAATATGTGTTTAACATTTGGGTCAAGATCCATCATACTAGACAAGACACTGATAACCAGAGTGAAACATATACTGATCCATCATATGCATGATGACATCGATAACATCATTGGACATATGATCATCAATTTTTTAAATAATAAGAAAATAATAATTACTTCAAGAAGCTACAAAATTATTGAAAAGGGGATATTGAAGCATGATAAGTTGATATAATTTTTTTTCAAAGAGGTTAAATACATGATGAAGTGCTTCTAAAAAGTGTTGAGATATTTAGGTGTTTACAAAATATATATGATAGAAGAAATATGGACTCGATCATCATAGTAAGAAGACATAAATTTTATTTCTTATTTAAAAATTTGTGAAGGTAAATTCAATGAGGATTCTTCTATTGAACATATGCTTCTACAATAGTACAAAAATGAGAATGGGAAATTATAATTAGAATTATTTGTTTTATGAAAGTATTCTTCTTGCTGAAGTTGTGAGAAGATTTGAGAAGGATTGAGAAGAAATGATACAAAAGTCCATATGAACTGAAGAAGTCCAAAATGTACCAAAACTTTAATAGAAATTTATGTATAGGGAAATATTTATAAGTGGGAAATGTTTTTAGAGTCCCACCTAAACCTTAATTGGATCACATAAAAATAGTAGAAGTACATTATACTTTGAAATGACGGAAGTACTGTTCATGAGTGAATTAGAGATAAGGTTGTGAGTTGAAATTTTTTGGAGGGAATTATTTTCAAGATTAGGTATTCTTGAGGGAGTTTTACAAACAGAATAAGAATAGGAAGAAGAATATATTTATCTAATCATAAAAATTGGATGGATCATCAATCCAGGAAATCAAAATGAGGGTTTATGGTAGAGATAGAAGAAGTTCAAAATTGATTCCATGGTATTCTAAAAGATTTATATTATAGGTCTAATAAATCGGACTTTCAATTCAAACTAGGATATTGGACTGGGTATCATTATAAAGTCCATGAATTTATTGCCTATATCTCAACAAGAAAGTGAAGAATTGTTTTAACAGATCATATTTTTGAAATTTGACAGAGCGTCATCGTAAAACGTTGGGAAGCACATGGTGAATGTTTCATAACATATTACACAAATTATATTAAATAGTTTTTACTAGAAAGAGAACATGAAATATTTTATTTAACACAGTCCTACATGAGTGTAGGATAAAATCAAACTCATTGAATTCCACCAAAAGAGGTTTTTTAGTGGGTTGTGTGGTATTGGATTTTTTTTTCATACCATACAAAGGGAATAAATACTCTTTTTTATTAGTGTACCTTGTAAATACTTATGTTCATATAGATGTGTGATTGTTTTGTTTTCATCAATGTATTAAATCTTTAATAAGAGGTGAGAGTTGTTTCAAAATAAAGGACACCTAAAATAAAAATATACCCCTGATTCAACCCTCCCCTCTCAGTGATATTTGATACTAGATAGGCAGCAAAAATTGGTATCAGAGCCGAAAGTTACCTTAATTTACTCTGTGATTAATTTCATGAAGAATAAGATGTGATGGATAATCTAAGTTTTTTGAATATTAAGCGGATTCCAATCTTAAATGATAGGAATTATCATACATGGAAAGGTATAATGATTTTATATATTATGACCTGGGGTATGATGTTTAAAAAATATATACAGACGGTTTCCCCCTCTTATTGAGATTGATCCTATTATAAATGAGGATATAAAAAACCATTAAAATGATGGAAGAGATAATAATTATTTACTCTCATCACAATCTGAAAGTGATTTGTTGAGAGTAAAATAAGTTTCCAATACTGAATGTTTCTAGTATAAGTTGAAGAACATTTTTTAATGATATAAAAAGGGAAATAAGGAAAAGATATAAAACTAGAGATTGAAGTATGAAGATCTTAATATGGGTGTGTATGAATTAGTTGGTGACTTCTTTACTAAGGTAAATGATATTTTTATCACTATTATATGTCTTGGTGAAGAGTTGGATGATTCTAATTTTTTCAAAATGATCTTGATAATTCTTCATATCATGTTTTATTCCATGGTTTCAACATTTGAAGACAGTGATCCAGAAACATTACATTTGGAAGATTTTCATACTACCCTCATTACTTATGAAATGATAAGGGAGAAATTTTTGTAGGAAAGAACAAAATTTGAACAAGAAATATCTTTTAAGGCTGTGAATAATGAAAACCCAAATAATATTATTAAAGAAGAATTCTGAGATTCTAATTCCAAAAATGAGGTATGTAAAAAACATGGTGAATATTTATCCTATTTTTCTAAAAATGTGAAAAGAGTTATAAGTAAATATAGATGGAAGCTTCCATTAAAATGTTTTGGGTTTGGAACCATTGGGAACTTAATTTCCAATTTTCCTTGAAGAGGTAATAAATAAGAATTTGAAGAATAATAAAGTGGTGATGATGAATGAAGTCCATGAAACATTTTCATTAAAAATGGGTGATAAATAAAAATCCTATTCCAAGGGGAAAGATAATAATTTTTCTAAATCCAAAAGGATAATATTTTTTTTCTAAGAATAATGATAGTGAGAAATTTATAAATAGTTCTGAATAAACCATTTTTATTTCAATAGTCTATGAGTACATTTTTACCAATAGTGAATTAATTTGTTCTAAAAAAGAAAATATCAATTCAAAATCCTAAAATTATATATAAAAATATGTATAAAATACTCTCATGTAATTGTAAACAATGAATAATTCTGAATAATTAGTTCTAAAGAAGAATAAACTCAATTTAAATTTCAACTGAAATAATAATTTAATGAATTTATGAGGTATATTGGAATGATTAAGAATGAATACATATAAAAAAAATAAAAAACCCCAAAAAAATAGTTAATATTTTTTCCTTGATAAGAATGATTCTCTGCTGAAAGATACTAATGATTTTAAGAATTATATTTGGAAATAAATTTATCGTAATGAATATATGTAAGTTAAGTTAAAGGAAAAATAATAAGAGTCTGAAATTTTACAATATAAATATTCTTATGATTAATAGAGGGATATAAGTTTCAATAAATCTATCTCTAATGTTTGTGAAAGGTCTATAAAGGATAAATATGAGAAGGATAAAAAATTACCTTCAAAATATTGAGATGAAATTTGAAATTATTTCTGAGGAGAAGAAAGATGGGAAAGTTATTTGTATGGAAAAAACCATCAATGTAAAGAATTTAGAAGCATTGAAAAATTTTATGTATAAAAAATATTCTTCTACTAGTTTCGATAAGGGTAGAAAGAAATCTATCTTGATGAAGAAGTCCTCTGGTGATATCAAATTGTTAGGTGTTTAAACATGTTATGATATGAATGTTAGGAATTTTACTAAGAATCATGCTGAAAATTCCAAACACTATGGAAGATACAGAGGAAGGTATTTCTTCCTTGTGTACAACTGGAATTATGGTGGATTCGGGAATATGAATAATATGTGATTGTTCAACAAATAAAATTATAACTATTACATGAGATATAGATGGAAAATTTTGAGGGGGTTCCAATCCTCTCAAAGGAAGAAAGATGAGAAACGTATTTTCAATCCTGATGAAAATAAATATTCTGAGTCCAAAAAGAAAGAGTGCTCAGATATTTGGCCAAGAAAAAATGGCTACAAAGTTGGAAGAAGCACAAAAATTATCTAAATCAAAGGGAATGGAAGTGTTTTGTGGAAATGAGAACAAAGTTTATAAAAAGATATCAACAGATTGTGATTTTAGTAATAAAAAAATATGCAAGAAACATGAGAAATATGGGCATTTTACTAATTTTTTTTGACTATATTCCTATCCTAAGAAAAAGATATAAAGAAGATGTTACAAATTAATTTCCACAAATATGTTACTACTATTGAAGAGAAGTCAACAGTCTCACAAAAATATTATATAGACAAGAAGAATGTTATTTCAAAATTTTAGATGGATGAATAGATGGAAGAAAACACATCCAATGAAAAATCATATAAAAAGAAGAAAAATAAAATACTAATGGAGGACTCTCAATCAAATTTGTCTTTCTAATAAAAAACTAATTTTCCTCCTAATACCGAAATTTTTTAATACATGTTATAACTTGTAGGTAATTAAAGGAGTCAACATTTTTATTACTGTGTTGATGAGTCTCATACTATTCTCCACAAAATGTACTGAGGATACAGAATATGAGTATTTGAATGTTATTATATTACTAATACAACTTATAATATGATTTTGGAGATGGGTTCATGTTACTTTTATCTTAAACAAATATTTTCATGATTCCCAAAAAATAATAATTCTGAAATGTATTACATGAATGTTGTGATAAGTAACAAATTTATAACGTTGATTATACACTCTTTTTTTCTACACCTGGTTCACCCACATCAAATTATATTTTTTTATTTTAAGTTTCTTTGTTAATAAAATCATATGAAACATATTTTATCCTAATGAAGAATTCCAAGATTAAGAGATAAAATGTTCAACCCCTTGAAAATTTGATCATTTTCAAATTGGGAGGAAACTTGTCATGATGGACCATTTGAATTTTATTTTCAATAAGGGGGAGATAAATAGAATCATAACTATTTGAATAAAAAATAAGGTGAGAAGAATAAAAAAAATTGGGGGAAGACAATGTGGTAAATGAAAAATGTGGTATTTTTTTGAAGTGGTTGAAGTGGGAATTGAAAAAAAAATAGAATCAAGTATATTGTTAGGCCCAAGTTGTGTTTTGGTTATAGTTTTTTTCAATAGATAAATATGTTTATTATTTTGGAGAAATATAGGATGGTGAGATGGTGATGGAAATATATATTTAAGAAAAGTGTTTATATGAAGTTTCAAATTGGATCCAAAACCATCAGCATGGGCTCACTAGATCATGTTTATTAGTATGAAAATAAGATCTAACAGATCAGTATGAGTCTATATGATCCACTATAGTGATATGTCGATAAAAAGTTAGAAGACTATATAAATCATATTGACCCTGAAATAAAATCTTTGATCACAATGAGAAGATACATATTAATGGGGAATTGGACTTAGAAGATATTGAGTGATATTGAATGTTTTATATTTATTTTAATATCCATGTATTAAGCATGACAATGATTTTTTGATTTGTATTTCAAAAAATGAATAAGTTGTTTTGGAATATGTGAATCATATTATGGGTTGGTTGGAATAAAAGAAGTTACTAGAATAAGGGGAGTTACAATAATTCCCAATGTATGTCAGACAATGATATAACAACCCAAAACATATTCAATGTCATGAGGATAACATGATACAATAAGTGGTTTATGGTAGAAGGATTTTTCTAAAGCCAAATATTTCTGATCTCAAGATCAATGGTGTGAGATCACGAGACACATATTTTTTGAAGTGTGGGAAGGTTGATTGTAACATGAGAAACCAATTTTTTTTTGTTTTCATTCAGAATAGGAAGATTCAAAAAACAAATCTTCATAGAAAGGAGAAAAAGTTTATCTTAATTAGATAAGGAAGAAGGATACTGATGTTTAAGATGCTTGAACTATTCCATTAGATCTGGTGTACCTCCCATCACCAGAGACAAAAAAAAATATTTGTTGGAGATTGTTTTTATGGGGAATTTCTGGGACCTATCTAAAATCTAAAATGAGATTATTCAATAATATATTGAAAAATTTTCCATAAAAATTAATTGTTCGGTTTTTTATGTGGTTCAAGAGTCAAAGAAAATTATGATATGTGTTTAATATTTGTATCAAGAGCCATCAAACTGGATCTGGCATCGATAATCAAATTGAAGTAGAGAACAATCCATCAGATGTAGGATGACAATAATAACATCATTAGACAGATTATCATCAATCTATGAATATGAATAAAAGAAGCATTGTTTCAATAAGATATAAAATTATTGATAAAGGGATCTTGAATCTTGAGATGTTGACAGAAGTTTTTTTTCGAAGAGGATGAAGTCGATGCTGATGTTCTTCTAAGATGTGTTTATATATTGAGAATTTTTAAATATTTTTATGGATGATGAAAGATTGTTCTGAGTATCTTAATAAGAATTAATCTATTTTCTATCTTTTTTACAAATTTGTGTAGAGAAATGTAATAAATATTTTGGAGTTATATATATGAATCCACTATAATGGGATAATTTTAATGGGAAATCAGAATTGAACAGATGTTTGTGAAGAAATTATGATGTGAGATGAAGTTGTGAGAAGATTCAAGAAGAAATGACAATAGTTGAGAGGGGATAAAGTAGTAAAAAATTAACAAACAATTTAAGGGAAATTTAGGTTTAGGGAAGTTTGGTTAAGTGGGAAATGTTTTTTGAATCCCACTTAAACCTAATTTAGCCCACCTATAAATAGTGGAAGTACATTTTACTTTCAACTGGCCAATGCAATATTTTTGGGTGGAGAAGAGATAAGGAATAATGATAAATGGTTATAGAGAAAAAATGTTTTGGTACTATGAATTAGTGAGGTAATTTTCCTGATAGAATAAGAAGAAGAAGATCATATTTAAGTGATTATTGTATCACACTAGATCATTAGACTGGGAAATCAGACTGTGTTTTCTAGAATGAGATAGAAGTAGTGAATAATTATTTCAATGGTATTCTAACATATTTATATTTTTATATTGTTCAACTGGAATTGGGAATCAGACATAGAAATTAACATGAGTATAATTATGGAGGCTATGAAGTTCTTGCCTGATGCTGGGAAGGAAATCAAAGAATTGTTTTAAAAGATTATATTTTTTAATGTTGTAAAAGAAAACTGTTACATATTGGTAATTACCTTGTGAATTTTTCTTAACTTGTTACAAAAATTGTAATAATTAATTTGTGCTAAAAATAACACACATATTTATATTGAACATAGTGCTAAAAGTGTGTAAGGGAATATCCTACTCATTGTATTCTACACAAATGAATTTGTTTCTCATGGATTGTGTTGTATTAGATTATTTCCATACCATATCAAGGATATAGTTACTCTTTCTGATTAGTTTACCTAGTATAAACTTGTTTACCTGTGGATATGTTATTGTTTTGTTTTGGGAAAGGAAAAACGACTTTTAGATGAGGCAATGGTAGTTTCAAATTATAGGAAACTTAAAAGAAAAATATATCACTCATTCAACCCCTCAACCTTTCTGTGATACTTAGATCATGTATGGACACTTACACTATGGTTACCCTACACTCTGATGGGTACTCCATATATAGTGGTAGTATTTAATTGATATAGATTCCCTAAGTCATTAAGCCATATATATTGGAGATCTATTTGTTACATTCCCAACATGTAGTGAAGGACACCAAAAGTGAATATAATTCAATATGAATGTAAAGATATATAATTATCATAATGTTCTTGGTATATTTTCTATATGATAAATTTTTTCCTTAAAATAATGGTTTGTTTTTTATTTATTCAATTAAATATAGTTTATCTATTCCATATTCAAATTCTTGGTAATTGAATAGTAATAAGTGGTTATCGGTATGAAAACCCTTATATTTATATAATTTAATTCATGATCCATTATATAAAGATAAAATCAATACAATCCCAAAATATTTAAAGGACTATTGTCTTTGGATAATTAGATGCATAAAAAAATAATATGAAATATGGATATGAGAACATAATTCCATGGAATTCATTTTATCTTCTAAAACAACATTAGATAACTTGGGGAGGTTGATAATAATGGTGTGGGATATAAAACCCAGAAAATGAATATTCAATGTATAAAATAATGAATTTAATACATGTTAGTCAAGAGGCATATTAATGTCACATAAAATGGGTAAGAATCATAAACATGGACATCAAATCATGATTTAATATGATATAATCAAGAAAACATAGGAATGTGGAAAAAACATAAAACATGAAATAATAAGTATAAGTCAAGGATAAAAATCAATAAATCATATCATAATATTCTTTAGATAGCCTCCCATGTACCATACATGGTATCATATTAGATGAAAACATTACCCATTTCATTGAATGGCTATATAGTTTTAGGCCCACCCATCACAATCATATGATGTACATGCATTGATGTTCAATATAGACCATTCTAAAAAAGGATTACTTTCATGACTTATAATAAAAATATAAAGGAGTGTGGCTTATATAGATGTATATAACCAATCAATGGTGGATTGTATTATCTAGGTGAATACCCTTGAGTTTAAGTGGGGATGTGTATTCACTAAAAAATATTTGGCATGAAAATTGAAGGATAATTTCAGTAGCATAGTGGGTGTAAATAATGATTCATGAAAGGGTTTAGTGAGAGTTAAATGTAGTATCTAAATACTTGGAAATCATAATAACAATAAATGGTTTGTGTAAAACTACATTACAAAATGAAAAATTGGAAATAATATAACATAATGAAATGAATGTTCTTGAATAAATAAGAGAAGAGGATCCCCATACCTTAATGTGCATTTATAAAATATTTAGAGTAGATTATTTAGAGATTTGGAACACATTGGGGTGGATTAAGAGATGGATATGTAGACAGGATTCACGGTCAATGGATTTTTAGGTTTGACGAGTGGTAGATTTTTTTGGGTATTTGTAGCAATATTCATGGGAATTCTTTATTAATTTATAAACATTGATTTTTTGAATATATGTGATAAAATAATAAAAATCACAAATATTAGCATGATTTTTACCCATGGTATCTAATAAAGAGGATGGTTCTCAATATTTTATATGTCTAAGAACTGAAAATATTAAAATAATACCACTTTTTATATGGATGTAGGTCATGTTTGAAAATAAATGATTTTAAAACCTTAAAATATAACATAGGTTTTAAAAGATTCATTAATGGTTTATAAATTTAGTAAAACAGCTTCAAAAAATTTTAAGGGGAAATATATATTTTGTCATATATTCTTTTTATAGAAATTATTATATCACTATTGGGACATTATTATGTCCTAATAAATACTATATATTTATATTTAATTTAATTTTAACCCAAAAATTAATTTTTTCAAAAAATAATGACAAATTTACCCTACAATTATTTAAATACTATTCGTACAAATATAATATTAATTACCAAAATAATTTTCTAAATAATTTAATTTACTCCTTTAAATAAAAATACTAAATTATTTAAAAACGTGTTTTTAGGAAAATTATAACTTTATAGTGCTTATAAAGATGTTTTTGGACTTAATTAAACTATATTATCATATTTATATAAATATATATTATTTAATAATAAAATTATATGATTATAAAATTTATCAAAAAAATCCTGAATTTGTCAAATAATGTTTTAATTAAAAGAAAATATTTTCCAAAAATTTAATTTTGGTTTATTCATGTCAAAATATAATTTTCATGAACTCTTATATAATTTTATATATAAAGTTTTAATAAAAAGATAAAAATATAATCATTAATTTTTTACAAATAAAATATAAAAATTTATACTACTAGGTTCTAATTACATAATCCCTTATTTCCCCAGTGTACACTATAAGAGTAATTTATGCGATGGTGGTGCTTTATTGGGGTGGAAAAGAAATCATTATTTGGTCAATGATCTCAATAATATTGAACTTATCCCATAAATAATTTTTTCATGTTTCTATTTTTGAATTTTAGCTTGGGAATGGTCTGGGAAAAAGTCCAAAGATTCTATCTCCCCTGGAAGCTCTGAAAAAATGAGATTCATTGGGTATGATCAAACTCATAGAGTGTATCAATTCATCTATCTATGTAAGTTAGAATTCATCATGAACCATAAAATATATTAATATTAATGGTAATAGTATAATTACTGTATTAAAAATGGTTGATATTCGTAATAATCTTTCAAACTGAACAAACTATATTTTTTAATGGTGCAAAATAACCTAATTGGTGCATGTGTTTTCTAAAAATACATTAATTAATTTATAATTTATGTATTCAAAAATGTAATTTCATTTATAAATCATGGGGTTGTTACATTATTCCCCCTTTAAAATTTCCCACTCAAAATTTAATTTCATACAATAAAATAGATTTGTGTACTTATGTTTCAATGCCCCTTGTGGTTCCCATGATGCTTCCACAAAATCATGGTTCTATCACTAAACCTTGACCTTGTGAATTGTCTTGTTTAATTGAAATTTGTCTCTATGATCTGACATTTTTATAATATTCTACTCATATGAAATATAGCTCACCAACAGTACCACTTATGGATTCAGTACATGTGAGGGGTATGGTATATTATTCCTCAAGAGGTATTCATAGAATACATCATGTACTTGGGAAAGGTTAGGTGGGAGTATTAGTTAATAAGACATAAATATGATGTGATTAAGGAACTAAAATGGGATGATGTATCTTGAAATAATCATTCCCTTCTTCCCAAACCTCAGGAATTCCTCCCATAAAGTTAAATGAAGGAACAAATTATCTCTGACCTCCTAATCCATGTCACATCAATGATTGTATAAATATATTTTCTATCAGCATTGTAATGATTTCATATAGCTTTAAATTGTTTAAACCTTTTATTTTATCTCTTGGATAAGATAGTTCCATAAGATTCTGCTCTCTAACATCATCCCAACATGATGTAGTATGACACACCATTCCATATAGATCCTCATAATGTTCCCTTTTAATACTGTAATGAGAACTTCTATTATTTGATAATTCCACTAGGGGATGTTTCTAATATCAAAATCCATGGAAATCCATTAAAACATATCTCAACATATCCTCTAGAGTATGAATGGTTCTGGTAGATTGGTCATCAATATGATGGAGATATGTTTTAATAAAAATCATATTTATGTTCAACACATTCTAAAGTATTCTATATAACCTCAAGGAAATCCTGGTATCCTGAACCGAAATAATAAAGAGTAGGAATCAATGCAGTCCTTCCACTTCCCTTATATATATACTATAAAGTTCGTTATGAATGAAAATTTTCATTATAGCAATCAAATGCTATATATTTATATGGTGAATGGCTACCAACCAAATGGGTTTATTACCTTTAGATGTACTGGGATGTTCAATGATGAAATAAATGGTTATGTGTTCCCATTCCCATACATGTATGGGAAATGGATTCACCATAAACTTAGTTTTTTATTATTCAAACATGATTTTTTTGGAATACCAAGCATCAAGATAAAAATTATACAATCTTCCTCTTCATGTCAGACACCAGAATTTGTTCATTATATCTCTATACATCTTAGTGCTTCCTGTATGAATAGATAATGATGAGTTATGAACATCATCTAGAAGTTCCCTCACTATATTAGGTTTTTTTGGGACACATATATGAGTTTCAAACCTTATAACTCCATATTTAAAAAATTTTAAATCTATAATATTCATTACCCATATTTGTAGCACCTTTTAATCTTCTTAGGCCACCATAAACATCTCAGGGATTAATGGTTATTATGTAATTTGAGAAATCTAGTATGGTGATAATTTTATTATTACCATGTCTATCATTTAATTTCCAATAAAATTAGATAAATTTCAATCATCATCATGGATAGAGTTAAATGATCCTTTCTACTTAGAGAATCTAATTTTTTCACCTTCTCATTATGGTAATGGATTGAAAATTCTGAATCCTTTGTTAGGTCAAACCACATTGTTCGGTTGATATTTATCTCCTTTTCTGTGAATTAATACTTGAGGATTTTCTCACTCGTATATATTTAACACTTATCCCTATAGTGATAATTTCACCAAATATTCAATGTGAAGATCAATACATACATTTATAGATCATGAGTTTAGTAGTTCTACTGATGAATATTTATTTGGAGTGAGTCATAGGCTATCAAACTGTCATCTTAAAAGAGTAATTGACCCATGTTCTTTTTTGATTCATCATTTTAGATGATAAATCCTTCAACATTTGTGGGAAGTGTGAGCTCAAGTGAAGTGATTATAGTCTTCTAAAATTATTTAAATATCTTCTTTTATTTCTCATTGTAGAAAAACATCACTACATTATAATTTAGATTGGTTATTGGGCTTTAAAATCGTGATAATTTTTATCACAAACCAATTACAGTACCCATCACATGAGCCTATGATTTGTTGTGGAGGACTATTGATGTTCATCCATGAGACCCAAGTTTGATTCTGGGAAAAGGAATATTTTGGGGTACTATAGTATCACTATAGCAGGGACTATAGCTGATTCTGTAGCAGGTACTATTTTGTACTATAATAACTGAAACTATTCACCTTTGGGCCACTAGATTAGGTCTGGAGTCCTTAATGCCTTCCGGCATCCCATACCATTGGATCAATAAGGATTTATGGCCACCATAAGGCCTTTGGGACATCAGAAGGCCCGGGGGAACCTTATGGCTTTCGTGCCACATTATATTCAGATGAAAACCAGAAAACTTCTACAAGGAACAATCTCTAGGGGAGGATTCAGATAAGGCACATTCATTGGAGTAGAGCTATCATATTTGTAAGAATAAGAGGGTATGATACTTTCCAGTGGTACCAAGCCTGTGAATCCTTTCACAATATATCTAGATAAACATCCATTCAAAGGTGGATAGCTGAATATGATGCAGATTATGGGGAGTGGGGGGGGGTTGAAGTACTTATATTCAGGGATGTATTCCTTTAAGACCTTTGAGTCCTATAATGTCACGAAAGGCTACACACACTATAATGTTAGGGTTACCCTTCAACCCTTGAAATGGGTATTATAAAAAATGAATAAAAAATAAAGATATTTGGGCCATTCAGGCAAGTATAGTACCGATCTTATCCAAGGAAACTATAGATCTCTACCACAGATGCTGGTTTGGGTCATCATTAAATTACATTTGTATTGTAAATATCCACATATATCCCTTTTCTTATGATAAAATTCCCTTACAATGATACTTTCCCCATCCAAAACTCCCATTTACAATATGTAGAATATAGCTTTTCCATTCATGTGGCCATCATTATAAAATTCAAATGATCCTCATTTTCATCCATACTTTCAAAGATGACAAAAATATCATTTGTAAATAATGCCACCAATTTTAGAGGGTAATCCCTAAGTACATGATTCAATATTTCCCTTAATATATATAGAGAATTAGTGAGTCCGAATGGAATCACTATGAACTCATAGTTACCATACCTTATTCTAAAAGTAGTCTTGTAGATATCCTCTTCCCTTTCCATAAATTATTTATATCCCAACTATATATCTACCTTATATAAGTACTTAGATATACATAACATATCAAAAAAAGTCATTAATCCATGGTAGATAATACTTTTTCTTTGTAGTGATCTTGTTTATCTCCTGATAATAAATTTTGAGGCACATTGAACCATCCTTCTTGAAGAAGATAACAGATGAACCCCATGGTGAAGCACATGGGTCTAAAAAACCCATTATCTAGATTCTTTGGTAGTTGAATCCTTTACTATTCAAGTTCAAAAGTGTCCATTCTATATGAAGTATTGGATATTAGAAATTATTGTTCATAAGATCAATTTTCAATTTAACCTCACAGCTTAAAATAAAACCTGCAATTTCTATGGGAAACACTTCAGTATATCTCCTCGTAATGAACATGTCATCAAAGATGATATTTCCATCGTATCAATCATTTGATCCAGATATGATTGTTTATATGAAAATAATATCTATTCTTGATATGATGATTCTAATGTAAATTCATACTCCTCCATTCCCTTTTATAGAATCATAGAGAAATTAGTGGTCTGGAGGTACATTTCCTTCTCTCAAAATTAATTTTGGTTCTATATAAGGAAATACAATCCATACCTATAATTTCATCAAATTATGAAAAAGGGTGAACTAGAGGGTTCACTATTAAGTTAAACCCAAAAATTTGGATAAGGGATGAGTTATATACTTGGGATTCAATAATTCCCCCATTTTTTATTTTCACCAATAGCTCTAGTTCCACATTTAGAGGTGGTTTTTAAAAAGTACTACTAAACTTTTGTGATACGGTAGAATTCCTAGAACCAGAATCAAATAGTATGCTCGATATTCTTGAATTAATAACTAGCATATTTATTGAAACATCACTATCAGGATCCACCTCATCAATTGTGATGGAATAATCTCTATCATTCTCTCTATGAACTGGTAAATTTAGTTTTTGGATATTAGATAAAACCCTTGGCATAGTGTATTGATTGAAATAATGTATTTGTTTCCTCCAGTTTAAAAACTGGAAAACAAGATTAATGATGACTATAATATTCCATTTCCCCAACATATTTGGGGGTTTCTCCAATCAATAGTTGGTATCATGTTTCCCTTCCTTCCTACACCTAAATTATTTCCTCGCCTCTTTCAAAAAAATACCAACATGATTATTCTTACACTTTTAATAAGTGGAATGTTGGAATTTTTTCCACCATGAGAATTCTCTATATCTCTCTATAATTAAACTCCATTTTCCATTTATTATATCTAGATGTATGAGACTCTTTTGATTCACTAATTTCCATTTTTACTTTGGTGGACCATTAGAAAATTTTTCTAATTGTTATCAAAGTCTATAGTGACCATTTTTTTTCATACACTTGCCTTTATACAAACACCTATTCATTTTACATTACATTTAGGGTCAAAGACTATATTAGAGGAATATGATGAAATTATTGTGAAGTTATCCACATATGACCAGATGGATTCATTTCTCTTTTTATTGGGCCCATGGAGATAACTCTCCATTTTAAGTCTGGGTTGAAAGAAAATATTTATCAAAAAACATCTTGTTGAATTTTTTACACTCCATCTCCTTAATCACCACCATGTGCTTCATATTTTTGATCAATTCCCATCGTTAATTAGCTTCTCTATCCATATGATAAATGGACAACATGGCCTACTCTTTATTAGATCATTAAAGTACATAGAATATAATTTCAATGGTGTTGATCCATTATTACACAAATAAAGGATCATAAGATCCAATAATATTCAATTTCCATTGTCACATAATGGTATCAATCGACATTTCATCATTATTAGTGTGATTTTGTTACCCCCTTATTGATGTATATATTGAAAAAATAAATTAACTAAGAATGTATTTC
Source organism: Viscum album (assembly GCA_963277665.1). Taxonomy (NCBI): domain Eukaryota; kingdom Viridiplantae; phylum Streptophyta; class Magnoliopsida; order Santalales; family Viscaceae; genus Viscum; species Viscum album. The sequence continues at coordinate 955,030 of CAUJRU010000110.1, forward strand.
CCTGAATTTCCTCACACCTACTCCAATCCAGTTGAGAATCTTATTTGGGTAGTCATTTAATTACGAATCACATTGGTTGTTAACTCGGTTCTTCATCTTTCTAGCCATTTACTAAATGAAAAAGAAAATTAGGGATGAAAATATTGAAACAATTAACTACATGAAAATGAAACTGTGATCATTAAAGTTATAACTAATAAATAAAATATATTCTTAACCAATGAATTTATTGGATTCAATCTAAGCTGTCCATGGTCTCTTTCCTAACATAAAATTTTATGGGAATTTTTATTCCCATCATTATGGTTCATAAGGTGCACGTGAATTTACTAAAGAGTATCCCCCATGTGTGTTAAACTAGGTGTCAATAATTGATGCTTTATTATGCATTAGGTGTGATCCATTTAATACCCAATGTTCTATTTTTGAGGTTATTACCTATAATTACACCTATACTATATCCACATCCACTTATAGCATACAATAATGGATCTTATTTCTTGAAAACAACAAAATCTACACTTCACCATAATTTATTTATGTTTTTATAGGGTTATTAATATCCCTATGTCTTTTACTAAAGTTTTCTATTCCCAATCACAAAAAAACCTAGACCTTGCTCTGATACAAACTTTAACAACCCATATATTTGATACAAATTAGTTAAAGCTTTATTACATAATGATAACATAACACAATACCAAATGATTGAAATATATAATGTCTATGGGTAATAATATACATAAATAAAAAAATTTAAATAAATATACAACAACATTATTTAAAATAAATTCCATAACATACCCTTAAATTCCATTGATCATCTAAAACTACATTGGATAACCTGGGGACATAGATAAAAAAGGAGTGAGCTATAAATCCCACTAAGGGAATAATGAATGTATAACATGATGAAAGTAGTACATGTTAGTTAATAGTAATATCAATATGATATCAAATTTATGAATTCAAAAAAATTAACATCAATGAAATATATAACATGATAACATCAAGAAAATATAAGAATGTTGAAATGATATAAAACATGAAATAATAAGTATAAGTCAATGATAACCACTGAGATATTATAAAATAGTGTTCCTATGATGACCTACCATGCACTATACATGGTATCTTATGAAATAAATACATTAACCAATGCATTGGAGGGATACATAATTTTTGTCCCACCCGTCACATTCTTATCTTGTGCATGCATTAATGTGACACATAGATCCTGAAACATAAGAACAACATTCCTAAATTTTAATCCCATTATTATGAAGTGTGGGTTTAATAAATTGAATTCCTAAATAAATCAAGGATATTTACTTCTTATCGAATACTCTATATGAGAAATGAAAATGGGTCTTCACTCCACAAATGTTTGGCATTAAAAATCATAGTATAATTTTGGCAGTAAAATAGGCATACATAAATATTCATATAAGGGTTTAATGAGAGTAAAAAGATGTATATAATTAGTTTTTTATAATAAATAAATAAACTGTATTCGTAAAAATACATTAAAACATGAAAAAATATAATTAAAATTGTAAAATAAAAATAAAGTGATTAAATAAAAAGGATGAGAGAATCCCCATACATTGATAGTGTACTTCTAATGGATTGATAGGAGTGTCCTCAGAACATGGGAACACCGTTTTAAGACAATAGAGAGGGACATTAATATGATATTTATACTCAATTGGTTTTGAGTTAATGTGATTGGTATCTTGTTTGAGTATTTATTGAAAAATAGATGGGAATTCGTTATTAAATTTTAAACACAGGGTTTTCACTCTATATGTTAAAATATTCAAAAAGACAAACCTTACCATTGTTTTTTTGGATGGTTTCTCCCAAATAGGAGTAGTTTTAAAAAATTTATAATACCAACAACCGAAAATATTAAAATAATACCATTAGTGATGTGGAAGTGAGTCATGATCCTAAATATTTGATTTTAAAACCTTAAAATATAATATACGTTTAATGTTTAAAAATTTAATGAAATAACCTTGAAAACACATTATTTCAAATAAGTTTTATGTATTCATTTTTTGTTCTATATTCTTTTTATATAATTTATTACATATATTTTGGGCTATTATGATATCATAATATAGACCATATATTTACACCATATTTAATTTTTATCAAAAAATTAAACTATCTTACAAATTTTTGAAAAATTAACCCTTGTATAACTATGAAATGATGATTTCAAAAATAATATTTTTTTTCAAAATAATTTCATATATATGATAAGTCAATCATTTAAAAACAGTTCCTCATTTGTTTAAAATATTTGTTTTTATGATAATAAATATTTTCCAACCCTTATAATTATCACATAGAACTTTGTTAAATTTTTTTTCGTTTTTGTAAAAACCAAATTTCTAATAATAATATTCTAAAAAAATGATATTTATTTTAAAATTCATTATTTTATCAAAAAGTGTGTATATATTTTCTGAAAATACAAAATTTTCTTCATCTTATAAAAATAAAATTTTCATAAAATAATATATTATTTTGAAAGATAAATGAAATAAGAGGCTGTGAAAGGTAGAAAATTATCCTGGCTCTAGGGATTTTAGTTTAATAGGTGGTTCCAAGAGCATCAAAGGATGTCACCCTAACAAATAACTCAACAGATGCATCCGGATCCAAAGGTGGCCAAAGTATATGAATGTTTGAAATGGGACGTGATAATATTGATTGAAATTCAGCCTATGGACACCCCAAAAGCATCTCTATCAAGCATTAAGGAGTTCAGAGTTGCTAAAAATGGGGAAAAGGTCATGGTGGAACCATAAGATGAGGGAAAGGGAGAGGCCTCTGAAAATGCTTCCCCTAAAGACAATGGGGAGTTGGTGAAGGTTCTATATAGGGCTAGGTTGAGGAGGTTTAGACTGATCGTTATGGTTAGTGAACATTTTGAGAACTTGGAGGTTCATTATTTGAAAAATGTTCAATTGGATGAAATGTAAGATAACATCCAATCTGAAACATAAATGAAGACCCTCTTGGATTATCACAACTACTATGGGATAGGCCCAGAGTATATGATCTCTGGACAATACTCAGATAATAGTGGTTCTCAAGGTCTAAAAAAAGGTGTTCATAGCTCTAGAAGAAATAAATAGAGGATGTTTATCAAGGACTCATGGTTCTAAATTATTTGAATGGGAATGAAAAAAGGATGCAGGTACTAGTCATGCTTATTGAAGCCGATGAAAACATGATCTCCCAAAAATCATAAGGTGGTGGATGGTGTACCCATGGATCATGGTTAGGGTGAAAAGGAAATCTGAATTATTCATATCAATAACAAAATTATATAATGTCTTGATTTCAAGGGGAAAATGTGGTGATGATATAGACGATTAAATGGAGGAGGCACCCATGTGAATTCCTTCTAATGCACAATCTTGGGACCTCATCATACAATTAGTGGAATTTATTTTGGAATATGATCTCCCGATCAATGCATTGAAAGAGTATTATAATATGATTGTTTACGGACTTTTACTTGTGGAAACCAGTAAAGAAAATATGGAGTGGATCAAAAAGAAAGTCGACATTATAGTAAGATGTTTTAAAGCAGGAAAAATTAAACTTGGGGAGTGTGTACAATCATGGGACAAGATGTGTAATAGTTTTGAAGACCATATCAAATATGATCTAGTTGTAGAGGTAAGTAGTCTAAGCTAGAAATTATTTAAGGAGAAATTGTTGAATAGGATAAAATCAGAATTTAATGGCTCAACCATCTCATATGGCACTTGATTCTTGTATCCTAAAATTTTCAGGTTCTCAATTTTCCTTAAAAGTGTTTAAAAATAAAAAAAACTAACATTAAATCAAATATAATTGTGTAAAAATAATGTAATAATGATAAGGGATAAATATAATCATTATTTAATTACAAATAAAATATAAAAATTCATACTACTGAGGTCTATATACATAACCCCTCTTTACATAAGCGTACGTCGTAAGTGTGTAGTGTTTGATGGTAGTGATTTCATGGGAAGGTTTAGTTAATATAGGTTTTTACATGATCTCGATAAGCACGAAATTATTCCTTAAATGGTTTCATTATTATTTTAGTTGTTCAATTTCATTTTTCCTTGGTCATGAGAAAATCCTTGTGATTTTATCTCCCTTGGAAGCACTATGAAAACGTTTTCATAGGGTACAATCCTAATAATTGAGGTCAACACTTCTTCTATATATGAAAACTTGACTTTATTGTAACACTTAATATATATTAATCTTATTTGTAATTGTATAATGTCAAAATTATCAATGGTTAAGATGTTTAATGGGTTTTCATATCCAACAAGGTGTATTTTATAATGGTCTAAATTAACCAATTTCATGCATGTGATTTATATAACCACATTATATGATAAAGAATTGATTCATTAAAAAATTGAATGTCATTTATAATAGTTTGGGTCCTTATAATAGGCCATCACATGGCAATTATATTATCCTCAACTAGTTCTTTTCTTATAATCATTTAATTCTATTAAAATTCGGTGAGAGATTCCTCTACATGATTTGAACAGTGAAATCATTTCGTAATTTTCTTATTGTATGGCGCGTGATTAATTAGAATACTCTAGATAACATTTAATATCATAATATCTAAATAATTCACATATTAAATCTATTACCTTATACCATATTCAGGGTGAAAGGATTATTTCTATCTAGAGAAGAGTTTCGTGGTGAACCTAGACTTAGTCTCTTAAGTGCCTCATTATATAAGGGCCTTCTATAACATTTTTTATAATGGTAGGATCCTTTTACTAAAATTAGATTTTATTGTGAAGAGGACATTCACAATGGAAAAAATCAAGCGGAGGAAAACCATTATAACTCAATGTCTGATCATAGGGAGCATTCCAACAACATATACCCTGTAGAGGAACATTAGGGTAGACAGTTCTTGATACGTGGGAAAGGGGTGGATCTTATTTCTGCATGAACTTTTATCACTGGGATTATTTTTATAGATCTCATCAGGAGAATAATTCCCATGATTGATTTTGATATATGTTGGGGGAGGACCTTTGTGGGAAGAATTCTAAAGTGGACCTCTAGAGTTATCTGTAGAATTATAGTGGGGAGGACCTCTACAACTAAAATAGCTTCTTCTTTATAATAATAAATTAAAATTTTCGTAGGAAAATAATTAAATATTATTTAAAGACTCAATAGAACCATCATTGTTTTGGTTATGGATATAGGACTACTCATGTACTTTGGCTACCACCAGTGTGATATTTTATTAGGTTCTATTTGTTAGGTGGATATGGATGTGTGTTCTGAATAATAAACTTCTTATATAAGTTCAAATTATGTGAATTCCTTATTTCTATAATAATGTTTGGATGGAATTTTATAAGTTTGGTAGGAATATTTTTCTGCTCGAATGTGGTCCTTGAAATGGACCTATGATCTTTAGTTTGAATGGTGATATAAACCAAATCTAGCTTTTTGTTCGGGGATAGAACATGCAAAAAATCATACTAAACATAATTCAGAATATGTTTATACTTCTCAATATTCATTTAATCATATTGATAAAATTAAATAGTGGTGAATGTATGAATATATTCCTATATCTTGTTGACCTATGATATAGTTAACAATGGCCTTCCACTACAACCACAAAAATATGGTGATAGTATTATAAAGAATGTGCAGGGATGTGATCTTACCCATTGACTTCCATTAGGATATGCTAACGGTAATATTCTATGGGAATGATAAAATAGTCCCATTGTTTTATGGGAGTGGGGAAATGGTCTTGATTTTTTCCTCCAAATTCAATCAGGATACACCAATTGGCTTCATGTGGGGGGGGATATTTTATATCCCCTGGTTGGTTTTAAAATATATTGGAATTATTCTCTTGATGATAACATAGTACAGTGGTAGTATTTTTAAGTGAAAATATGGATACCCCATAATTTACAGTTAACAGAAGAGTATATTTGTGTTATACATTAGTGGAGGTAAGGATATGAGCCTACTCCATGTGATTAGGGGCTTTTAGTCCTTAGAAATATCTCCTAGAGACATGGGTCTATATAGACATATTAGATAAATAATTTGTGGTATCCTATATATGATTATGAGAGATGTATGTCACATGGTCTTGGTGACAAAATATGGTTAATAAGTGTTCTCCTATTTGATTACTAAGATTAGGTAAGGTCACAATTGATCTTCTGGTCTACCTCCTTGAAATAAGGGCAGTACATTTTACTCTGTCTTGGTAGAGGATATCAGAATTTTTATAGGTGGTAATGAATACCACCTTCTTTTTTTCAACACATTATTGAATAGACAGTTGGATAGGATTAATGATTAGGAGGGATTCACATGAAACACAAAAGGAGGGGATAATACCACCAAGTCAATAATTCTTCACCATTGCGTTCATCACAAAATATTAGAGACATTGTCTTGGAGACAATGCCTTATAGTTCCCCAAGGCCCCTAATTATTCACTTTCTAGGGAATATGTATATTGTAAAGATGATTCCATATGTTTAGATTTATGGTTTCTCTTGTTACGATAATTATTAAAAGATAAACAAGCATGAATTAAAAAATCCATCAATGCATCATCACAAGTAAACATATATTTGACCAATCATTTTCACATTTAAAGGATTCACATCAGTTTCAATATTTTCATTAGTGTGATGAATGTGAAAAAAAATGGTACAATTCTTGGTTGTGAATGTATTAGTATAGTTGAAATATTCAAGTCAGTTTGACAATTTATTTCCCAAGGAAAATCAGGACATGAAATTTTATGTTGTAAGGTTTTCTTGTTTGAAAATTGGATGGAACTACTTTTTGATGGAATGAGATCACCAGGACTTTACTAGATACATCATAGAATGTGTGTTGGTCTGGATGGTTGATGGTCGGGCTCACTGAAAAATGTTATATTCTTTCCAATTCTTGGAATCTATTATAGATTAATTTGACATTCATGAATACTTCCCAAATCCTAGAATATGGGTAGTAACCCTTAAGCTTGAAGCTGGTCATTAAAATTTTTTGATGTAAAAAAATATATCAACAAATCGTTATTTTTATTTGTTTCTTTCATTATATTATTCTTAGTATTAGGTTACTATAGTTCAAATTGACGGATTTGGGACTTTTTAGTTTATAACTATTTAGGGAAGTGATTATTAATTTTTGTATTAGGTTCATACCCATAAGAAGAGATTCCTATTTATCTATGTAAAGGGAAACAAAACCCATGTACTTAATTTCAACATAATGAAGAGTATCATAACTTTTATGTTTTAATTATGAGAACAAATCCATATAGAATAATTTTGTGTAGTAAGGAACATTAGTTAGAATGATACTAACAATTATTGGTGTTTGATTTACGCATGATTAGCTATTTGTGGTTGACCTTGAAGGGAGCATGGCTTAATGAGTTTATGTTAGCTTCACAATTAATATGGCCATGTGAGTTTCGAGGTTGATATTGCTAGAAATAATATGAAATACTATGTAAAATAAGGATTGATCAGGAATATAGAATAACAAAGGGAATATACAGATGTATGGAGGGAACATGGAACTCTATATAAGGTATAGTTTCAGTGAGAATGAGACCCAATTTTGAATTATACCATGGAATATGGGTGTATTTAATGGGAAATCCCAGATCATGGAGGCTATATGATGGTGATGAAGGAAATATGTGGTTTCATGTGGAATATGGCCCCATGAATATAAAATGGAGGGTTAGTTATTTTGGTTTCAAATATCAATGATGTATCCTGTGTATCCTATTGAAATAGGATTAAAACTCCATGTAGTATGAGTAACTCAATTTACTATCATGTGGCCGAACCGTACTATGCTGTTTAACTATATATGTTAAGGAAATTTTCACTTAGTTTTAGACCATATGACTAATACATTGTCTACACTATTTAACATTTTGTTGTGGGAAGTTTGTTTTATGAAATGAGAGACAAAAAAGGATTAAATGGGGGTTATTTATATAGGGATTCCATGTGTTTGTGTCCTAGTATCAATGATGATATCACTAAAGGGAACAATTTTGGGTCTTATACATGAAGAGGAATTTTATTCCCTAATTTTCCATTCTGTTGTTAGGTGGGGAGAGGTAAAAGTGGCCTACTCTTAGTGAGGATACAAGAAGGGTAGATTTAGGTCGTACACTAGCATTGACTACCTCTATTTTTTAATGCAATCATGCATCTATCAACAACCTAAGACAATTTAATTTTTCTTTGGGTTATCCTAATTAGGCTTCTTAGCCTGGGGATAGTCTCACCAATGTCCTTATAAACATGACCATCATTATCAAAGTAATTAATGATTGAAAACTCAATGAAGACCTATCAGTTATGGCAGACAAGTGGGAGATAGAATTTATCAAGTGAATTAATGTTCAAAGGGGAGACGATCTAGGATTCTAGATAACCTGATTATAACGCCCCAAAATTCTAAAATAAAAACATTGCATTAAATATTGTGCATGACACGCAATAACAAGAGTGTAAGGGATTATAATATCCAAAAAATTTACAATAAAATTACCATTTGATAAAAATTTAATATATTATATAACCTTCAATGTACGTATCATTGATTTATCTTATGTCATACACAACAACAAAATTCTTCAATGACTTGAAATAAACACAATATCGAGCTTTACTGAATAATTATATTTTATTAAAACGTTATTATTTAATATAATAAGACTTTACATAAATATTAAATTAGATTTTTTGAATAGGAATAAATAACTTAAGAAAATATATGGTTTTAAAAAATATTAGATGAAGTCATAGATTACAAATTAATTAGAAATGAATATATAAACCAATTGAATGTAAACTAATTTTTTTATTTTATCCCCCGAAAAGAAGTTTATCCAAATTAATTATAATTAGTGAGTGATATTAATGTAATATATAATAATATTATATATTCAATCTAATTTTTTATATATACAACCAATTGATTTGATATCTATAAGATAAGAACAAACCCGACTTTACACATAAAAATCTATATTTTTATAAAGGTAGTTTTACCTCCATTTAATGAATAAACTAGTTTAAATAAATTTTTTAAAACATTTAATTGATTATTTGTTTCAAAATAACCATTATATTTGAAATAAGAAAATTACTTAATGATGAATTTTTGATAATTTTATGTGAAGATTTATTTTTTGATGAATAGTGAAAAATACTGAATTTTATTTCAAAACTTCAATATAATCTAAATCATTTATAGAGTTAAATTATATTTTAAAATTTTTTTAATGTAAAATAATATCAATTATACATCAATTAATAGAATTTATTTTTTTAAAAAAAATTTAAAATTTAAAATGGATATAAACACTTACCAAACTTTTGAACATTTTTACTATAAAATCCAGCACTATCGTCCCATCTACAGTATTAAATTTAAATTATTTTATAAAACTTAATGTATTATAATTTTTAAAAAAGGATTAAATATTTGGAACTATAATAATTCCTAATTTTTAATAAGTTAATAATATTTTTTGACCAAAAATCTTAGTGAATGTGATTAAAATTAATTACAATAATTAAGAGAAAAAATAGACAAATAAAGAACTAAACCTTCTACTTAAAGAAAAAACACGATCTACAAATTTGTCCAAAATCCATTTTATAGAAATATTTAGAGCATATAATACCTTTTATATAGTTTTTTACATTATTTATGTGACCTTTTATAGGAAAAACGAGGGTGTAATTTCTTTTTCAATGATTTATAAGAATTCCTCCTATCCTCCACTATAAAAGGCATTCATCCCTCCTACATAATCACACCTATCATTCCCCTTTTACTCCACCATGATCTTATCAAATGGATCATAAAAATCCCTAAACATAACCATTAATCCTAATAAAATTTATAAATCCATTAAATAAATACCTTTGCTGTAAACCAAAAGGAGTTATCTGAAGAAGAGGAAGCATCCTTCCTCAAGCTGTTTAGTTTTATTTATTTATCCACTCCTTAAATTATCCTTATCACATGATTATATAACAAAAAAAAGTTTCTAAAATATAATTACATGTTTTTATGTTTTTGGTTCAACCTAAAATTTCACTAAATTCCATCTGATGGGTAATAAACTTTCTATTCTTGTGCATGGTGAACAACCGCCACACAAAACAAAGTTGTTCAATATTCCTTTACCAGATTTTGTGGTTGGGAAATTAGGATGGAAAATCTATTTATAAGTGATATATATTATATTTATAAATTTTTTATAAGGATGGAATTTTTTATATGACGTACCTTTATACACTTCATTTTTTTGTAATACGATAACATCGTTTCTGGAAGCGTGCACAACCACACCCTCAAAGTGACGTGATTCATTCACACTATACAAGGAATGTATATTGGATGGTTTAAATAAAACTATTTAAAATATATGAAATATATATCATACTATAATTTTAATATTCATATACATATATATATTTATCAATTAATTTTCATTCTTTTAAAATATGATAAAGAAATAAAAGTAGTCTTCATGCGTATGTATGACATACCATCTCCATGAATGGTTCATTTCATTTACTATATCAAAAATTTATAGATTATTATAAATAAATATATACTAAATATATAGGATATTTAAATCATATTTTACATTCTATAGAAGATGACACCATAATCTAATTGATAAGAATATGATGTAACATGTTAAAACATAATAAAAAAACTAGACAAACCCTTGAAATAGTGAAATTAATGATAGATTCTTCAGAAAAGGAAAATAAGATATTATGAAAAAATAACATATGATATTATAAAAATGATAATAGTTATGGTATTAGTTAGATATTTTTTTGAAACGATTTTACAAGATGTTAATGTATGCTAACCTAAAACAAAAATGCAAGGTAAGATATTTCGTCTCAATTTACATTCCATTGAGGATTATTTGTTTTTATGCACCTAGTATCCTTTTTATGGTCTATATAATGACCTTAGGAATGTTTTGTCATGAATATATTTATTTTCATGACATTATAAATTTCTAATAATATTATTTGTTCCAAGATATTACAATTCAACAATTTCAATGTGGTATGAGAAACTTTGGAATTTTTAAATATTATTCTCCTTGATAACATTTTTAATGACTATCTTTGAAATATAACTTCTTTCTATGATTTTTAAGTTACTCTTGAAATACTATCTTTATTTTTGCGCACCTAATTTTTTATATATGGTATACATATATCCAAATTTTCATACCATATCATGATTAATTCATTATTCACGATATTTTGATTTTCAATTTTAATGTTTTCATTTAAGGGGATTTTCGTTAAAAGTCACAAAGTAGAAAAGTATTTCATAAAACAATTTTTTTATTGGGTTATACTGCTACCTTATTGTAGTTAATATTTTATTATTGCCTGTACAATTACATTTAATATCTATTTATGCATTTCCACCTATTTATTTGGTTTCATTATTGATACACACATCCTATTAATTTATTTATTACCACTTTCGTGTAATATTATTTTAAAGGATTTACTTTAAAATATCATTTTATTGAAGATTTGTTTCGCATTATTTCTCATCAGAGGAAATTATTTGGTAATTTTCTAATAAACCCTTTAATTTTTTATCATCTAGTAATTTTTTCCTCCTCTTTTTATTAATGACCTTTATCAATCAATAATATCATATTTCTACTCTTTGGTGCTTAATCATTTTAGAAATTGTTTTTAAGGAATCCCAAATTGATTTCTCTCTTTATCCAGATAACTTATTTTCTTCTAAGAACCCTATTTTCTAAAAATGTTTTAAATATTTTTTCTAACCATTCCAAAATTATTTAATATAATCATTTTAAATCTTTTTTTCTATTACCAATGTTTGCAATGGAATATTCTTATCACTTTCTGAACATGGCATTTTTCTAAACTTTTTACCGTGAAATATGAATTTTCGTTTCACCTCATATCACATGTACAAATTTACACAACATCATTTCATCAAAGATTTATTTTAAAGTATAAAAATATAATTTTTTTTGAAAAAATTGAAAATTCATTTTAAATGAATAGGATTTTCAAAATATTTTCTCAAATAAAAAGGTAATTTTCTTCAATAATGTTTTTAAATAATTCCTTTATAGTATTCCAATTCATCAAAGATATATACCCTTTTCTTTTATAATCCACTAGTGATTTTTTGTATTGATACCATCATTATATTTCTTCTGGATAGTTTATTATTGATATGGAAAAAGATTGTATTGGCATTCGGTCTATTAATTCCTTTTAGTCACGTTGAAATATTTAATTTCACATGATCATTGAAAATTGAATTTCCCCAAACTATCCATATCATATATCTTTGATATATTCATTTCGTAAACCATATATCATTTTAATTATAGAGTTTACATTGAATTTTATTTGATTATATGGGGTAATACTAGAAAATCAAAATCATTTATTCAATATGGATATTTGATAATGCATATAAATTATTTGATATGAGTAATTCTTGGGACATGAATGAAATGGGTTAATTACTGTTTAAGGAATGACCTATGGGTTGGAGTTGGTTAATGAAATCCACATGATTCCATGGTATTCTTATGGGAATAAATATATTCAATAAAAAACATTGGAGTTTGTTTCCAAATAAGTGTAAATTAAAATGACTTGTTACTGTTATTGATGGTAATGGTTCAATGTACCTAGGAAACATATCATCCAATAATTACTGATTTTCCTCATTTAGATTTTGTTATTATTTATCTGTGATATTTTTCATCGATATATCAATAGATTTATTTTATTCTCAGTTTAATGATAAAATATAATTTATTTCAATTGTTACCTTACCATATTCTATATAAATTCACTATATTGATTATATGAAATGTGTGTTCAGTTATTTACTATTCCATAATGATTATTCTCATTGATTGATTATTTTTACAACTATAAATTTTCATTAATTAGAATTTGAGCTGACCCTTATTATGTTTCCTTTTATAGAAACCCAAGAAGTGTACTAACAAATATATGAAGGGATGTGGTATATGGGAATCAATTTATCCTCAAAGAAAAAAAATTATGTTTTAATTAGTGTATTAATTTGTAGTACAAGTCTCATGTATGTAACTAGTTTACCAAGACTAATAAAATATTCCCTTATTTGGGATTTGATTCTTTTTAATCATGTTATTGTAATGGTTTTTGACACCAACACTAGGATTTTTGGGGTTGGGTAGCTATAGTTGGTATCAAAGTCAAGTTTATTAGCATCGTTGGGAACTAGACTTACAGAAACATAGATGAGGGAACATAACCATTAGATATAATTTTATGAAATGCATATTAGAACATATTAGAATGTAAGTAAGGTATATATTATGTGGGTCTTCCATGTAATAAATCCCTATCTGAAACTATATGTGGATGTTGTTTGGGCACATATGTACCTAGGGATATAAACACATACAAGCTGTGTTGGGCCTGACTCAGTGTAACCTGATACATGATAGAGGGATTAAATATGCACCTGGTTTGGCAATACTTGGGGATATTCATAGTATAATTCAAAATTTTTTTACAGACCACAAAAAATTATTTTAATAGATAATGAAACTGAATGATGTATGTTAAACCCTCTACCATGGAAAGACTTTTGCTGAAAAAAAATTATTGAGTTATTTATATATTGGTGTTGTATTAAAAAACGTAGAGAAAAGTATATTTAGTGATAAACCTCACTTCAAAGATACCCATCATTATTATTTTGGATATCATATGAATTTTCTTTTAATAAATGACCACCTGTATAACGAGTGAAAACTAATCAACTATGAAAATGCCACGTGACTTGAAACCATGAATGAAAGTCGATAAGGTTATCATGCCAACCACTGACCAATGTGATGTCTTGTTTAATTTATAATTATTTTTTGTTAATAAATTTGATGTATAAATTGAAATTATCGACTAATAGTGTATCTTTTTCAGGTTTAGAGATTATTTTTATTACCATATCAGTTTCATATAATAGTTAGAGACAAATATAATGACTTGTTTTACTAGTATTATGATCCATTAAAATAAAAGCATACTGCTTTAAAAAACAGAGGGGGGATTCTTTCTAGGATATTTATTTCATGGATTAAAGAATGAATTTGAATTTGTTAAAAGAACAACCATAAGATGAAATTGTTCTTATGAAATTTAAATGTTGCGGGAAATTATAATTCTTTATATTCTTAGGCCGTAAAATAATTACTCTTCGTTAGGAAAATGGTAAACAATATTGTTGTCCTAATACATTAATTTTTTTGAACTGATGGTCTTCTAAATAATCATATATTTTTGGATTTAAGGCCCTCAAATTTCCATTGATAACTTAATTTCTTTTGATTGATAACCAAAATCACTCCCTATAAATATTTACACATTTCCTCCTTGTATGAATATATACTTTCCACTATTGTTAGCCTCCTTGGAGACATAGTTATATGTTTGTACATGTGACTATTTTACTTCCCATTCTATATTTTTTAAAGAAAGTTCTAAAAATCCTTCTCATGATGTGTGATTTAAAAATGGGTGATATAAAATAATATATTACCCAAATAATGTATAAATTTCAAAGGCACAATTATGTCATGGTGGGGAAAATTTAACACCCTAAAATTCTAAATTAATAACTTTGTATTAGATAATGCATATGACACACAACACCAATTCAATATGGGAATATAATATATTGAGACATTAAAATATAATTAATATTCTAATTATTTTAAATATATTATATATATTTAAATTCATGAAACACTATGTTATCTTGTATCTCACAGAACAACGAATTTCTTTAATGAATTGTGTTAAATGTAAGGCCAAGTTTTACTGAACAACAATATTTTATTAAAAAATTATTATTTAATATAAAAGGATATAACCTAGAAATTACAATATGGGATATGAATAAGACAAAATAAATTATTTAAATATATTGTTTATGATAATATAATATGAATTCATAGATTACCAAATAATTATAAACTAAAATATAAACCAATTGAATATAACATTTTTTTATTTTATACCCCCAAAGCTGTTTTATCATGATAAATCACAATTAGTGAGTGATATTAATATAATATATAAAAATATTATATATTCAATAAAATTCATTACATTCATCCAATAGATTTGATAGGCATAAGATAAGAACAAAACCAATTTTTCACACAAAACCAATATTTTTATAAACGATGTTTTACTGCCTTTTAACGCAGAACTTATTTTAAATCAACCATTCGATAATTTATTGATTTTATATGTCAAAATAATCATCATATTAAAATTAGATTCATTAAAATTTGGTTATGGTGAATTCCTTTATTTTTATGTGAAGATTTATTTTTTGATGAATAGTGAAATATTTTAAACATTATTTCCAAACAGATTTTTTGTCTAATTTATTTATAAAGCTAAATTATATTTTAAATTGGTTTTAAAGTCAAATTATATAAATTAGACATAAATTAATTAAATTTTATTCAATTTAATGGATTTAATTTTTAAATTGGATTTAAAAACAAGCCAAACATTAGAAAATATTTACTTTAAAATCCCACTTTGTAGTCCAATTTTTCGGATTATATTTTAAATAAAATTTTCCAATTATTTATTTAGAATATAGAAAAATGGATAAAAAAATTTGGAATCAACATAAATTATAATTTTTAATAGGTTCATCTTAGTATTGACTAATTATATAAGTTAAAATTATTAAAATTAATTACAACAATTAAGAGAAAAATTTGTTTAACAAGGAACTAAACCTTAAGATTAAGTGTAAAAATGACCTATAAAATTGTAAAAAAATCCATTATATGGATATATTTATAACATATAATACGTTTTTTATAATATGGTTATTTATTGGAGCCACTTTGCATAGGAAAAATGCAGGTGGAATCCCTTAATCAAATATTTACAAGAATTCCACTCCCCTTCCACTATAAAAGGGCCCCCAAAAAACCAACTTCCTCACACCTCTCAAGAAATTTTTTGATAAGAAAGATATGAAAAAATATCCCATAAAAATACATAGCATAAACCTTTAATAATTTTGTTTTTGAAATCCATAAAAGGAATCCCTTCTGTACAAACCAAAAGGATTTACCTGATTAAGAGGTAACATCCTTCCTTAAGATCTTTAGTTTTATTTATTTATCTACTCATTAAATTATCATTATTATATACTTATATAAAAACAAAAATCTCATAAATATTCTGAGATGTTGTTGGGTTATGTATTTGTCCTAAACTTACAAACACTTCCATCTAATGGGTAACAAACTTATGATTCTCATGTAAAAAAACTACCACCTCATGAAATGATGTTGTTTGTTTTTCCTATACCACCTTCCATGGTTGGGAATTATGATGGGAAATATTTGTATATATTATGTATATAATATTTACAATATATCTATACTTCGTTAATTATTTTATTACACATCCCATTATGCAATCTATTTTGTTAGAATATGATAACAATGTTTGTGGAATTGTGGAGTACCATCCCCTCAAAGCGTTGTGATTTATTCATGGTATACATGGAATGTATAAAAGTTTCTTTTAATAAAACTATGTGACATATATTACATATATAAGTTTTTTTAATTATAATATACATATATAAAAATATATATAATTTAATTTTCATTCATTTTAAAATATTATACGGAAATGAATATAGAGTTCTTGCGTACGTATGACCTACCGTGTCCATGAATGGTGAATTTAATTTATCATTGGGAAAATTTATAAATTATTATAAATACATATATACTGAATATATTTGATAACAAAATAATTTTTCAAAATATGTACATGATGTAAACATGAACTAATTAATTAGAATAACACATATCAAATTAAAACATACTAAAAAAATAGGGAAATTAACACAAAAAATAGTTAAAATAAGGAAATATTTATTTAAAAATGGGTAATAAGATATTATAAGAGTATTATATATGATATTAGAAATATGATTAGATATATTTTTTTTATTTAAATGTTTCAAACCTTTATAAATAATTTTAATGGATGTACACTAAAAATGGAAATAATAGGAAAAGGATTTGATCTAAATTTTAATTCCACTGAGAATTATTTATTGTTATTGTTGGTTATGGGCACAACAGAAGCACATTGGTGTGCATAACCAATAATAATTTTTCTATAAACAATGATCAATCTGAGAGCAGTCATGATAATAAAACACCAGATCATTGGAGTTGAACGGAGAACGGAAGAAAAAAATGGGGTGTCTCGAAACCAGAAATAGGATCATCATATGTTGGTTATAATTAATTTAATTAAAACACAAGAATTACATTGATGTAATTCTCTCTTTATTTATTTATCCTAGCCCAGACTGATGTGATCCATCATTACGTCGTAGAAGCCAAGTGTAGGCATCCTCTAGCAGTGACCACACGTGTTCCTCATATCTCTAGACTTCACCGAATGGATCAATGGGTGCTAGCATCGAAGTGCCTTCACTTTCAATTTCCGACTTCAATCACCTTGAGAGCCACTTACAAAGCGCTCTCCTTGATCTGGTTGACGAGGATCTCTATTTTAACTTCAGATCATTCTAGGAAGAATAAGAATTTCTCTCTTGTCTTGAGAGATTTTTTTTAAATTCATTGTGCACAACCATAAAATAATGGCTTGGATAATAAGAATAATATAATTGGAATTTTATTTACGTAGAATAATAAAATGATTTAATTATCCAAGAGAATTTATTTATTTCATTTAATTATTTGTAAAACCCCATGTCTAATAATAATAGTTTACAGTTATTATTACTTGACATATGCCCAACAAATTAAAACTAATATTATTCAGTTAAATAAATAATATTATTTCTCAAAATCCCCAAAAAAATTACATGACGTGTATATAAATATACACAACATGTAATTTTTTTCCAATTTTCTTTATTTCCTCCACCACATTTATTAGAACTTGAATAATGACTATTTATTTCCCTAATAAATATCACTTCATTACTTGCTAATAAATATATTATTTCACCCACATTATATTCTATTGAATAACTTGTGTCGAAATAAATGTGATCAATCATCCATGAACAATTATTAAACCATAATTGGGAATAATCTTTATTCAACTTATTAATTGAACTTTTAAGAATGATACTTTGACACACTTAGTGTGTGACCCTTTAGGCCTCTTTCTCAGTGGAATTAAGAAGAACCTACCAAAATTCCAAGGTTAGCTTCTAGAAACTTTCCAAGGAACCATGAGAGAAAGAAATTAATTCCACAATGACGTGTTACCACATACAAACACTCATCATGTAATATAATCATGTTGTCTCTATATCTCGAATCAAGTGGGTTTCATGATAGTTTCATCAAAAACAACCTTAGGAATAAAATATTACCATTTAGGCCCACTTGGATTAGATTAGGACATTTATTATTAATTTATTTAACGTGGGGTTAAAATAGTTAAAATCAATGTTTAATAACTAATTTTTTTTATAGAGTTATACCTAAGATAAATTTGACTATAAATATTAATTAGAAAGATAAAAATATTTCCTAAATAATTATATTTTAGTTTTATTATTTAGATATTAAATAATTTAATTTATTTATAACACAATGATAATGCAGTAATTATCTTATTAATGAAATATTGACATAATTGATGTTATAAATACCGAAATTAATGTAATTTGAGACTTTTTATCAATTACAGTACTTTTATAAGTTAATATGACATGTTAGTATTGATTTAGGTTACTTTTGTCGAACTAACCATGATTTTAGGATTTTCACAAAAATTAATTACTCAATAGTGTCAAAATTGACATAAAATAGTTTTTTAGAACAAATATTATATTATTAATTGTTATTTTATTACTAAAAATATAAGTTTCGGCCAGATCACTTAGATAAGGTTATATATATTAATAATAAACAACTTGGGGTTCGTTTGGCTTGTTATAGTCAGTTTATTAACCTTATAGTGTAAGAAAACAAGAAGACACGGTAAAAGATAGATTATTTAACTTAAAGTTAAATCTAAATGATAACGTTAAAATAGAAACCTAAACTTGTCTAAATTCAATAGGATAAGAGGATTTCTACCCACCCCACCATGGCTTCGAAATAACTCAATTTTGAGCTATTAATAACCGAATATGACTTTATAAAAAAATAATATTTTTATTTATTCCAAAGGTGCCTCTCTCCTCCCTTATAAAAGGGCACCTCCTCCCTCCCTTACTCACACCACTTTGAGCCTTAAAGCTCGGCCAACCCCTGACAATTCATCTTTCCCACTTCTCTAGAAACATCCTAAAGGTTATTGTCTTCTTTAAAGTCCAATATTAGTGCCCTAAGAGGAGGTTTCAAAAAAGGCGTGTCGAAATAAGAGGTAATATCTGTTATAGATTCTTTCAACATTATTTCTTTTTCTACTTCTTCTTCTTTAGTTGTTTCATTATGAAGTAATAACATCAGTATCACTAATATACTGATATTTTATTATATTTATGAAACAACCCTATTTCACCATCTATCCATCCAACAGAAAACGAAATCACCGGGCGTGCGTACATACGGAATACCGTCTCCATGACGTGGTGTAATATTTTTTCGACCACCACCTTACTTGGATAGGTATAATGGTGTAAATAAATAACTATATATGATTATTGAAAGGTGATATTGATTCTGAAATATTATACATACACTTCAATGCACTTCCACGATCATGGGAATGATATCATCGCTCGTACGTACGTACGGACTACCGTCTCCACGACGCAATGAGATTCATTCTCCATGTTAACCATTCATGAATGATTATAAAGTATATATAATAATTAATCATGAAATATATGAAATAATAATGATACTAGATTTATGTGTATATATATGTTTGTCATCTACTTAATTTCATTCAATTCAATAAGGAAACGAAAATAGCGTTCATGCGTACGTACGGCCTACCGTCTCCATGAACGGTGTATTTCATTCCATATAATCGATCTATCATATATATATGTATTTAATGAATATATATTATATATAAATCATGTTTTACATTCGGGAATTAAGTGAGTCATGATATAAGTAATAATATCAAGAACAACATGTCCAAACACATACGATAAATAAAACGATTTATCCCAAAACGTTGCTTTAACAAGGAGCTTACAAAAGAACGGGTAATATAAAGTCATAAGTGAACTATATATGATATCATAAAAATGAATATGATTCTGTAATAAGTCAATGAAATTATTTAAATCATTATACAGGATGTTCGGAAACGTACAAAACATATCGGACCTAAGGTAAGGGATAATTATTCCAATCTCATTCTTATCTGAGATTGTTTATTCATATGTATTTACTGGGGTTATATTTATCATCCATGTCCTTGTTTTTCTAAAAATGGTTTCATGTAATTTTAAAGTCCTTTTTACCCATATATGACTTTTACTACATGGTATGTAAGGAATCGTTCTTTTGTTTACATTATGAGGTACATTTTTGACTTTTCCAACAAAAGTACGAGGAGAATGTTATTTTTAACTTATACGACGTGAACATATATTTATTGTTTTATAAATCATTATTTTCATGAAGCTTCCTGCAAAATATTTCATGACTATTTTAAACAAAATTCTTTTCTTTTAAAATTTCATGACATTTTGTGAAAAGAAAATGATTTTGAAGATGAATGGATAATTTCCTCAAGAATTCATTTCATGTGTTTTATCAAATCCATTTTTTTAACTAAGAAGACATTATTTCATATGTGTGTGTTTCAAGTATAATGTCTCTATGATTTACATGGTTTCACTTTTCTTATTATGAAATGATATCCATTTCTTTTATGTGGATTATGTGATGATGGGATGATGTTTATGAAACCCATTTTATTCGTTGGGTTATTATGAAGGATGTATGTTTATTTTGTGGAACAAGTAAGAATGATTTAATTATGAGATGGTGGGACCTTTATCTCCCTCCAATGCATTGGGTAATGATTTATATCTCATGATATAGACATGGCTGGAACGATATGTTAATCCAGTTCAGTGGTATAGGATTGGAACGAGGAGTGAACTCGATTCCATAAGGGACTTTGTCCACTAAGATGGTCTTGGTAGAAATGCCTTGGCTACTATGGAAATCATTACATGTGCTTAATGGTTACCACAATTACATGTTCTATTCCCATGATATTTTATCATTATTTATGTTCCCTTATGATATATGCCTTACGTACTTCCAAGATTCATGTCTTTGCTCAAGATTTTGACGTTTAGATTTTATGTTCATGTTTTTGCAATCAAATGTTTATGGATTGTTTTTTATTCGATATGTTTACCCTTACTTGGAATTTGAGCTCTCCCCATTTATGTTTTATTTTCCCCAGGATATAAAGAAAGGTTTTAGGTAAGAAAAAAAATGGGAGGATCTTTATGGGAGATGTTGAAGATATTTTACCACGATTTGAAGATTATATTCCGAGTTTCCAAAGACAATAAACTAGTACCGTCCTTGTGTGTTTGTTTTTGTTATGTACTAAGTATTACGAAAATGTAATGTAATTCCCATGTACGTCAAACTTTGGTTCTCTACAGTTGGTATCAGAGGAGTGGTTTAGTCAACCTCTGGAAACTAGGATGCGAGAACTTTAGTGAGATCCCTAGAGATATTTCTAAGGAATGTCTAGGGATGTCCCTAAGGATACGTATAAGTATAGGTTATAATACTATAATTACGGTAATGATCTTAGAATTAAACCTAAGATGATATATATTGAAGGTACTCCCCCTTTATTATGTTGTTTTCCCTAGCATGATTTTTTCCTCTCACACTATTCTTTTTGGGTTATAGACGATGGATAGAACATGAAGGAACCGTGTTGGTCAATGTAATGGACAATGCAATGATTGCCCTCATAAACAAACAAATGTTATGGGAGATGGAGTAAAAAATCTTATTTCTATACTTATACAAGCTATGAATCATTCTGGACTTCCAAATGAACAAATAAGGGAACAATATTCTATTGAGTCCTTCATGAGGCAACGTCCACCTTCGTTCAGTGTGTCTTATGATCCACTTGTTACTGAACAATGGATCAGTACCAATGAAAAGATATTTTCAGTTCTTCAATGTTTTGAACATGATAAAGTCATATTAGCAGTATATCGTTTGGAAGGTGAAGCTGATCAATGGTAGAATCTTATCAAGAATATGAGGCCAAGAGATGAAATTGAGTATATGGAATGGGATGAATTCAAGAACTTATTTTTCAATAAATACATTCCTCACATTCTTCGAAAAAATACGGAGAAGGAGTTTCTTGAACTAAAAACAAAAGGATGATGAATCTGTTGGAATATAAGAATCAAATTTTACAAGGCTTGCAAGGTATGCATCTGGCTTTATCATCCAACCAGAAAGTAAAGTTGATCGATTCTTTAGTGTCTGAAAACAAAATCTTTGAAGGGAATTAGCTATAAGAGACTTTATTAGCTATGAAGAAATTGTGCGTTGTGCTATCTAGGTAGAAATGGAAGTTGGTGTTGCATATCCATCTCATGGTTTTGAAAAAAAACAAAAGATGGAGTTTAAGGAGAAATCTCATAATAATGGTGAAAAGAAGATGAATGTTTCCTTATGCTCAATGTTTGGAAAAAAGAATGGTAGAGATTGTCTTAAAGGGACTAGAAAATGTTTTATGTGTGGAAAATAAGGTCATCAAGCAGCTGAGTGTTGAAGTAATGGAAAAGAGGTTACTAAGGATGTGAATAAAGAAAAGACTGCAGAGAACGCACCACCAACACTTCAATGCTTAAAGTGTAATGAAATGGGGGAATTATGCTAATCAATGACCTAATCCAAGGGTTAATGATGATCTACATGAGAAACCACTTAACACAAAGGAAAAAGGGAAGTCACATGTGATCACTATTGGCAATGTTGAATATGACAACGACGTGGTGGAATGATTAAGTGTTTATGTAATGTGATTCCAAAATAATGTTGTATATAGTATCATTGAATATTGGAATATTTATGTATTGGACTATTGTGGTTTTCAATAATTTTATGGTACAGTTAACCATGGAAAGTGATTGAGATATTTTTGGAAAGAAGATGATATGCACATAATGAAGGGATAAGAAGATAATGAAATGTTTGACAGTATTCATGAGGTCATGAATGATATAAGGAAATAGTTATATCATGGTTTGAGTATATAGAATTTTTGGGTTTTGGTATGTGGAAAGAGATAACTTTTGACAGCACTCATGTTTTCACTAAGATTCAATGGGTATTCATTTTCCAAGAGAATACATGATTAAGGCCTTCGAATGTTTGGAATGTGACCAATAAGACATATCTTATGATTTATGGGGATCAACGATGGTATTAACATGCTTGGTATATGAAATCTCTGGTAATCATTTTCACTATAATATGAGAATGGACTGCAATATTATGGATAATCCTAAATATTGGAATGAATTATGTTGGACATAATTTAGTATTGTATTTTTAGATAAAAAGGGACAACCTGTAGAGTGAGCGAAAACCCGTCACGTCAGACAGGGCTGTGGGAATCGAACCCACAATCAAAGTGCGACATGCCTTTATTTCCTACCACTGGCCTACAGGAAGTCCATGGTTAGTAGAAAACAATTTCATTTTATTATACAGGATGATAGATGAAGTATAAGTCCATTTTGGAATTATATATGAATAGTCTCATCATAGATGGAATTATGTATATAACTTTTACTAAATTATGTTTGAGACAGATGGAATGACCTATAATTCTATCACATGATCTGCTAAAACTTCGAGAAAGACAAATTCAACTTCATTTCTTAAATAGATGAATTGGAAATTGTTCAAGGCACGAACAATAGTGAGATTATTCCAAAATAAAGTAAGTATTTATTCTTATTCAAATTCTTCAACTTTAGGGAAGTGATATTGAAAACAAAAAATGTTGTCCTAGTGCCCTTATATCCGAAGAATCAGATTGTACCCTAGATCATCACAAATTTATGGCTTTGTGATTGTTGGATTTTTCATAGCCCTGTTTTCTAACACTCTCCATCAGAAAATGACGATCAGATTTCCCTTCCATATCCATATTTTCACCTATGTTCTCCTATGTGGAAACCGAGTGATTAGTTAATTTGGGAAAACGTTACGTTTCATACATAAGTGTTTAAAGCCAAGATTTGGTATTCATTTTAAGGATGTGGGTTTTTATTAATGAAACTTTTGAGTAGTAAACCATTTATAACCCCGACGAATTTCGAGGGAGAAATTCATTTTAAGTGGGGTAGAATGTAACACCCTGAGATTTTATGAAACATATTCTTTTTAATTTCATTAATGTCTTGTGTTGTACGCTAAACCAAAAAGAGCTTGTAAAACACGCATCCCTGACTTGGCTTTCATTACATGCAATCGCAACCTTCCACGATAGCGTGTGTTGTACGCAATACCGAGTTTCGCTAAACAATGATATGTTATAAAAACTTGCTGTTATGAATAGTAATACCCACTTTTTGACATTTTATAAATTTTATCTTTAAAAATGGACTTCATTTATGGATCCGGAATATCAAAATTAGCCTATAGTGAAATTTTTATATTTTTCTGAAAACTTTCAAGTTTTTATGAATAGTGAAAACACTCTGTTACATTTAAAAACCGACTTTTTATTTATAAAATTATTTATTTTATTTAATTTTTTTAGGTCAAAATTGATACATAATTCCTATATAAGTTAAATTAAATTCATTGGAGTCATTTTATAATAATTTTAGAAATATTAAAATTTTATTGAACTTTTCACCATCTTTTACTCACCTCATAGGAGAATTTGCAAACTTACATAAAACAGAATTGATCGATTTTGTGAATGCAATTTCAAAAATACAAGAGACACGGTTTATGTCAGTATGTAAAATGTGGTTCAATGAGTTGAAAATAATTTTTGGTGAATAGTAACTTTTTACTTTTTTTACCATTATTAAAAGTAAATGTGACAACCGGGTCCCGATGACAGCACAGCCACCCCGCCTTAACATGGCTGTCAGGTCCTGGTCCACCAAGTACCACCAGTAGCCCCCACAGACACCTGGGGCCCACCTTAGGGTCCACCCACATGCCTGAATGGGTCATCTGACTAATGATAGTCCCCATAGGCCGACACATGTCCTTTCCAGTGTGCTTTGTCCTCACTCACACATACCATGGGAAACATTCCAGAAGGTGCACCTTCCTTTTCGGGAGCCTACCTGATTATAACTCCACAGTTAAGCATGCTTGTCGGGCTTAGGGTAGTCACAACACGGGCCCAGAGGACGGGTTGTGAAAAATTGGTATCAAATGGAGGTTTCGATAGGCCAGGGGCTGGCGACTAGCACCAAGGCGTAAATCTCGGTAAAAGGGAAGGCATTTCCTTTGTAAAGTAAACCACAAACACCACAAAGAAACCAGGTGGAAGTAAACACTATGTAAAAACATGTACAACAGTAAGTGCAGAAAATTATGTGGGCCAATATACAAACCCAAACTGAAAGTATCGTACAACTGGAAAGGGAAAACATCAACTGCAAAGTAAAGCCGCAACGTCGAGCTGTCCACTGGAAATCCCACCTGAAGGGTGGGTACAGATAGCCTCCACTACTTCTCGAGTCCAACCGACCGCTTCGAGTACGTCCCGCCTAGTGGTCCACCTCCAGGTACCGTCCTGCTCCGCAAGCCTCAACCACGATCACCGCTGTCCATCGTCTACAACCAACACAACGTAGTGCGGGAATAGTTGTAATTAAGGGTAAAAATGATATTATTATTACCATAACACATGTCCTAATTCTATTGGATTAGTGTAATTCGACCAAAAACACACTTAGGAATAAAATATGACCGTTTAGGCCCACTTGGATTAGATTAGGACATTTATTATTAATTTATTTAAATAAGGGTTAAAATAGTTAAAATCAATGTTTAATAACTAAATCATTTTTAACTAGAGTTATACATAAGATAAATTCGACTATAAATATACATTAGAAATATGAACATATTTCCTGCATAATTATATTTTATTTATAATTTTTAGACATTATATAATTTAATTTATTTTTGACAGAATGATAATGAAGTAATTATCTTATTAATGAAATATTGACATAATTGGTGTTATAAATACCCAAATAAATGTAATTTGAGACTTGTTATAAATTCCACTAATTTTCTAGGTTAATATGACATGTTTTTATTGATTTATTTAACTTTCTTCAAACTAATAATTCTGTTAGGAGTTACAAAAAAATCAATTACCAAATCGTGTCAGAATTTACATAAAATAGTTTTTCAAAAAATATTATATTATTAATTGTTATTTTATTCCTAAAAATCTATGTTTCGGCCAAATGACATAGATAACGTTATATATATTAATAATAAACACCTTGGGGTTCGTTTGGCATGTTATAGTAAGTTTATTATCCTTATAGTGTAAGAAAACAAGAAGACACAGTAAAAGAAAAATTATTTAACTTAAAGTTAAATCTAAATGATAAGGTTAAAATAGAATCCTAAACTTGTCTAAATTCTATTGGATGAGAGGTTTTCAACCCATACCCACCTTAGCTTGAAAATAAATCAATTTTAAGATACTAAAAACCGAATATTACTTTACAATAAAATAATATTTTTGGTTATTCCAAAGGTGCCCCTCTCCTCCCTTATAAAAGGGCACCTCCTCTCTCTCTTCCTCACTCCACATTGAGCATTCACGCTCAGCCAAACCCTAACAATTCTTCTTCTACACTTCCCTAAAAACATCCTAGAGGTTCTGGTCTTCTTCAATGAACAATCTTAGTGCCCTAAGATGAGGTTTCAAAAAAGGCGGGTCGAAAGAAGAGGTAATATCCGTTACCGATTCTGTCAACTTTATTTCTTCTTCTACTTATTCTTCTTTAGTTGTTTCATTATGAAGTAATAACATAAGTATAAATCATATAATGATATGTTATTATAAGTATTTAAAAACCCTATTTCACCATCTATCCATCCTACGAAAAACGAAATCATCGCGCGTGCGTACATACCGAATACCATCTCCACGTCGTGGTGTAACCTGTTTTCAACCACCACCTTACTTGGATGGGTATAATGGTGTAAATAAAAAACTATATATGATTATTTCAAATTGATATTGATTCTGAAATATTATACATACACTTCAATGCAATTCCACGATCATGAGAATGATATCATCGCTCGTGCGTATGTACGGACTACCGTCTCCACGACATGATGAGATTCATTCTCCATGTTAACCATTCATGAATGATTATAAAGAATATAAAATAAGTAATCATGAAATATATGAAATAGTAATTATACTGTATTTATGTGTATATATATTTATGTCATCTACTTAATTTCATTCAATTCAATAAGGAAACGAAAACATCGTTCATGCGTACGTACGACCTACTGTCTCCAGGAACGGTGTATTTCCTTCCATTTAATCGATCTATCATATATATATATATATATATATATATATATTTGTATATATGGAATATATATTTTATATAAATCATGTTTTACATTCTGGAATTAAGTAAGTCAGGATATAAGTAATAATATCAAGAACAACAAGTCCAAACACGTACGATAAATAAAACGATTTAACCCAAAACGTTGCTTTAACATGGAACATACAAAAGAACGGGCAATATAAAGTCATAAGTGAACCATATATGATATCATAACAATGAATATGATTCTATAATAAGTCAATGATATTATTTAAATCATTATAAAGGAGGTTCAGAAATGTACAAAGCATATCGGACCTAAGGTAAGGGATAATTATTCCAATCTCATTCTTATCCGAGATTGTTTATTCATAAGTATTTACTGGGGTTGTATTTATCATCCATATCACTGTTTTCCTAAAAATGAATTCATGTATGTTTAAAGTCGATTTTACCAATCTTTTACTTTTACTACATGGTATGTAAGGAATCGTTCATTTGTTTACGTTACGAGGTACTTTTTTTTGACTTTTTCGACAAAAGTACGAGGATAATGCTATTTTTAACTTATACGACGTGGACGGATTTTCATGATTTTATAAAGCCTTATTTTCATCAAGCTTCCTCCAAAATATTTCATAAATATTTTCAACAAAATCATTTTCTTTTAAAATTGCATGACATTTTGTGAAAAGAAAATGATTTTGAAGATGGAAGGATATTTTCCTCAAGAATTCATTTCAAGTGTTTTATCAAAACCATTTTTTAACTAAGATGACATTAATTAATATGTGTATGTTTGAAATACAATGTCTCTATGATTTACATGGTTTCACTTTTCTTATTATGAAATTATATCCATTTCTTTTATATGGATTATGTGATGATGGGATGATGTTTATGAAACCTATTTTATTCATTGGGTTATTATGAAGGATTAATGTTTATTTAGTGGCACAAGTAAGAATGATTTCATTATGAGATGGGTGGGACCTATATCTCCCACCAATACATTGGGTAAATATTCATATCTCATGAGATAGACATGGCTGGAACAGTAATTTAATCCGATTCAGTGGTACAGGATTGAAACGAGGAGTGAACTCGATTCCGTAAGGGACTTTGTCCACTAAGATGGTCTTGGCAACATTACCTTGGCTACTATGGAAATCATTACATGTGCTTAATGGTTTCCACAATTACATGTTTTATTCCCATGATATATTATCACGATTGATGTTCTCTTATGATATATGCCATACGTACTTCTGAGAATCATGTCTTTGCTCATGATTTTAACATTTAGATTTTATGTTCATGTTTTTGCATTCAAATGTTTATGGATTGTTTTATGTTCTCTATGTTTACCCTTACTGGGCATTTGAGCTCACCCCTTTTATGTTTTATTTTCCTAGGATATAAAGAAAGGTTTTAGGTATGAAAAAAAGTGGAATATCTTTATGGGAGAAGTTGAAGATCTTTCACCACGATTAGAAGATTATATTCCGAGTTTCCAAAGACACTACACTATTACAGTCCTTGTGTGTCTGTTTTTGTTATGTACTAATTATTTATCAAAAGTAATGTAATGTCCATGTACTTCAAGATTTGGGTCTCTAAAATGACCTTTATGCCCCCATGAGTGATATTGGATCTTTGGCTTCTTTAACTATCCATAGTATTTTTTAAAGGAAAATAAATACTATATACAATTTTTACTTATTTTGGAATTGAAATTGGTTTTTAGAAATAATTAATTATTTCAATATTTTGAAATGATATATTGTGATTGAAATGTAGAAATTTTATATTTTCATTATGCTTGTTTTATGTGTTATGGTTCATGGGCATTGTTTATGAATATGAGTGGTTTCATGATAAACCTAGGGCGGGTGAGCCGGAGATGGCTCTCCAATAAATTGGGTAACATGAAGGAGGTAATTGTGAATGTTTATCCTATGATATTTAGGGAATATCCTATGATGGGTATTCTAAATGCTACTCCTTATGTATTTTGAGAGCTAAAACGTATGTATGTTATAGATGCCACATGTTACCTTTATGATTTATGTTTACAATTTAAATATTATGATTTCATGAGGTATGTTAATGAGTTTATGTCATGTATGTATTAATTAACTAATGTTTTCTTTCTTCTTTTTAGGACCCTTACTGAGCTTTTTGTGCTTATCCCATGTTTTGAAATGTTTTCACCTGACTTAAAGATGAATGGGGTCAAGGATGGGATCAAGGAAAATTAATGCTGTCTAAAGAATGGAACTAGACTTGACACTTTTTTTAAGAGTGTTTATTTTTTGGAAAAGAAATTGGAACTGATTAAGTGTCTACGTTTCAACTTTTGTGATATAATATAATGATTATGACATAATTCTCTAAAACTCTAAAATTGAAACGATCCTCAATGTGAATTATTCATTTAATTCACGATTATGTAACGTTTTAAGGGTGGGTCCTTATAAAACTATTATTACATCCGTAGTGAAAATAAAACCATGAATTTAATATTTTTTATGACAGTATTCACACTTTCTAATTTACCCATATTATACATTTTATTTTAGAGTCTCCAAAATAATCGGTAAGTTGTTGTAATGGTCCTCATAGTTCAAATATCACACCATTATATCATCAATAAATACAACAACAAATTAACAACATATTCCACTAACACCCAGCTTATTAGATCCATAACATCTAATGGTGTAATTGGAAATCCATATAGAATTATAGAAAACTCAATATTTACAGAAATCATTTGAAATGTTTTCATTAGTATATCTTCCTTATTTAGTCTCAATTGTTGATATCAAAAATAAATCTCAATAATTGATAAATATTGATATCTATAATAATGGTCAAATAAGTCATCAATGTTTGTAATATGATACAAGTTCTTTTTCATATAAATATGAATTTATTTATAATAAATTTGAATTATTTTAGATCATATTTATTCATATTAAAATGAAATTGGAACACTAAGGTTAAAAATGGCATATAAATCCCATACCAATCAAATCATCACATTTCTCCATCAACTCTACAAACTCTATAGTTGACATTCATAAGGTATTTTTAAATATAAGTCATAAATAAGGTATTAAATAAATAAATAAATAAACATCAAGATCATTTGGATTTCCATGTCATTCTATAGTTAATGAATCAATGTATTCATTTATAATATGTACATCCTCAACATGAATATTACATTTTTCATCATTATGATTTTTATGCACTTTTTCTCTTAGAATATCATTCAGAAGAGATATAAGAGGGGGATGGATACATGAATTAGATGATAATATATCCACTCTAAAGATAATTAATTCCATATCATCGTTAAGAATCATAATACTCTTCACCTTATAGTAAATTATTTCATTATATTTCAAATGAAAATAATAATAATAAATATATAATACCGAATAATACATATGATACTAAAATAAAATTTTTTTACACTTTTATGTGTAATAATTTGAATTTATTGAGAATTTTTTTAGCAGTGAGGTTTCCACTGCATGGTTTGAATCAAAGATCCCTACTTACGGTTAATATGAAATAACTAATATTTTTTAAAAATGGAGAAGATATAATAGAATATGATGACCCAAAATTAATGAAATAATTTTATAAATTTTAGTAATTGTTGAATGTACCAACTAACACATAATTTGGAACTTCTACCTCATTAGTTTATATCACAAAATAACATCATTAATAACTAGGACTTCTTTATAGAATATTTTATTAATACCTAGGATAAGCATTTTTATTGTATCCAAACTCCATATAGATAAATAATTGAACATATCTATCTTCTTTATTTCCATTTCTATAATAGGCCTAGTTTCCTTCTCTTACTCACATGTATAAAAAATCTATTCTAGTTTGGGATTTTTCCTGTACTTTATTTCAACATTTATAGTATGTTGGAAATTCCACCATTCCCTATAGTACCATTAACTTAATTCCATTTCCAGTTTACTCAATGGACGTATAATTACTTTTCAAACCTTTTATGAAATAATACCTGTAGAATTAATTTTCTATATTGACAATACATGATACAATATCCTCATATTATGAGAATTATTGAGAGACTAGTTCCCTATTAAGAATATTCGTAGGGGCATTGACGAAACAATCAATATTTCACTTTGGATTATCGATGTAGTCCCCAATAAAACTATATAATCTTGTAATGTTGTCATCATTGTTATAAAAATTCTACTACAACTTTGGTCTCACACTAAATATTTGTATATACTTATTTTATCAATTATTAATTGGAGAAAATGTTCGATGAATATATCCGTAAAATATTTCGATTCCATTTTTTCTACTCCCCATTTTATTTTTGAAGTAATTACCACCATTGAACTTCATTTCCTTTGTGATGATAAAAATCCATGCAAAAAATACCCCTTCTATTAAATCTTAAAGAGAAATGTTTATTTCATAAGGAAAATATCCATTACATTGCTATGAATTTATTTAAAGCCTCGTTGAATGATGGAGGTTGTTGTTGCATGATTCAATTTAATATTATTACACCACATTGTGGTCCATCAAGTTGCTATATATTGGTATGGTTATTTCTCATAAACTGAGTTAGGTATCCATGTATTGTTATATGTTTCTCATCGACAGTTTCATATCTAACATCAACATCATTATATTTCCTAGTATCGAAATTCCTATATTTATTATGATAATTGATAAAGATTCTATTCCTTCTACTATGAACCATTTCCAAATAATTACATGCAATAGGTTATATTATGAATCATAATGTATATTTAAAAAACTAGTAAAACAAATCACATAAATTAAAATTTATTTAAAACTAATATGAAATAAAAAACCATATTTTCCATTGAAATATTACCAATTTCTATTACAGGGCGACATTATCTTAATCAAGTCATCCTAAATGTAGTTCCTAGTGATTATAATAAACCTCATCTTAGTAAAACATTAATGAACCATGACCTAGTATCTAAGATATGGTTGTTACATTTTTTACATCTGTATAACAATACAATTTTCACACCCCAAATGAACAAGTAGATTAGTTCTTGGTTTAAACTAGATACATACTTGAATCATACATTGTAATTGTAATCATAAATTAAATCATAATATTTCATTTTAAAACACCACCATACTCTAATATTATCCTTTAATGTTAATAAAAATACACCTCTTTGAATATTTTAGAAAACTAAACATATCAAAAATGGTGATCTTGTATTCACAATTATGGTATTCATTTATCATAAGCTATAAAATGCGTGAAAAATATGGTTGGAAATAAATGGGAATCAAATAATTCTATAATAACATGATCTAAAAATAAATTATTGGATATCGTAACAAATAAAATAATATCATAAAATTCATGAACTAATATAATATCATTTGAAATGAATAATATTGAATAACATATTCATAATGTAGAGACCTCCTTCCATGAAATATTATATAAATTATAAAATTATCAACCAATACCCATGATACTTTGTCTCGAGAGGCCAACTGAATCATCGAGTGGCTATAGTGGGCCCCAACCATCTAATAATTAGTAAAATTCATTACTTTTATAAATGTGGTGAAACATAAACAATATAAACCTTTATATTGAAACTAGGATTTGAAAATTATCGAATTCCTCAAGTAATAAACATACACATAGACCACATGATTAAATTTGGTGAATGGTATCAAAATAGTGCATCTCCAATCAAACAAATCAAAAACCAAACAATAATATATTTTAGATGGTATAATAATAAAATATTCTTATTATAAAATTGTATTTAATAATATATGTTGACATAGATGATGATACAATAAAATTATTATTGTAAAATTATTCAAGAAAATACAATTTTTCACATTAAAATAAATTATTTAAAAATAAATAATCACCTCTATTTTGAAATGAATCATTTAAAAGAGTAAATTATTTTTGAAATAATTTAGGAATCATGATGTATGGTAAATATTCTCTTGTAACGTAAGATAGAAATCATTCTGACGGTATTTTTGTTGGAAAAATCTTAAAGTACATCATTCTTAAAAAGAATAATGTTCCATTTATATAAGGCCCTAGCCTTAAACATTACTTAATCATGAGTTATTAGAAGATTACACATTGAGTATCTTTTTAGGTTTAGAGTTTTAGAGAATTAGATCATGAAACTTGCATTACATTCCAAATTTAAACAAAGTGGTTACATAAAAGGCATTATTCATTTTCCCATCAACGGAGTCATAATTAAAATATAACAGGGATTCTTTCTTGACACATCCTTGACACTATCTTCAGATCATGTACCTTTCCCTGGACCTATGAAAAACATTTCAAAAACTTGGGATGAGCATAAAAAGCTCAGTAAGGGTTAAAAAAAATATGGAAAAGAAACATGAGTTCATATATATATAATAATGAAATCATAATTTACCCATAAAACAAAGGCACTTTAACATACATCATCAAATCATGAATAAATCATAGAAATCATAAGACATAAAAGGTAACTTGAGGCATTCATAACATTCTTACGTAGGGAGTAACCCTCTTGGTTACGTTTGGAATACCCACCACAATATATTCCCTAAATATCTTCGGAGAAACCTTAATGTTTCACTCCTTCGTGTTACCCAATGCATTGGAGAGCTATCTCGGGCTCACCCGCCCTTAGTTTATCACGGAACCGCCCATCTTCATAATAATGCCCAAGAACCATAACATAATTGTATAACATAAAACATGCATAAAGGAAACATAACATTTCCACCTTTCAATCACAAGATATCAACACAACACATTGATATAAAAACATTATGAAAACCATTTTCAATACCAAAATAAATGAAATGTAAAACATGGTATTTATTTTTATTTTAAAAAGAAGGTTTGGCTTGTAGAGGAAGCCGAAACACAAATAATGGTCATGGCGGCAGAGAAGTCGTTGTCGCCAAATACATATGACAAAAACATTTCCTTTTGTCGTTTAGTAAATGCTTCATATAAAAAAGATTCCTTTTGAATAAATGTAAAATTCAAATGGGTTTATACACCGTATAAAAGAAAGTTGTGTATAGAACAAAATATGCCTCAATGAATGAAGATTGAGACGAAGTCCCATACAAAGACGGTATCCTTGGATTAAGGATAAATCAATTACATAATTATGTGTGAAAAATGAATACA
The DNA here is from genome assembly GCA_963277665.1 of Viscum album. Taxonomy (NCBI): domain Eukaryota; kingdom Viridiplantae; phylum Streptophyta; class Magnoliopsida; order Santalales; family Viscaceae; genus Viscum; species Viscum album. The sequence continues at coordinate 990,050 of CAUJRU010000110.1, forward strand.
TGAAATATAAGTGGGTATTAAGTGTAAAAAAATCAGAGGTTATTCACACATATTCATAGAACGACATAGTCAAGGAGTACAAGTTTATCCAAAAGAATCAAATTTGGGTTAAGAAGTTCCCTTGAAAAAATTTGACAGCCTAACGACGTCACTTCAAAATTCAGAAAAAGAGTTGATGAGAGATAAAAAGGGTATCTCATCACTTGGTCATAATATTTACATCAATAATGATATATAATAACATATCCCTACATAATATTATGTGAATTAAAAGACATAACAAAATATGTCTTTTAAAAAGAGGAGGGTGAAAGGTTCCCTTACCGATATGGGTATCTTTCGAAACATGCTCCCCAAGAAAGAAGGACAATACAACATTGATGTAAATACTTATAAATGAAAGTATATTACACAATGAATAATATAATGGGCAGTACATACACCAATCAAAGGAAATTGTGGAAAACGTAGCATAAATATCATGGGAATAAAAGTGAGATGTAAAAATCCCTTACGAAAACTCGGCAACCTAACGACGCCACATGAAACTTACAAAGATTGATTGATGAGATCAAATAGGGTCTCTCATCATATTAAAATAATTTTTATAGAAAGAGAAATATAAAATAATATCCCCACAACATAAAAAATAGGATTTTAAAAGAAGTGACATAAAGGAGAGTACTTAAAAAGAAAGAGAGATGTTAGATCTCTTATGAAAATTCGGCAGCCTAACGACGCCACTCAAAACATCCAAAATTGATTGATGAGAGAGAATAGGTATCCCATAATATTAACATAAAAATTAAAGTAAGAGTAATATAAAAGAACATCTCAATAACAAGAAATATCATCTTTAAAAGGAATGACATAAAAGAGTGTACTTAAAAAGAAAGAGAGGAGTATGATCCCTTACATCGGGTCCGACTTGACTCGATCGTTCTTTATCATCCTGAATAATAAACTTGAGTTAATTTATACTTCCCTAAGATCCTTTTTCAAGTTCATTATTTCTTTTATATCACTTATTACCATGTCATGAACACTATGTTATTATCTAAGCTAATAACGGTCGTTTTAACGATCATTGGTACTTGAGTCAAAAATAAACTCTTTATAATTAAAAGTAGTTCATGTTGTAAAATATAAATTATATCCAGAGTTGTATTCATGATGTAGATATCATATATATCATATATATCCAGTATATTAATGAATTTATAATATTACATAACATTTAGAGTTAAGAAATGAAATGCACCGTTCATGGAGATGGTAAGCCGTACGTACGCATGAACGCTACTTCCATTTCTATTTCATTTTTAATTGAATTAAAACATAATGATACATAATAGTATTTTAATTCCAGTATGGTATCATATATAATATCATTAAATACATCCTCTATACGTTCCACATATGGTATTAACGAATCAAATCACTTTGAGGGGGCGGTAGTCCGCACTTCCTAAAATGAAGATATCGCGTATACCCATAATGGAAGCCATAAAGGTATTCCATAAATAAAAAATACCGAAGCTTAAAGAAAAACATAAACATATTATATATCATATATAAATATAGTGACATATTAATGGCCACCATGAAAGGTGTTAAGTGAAGATTGAACAATCATCGTTTCGTGAGGCAGTAATTCACCATCCAGAGAAACAGTATGTTCTATAACCATTAGAAGAAGGTGTGTGTAAGTGTAGCTCAAATACTTAACATAACAACATCCTAGTATATTTAAGATACTTTTTTTGATTCAAAATAAAGGAATAAAAAGAGTTTAGGGGGGTGGAGAAGCAAAATAAAACAAAAGGACTCAAGTGAAGACATTACCTTAAAATCGGGTAACTCCATTTTGTTGGTGCTCAAAGTCTTCCTTGGGAAGACTTCTGGCCAAAGTGAGGCTTCTAAGAGTTATAGAGGGATTTGGAGAGACACAATGGTCATGGGTTTGCCGAGCCAAAGGCTTTGGAAGTGTGGATAATGAGGTAGAGGTGGGGGCCTTTTATAAGAGGAGAGGAGGGGCACTCTTGGAAAGTAATGAAATGTTACATTATTTTAGAATGAGATTCGATTTTAATTGTCCCACATTGATTTGTTTCTAGGATAAGGTGATAAGGTTTCAAAATCCACCCATAAAATAGGTTTTGGACTTTTTTAGGTCTTATATTTTACATTATCTTTCCATTTTATTTAAATCGTTAAATAATGAGGTCATGACCGCATCGTCATGATGTCATAAATAATTTAATTTATTTAATGTCTAAAAATTATAAAAAAAATTCTATGATGTAGTAAAGATTTTTAGATTTCCAATTAATATTTATAGTCAAGAATCTGAATTTTATAACTCCTTGTAAAAATTGTTTTAGTAAAACATCTCATGTGTATGTCATTTTTACTTTTACATTAAATAAAAAGGTATTTATGTCATCTTTCAACAAAAGTGGCTCCATGGGGTCCCCAAGTTTACCCATGGATTTTATTGGTCGGCCATGACTCATCCAATGAGGGTAGGACATGTTTATAGGTCATTTCATATTATTAAGACATTATTTTTACCTTAAACTACACTAATTACCTCTAATCGCGATTAAAAACATAATAAGTTACTATTCACCAAAACATTATTTCAATCCCATTGAACCACATTTTACTTCTTAATGAAAACCATGTATGTCGGATTTTTTAAATTCCAAATACAAAGGTTTTAAAATTTCATTTAAATGGAAAATCAGTTTTTATAAGTACCACTTAGGGGTTTCACTATTCAAAAAAAATTGATGTTTTTCAAAAAATTACCAAAAACTCACCCTAAGCTATATTTGATATTCCAAATTCAAAAATTATGTCTATTTTACAAAAGTCATAACATATATGTTACATTAATTAATTTAATAATTAATTCCCACTGTCAGAACAAATAGCATGTTTTTATGAAACAATATATATCAAAAGACTGAAACTAGTTTAAGTCAAATTTCAAAATGAAATTAATTCCAATGACCACTATTTTATTAAACTGTAAAAATATATTCTAATTTTAATTTAAAAACAATTCAAAAGATAATATAATCATATAAATAAATTATATTAAAAATTGGTTATGAATTAAAATACAACATTTTTCATTATTCAATACAAATTTAACTTTCTTGGAAAAATACCAAATATTTACACAAAGTAAATTTTGATGTCCCGATTCTAAAGAAGAATTTTATTTTGTCAAATATAACACATAAAATTGTCAAAAAGTGGATTTAAAAGAGGTTCTCCATCAAAAGGAGGTTAATGGACCTTTTAAAGAATATTAGAATGTTTTCGCTTAAAATTGGATTCATTCGCATTTTTAATCCTCCAACATTTATTGTATTAAGTAAAAATATTTGAAAAACATATATAATAATTTTGTAGTTAGTTATATTAATTCCCACCATCACAACAGCTAGGCGTTAACTACCATCTAAAATAATATTATTTTATTATTAGAGTGCAACGTAAGATTCCCAAGAAACTCGTTGTTGCGTATTTGGTACACCATCGAGCATAGAATCCCCTTTAAAGTAATATTAATATTTTATTCACAAATATGGATAAATATAAAAATTTCATATTATTTATTTACCTGGGGTGTTACATCCTTCCCCCCTTTTGGGAATTGCGTCCTCGCAATTTTAAAATTGGGCTTGGAAACTTCATTGAAAATCCCACCACGGAACAAGAGTTAGTAAAACAATAACATTAAAATAAAGAAAGATAAGTACAAAGGTCTCCCGAGTTAACCCATACTAGGATTCCAAGTATAAAAATCTGGACATGGAGGAAAAAACAAAGGGTTATGTTCTGATATAGAGTGATAGTAAACATGTCTAGGAGAAATTTAACCATAAGAAAATCACAAAATTGTGATGGGTTAAACGGTATTCGATTCCCCAGTAGGAAAGGTTAACAAAAAACATTTTTGTTTTAAGTTACTTTTCATTGAGGAATTTATTTTTGAGCATAACTAAATCCTATTGAAACATACTTACTTGTTATGTAGACTTTCAACATTTACTAGTTTCCTTAACCAAATTCATATTTTCACCAAAAGATGAGTATTTAGGAAGAATTTTTCACATTAAGAGTACTATAATTAATTTACATAGAATAACCTAATCCAGAAAAGATAACTATATAATTCCCATGTGTTTAGACTCTAACCAAAACCAAAACAAAAAAGGTTAGTACAAGATCAGATATTCCAGAAAAGGATAACCCCTTATAAAAAGAAAATCTATTCTTAATCTCTAAAATTTGTCCAACAAAACCCATAGTTCAATGAGGACCATTCGATAAACAATTTGTCCATAAAATTATTCAAAGTAAACCAAACTAAGATCGAAACCCAAATATTTGAAGGATTTAGCCACATAGTCATCCAAGTTAAATCGCAATATTTATCTCCAAACAACACCAGTTGCTCCTAAAGTCTCGTATTGAAAAGTAATTAACCTAATCACATATCCTCCATTATAGGTTAATAAATTTCATAAATAACCCAAAATAAGCTTACTCTTAATTCATAAAATAATATAACTAAAAAGAATCAGTCAAACTAACTAGGTACTTGACATAGTCCAGTGGTAGGCGATAAATACTAGTTGCACTTTGGTTGTGGGTTCGATTCCAGCAGCATTGTCCGACGTGACGGGTTGTCACACGGTCTTCGTGTTATCCTTTTTCCAAACTATATAATTCTCAAATCATTCCCCAAAAATAGATAATATTATCACAAATAACAATAACATAAATTAACCTCAATTTTACCTCATGCTTTTCACTTCCATCATAACATATAGTAACCCATAATTACCTCAAAAGTAAGGATCATATAAACCCAAATGGTTCTTTATAACTATGACCACAAAAGAATAGATAACTATTCCTTGAATAAAATTTTCATATATTAAACATCAGGGTTACACATACTATAAAAAGCCTTCTAATGTAACCCCATAATCAAAAGAGACTTAATACTCTTAATAATTTCACAATAACTCTTGAAACCATTATATGTTGACTTCTTACTCATTCAACATTCTTCATGATCCATTAACCATTCCTTTCAAACATATTCTGAAATACCTCTTTCCTACAAAAAAAAATAATGAATCATATCCTAAGATTCCAAAATAGGAAATCAAAAGTTATGAAATAATCCATACCTTTGATTGGTCATTGTCAGTTTCTTCATCCTCAATCGGAATGTCATTAGGTATTGGTAAACGATTATCTGTACGATCTTGGTGATCCCATTCATGAAGCTTCTTCATAGGACATGTGTTTGAATAATGACCATGCACACCACATTTATAACATTCAATTCATCTCTCAGAAAGAACTTATTTCCCTTTCCTCGAGTCAACTAGATGCTTCCTTTTTCCATGGAAGGTTCTTGCTTTATGACCTTCATTTCCACATCTATAGCATATTCCTGTCCCTTTGGAACATTTTCCTAGGCGTTTCTTTCCACATCTTTGACACATAGGTTTTTGAACACACTTACCTTTTTGATTGTTACCTGTAGTTCCGTAGGTATTTGTTTCTCACATATATGATGCCTTAGAGAAATAACCAAGGTTTAGGTGGTCCATCATGACTTCATATAGTTGGTTGAGGATAAACAAAAGAGTTCTCATTGCTGCTCCCATATCATTCAGTTGCTTTCTCAAAAAACTGTCTTAGTTTCTTTCACATCCACTGTTACTTTGGTGCCTGCTAGATCCATCCATTTACTAAGAACAGAAATGTCAGTGTGAGTATATCAACAAAACCATCATGTACTAATGAGTAATATAAACACTAAAATATACTTAATCATTCAATTTATCTAAAACTAGGACTCTTTCTAAAATCCTAACCATTATGGTAATGTCACTTATGCTTAAAGAGTACCCTAACCTCTAAAGTTATCTAATCCGACCTCTGATACCAACTATAAGTCCCCAGCCATAAACATTACTTAATCTTGAGTTATTACAAGATTACACATTGAGGATCTTTTTAGGTTTAGTGTTTTAGAGAATTAGATCATGAAACTTGCATTACATTCCACATTTAAACAAATTGGTTACATAAAAGACAGTTTTCATTTTTCCCATCAACGGAAACATATATAAAATAAAACATGGATTCTTTCTTAACACATTTGTGACACTGTCATCACATCATGTACCTTTCCCTTGACCTGTGAAAAACATTTCAAAAACTTGGGATGAGCATAAAAAGCTTAGTAAGGGTTAAAAAAAATATGGAAAGGAAACATGAGTTCATATATACATAATAATGAAATCATACTTTACCAATAAAACAAAGGAACTTTAGAATACCTCATCAAATCATGAATAAATCATAGAAATCATAAGAAATAAAAGGTAACTTGAGGCATTCATAACATTCTTACATAGGTAGTAACCCTCTTGGTTACGTTTGGAATACCCACCACAGTATATTCCCTAAATCTCTTCGGAGAAACCTTAACGTTTCACTCCTTCGCGTTAACCAATGCATTGGAGAGTTATATCGGGCTCACCCGCCCTTATTTTATCACGGAAAAACCAATCTTTATAACAATGCCCAAGAACCATAACATAATCGTATCACATAAAACATGCATAAAAGAAAACATAACATTTCCACCTTTCAATCACAAGATATCAATACAACACATTGATATAAAAACATTATGAAAACCATTTTCAATACCAAAATAAATGAAATGTAAAAAATGTTATTTATTTTTCTTTTAAAAAGAAGTTATGGCTTGTAGAGGGAGCCAAAACTCAAATAATGGTCACAGCAGCAGAGAAGTCGTTGTCGCCGCTTACGTATGACAAAAACATTTCCTTTTGTCGTTTAGTAAATGCTTCGTATAAAAAAGATTCCATTTGAATAAACATAAAATTCAAATGGGTTTATACACCGTATAAATTAAAGTTGTGTATAAAACAAAACATGCCTCAATGAATGAAGATTGAGACAAAGTCCCATACAAAGACGGTATCCTTGGATTAAGGATAAATCAATTACACAATTATGTGTGACAAATGAATACACAAAATATAAGTGGATATTAAGTGTAAAAAAATCAGAGGTTATTCACAAATATTCATATAACAACATATTCAAGGAGTACAAGTTTATCCCAAAGAATCAAATTTGGGTTAAGAAATTCCCTTTAAAAAATTTGACAGCCTAACGACGTCCCTTCAAAATTCAGAAAAAGAGTTGATGAGAGATAAAAAGGGTATCTCATAACTTTGTCATAAAATTTAAATCAATAAGGATATATAAGAACATATCCCAACATAATAATATCTGAATTAAAAGACATAACAAAATAAGTCTATTAAAAAAAGTAGGGTGAAAGGTTCCCTTACCGACATGGGTATCTTTCAAAAAATGCACCCCATGAAAGAAAGACAATACAAAATTGATGTAAATACTCATAAATTAAAGTATATTACACAATGATTAAAATAATGAGCAGTACATACACCACTCAAAAGAAATTGTGTCAAATGTAGCATAAATCTCAAGGGAATAAAAGTGAGATGGAAAAATCCCTTACGAAAACTTGGCAGCCTAACGGTGCCAATTAGAACATACAAAAATGGATTGATGAGATCAAATAGGGTATCTCGTCATATTAACATAAAGTTTACAGAAAGAAGAATATAAAAGAACATCCCCCCAACATAACAAATAGGATATTAAAAGAAGTTAAATAAAGGAGAGTACTTAAAAAGAAAGAGAGAGGTTAGATATCTTATGAAAATTTGGCAGCCTAATGGCGCCACTCAAAACATCCAAAATGGATTGATGAGAGAGAATAGGGTCTATCATAATATTAACATAACAATTAAAGTAATATTAATTTAAAAGAAGATCCCAATAACAATAAATGTGTTCTTTAAAAGGAATGACATGAAATAGTGTACCTAAAAAGAATGAGAGGAGTAGGATCCCTTACCTCGGGTCCGACTTGACTCGATCGTGAGTTAACGTTTTGAATAATAAACTTGAGTTAATTTATAATTCCTTAAGAACCTTTTTCAAGTTCATTGTTCCTTTTATATCACTTATTACCATGTCACGAACACTATGTTATTATTTAAGCTAATAACAGTCGTTTTAATGATCATTGGTACTTGAGTCAAAAATAAACTCTTTATAATTACAAGTAGTTCATGTGGTAAAATATACATTATATCCAGAATTTTATTAATGATGTAGATATCATATATATAATATATATCTAGTATATTCATGCATTTATAATATTACATAACATTTATAGTTATGAAATGAGGTACACCGTTCATGGAGACGGTAAGCCGTACATACGCATGAACGCTACTTCCATTTCTATTTCATATTTAATGGAATTAAAACATAATGATATATAATAGTATTTTAATTCCAGTATGGTATCATATATAATATCATTAAATATATCCTTTATACATACCACATATGGTATTAACGAATCAAATCACTTTGAAGGGGCGGTAGTCCGCACTTCCTAAAATGAAGATATCACGTATACCCATAATGGAAGTCATAAAGGTATGCCATAAATGAAAAATACAGAAGCTTAAGGAAAAAATAAACATATTATATATCATATATAAATATAGTGACATCTTAATGGCTACCATGAGAGGTTTTAAGATAAGATTGAACAATCATCGTTTCGTGAGACAGTAATTCGACATCCACAGAAACAGTATGTTCTTTAACCATTAGACAAAGGTGTGTGTAAGTGTAGCTCAAATCCTTAACAGAAAAAAATCTTAGTATATTGAAGATACTGGTGTTGTTACAAAATAAATGAATAAAAATAGTTTAGGGGGGTGGAGAAGCAAAATAAAACAAAAGGACTCAAGTGAAGGCATTACATTAAAATCGGGTAACTCCCTTTGGTTTGAGCTCAAAGGATTCCTTGGGAAGACTTCTGACCAAAGTGATGCTTCTAAGAGTTTGAGAGGGATGTTGAGAGACAAAATGGGCAGGTTTTGTCCGAGACAAAGGCTTTAGAAGTGTGGGTAAGAAGGTAGAGGTGGGGGCCTTTTATAAGAGGAGAGGAGGGGCACTCTTGGAAAGTAAGGAAATGTTACTTTATTTTAGAATGAGTTTCAGATTTTAATGGTCCCAAATTGATGTGTTTAGAGGATAAGGTGATAAGGGTTTGAAATCCAACAATAAAATAGGTTTTGTACTTATGTAGGTTATAGATTTTACATTATCTTTCCATTTTATTTAAATCGTTAAATAATGAGGTCATCGCTACATCATCATGATGTCATAAATAATTTAATTTATATAATGTCTTAAAATTATAAAAAAATACTATGATGTGGGAAATCCTTTTATCATTCCAATGAATAGTTATAGTCAAAAATATGACTTGTATAACCCCATGTAATAATTGTTGTATTAAAAAATTTCATGTGTGTGTCATTTTTACTTCAACATTAAATAAAAAGGTTTTTATGTCATTTTCCAACAAAAGTGGCTCCATGGGGTCCCAAAGTTGACCCATGGATTGTCTTGGTCGGCCATGACTCCTCCAATTAGGGCAGGGCATGTGTCTAGGTCATTTAATATTATTAAAACATTATTTTTACCTTAAACTACACTAATTACCTCTAATCGCGATAAAAAACTTAATAAGTTACTATTCACCAAGAAATTATTTTAATCCCATTGAACCACATTTTACTTCTTAAAGAAAACCATCTATGTCGGATTTTTGAAATTCAAAACACAAAGGTGGAAAAATTTCATTTAAACGGAAAATCAGTTTTTATAAGTACAACTTAGTGGTTTCACTATTCATCAAAAATTGAAGTTTTTCAGAAAATTACCAAAAATTCACCCTAAGCTATATTTGATATTCCGAATTCAAAAATTATGTATATTTTACAAAATTCATAAAATATAAGTTACATTAATTAATTTAATAATTAATTCCCGCTGTTAGAACAAATAGCATGTTTTAATGAAACAATATATATCAAAAGATTGACACTAGTTTAAGTCAAATTTCAAAATGAAATTAATTCCAAAGACCAATATTTGATTAAATGGTAAAAATATATTCTAATTTTAATTTAAAAACAATTGAAATGATAATATAATCATATAAATAAATTATATTAAAAATAGGTTTTGAATTAAAATACAACATTTTTCACTATTCATTAAAAATTGAACTTTTTCGGAAAAATACCAAAAATTTACACAAAGTAAATTTTGATGTCCCGATTCTAAAGAAGAATTTTATTTTGTCAAATATAACACATAAAATTGTCAAAAAGTGGATTTAAAAGAGGTTCGCCATCAAAAGACGGTTAATCGGCCTTTTAAAGAATATTAGAATGTTTACGCTTAAAATTGGATTCATTCACATTTTTAATCCTCTAAAATTTATTGTATTAAGTAAAAATATTTGACAAAAATATATAACCATTTTTTAGTTAGTTCTATTCATTCCCGTCATCACAACAGCTAGGCATTAACTACCATCTAAAATAATATTATTTTATTTTTAGAGTGCAACGTAAGATTCCCAAGAAACTCGTTGTTGCGTATTGGGTACACCATCGAGCATAGAATCCCATTTAAATTAATATTAATATTTTATTCACAAATATGGATAAATATAAAATTGTCATATTCTTTATTTACCTGGGGTGTTACAATTTCGCACTGTTTTTTGTATATTCAATAAAGGGGAAAAAATAAATTAAATATTCATTATATAACAGTGAAAAATGAATATAATTTAATGCAATATGTATATGGAATGAAATTATTCACCAGTAATGACTTAAACATAAACAACCCCAAATAATGATGAGATTGTTAAATAAAACCGAACATCGGGTCTGAAATCCATTGTATTTGTTCAAACCAGAATTATAATACATAAGGATTTATTTTAAATCTGTTATAGAACCAATATATATATATATATATATATATATGCCAAACAATAGTTGAAAAAATTATAATCATTTCCCACCCATTTCATAACAATTCATTGCAAAAAAATCACAACTTTGAGTGAGAATTGATTAATATTTCATGTATGTTTTGTATCAATAGTTTCAGTATTTTTATTTTGAAAAAGGTTATATAATATAAATAATGTTAATAATGATATAAATATTATATATTTTAAATATGTATATAATTAATATGTCCATTAATTATATATATATATATATATAATATATTACACCATTCTCAAAGATGATTAGTTTTACACACACATGAACATTATATTAATTATTCCATCGATGGAATGATGGAATGAAAAATTATAATTATAATTTCTATAATAAATATTATATTATGTAATAAATCATATTCATCTAATAAATTTTTATTACCATCTATTTGAAATATAAATGATAAAAAATCTTGTTACATTATTGAGGTTGTAGTTCAAACTTACACACGATCGATGTTATAAATTAAAATTTTTTTGGACGATAATAATTTAGAAATTAAATTATTATTTATTAATTATACATATATTATAAATATATTATATAAATATCATTCTTATTCAAATTAAATTCCATAAATGGTGGTGATGAAAATTGAATTAAACTAGTACGTGGAGATGGTAAAATGTACTTACACATAAGGTAAACATTCATTGCTCATTTGTTATAAAAGATAGTACACAATTGTGGTTTCATAAATATGATAAAATTAATTTATATTTATGAAATTAAATTTTTCATTTAATGATATCTTTTAGAGATTTTGAAGAGGTATATGATGTAATAAATTGAAAGAAATCAGGTAAGAATATTACCTCTTCTTTGGGAGACCTTCTTTATATCTTCTAATAAGGGGCATTAGGATTGTATTTTATGGATACCAGAACCACACAGACATGGATATGAACTTTTCGGAAATAAATGGATAATTTAACGTCTATAAATATAGCTAAAATTTCTATAAAGATGTATGGTGAGATGTTACCTTTTATAATTGAGGTGAGAGGCTCTTGGGAATGTTTTAAAAAGACATAATTATTAAAATAACATTATCATTGAAAATTAAAAAATGGAAAGTCATTAAAAGATAGTTATTATAGTAATTTTATCTAATCAACCTATAGAATGTAGACATGTTTTATTTCCATTTTATACCTTATCATTTTGACTAACACCATTTTTAGTTATTTTTAACCTAAATTGTGGTATATTTTATTTTAATTGTAAATGGTAAATAACTTTTCAATAAGTGAAAAAATGACCTCTAAATGGGTCGTGTATGATGTGTTAAAATATGTTCCATTTATATGGATTATGATATGTTTTTATTAATTTTAAACACAAAAACATATAAAATTTTATAAATTTTTATTAATGTCAATTTTAACACAATTCATTTATATTTACATCAATTACCTAAACACAAAGGGGAATCACACATCCATTTCTTTATTACCTATCTAATGTGGCATATTAATCTATAAATTTTTAACAAATTATATCATTCAAAATATATCAAAAACTTATTATTTTAATTTCATATAACTTATTTTCTCTTAATTGAATATATATTATATTACCATTAAACATTAATTTATGAAAATTAAATATTTTGTAAAAAAAATAATTTACTATTATGAAAAGTATATAATTTGACTCAAAATAGATATTACTCTCATTCATTTATTACTTTTTTTCCATTATAGACACATAACATATATTACCATCGAAGAGAGTGATATTGTGTTACTGTCATTAAATTTAAGTCATTTTCAGGGACATATATCCATTAAAAAACTATCATTATTGATTAATGTTCTAAGGGTTGATTCATATTTGTCCAATAAGATTTTCAAAAAATAAATATGGCCAAATCTCTTTGTTTTTTTTCTAAATTAACATAATTTATCCTTTATATAGTAGATAAATTTTAGAACATTTACTATTAAATTACACAAAAAATAAAGGGTCCCAAAAAAATTTCAACTAAGGATTATAATTATTTAATTCAATTTATCAAATTCAATACATATAATCTATAGATTTTTTTTAAAATATGTGAGAAAAAAAATGATAACAATAACATTTTATAATGTTTCCTCATATCACATTCACTTCCTCGAGACATATTACATTTTCACAAACTGTTTATTTTTTTTTCGTGTATACAAATACCCATTTCAAAGGATATATCATGAATAAATTATCATCAGCATTTTAATTATTCATTTGATTATATTTATTTTTAAAATATTATGATAAAAATGTTTTGAATCTCGTAAGGGTTTATTTCACAACCGCTTTTATTTTCCAGATTTTTTACATTTATAAAACTCTTAAGTGAGTTCTTTTGTAATTATATCTTAATCCTAGTCTATTTTTTTCGCATTTTATTATTAATTAACATTTCCACTCATTATATAAATTTTCCTCTCTATTATACCAAAAATTACTGATAAAATGTTTTTATTGAAATGTTATCTTTATATTTATCTTAGGCTGAATATTCCTTTTTATTCATATCAATGTTTAAAAAAACAATTTTCAATAATTAACTCAAAATTCTAAAAATAATATATTACAGAACGTTTTTATCATGACCAAATTTTTAAATAATTTTTTGAAAGAAATACTCTTCTCATTTTATAATTTAGGTACTTTTTAAAATACTATGAAAAGAATTTTTTTCAACTTATACAACATGTGTGGAATTATCCTATATAATACCATGATTAATACTTTTAAATATTACATGTTTTATTTTATAGAAAATGTTATTTTGAATATTATTTAATCTTTTAGTTATAAAAGGAATATTTTTAATGTGGGATGGTTGTTTTCAATAAGAATATCATAATGTTCCCATTTTAAAATATATATTATACTTACATTCCACTTGGAATATATTTTAATGGTATTATCAAAATTATTTTTCTAGATGGTTTATGATTAGTTTGATAGGGTAAATACTATTTTGAAACCATTGATTATATTACACTAAATGGTTTATGATTAAAATAATCGATTAGAGAATGTATTGATAATTTTTAATCTAGTATTATAATTCCATTGATTATGGTTATTGTGGTTCAACCCATTAATATTATTAATGAATTTTATTTTGTATGTGTTGGTAGAGCATTTATATATCTTTTGAATTTTCTTTGGCCCAATGTGATAAACTATTTTGGTATTTTGTTGAGAACATACACATTCCAATAATTTGTCTTCGTAGTAGGCCTTGATTATAATATATCTCGACTTGAAGCCTTTTCTATATTTATATAATTCTCAATTAATAATTTCCCCCATAATATGGATATTTATTTTTTCTCTATGATTGATCAATTTATGGTAATATCAATGGATAAGATTTAACATCATGTTCTTTGTCAAATAAAATTTTCATTTTTTATAATAATAGTTTTCTTCAAATTCAATTTATTTATTAAATGGAATGCTTATTTTTATTTTACCTTGTATTTTTTACTACGACATATTTTCACATGTAGATTATTTTATACGCATAACCTTGTTGATAATTTGGGCTCACAACATTATTATGTTTTTTGTTCTGAAATATTAATGTATGTGTTTTATGATCGATATGATGAGAAATTCTAAGGTGAATAATTATGTTAAACATGAATTTTTGATTTTTGTTAAAATGTAATTGTCATATTAATTAGGTGTCTAGTTTACGAAGAATAATAAACTATTTTATCAATTAGGATGTAATAACTTGTATATAGTTACAATTTAATAATGTCACCCTTAAATTTGGGCTACTACGCTTAAGTTCATTACAATACCCCTAAAAAAATAATTATGGAAATCTGTACAATAACACATTATAATGAGATGGGTGAAAAAAACTACATGGAACCTCTCTTTGGATTCCCCATGGTGTGGTCCCTCAACCAAATTATAAATGGACAGAATGTAGAAAAAGGGATGATTCTCTACAATTACCCCTCAATGGTGTTATTGGATGACCTGATAACATGGTATCCTAACCCAATACATTCTCCATAGAAAAATTTTATTCACCATTGAACAATTATCACTAAAAACCATGTTCCATAGAATAAACACATCCTTTTTTAATCCCTCTCATGAATATTAATAATGAAAAAATATGACCCCACAAATCTAAACCAGTCTCAATGATGTAGTTAATCCTTTCCAAAATGTTTTTGAATTCATTAATGGCCATTTATGATATTGAAACCACTTTTTTCATAGTTATATCTCTAATGAAGATCAAATTTTGAAATTACTTAACCAAGAATCCATGAATCCCCAAAATGTGATGTGGCCTACTATGGATCAAAACAAAATAGATCCAAAACATCAATACAAGAATAATTATTAAATAAATCAAAAATTATAAACATATAACTTATTATATATTATTAAAAATTAATTACTATGGAACGGCGGAGAAATTTTTTTCCATACAAACCCACATTATTTCCATATCAAAAACATGAAAAATGAATTAAGGATGGTGATTTAGAAAAACAAAACCCAAAATAAAAGTTAGTGTAGTTTTTTTGTTTTAAAATATACAGGTACTTTGATGAAAAATCACTAAATTACATCCTAACATATAAAACTCAAAGAAACCATTTCTCATGAATCATTTATGTATATTAATGAATATTTCAATCTAATATCATAGGGTATGAAATTCATTAAAAATGAGGAACTTTCTTTAAGTCTCCAAACAATTTCAGAACATATAAAATGGAGTGATTTTAAATAAATTCTCATAAACAATGTATATAACTAAATTAGTCATATAACTAAAAATGACACAATGGGAACAATAATCTTCTATAAAAAAATATTTTCTATTTGTTGAGATTTAGATATCCAATTATTATAGAATAATTAAAAAAGAATAAAAATAAATTAAAATTGCAAACCAATTCATAAAAATTCCTCAAAATCAGAATTAAGGCTGTAAAATAAAAAACATGAATCAAGAAAAATCAACATGGAATAAAAACTATTCTCATGAATCTATTGTTGGGGTTACATGAGATAAGACTATAAAAATAGCCTCGTAGGGCCTGTGATATAAAAATTCCATCCTAGTTTCATTCATTTATAAATAGAGATAATCTATCCATACTTCTCACAAATATATATTACCAACACCTACCATGGATAAATAATATATATTAATGAATTGATAGATTTTGTTTATCATATATGTAAATGTTTTGTAATTGTAAACAATAAAGAAATAACATTATTAGAATATAAGAAACATTTAAAAAAGGGAAACCAAATTATGTGGCTAATGAATAAAAAATTTAAAACATTACTCACATCCTTAACTTCATAAATACCATCCAAATAAAATAAGAAATTCATTATAAGATTGTTTATATTATTTCAGAACCTCCCTTAATAATTTTAAAAATTTTACTATAACGAAATTCTCTTAACTAATCTATAGACCAAAAAAAGAAGTCTCTCGAAATAATATATCAAAAAAAGTTATCAATAAATTTTTTATAGAAACATTCATAATAATAACATGACTCCCTTTTAACCTAATAAATGATTAATGGTAGACATAAATTCAATTGTACAACTCAATTAAGTGTCTGGGTAGAGTCAATAACCAAGAGAGCATTATCTAAATGAATGGGAATAAAATAAGAGATATAGTTTTTATATTCCTTAATAGCCATATTTGAGATACATTAAAATTATGCCATTTCATGTTTTCAACATTGAAGTTTAATCATATATAAAATGGAAAATCAAAATAAAATACATTTATTTAAAACAAGAAAATCAAAAACATCACATTACAATAAACATTTTCTATAAATTTCATCCATTCAAAACCTTATAAATCCCTATTTAAAAAAATCAATATTTCTATAAAAAATGTAACTACTTCAATAAAATAATGTTATTAAAACATCATAATTTTCAATCTTATACAAAAAAACCATGAAAATTATCATAATTGAATTTTTTTTCTTAAATTATATATTTATATTAATAAATAATCTAAATAAATTAATTTAATAACATAATATGAATTAAGTATCATTAATTTCATAATAAATAGTAACATGATTATTTTTATACAAAATAAAAAAATTATGAATTTTTTTTATTAAAATATTAATAAACATATTTTAATGAAAAAAAGATCATGAAATTCATATATTTTAATAATATATTTAAATTTAATATTAAAACCAAATACTTTTGACTGATTATTCCAATAAAAATAAAACACATTATATGTACACCACCCAAATAATTTTATAAAAATTAATTTCTTGAATTTACTTTTTTGAGAAATAACTATCCTCCTCTCAAAATGTTGAAAAAACTACATAAAATTGAAAACATATATCATAAAAATATAAAAATTACTCATAAATATATTTACCCATCACCATTATTTTTAATAATCATTATGAAATATTTGATACTAAATTTGGTCAAAACAATTTTATAGGGATGTGTATCTATTATTCACATTGAAACATGTTTTGGATAACTATGTTTCAGTCATACAAAAATATCTATGGAATATCATAGATAATTCATATATATTAAGAATTATTTACTTGACTATGTGACATAATAATAACACTAATTATTTATTCATCATTCATCCAAAATATCAAAAGAATTTAAAAATATTTATAAAACTCATAGAGAATAGCATATTCCTCAAGGATTTCAAAACATATATCCAATTTCAAAATTTCGGACCATCCATGACAATATAATCCAGGTATCATCACAACTATTGTTTGATTACCAACTCATGACATACATATTTAATTAAAAAATCATTTTCTATATTCTTGCATGAAAAGCATATTTTTCATAAGGCCTCTCTAAAACCACTTCATTATGAATCTGACAAGGATAAAATTTCCTAATACATGATTTGTTCTACAATATGTCTTGAATGATGTTCTTGATATCCACATGATAAATAATTATTCAATGATATAAAAATATATCAGTGTGTAAATATTTTTCCATATGAAAGTGTTATATATTTTCCTAGAACCATTATCGAGATTTTACATAATCCATATATAACATGATAATTTGTACATTTAATCAAATGTATATATCTGATTACATCACCTAGATAGAGTATAAAAAATAAAAAGTAATAATCATCTTAACAAAGAATAAAATTTTATAAAGCATCTTATTTATATATTAGAAAGAACTAATATATGGATGATGAAATAAAAATATGATATATATCACAATATAATGTATGAAATTATTTAAAATACACCAATCCCAAAATACAAATATATATATACTAAAAAAAGAAATTAAGATAGCCTAGGGTTGGAACATCTCTATGATACTTTTTTTTAGAAAACCATATCCAAAAAATACATTATTAGTGAAACTAAAATATTATGAAGACATGATCATAACACGAGAACCTGTAAAATATTTATAGATTTATACAATAAAATAGATTTGTATAAATGGTTTAATCTTAATAAAACCAGTTAGATTTCAAAATTATTTCTATGTAATCCAATTAAAAATAAATTTCAAAAAGGGGTGCTTTATCATCTATTTCAAAATACATATTTCATATTATTTAGAATTCAAGAAAAACTAAATCACAAAAAAAAATTATCATTTAAATATTATTGAAATAATACTTTATATAATCTGCTATTAAAATAAACTATATAAAAATTAATCTAATCTAATGAAATTATAACGGGAGGATATCCATGTTTACACAATAAAGTACGAATATTTACATTGTACAAAATTATTTACATAATCCCTTTTGCAAAAAAGTAAATATGAAACAAAACATATGAATGAGGTTAAACAATCAATAGAAACCATCATGTTATGGTCATATAATGAATATATATAACAAATAATTAATTATTTTGATATAAAAAAATGTTGAAGTAAGTGTTAAAGATGAGGCAAACGAAATCATTCCCAATGTAATCCTTAATAGTGACCAAGAATTATGAAGTCAATTTCATGAGATATACCATTGATCATAACTTTTCAAATTTTTAGAGATTCCTTAGAAAATAAATATGATGTTAACCTCTCATAGTCCATTAATTTTATTATAAATTTCACTATCAATACAATATAACTGTATTTATTAGCTACAAATTTATTATTATGTCAATTCGGTAAGATCATATAGTTCAAGTGGGTCAATATATATTTTATGGAATAAAATTAATTCTTAAAAATATATATATGTTTTAATAACCATGAAAATATATTTTTTAATAAAATAGGTAAATCAATAAAATTGATATCAACATTCCTAAACAATAAATCATATCCCCTTTCATACAAAATTGCATAAAACAAACCATTTTAATAATTTAAGAATCCAATAATATATATAAATTGAAATGAAAAATATTTTCAGGGGTATTGAAATCCTCAAATAAAGTGGAATAACAACAATGATTTATAATCATAAATTAATTCATTTTATACAGTGGAAACTAGTCCTCTAAATGTCTAAAGGAAATTGGGATTTTAATCAATTACATAAAATATATCAAAAAATATATTTTATTACAACACATTTCTTTGATAAGATTAATTTGAAAACATAAATATATTTTTTACATTGATTTGAACACATAAAAATTTATTCAATTGATATAAAAAATACTGACAAAAATAATTTCCTTTTTAAAATATATCGTAGGAATTATCCAAACTAGATGGAGTGTAAAAAAACTGGTGGAGAATCAATATAATAAATTAATTAAATGATCATTATTCAAAGATAAAAAATTTTATTTATAATTTTTAAATAAAATCAATCATGTACCATAAAATTTGAATATCAAAATAATTCTTTTTAAAAACTCTCAATAACTTTATTTAATGAATTATAATGAAACTTCCTTAATTAAAAAATATAATATATGTTGGGACATTTTTTAACAATATTTGTTCAAATTTGGGAGACATATAGTGTATTAAAATCCATTAAATTCTATAACAAACAAATTCCCAAGGATTAAACCCATATCATACCACTGTATCATCCTGTATATTTATCATGGTCTCCATTATGATGAAATTAATGGTGGTGGATAAATGAATTTGAGAAGAATTGTTATTCATGGAAATACCATGAAAAGAACGGTAAATATATGGACAATACATTGATTAATGGGTTAATGGATGATGAGCTCACATGGGGACATCACCACCTTAGATAAAAGTGAATGTGTAAAAACGTTACCCCAAAAATCATTATTATTATTAGGTAAAAAAGTAATATATTAAATTTAATTGAACTATAAAAAAACTATCCATGTAAAGGTCCCAACCACTATACATTTTTTAAACCCTAACTAGATTTCATATAGGGGGATCCATTGACTATGGTGAATTCAAAATGAAGATAAATAATGATCTTACCCCTAAATCAATAATTATCATATGGTTCAATGGAATGTAATTTCTTTACATGTGATATTTCAATTTGGGATCTGATGGTGTTGAAGTTTTGTAATGTCTAAAATATTTTTTTCGGAATTTTATATTACACCATGGATAGTACAACACTACGGTGTATTCTGTTATAGTCACAGAGCATACCAGTATGAAATCATAAATTCCAACACACCTAGGATGGGTGTTATGAGGACCATAGAGCCAATGGATTTTACTTTTAGACCATGATAAGATAAGACTCACCATGCTATGGGGAGTGGTGTGGGGAGTCCAAAATAGCTATTTAGTTTCTCATCTATAATTGCGGCTTTCCATTGAAGATATTATAGGAATAATTTAATCAGTTCACTTGGGAAATACGATATAAATTTACACACTATTGTCCAAGCTTTCATAAATATTATGTGGACGAAATGGCCTAAATAATGATGGGATCCAATTATTTTAAATAAGAAACACATTTGATTTCAAATAGTTGATGTTTAAATTACATTTAATTAGTATTCCAACTATCAATAATTTTTTACATCCTCTATTGCTAGTTCAGAAGATCTATATGATATTATAATTAACCTACGGGGAAATTATAATAACTTCTATCGTGTTGAAGGTTTACATTCCACATTCTATCCTTATTTTTGAAAATCACAATATAGTTAAATAAGAAATATATTTTTTTAAAATTTAATTTAAATATTTTTCATAGTATTTGATTTTAGTAAATTTTGTTCTATCAGATGTAGAATATATTCTAGTTAACAAATAATAAAATTCTACACATATATTAGTCAATTAGAATTACTTTTGTCTGATCTATTAGAGAATATATGTATGGTCCACTGGACTGACTATGATTAGTCACATAGAAGGACTAATTTAATTCCATATGACTATCCAAGATAGGTCTATTCGAAAAACCTATTTTAATTTAGTATATTAAACTCAATTAAATCCATGAAAAATAAATTTTATTATCATATAGGAAGAATTATGCCTACCAGATGAAGTACATTTTATAAGATTGTAATGTTTCAATAAAAATGTCACTCGATGATGACATACTTGATGAGATATCACTATGGAGAACATATAAGGTTTTTGATTCCAAATTTGAGTATCATGAAAATATGATCATTACTGTAATGCCTATACATATGATTTCATTCAAGGTGTTGGGTGTGAGAACTTTTATTTAATAAAAGTGGCTAATGATTATTTTTTTCAAATCACATTATGAACTCTTTTTATTCATTATAAATGTTTTTGATATAAGTATTTTAATTGATAATTATAAAATCCATCAAAAAAATTCTTTTAATTGTATTTTTTGTTCGATATTCTTAATTATTGAGGGCTTCTAGGAAGAAGACGATAAATGAATTTGGTAATGCTGATTGAGAAATTAAATGTATTATAATATAAAGAAGATTTTATTATTTGTGGTGAAGGGATTTTTTTAATGGAATACAAACTAGAATTTTTGGTTAAAAATTTGGATACCATAAGTCATGGTTGTTGAATTTGTTATGAATGGAAATGTGTAATCATTTTTAATAATGATTCAATGTCAATTAATATAGATCTTTCTAATGTATAATTTTACTTATTTCTAATTGTTGTTTTAATTCCTTAGAGCATATATAAGGGATATTTCTTTTACCAAAATTATATATAATTTACATTACAAGACTTATATTAAGTCCCCAAAAAGTAACTCCAATCATCAGATGATCAATGTGTCTAATATATGAAATAATGTTTTTCAGTTTTTATAATTTGTTTAATATTTTTAACAAAACCTCATGCCTCTATTATAAACATTATAACTCGTACACAACAAAAATTGGGGTAAGAGAATGGTGAGATTATTGACATGCTGGTTTTTTATTTTGTAATCTTATTAATGATTATAAATTTTTTATAAACACTGTATTGCCAACTATTATTAAACTATTGTATAAATTGTATAAATACATAATTTTTATGAGATTCAAACATTAAATGTTTTTACATTTTAGAATCCAAATCTTAGAAGACCCCAATTCAATTATGGTGCTAACTATTAGTATTGGGGATACCAAATGAATAAATTAGTTTTTAACATTGATGTTGATAATTTTGTGATGTTGACTAAAAATCAATACATTGATGAGAATGAATTACTTTCCTTTACAAACCACAAGAAAACAGAATATCAATTAAACTATTGAGTAAGTGATAATTTTTTATGGTCTGTGACTTGAAAAATATAATGGATGATTTCACCTTTTGAAAGATCTAAAATACATGGAATCAGATTAAAATAAAACATTTTCAAACATTAAGTGTTATTGATAATAAAATTGAAATGATTCATTCTGACAATTTAGCATTTGTTTTTCTACCTAGAGAATATGATGTGAATATTCATTAGAGATTCATGACTATTGTAAATAGTTTACTATCACTTAGAGATAAATTTCATTTGAATGATATATTTAATAAATATATTATATAAATCATGAATATAGAATGGTAGTCCAAGAGTATGTATTATATGATTTGAAAATAATTGAAAATCTAACTTTTAATGATACGATTGGTATCATTGTACCGTGTAAGGTAATATTAAAAAGAGATGAAAAAAATTAGCTAAAAAAGATTGGAGGAGTTAATTTCAATCTAAAATAAAATTTTTCCAATAATTTTTAATCCCCATAGATTATTTCAACTTCTTCAAAAAAATATAGAGTTTAAATAATTTGTAGTTATTTAGAGCAACCCAAGAATTAATTATCTAAAATTCCTAATAGGATGAACAAGATAGTTGGGAAATACGAATATATATATAATGGTCCTGACCCTCATGACTCCTCCCTTTGCCAAATTTCGTTGTCTGACCAATCGTTGCGCCTGATCAGCACGACCGATTGGGGCGACCGATCGGTGTCATCCAGCCTTGGATGGATTTTCTTCTACATCCTCCCCCTTAACCCCACTTTTAGGGATTTTTTACCATTGGAAGTGGATCAAGGAAATTTTTAAGCCCTCAATCATTGTTTTAAAAATCGTGAGGGTGGGGCGACCCTCCCCCACTGACCTAGCTATGTATTATCGAATGAAGCCCCTCAGTTTTATTATAGTCCTTAAAATCACAGATGTTACCACCTTTCCAATGGGGATCATTAAATAACAATTTATACCGTCGTGTGTCACCACCCAACCGTGTGGGGAATCATGATCCAAATTCAATGCATTCAAATTTCTCATATCCCATAATAACAGGATTTTATCTATATATCACAGAAGAAGTTCTTCTTCCCCCTTCTTACTTTTTGGCCAACTTCTCTATTCTCCCTGGTGCTCTTGAAGTCCCTCCTTCTTGAGACTTGTGGTGCGCCTAGGCTGAAGTCGTTTTCTCATCCTTGGAGTTCCCGACGTTCCTTCCCTACAAATCACGCATCCCCTATTCTTAGGATGCAGAGAAAAACATCAATCCTTGATTGTCCATGTAGGGATTTTCTCCTTCGTCTCTCCTTTCTATGTATCATGAGGGGTGGACATGCTTTTATCTCTTTGGAAATTGATGAAACTAAACATAATGAAGATAATGAATGGTCCTTTAAAGAATGAAGGTGGGGTGTGATCAATGTTCTACTATACTCTATTATGATGATATGTTTTGTGAAATGTACAGGCCTATGCTCACCGAAAGTCATGGACGTTGGTGGTCTTCCTCTGTGCACTAATGAACCTCGGCGCCCCTAGATGTTTAAATAACTGTAACATGGAATTCGTTAATTACATATACATGGTTAAATAAATATAAAGCACTAGGATCAAAACTTTTCCGTGATAACCTTGGTTAGAGCACAATGGAATTGAAACTATTGAGTGTGTTAAATCATTTAAATATGAAAATACATGCATGGGCCTGCCTTGTATTGGTGGTGGTGGTTTGGAAGTTTCTTTCACATGACGATTGGAGGTGACCTTATGGTTTTCTTGGATGGGGGCTTAGATTGCTGGGGTGATATGGGTGGGGATGGGATCCCCTGTTGATATACTCTCACTGGTTGTGAATATGAGGTTGTGTGGTTACTCTGCTTATATCACGAATTGGGGTGGATTACTCTATTGTTAAGAAACTGTTGGATCCCGGTTTTTGGGGACATGGGGGAGTGTCTCAGGGTTTTCATTGGTCCCAGTACTTTGAGGTATCTCACTTATCCCTTTGTTGTTGTGACTTTACAAGAGAACTGGGTGTGAATGCTTAGACTATTGTTGGGTTGTTTCTCTTCTCCTGGCTTTCATTTATGCGTATTAGTTTCCCGGTAGTGCATAATTCACATAAAGGGATCAATCTAACATGAGAACAAGAATGATATAAATGGGAAATTGGTTCTAGGATGAGTTGTGTTTTTGCTGTGGGTGTAGTGGATTTTTTTCTGAATGGACAGTAACAATGGTGTTGTGCTGAGGTTTTGGAACCCCTAGGATGGGATGAGTGTTTTTTACCCATACATATATCTGTAGATTTTATGTTTCTTATTCGTGCCCCACCCATGTTGAGCACTTTAGTGCCGATACCCCCATTTCATGGGGGAGGGTGTTTTTCCCAACATTCTTTTGTGTGGATTGTTATTATCTCCTTTTTGTTCCCTTTCCTAAATAGCCCAAGAATCTTCGTGCAGGCTGTGATGGCCAGAAGTCCTTTATTAGCCAAAGAATCTTCGGGAGGGGTAGTTGTGCTGGTTGGCCTAGGTGTTTGTGAGCAGGTTGTTTCCCAATTGACTTTGGGAAGAGGCCCAGGTGTCTTTGGGCATGGAAGTAGTTGTTCTGACCCATGTGTTTGAGAGTACGAATATGTGTGGTTGTTGTGGCCTAGGTGTCTGCGGGCGGCATAGTGGTTATGGCCTAGGTGTGTGTGGGCGGTGTTTGGTAGTGAGACTGTGGTGAGGTTGTGGCCAAGGTGTGTGCGATTTGGGTTTGGTAGTGGGACTACGGTGAGAATAGCGTGATTGGATTGATGCATAGGATGTCTTCAATAACTAGTGGGAAAGTGGCACGGGGTACCCAAATATCGATGTTCTATTACTATACTTTACTTTCCTTGTGTTATTTGGGGAGTGTTCCTTAGTGAGTCTTGGGTGGATAGTTTACCTAGTAAGGTGTTTTGGTTACTTCTTTTCGCATATATAATTAGAATCCCTTTCCACATGTGCATAAGAGTCTTTGGTTTTCCATACTCAGTGTACTTGTATACTCACCCTACGTATACAAAACTATTTTAGGTTTCCAAGAGGACTACAAGGATCGTGCGGGGTTGTACTAGCTCGGACCTCAAGGCAGTTGTCGTTGTGGTTTTCCTTTTTCTAGGTACGTTACCTTTGGGTTTTTTTGAGGCTTGTATTATTTACTTTTGGAACATGCATCTAGGAATGGTTACTTTGGGTTTAACTAGTACTTTCAATTTTGGTTTTGTTGGGGTTTTTATCTTATCTCTCGATCCTATAAAAAAATAAAAAGGGTAATGCCTTCCATTTGTGTGAGATTTTATACGCTTGGTGATGGTCACAACTCTAGGACCTATTGATGGGAGGTTTCAGGGGACATTATCTCTCTTTCAACCTAATGTAGGAAGGTCCTGGCAATCTACTAACCCTTCCCTCCTTTTGGTGAAGGTGGGTCCTGACAGAATGGTATCAAAGGATAGCGATTGAGAGATAGGATAGAGTCTAGATTTAGGAATATTGAGGATTTCATGGGATGGTAAGGAAATTGTGTTGGGTATCCTTGGTGCATGAATTAGGCCTGGGAAGACTAGCTAGGACACGTGATTTTAGGGCCCCCGTGTTCCAATGGAAGGACTCTGGACCTACCAAACGACCAAGTGAGGCCTCGCTGATTGCAGGGTAGAGTCCCTAGGAAAGATGCGTGCATCATAGAGACTTGTGTTCTCATGTTTCATGACTGTTTTGGGGATTGAAATAAATATTAAGTGTAAGAAATTTTAAGAACAATATTCATCACTACTTGGGATTAGGCATTCCTTGTTTACCTTGAAGCTATGGCCCCTGGGTGGTGACCACGGGTGGTGTGGGCGATCGAGGCCTAGGAGGTTGACTTGGCTGATCGACAGAGGATTGACTGAGAGGAGGAGGACGACCAGTGGAAGAAGACACTTTGATCCTTCCAGCAACAGACCCTCGAAAAGTATGAGGGATGCACCTCTGACATGAAGACAAAGAGATGGCTAGAGGAGTTGGTTATAACTTTCGGCTTGATTTGGGCTCCGACAGAGTACTGGGTTCCTCTATCCATCAGCCAGATGCGGGGAGCAGTGCATCAGTGGGGGACGCTCTACCCGGGGGAGAGGAGAGAGGCAGAGGTGGCATGAGTTGATTTCGAGAAGGAGTTCAGGGAGGAATTCCTCTCTTCTACGATGAAGGCAGAGAAGAGGCAGGAGCTACTCTCCCTTTAGAAGGGGAGTATGTTAGTAAGGGAGTAAGGGATCAAGTTCAAGGACCTCCTCCACATTGCTCTGGACCTCTTTCCAAATGTGGAGTCTCGGGCGAGATGATTAGAGGCGGTGCTCTGACCCTCCCTCATGTACGCTGTTACCCCCTTCACCTTGCCGACATACTTGGAGGTCCAAAAGAAGGCTTAAGTGGTGGAGAGGATGCATGCGCTAGGAGGTGTGTCATGAGAGGGGATCCATCTGGGCCCGTCAAAGGGTAAGGGCATCAGCAACATAACTTTGGCATCAGGATCCTCTAGGTTTCGACTGGTAGGAAGCAGGTCTCAACAGTTCCAGTTCGATCCTCCGGTCCTCACCCTTTTTTGGGGGACATGACCGAGGTGCTTCATCTGTGGGAGCCATGGACTTCTTTGGAATCAGTGCCCAGACTGAGTACAGTACAGTGTTGGCGGACAGGCCTAGAACCCACCCCAACAGCAGATTCTAGCTAGGCACTTCCAGCAGCAGTGACAGGGGAAGCAAGATCTCACTCCCCTGAGGGAAGATGTTGCAGGGGGGAGGGCGACCTCAAGGTGCTCCACAGGGACCTTGACCAGGGCATGGTCAGGGAGGTGGCTGAATGTCGAGGGGTAGGGGAGCTGGGTGTGGGAAGTTGAACGCCGGAGATGAAGCAGTTCCGGCAGGGCCGAAGGTCGTTCGAGGTACAATAAATTTGTTTAGTACCCTTGCATACGCCTTGTTCGATACAAGAGCTTCATACTCCATTGTTGCACCTGGTATGGCCCGTGCTCTGGGTCTAGATGCTGAGAGACATCCAGTGCCCCTGGTGCTGAGCACAACAGTCGTAGGACAAACCGACTTGTTATATGTTTGCCGAGGATGCAGACTGATGATAGGCCCACATCAGTCGGTCCCGGATCTACTACTGATACTAATACAACCATATTATTTCATCCTAGGCATCGACTGGTTGTTCTCCATGTGCTCCGTCATCGACTTCTTCCGAGAAAGGGTTGTGTTCTCTGACATGGGTGGCCGACGTGTTACTTCCACCGGCGAGCAGAGTGGCCAGAAGGGCAGCAGGCGAGAGGAACCCTTCTTCTCCTTATTCGCCGAGCTGTCAGTAGAGTCAGTAGATGTTGAGATGGTGGGGGTACCAAGGATCGTCAGTGAGTTTATGGACGTCTTTCCTATGGATGTGATGACTCTACCCCCTCGACGTGATATCATGTTTCGTATATACTTGCAGCCTGGTGCTTGTCCGATTTCGATGGCTCCCTACCGGATGGTACCTTCGGAGCTACGGGAGTTTCGAATTAAAATTGACGATCTGATGAAGAGGGATTATGTTCGACTATGTGCGTCACCATGGGGTGCTCTGTTCTTTTACAAAAAGGAGGAAGATGGTGGTCTCAGGTTTTTCATAGACTACAGGAGACTTAATCAGGTAAATATCAATAATCGCTACCCTCTTCCAAGGATTAATGATCTTTTCGACCAGCTGAAAGGGGCATGGTGGTTCTCAAAGATCGACCTATGGTCTGGGTATCACCAGTTTAGCGTGAAGGAGGGTGA
Source organism: Viscum album (assembly GCA_963277665.1). Classification (NCBI taxonomy): domain Eukaryota; kingdom Viridiplantae; phylum Streptophyta; class Magnoliopsida; order Santalales; family Viscaceae; genus Viscum; species Viscum album. Next base: position 1,018,646 of record CAUJRU010000110.1, read on the forward strand.
AATCTCAAAGACGACCTTTAGGTGTAGATTTGGGAACTTTGAGTTTGTAGTCATAACTTTCAGCATTACGAATTCTCCAGCTGTGTTCATGGTGCTTATGAACTCCGCCTGCCGGGAGTAACTAGACCGGTTCGTAGTCGTGTTTATCGACGACATCCTGATCTATTCAAGCTCAGAGGGGAACCACACAGAGCACCTGAGGATAGTTTTGGAGGTCCTCTAACAACACAAACTCTATGGGAAGTTATCGAAATGCATGTTCTAGACTCGAGAAGTGCACATCCTAGGGCACGTAGTGTCCGAGTAGGGGGTATCAGTGGACCCCTCAAGGGTTGAGGAGTTTGTTTCTTGGGAATCAGCCATGAATGTGGCAGAGGTTTGTAGTTTCCTCAGGCTGGCATGTTACTATCGGAGGTTCGTACCCAACTTCTCCTGAGTTGCAGCCCCTTTGAATGCCTTGACCAAGAATGACCAGGTTTTCATGTGGACTGAGCATTGTGAGGCAGCCTTAATCTATCGGAAGGAGAGGTTGGTTAGTGCCCCAGTGCTGAGACTACTAGAAGAAGGGGTGGCGTATGAGGTGTTCTGTGATGCTTTAGGGAAAGGCCTTAGATGTGTGTTGATGAAATGGCAGGGGGTGATCTCTTATGGTTCTAGGAAGCTACGACCTCATGAGCGTAATTATGCCACGCTCGATCTGGAGATTACAGCGGTCGTTTTCACACTAAAGTTGTGGCAACATTACCTCATCGAAGAACACTTTGAGGTCTTCACAGATCACAAAATATTGAGGTATATCTTCTCACAGCGGGACCTAAACATATTATAGTGAAGGTGGATGGAGTTCCTCCAAGATTACAACTTTGAGATTTCCTACACTTCAGAAAAAGGGAATGTAGTGGTTGATGCTTTGAGTAGGAGGTCCCAGAAGGATGCAATTCAAGAGTCGGAAGATACTTGGAAGGCGATGGAGGAGTTGGCTGCCCTGCATCTGAATGCTAGGACGGAAGGTGTTAGGGGTTTCCTATATAAAATTATTGTGTAGTCTTCTCTGTTGCGGAATGTAGAGGTGTCTCAGTGGGGATAGTCAGAGGGCGAAGTGATGTGTGACCGAGTTTTCCAGAGCAATGCTCCGGAAGGGTGGATTGAGGATGGTCAGAACCAGATGCTTTTCCGAGGAAACCTGTTTGTTCTAGAGGTGAAACACAGAAAGGTTCTTATTGAGTTCCATAACTCACCTCTAGTGGTGCACCCAAGAGTTTCCAAGATGTACCAGGGTCTAAGGAGAGATTTTTGGTGAACCAGAGTAAAGCGAGAATTGGCAGAGTTTGTGGCCAAGTGCCTCGTGTGTCAGCAGGTGAAGGCTGAACACCATGTTCCAGGAAGGTTTTTTCAACCTTTAGATGTCCCCTAGTGGAAGTGGGACGACATATCAATGGATTTCATCATGGTACTAACAAAGGTGCAATGAGGCTGTGATTCTATCTGGGTAGTAGTGGACCGGTTGACGAAATCTGCTCACTTTCTGGCGATCAAGGAGTCGAGTGCAGTGGACGCTCTATCACAGAGGTATGTGGATGCGGTAGGTCAGTTTCATGACTTTCTCAGGGCCATAGTCTTGGATAGGGATTCCCGATTTACCTCATGAATCTGGAGGGGTTTGTAGCATGCTTTTGGCACCCAGATGCACCTTAGCACTACCTTCCACCCCCAGACAGATACACAGAGAGAGCGCACCATCTAGACCTTGGAGGACATGCTCTGGGCTTGTGTTTTGGACTCAGAAGTGTATTGGGTTTGGAACATGCCTCTAGTAGAGTTTTCCTACAATATTATCTATCACTCTACCATTGACATGGCTCTGTTCGAAGCCTTGTATGGGAGGACATGTCGCTCACCCGTGTGCGGGACTGAAGTTGTGGAAGCGGGTGTTCTTGTCCCGAAAGTGGTTCAGAGCACAACAGAGAAGGTTCAAATTATACGAGAGAGGAAGAAGGTGTCTCAGGACCAGCATAAGTCATATGCTGATGATAGGAGGAGACCCATAGAGTTCGAGGTCAGGGATAACATGTTCTTGAATTTCTCCCCTCAGCGTGGACATTGGGGATTCAGCAAGGGAATTAAGCTTTCTCCCAGGTTCATCGGACCCATCGAAATGTTGCTGTAGGTTGGTGAACTAGATTATCAGCTAGCGCTACCACTGTCGCTACTTAGGATACACGATGTATTCAATGTGTCCCAGCTCCAACGATATCTGCACGACGATTCACACGTCCTCGACTGGGTAGGGCTATATATCTAAGACAATGCAACCTTCATGGATTGACCGGTGATAATCGAGGGTCATGAGGAGAAGGAGCTTCATGGGTGAACCATTCCCTTGGTACGTGTGTTATGGAGACATGGTGGTCTTGAGGAGAGTAGCTAGGAGAGGGAAGCACAGATGCGTGCCCAATACCCTAAGCTATTTTGAATTTTATCCTATTTTTTAGTACTTGTTTACTATGTAATGCTTTACATTGTTGACTATGGATGTGCAGTTTCCAATTCTATGGATATGAATGGGGAAGGGAGGACCTGATCCCTAGTTAAGATGCATTAAGGTGGATGTTCCTGAACTCGTACGGGTGAGTCAGTGCCACCCAAATCGGATAGTATCTTAATATGGAGGAAGGGGAAACCCCTCTCCCACTGGACCAGACAGTTTAGCCTTTCTTTTCCTTGGTTGCATGTGGAAAGGAGCGGTAGGGTGATTGTGATTGTTCAAGGGATAAGATGTTCCTATGTCAGAGAGGTTCACTCCAGAGATGTATCTTTCAGGGTGGTTGTTCGGACCACCCATCTTTCCTTCGGTCTGGGTTTTGATTCTCAAGGATGAGAGTGGTTTGATATGTATCTAATGTAATGAACCATACCCCATGACCTCAACCTTTTCCAAATTTTGGTGTGCAACCGATTGGTGTCATCCAGCCTTGGAAAGCTTCCCTTCTACAGCCTCCCCCGTATCCCGACTTTTAGGGCTTTTTAACCATTGGAAGTTGTTCAAGGCCGTTTTTAAGCCCTCAATAAATGTTTTAAAAATCATGAGGGTGGGGAAACCCTCCCCAACCGACCATGCTGTGTATTATCGTATGATGCCCCTCAGTTTTATTAGATTCTTTAAAATCATAGCTATTACCACCTTTCCGATAGGGATCCTTAAATAACAATTTATCCCATCGTGTGTAACCACCCAAACGCGTGGGGAATCATGATCCGAATTCAATGCGTTAAAATTTCTCATATCCCATAACAATGTGATTTTATCTATATATCACAGAAGAAGTTATTATTCCCCCATATTCCTTTTTGGTCGAATTCTCTCTTCTCCCTGGTGTGCTTGAAGTCCCTCCTTCCTAAGACTTGTGGTGCACCTAGGATGAAGTTGTCTGCTCATCCTTGGAGTTTCGACTTTCCTCCCCTACAAATCACGCATCCCCTGTTCTTGGTGCATGGAGAAAAACATCGAGCTTTGATCATCCAAGTTGGGATTTTCTCCTTTTTATCTCCTTTTTGTGTATCATGCTGGGTGGGAATACTTTTGTCTCTGTGGATATTGATGAAACCGAACTTAATGAAGATAATGAACATACCATTAAAGAATGAAGGGGGATTTGATCAATGTTCTATTTTACACTTTTATGTTGATATATATTGTTAATTGTATGGGCATATGCTCAGAGAAAATCATGTCAGTTGTGGGTTTTTCTCTGCACAATAATGAATCTCGGTGCCCCTGGATGTTTAAATAACCGTAATATGGAATTGGTTAATTACATATACTTGGTTAAATAAATTAAAAGCACCATGATAAACATTTTTCTGTGATAACTCTAGTTAAAGGAAAGTGGAATTCAAACCATGGAGTGCGTTAAGTCTTTTAAATCTAAAAATACATGCATGGGCCTTCCTTGTGTTGGTGGTGGCGGCTTGGTTGTTTCTTTCACGGGCCGATTGCAGTGGACCTTATGGGTTTCTTAGATGGGGGCTTAGATTACTGGGGTGATATGGGTGGGGATGGGGTCCCCTGTTGTTATACTCTCACTGGTCTTGAATCTGAGGGTGTGTGGTTACTCTTCAAATATCACGAATTGGGGTGGAATCCTCTGTTGTTAAGAAACCGACGGATCCTGGTTTTTGGGGACCTGGGGCAGTGTCGAGGTGTTTTCTTTGGATCCAGTACTTTGAGGGATCTCACTTATCCCTTTATTGTTGTGACTTTACAAGAGAACCGAGTGTGAATTTGTAAACTATTGTTGGGCTATTTCTCTTTTTATGGCTAGGGTTTATGCCTATTAGTTGCCCGATAGTGCAGAATTTCTCTAAATAGGATCACTTGAACTTGAGAAGAAGAATGATATAAATGGGGAATTGATTCTGGGAAGACTTGTCTTTTGTCCATGAGTGCTGTCTATTATTTTTTGAATGGGCAGTAACAAGGGTGTTGTGATGAGGTTTTTGAACCCCTAGGATGGGATGAGTGTTTGTTACCTATACATATATCTTTATCTTTTATATTTATTATTTGCGCCCCAACCAAGTTTAGCACTTTAGTTTTGAACACCCCAATTTCATGGGGAAGGGTTTTTTTTCCAACACTCCTATGAGTGGATGGTTATTACCTCTTTTCTTCTCCCTTTCCCGAATAGACCAAGACACTTCATGCAGGCTGTGATGGCCTGAAGTCCATTATTAGCCCAGGAATCATCAGGTGGGGTAGTTGTGGTGGTTGACCCAGGTGTTTGCGGGCAGGTTGTTTCCTAATTGTCTTCAGGATGAGGCCCAGGTGTCTTCGGGCATGACAGTAGTTGTTATGAACCAGGTGTGTGTGGGTATGGTTATGTGTGGTGGTTGTGGCTCAGGTGTCTTCAGGAGGGATAATTGTTATGCCCAGGTGTGTGCAGGCAGGGTTTGGCAGTGGGACTATGGTGAGGTTGTGGACCAGGTGTGTGCGGGTGGGGTTTGGCAGTGGGACTACAGTGAGAATGGCGGGATTGGTTCAATGCGTAGGATGTATTCAATAACTAGTGGGAAAGTGGCGCTAGGTACCCAAATATCGATGTACTATTACTATACTTTACTTTCCTTGTGTTATTTGGGGAGCGTGCCTTAGTGAGACTTGGGTGGATAGTTTACCTTGTTAGGTGTTTTGGTAACTTATTTTGTCACAGGGTGTTAGAATTCCTTTCCACTTGTGTACGAGAGTCTTTGGTTTTTATTACTGAGTGTACTTGTATGCTCACCCTAAGTATACAAAACTATTTTCAGGTTTCCAGGAGGACTTCAGGGATCATGTAAGACCGTATTAGCTCGGACCTCGGGGCAGGTGTTGTTGTGATTTTTCTTTTTTTTGTGGTACTTTACCTTTGGTATTTTTTTGAGGATTTTATTATTTACTTTTTGAACATGCATCTAGGAATGGTTTGTTTGGGTTTTACTAGTATATTTAGTTTTTATTTTGTTGGGCTTGTTATCTTATCTCTCGATCCTATAAAAATGGGTAATGCCTTCCATTTTTGTGAGATTCCATACCCTTGGTACTGGTTGCCACTATGGGACCTATTGAAGGCAGGTTTCAAGGGTCATTATCTCTCCATCAACATAAATAAGGAAGGGCCTCGCAATCTTCTGACCCTTACCTCTTTTTGGTGAAGGTGGGTCATGAAAATCTATATATGTAAAACAAAATAAGAAGGAATGTACTTATAAGAATGATTATTCAAAATTTATCTATAATTAATTCAATGTAGTTGGACATATTAGATCTTATTATCTTATTTTCAAATGAAAATAACCAAAGGGTAGGAATTCTAAATTGTATTATAATAAAATCTATAGGCATATGAATATGAATTGTTTGAAAGAATCAAATCCATAGAGTGAAAGTGGTGGTTATAATTCATTAGAGAGTTCATCTCATGGTGAATGTGACGATAATAAGGGTTTTGGTTTTTATGACTTCAATCTAAGGAACAATAGTTTCCTCACGGAAAGGGAAAAAACTAGATCATTGAAAAATAATACATTAAATGAAAACATTAATTATAATAATAATAATAATATCTTTTATACATATTTTGATGAGGAATATTAATTATAAGAAGAAAAAAATCATTACATTGCAATGATGATGTGTCTAGATTTTAAAAACTATTATAAAACTGGAATATCAAAATAAATAAAAAACATGATATTGGTGAAGTGAAAATTGAAAAAGAGAACTCATGAATTTCTACACTAAATTATGAGATTTATAAACCTAATAATCATTTAGAAAATTTTAAATTTACAAAAAAATATTTTTGTAAATAATTAAAATATTCAAACTACAAAAAAACTAGTTTAGCAAGAAATTTAGAAAAGCATAATTTGATTATTTATACTATTTGGGCTATGAATTTAGTTGTAAAACAAAATTATGATATATCAAGTCAGAAAAAACATATATCAATGTTTATACATGAAATAGAAAATATTAATAAATGGTAATGTAAAATTAGACGTCAAAAGGATGTATTTGGAAGGTTATATACTAGTACAAACCCAATTTTTTCAAATAAATGATTTATTCTAGAAAGTGATAAATTTGGTAAAAAATAAATATTGTATAAAAAGAAAAAAATATATTTCATTTAAATAAAGGTGAATAATTTTATATTCAAAATATTTATTTTTCAAATGAATGAACATGAATTCACCAGTTCAATGTTGGATAAATGTTTATTCAATGATATTTTCTTCCAAATAATACCAGACCCGATAAATATTGGGTTCCAAAAATTACAATATTTAACATTTTAGGAAAATAATAAATATAAAAACAACAACAATATTTTTAACATGTATAGTGGTTATTCAAAGAATTTTACTTGTAATGACGAATTCGTCAAAAAGATTATAAAAATGAATAGTTGGAATGTTATCATTGGTGACAATTATTAAAGAGATATTAACGTAATATGTAATATTGTTCTTATTGTAAAATAAATGATTTCTATTTTTTTTGTTGGTATGAATGATTTTTTGAATATTGTAATACTTTGATCAGAGATATCTAACTAACATTAAGAAAAATAAATGTAATATTCATTTTTCAATAAGGGAATTTATTATTTGTTTTAATATCCATAATAATTTTTATACACAAAAAAAAAGAATATATAAGGATCCACGATCTACCTTTCCCAAGTAAATAAAAAGAGAAGTATTAATATTATGAAATTATAATGATATATCTATTTTTCAAAAACATATGATATTACTATGTAAAAATTTACTCGAACAATATTTATAAACATCAAAATTTAATGATCCATGATAGTTTAGAAGCAAAATAAGTCATGTTTTAAAATCTACTAATGAATTCAAAATTTTTTATTATTTATAATTAGCTCACATATTTCTATAATGTTATGGAAAAATATCATGTATCAGTGGAAAATATTTTGTATAGGATTTTGTTTGTGATTACAATAGATATACATGGGAATATTTTGTAATAATTAATTCCAAATAATTTTTATTTTTTGAAACTATTATAGCTTGAGTTAAAAGTGAATAAAATATATCCTTGATAACAAATAATAGTGTTCACAATAGATAATTATAAATACGTATTTTGAATCTTTTTATATTAAAAATGATAAAATCTATTACTTTTTAGCACCTAAATCTCAACATAAAAATGGTTTATATAAAATAAGAGTTATAATTATTCAATTCTATACGGACACCATAATTAGTGAAAAATATGTTGCAAAATATTTTTTGGGATAAAGCAATTTTTACTTCCTATTATAATATACAATGATTTTTAATAATTCCTTTTATTAATAAATCTTTTTTAGTGGTGAACCATAAGAAAACCAATACATTCAAACAATATAATCTATATATTTAGTGTATTCATTTTAAATATTATAGATGATTTATATAAGATTAGATAGAAATATGATGACGGTATATTATTAGGTTATTATACAATTATGAAGTCTTATAGGTTTTCAATAATACACTTTTAATTCAGAGGGAAATGTAAATGTTGAATTTAAATAAACAAATCACTTTTAAAAAAATACAATCCACATCATCAAATGTTTTTTCATAAACTAATTTTCATTAATAGTGGAATATTTATCTCTTCATAAAACAAATGAAGAATATGTTTATGAAGTTCTACATCATGAATAAATAAAATAGGTTTTGTATAATAAAATATTGTAAAACCAGTAAATCAGTTGTTTCATATAAATCATCTTGGTGACAATATCATTGGGGATGTTTATCATCTAGTTAAAACTATAAGATAATTAAGAAATAATGTCTAAAATTGTATTTTTTTTTCTAAATTTGAACCAATTTCTTTTAATGAATATTTATGAGATAAATATCAGGAAAAATATATGGAAAGTGATCTCAATGAATAGAAAGATAATCATGATTGTTATTTCACTAAATGACCTATAGATATATATGTACATGGTGTAAAATAGTGTTATTATAATAAGTTTGATAAAAATGGAATAATACTATAAAATAGATATAGGCTTTTTTCCCAAACGTATAATACAATGGGGTAAATTGATTATGATAAAACATATAAACTTTTAAAATGACTTGGAACAATCCAATATATTCTATCATTCGCAAAATTTCATAATTAGAAACTCTTTAAAATTTTATGTCAAGTGTTATTTTCTAAGAAGATATGTGTAGGTGTATTTTTATCTATATATACCACTAGTTTTGAAAATAAAAGATATTCATAATTGGTTTTTTATGTAAATACTTTAATTTATTTAAATAAACAATCCATTAGTTCTTTTTATGTTATATTAACAATTTTTTGTAAGAAATGAAATTATTAAAGAAGAATAAGTTCCATCACATTTTATAAAATAATATTATGAAAATAACATCATTTATGAGAATTATATTTATAAATATATATTTTATTCAAATAAATGTTCTTTTAGAGATTCCCTTGTGACTCAAAAGAACTACAAGATTGATATGAGCATTATGGGAGAACATACTTAATTTTTAGTATTTATAAATTTACAAAAATGGTACAGATGAATTATATTTCAACATAAAAATATAGATATAATATTAAAATGATCTTGTTTGGAAATAATAAAAGTATTATTTCCCTTATTATAACCTCAAAAATGTTTAATATTAAACAATTTGGGAATCCAGTTGACAGAAATATGAATGGAGGAGTTATTTTAATTTAAGTATACACAAATTATGTCCTTCTAGATTAAATGTTTTCTATATGCTTGTGTGAAATATAGCATAAAAATAAAAAACTATGTCATTTAAATGAAATTAATTAATTTTGTTTACCTGATGGGAACTATGAATCTATGTTTGTTTTACTATTTTAAAAATTATTTTTAAACGATTTATTTTTCGGATTTTTTATATTGGTGGTTATAAAAAGGATAGAAAATGCACACCTAGGATATTTTTTTTTCATAGGAGAAGATTTATTTTTTTATTCCTAAATGGGACCAAACTCAATAGCACATTCCACTATTGAAACCTGATAAGTTGTATCTAGATGATTTTTTTTCAATTATTGGAGATACAACACACACCTAATTATGTATAGATTTTAATTAAAACTCTAAATTTTTGTAATAAAAAAGTTTTATTACGTTAATTAATACTTATCACATCGCTCATGAGAAAAAATTATACATTTAAGACATCATTATCTTTGTGATCATACCCAAATAAGAAATATTATTTTACTATACATTATAATTCAACAAAAAATAATAGATATTTTTTAGAAACCCAATAGTTAAAATAAATTTAAATATTTTAATCAAAAGATAAGAATGTTAAATGTCATGTGATAATTATTTTATAAATCTTACTATTGGTATCTATACATTAATTAATTAATTTTCAAATGGTGAATACATATGTGGTGGTTTTACTAAAAACATTAGTTTTCTGACAAAACTAATTTGTCAAAAAAATTTAGGTTTATTAAAGATGTACACTAATTGACTAAATTCAATTTTTTATTTCAAAAGAAATATTTTACTGAATTCATGATATTTATTAAAAAACTTCTACAGTTTTTTAACATTTATTTCGCATAAAAAATTTATTTATTTCATAAAAACCTAAAAGAATTGTTAGCTTATAATCTTTCTTACATGAAACAATCTTTTTTACTATGAATAGATAATTTTAATATTAATTTTACAAAAATTTTATGTTTCTTTTTATAATATCATGTTTTTAGAAATTTATCTAAATAAAATGGTTTAGACAAAAATTCATTCTAATATCAATTTTATTAATAAAAATTATGAGTTTAGAAACACGTAAAAAAAATATTTTCATGATGTTTTTTGAATCTTACAAAAAATTTTGATACATAATATAAGGCAAAATATCCGTGGTAGATGAATCTACAAAATTTTAATATAAATATAAGAAAGGATCAGAACTTTGACCTCAGTTTCTCATGATAGTCCATAAATCATGGCAATTATTTTCATTTCATGTCTAATCATTTAAGGAATTTCAAGTAAATTTCAATTCTTCTAATCATGATCTTCCCTACTAGTTCAAATTTATCAAAATATATACTTTGGAAGATATTTCAAATAGGGATGTTGTTAAGGAGATTTTGATTGAAAATAACATGTATGATAAGATTTATAATCTTTGGAATGATGCTATTTGTTTTTAGGTGTGGGATAATATGAATATTGAAAAAGATAGTTATAATATTCATTATTCCACACTACTTATGTAATTTTTCTAAAATTTTATGTTTGGTGTGGAAAATAATTTTGATGCTATTTATTTTTACATATTTGGTGAGACATAAAGCTAAATATTATATAATTATATGATCGTATAGACATTAAATTGGAAGGAGAGGTTAATATATTAACACCCATGAATCTAGAAAACAATGGATGTTTTGATAATTTGAATGTATAATCATCATTGTTTCTTACCTCTATAAAAAATAAGAATGTTTATAATTTTTCAACAGAATAAAGAGTTATCTAATTGTGGTTTTAGATATATATTATTATGAGAAAAAGGAGAGAGAGGAAATGAAAAATCCAGATTTCATTGTGTAATTTTTTAAATGTATGTGATGAAAAATAATCCATTGAAATTTGTTTTATTATTAGATGAAAAAATTCATGAATTATTGTTAAATTTGATAAAATTAATTTTCCCCTTTTTATCAACATGATATTGATAAATTTAATTATTATAATTAATATCAAAAATAAGTATTTAGATATGAGGGAAGAAGATTCATTGATTTTTGGAGCAAAAATTCCCAAAATGAATTTGGTGTTTGTAATAAATATCAATAAGATAATCGAAAAACTTGAAAAAGTACCATCTCAAATTGATGAGTATTATTCAATGGAAAAGGTCAAGAGATGAGGTAGTATGATTCTTCACCATGAAAAAAAAGTAATAAAAATCTATGAATGATAAGTTATTCTATGAAATGATGAAATTAAGAGAACCGATGAAAGACAGGGATCCATAATTTGTTTTTGATGAGGATGAGGCCATTGATTAAAAAATATTTATGATGTGTTGAACAATAAAGATAATAATATAATATATAATATTTTTTCCAATTTAAAAAGTAATTATCAGTATGATAAAATGTATAGAATGATCACGTGATGTTATTCCTACCACTGAAAAATATGGTCAACGTGTTCTTTCAATTTCACAATTATCTATTGTTCAATCAGTTCCTTAGTCAGTAAATAATTTTCATCAAAAAAGGTTAATATAATTATTATGAAATTGATGTTTTTCATTTAAAATTAAAAAAATAAAATAAGTAGAACATGAAAAACCTGTATCAGACCTTGTACAAGTTGATGCTGTAATGAAAGTTTAGAAATCTAGTTTGAAAAGTGATGTGATCAAAACATTTTATGTTGAGAAATATTTACAATAAGAAGAAGATGAATAATAATAATAATAATAATAATAAAATTGTAGAAGAAGAAAAATAATCAAAAAATTTATCCTTTAGTACACAATCAAAAAATTATGATGACTAGGTTGATCTTGAAATGATTGGTGGTTTTGGGAAAAATGATTTTATATCATAAATATCTTAAATAAGTTTTAGATATAGAATAATATAATAGGAATTTTTTACTTATTATATGATTCAAATGATGTAATGGTCATGCAAAAAGAAAAATAGACTGAAAAAGTCATTTTTTGAACAAAAAGATATCATGATATGATATATCATGGATTCAAAAAATTACCAGGAAACTCATTTCAATTAGATAAGGGTATGCAGATTAATATTTTATAATTAGTTTTTGAGACAAATATTGTATTATATTCCATAATATCTATAAATTGACTAATGGTGTAAGCATACATAAAATAATTTAAATGAGTTATGACATTCAAAAGAAAAAAATTAGTCAGAAATATCCATGGTGAAAAAAATGAAGGTGATTTCAAATATTTTTAATATTAATCCATTTATGAATGATTAATATTAATGTAAACAATGATATGGTTGAAATACAATAAAATTAATTTAAAGAATCATAGTGAGAAGATATAAGCTATTAATAATGAATCATTGGATATTTACAACTCATTTAATATGATATCTTCCGAATTTGATGAAAAGAGTGAAATTAATGAACATTCCAATAATTTATCAAAATCCCATTACTAGAAAATATCATAAAAAAAGAAAAAAAACATTTTTTATAATGCATATTTCATGACATTGAAAGAGTCTGAGAATATTGATATGTTGTCGCTAAAAGGACTTGTTAATATATAGAAGAAACAAGTATAAATGTTCAAATTTATTAATTAAAGATTTACAATGGTAGGGGAAATGACACCAGCAGAAGAGAAGAACCCGGAGGATTTCCTGGTATTTAATTTCATCTTGATGAAGTTTCAAAATAATAATAAATATCATTATATTCTCTTGGATGAATAACTATTAGAACTAATTTTATTTTCAAGAATTTCCTAACTCACATTCGAGGAATATTATATATCACAAATTAATTTTTATAATAAAAAATGGTGATTAATTACAAGGGTAGAATTGTTATGGGGGATAAATTATTGATTAGGAGAGGTGTTTTTGAGGAATTTATTTTTGAATATGTTGTTATTGAAGTAGTTGTTATTATAGAAGGTATTATATATATTTTGTTCAATAAAAACCATTTTAAAAATATGGAGTAATAAAGAATAGTGGAGATAAGAATGTCAAGGTGAAAAAATTTATAATTGAATAATGTGGCTATGTATTTTTTAATATTATTACTTTTTTTATTTATGTATTATGTATTATGAGTCACAAAAGGGGGGAAATTTTTGAGTCAATAGTTTAATTTTTTAAAATTCTATAATTTTTTTAAAAGAAAGAGACACTCTTAAAAAATATATTATATAAGAAATATATTTCATAGGTTATTGGATTTTTTTATATAAATAAATATATTCTACATAATGTATGAATTTTTATAATTAATTAATAAAAACCTTAAATTTTTTTCCATCATAAATAATTTCATCTGATCTGTTAAAACAACAATATTGGGTCCATCAAAATAACAATCATTATTAAAATGGACTAAAATTGTTCAGTCTAGCCGACATAATAAGTTAAATATATCAAAGAAAAATATTTTAACTCATGGTATTTTACAAATGTTGTTCCATTGAAATAATTTTTATAATTTGATGGTTATAATTTTGTCTATCTGACGAAATATTTTTTATAGCATTTGACGGTGCTATCAAAGAGATACTAGTTAAAGATAGACTTATTGATCTGTCCAGATTGATATCATTTTGGACCAATGAAACCATCTCCAGTAATCATAATAATACTAATGATGGATGCATTTCTATAAATATTATTGCATTCAATGAGTTTAGATCGATGTAATTTTCTGAGCTCAAACAATCTCAGGATTGATTTTTTTTAAAATCTCATTAAAATGTAATTATCATACATAAAATGTGTTTTATTTTTATTGATTTAATATGTATATTATAAAATCCATATAAAAACATTCACAAAATTTATGATGTGTCCAGTCTGGGTAAATATCACTGGAATGTAGAGATAGCAAGTTAACATGATTTGATCTTGATATTTAATGAATTATAAGGATATGAATACCATGGTCATTTTATCATTATAATAAATTAATTATTTTGATGATTTACATACCTTATTGTTTGGATGAAACTGTGGATAGATTAAGTCATGATTGTTTATGTCCACTATACATAATGTTAATATGAACACATATATTTTATAAGGTATATATTTTTATAATATATAAATTTATGAATATTCATTTTACTTAGTTATACTTGTTGTTTAAAATCCACTATAAATTTAAAAAGAATCATTTATTACTAAAAATTAATAGAAATTAATTTACTAAATGAAATCTGAATTTTTTATAATTTACTATGATCATTAGACACTCACTCAGTATGATTGATATAATAATGATGTTTGGGTTTTATAATTAGATTTATGTTTTAAACTATAACTCACCAACATATTTAACCCATATAAACTCTTACAATCCAAAATATTATTTATCTGGATAGTGACCTAGGGTTATTCAATCATTCAGTGGATTATTATTTTTGACATAGGTATATTATGGTTCCTAGGTTGATACTTTAGTCATTGTTCTAGGACCGATGATCTGTCTTTGTAGACTATACCTTGATCTACTATTAATGGTGGTTTTCGTTGGGGACCTTTAGATTGTGGGTTGTCTTGGTGGTGTAAAAATGTGATTTTGGAATTTACAATTGGAATATTAAGAATTTTATGTCAATGTACATGATGTAGGATCATCATTACCATATATATATATATATATATCCCATGTATATTTTTTTCAATTGAAATCATGGTATGTGCATGTTTGGATAAAAATATATGTTTAATTTCGATCATATGTGTTTTCATGTATCATATAGGACCTATTTTTGATAATTATCTAATGGTTATGAATGGGTATCTGATGAGAGGGTTGTTTCTTGTTGAACCAATGCGTGTATGTATTTATGTTCATGGGTATAAATACTCATTTTTGACTTTCTTTGTTGTGGATATATATTTTCATTCTTCTAGTGTATGAGTTATATCCTTTAAAGGGTTTTATTCTGGAATAAAATGAATATATAACATAAATTTTTTGGTTATAAACTGGAGGGGTATAATGAGTTATTTGTGATAATTATTCTCATTGAACAATAAAAAATGTAGTGGTATGACAGTATCACTGCCAAACCCAAGGTATTGTTGGTCTACGATGACCATGTGTCATGACCTAATATGTACGATAAATATGACAACCATGTGGACATATAAATGATAAATAAGGGTTGTGACAGTCATTTGTTGAGATTTAATATTCATTCAAATTATTTCTATATATATATATATATAAGAATAGTTATTCTAAAGGTCAATATTTAATTACTTTTGTAATTATTAACCATATGACTTGGAGAGTAAGAAGTTATGGTTGGTTTTTATTGATTCTTGGTTAGTGCACAACCAAATTGAAGATGATTGATTTTAAAATGGAAATTCATGTCAAATATTTTTAAGGATTACAAATATTTTTTATAACCTCTTAAGATAAAGAAACATTACAGACTCCCTATAGGGTTTTCACATACAACAGACATGGTAATAACATTTCATGTGAAGACTTCATTATCATGGATTTGGGAATGGGTAGGGGCATAGTGAAGGGGAGATAAGGAGATAGAGTATAGAGTTATAAATAGGAAAAATGATGAAATTTGAAGTATCTCTATAGTAAAATGATCTAGATAATATTATTTCCTATTCACCGATTTGACCATCTAATTTTGGGTTATTTTGTTAATTACTTTCATGAGATGACATACATGGAATTTAATCTGATATCTAATTCTTATGTTTCATTTCCTTATTTTATTCATGGTTTTTTATTTTAACTTTTATATATGTATAGTGTTAAACCATGGATATTGTTAGTTTTTTCTACCCAATGATGTCGTTGAGACACTCAAAAGTAGTTTGGAACCACATGTGTTTTTGGAGAATCATATTAGGTCATGTTAGAGTATTTCCAATGCCTAGTGATTTGGGATGGAGAATTATAATATGTTATAAGTGGATTTTCCATTATTTTCACCATAGATTCACTACGAACTGATATTTTAGAGATAAGAATAATGGAAAATATCTTTGGTAGATTCCAAGTACCAAGAAAACATGTGATTAATAGGTATATGAGTTATCAATGATGTGATTACTTTTATAGTTTTAAGGGTTGTCAGTTTTTTTCAGAATCATGAATAATAATATATGAACACATGTAAATTATAAATTCATGTTTTTATAACATCATATCTCTATAATTAAATTCTTTAAATGTTTGTATTTTTCTTTAATATTTATTTTTTCTTAATTTTATGACATTTTTACCTTTTAGTTGATCATTTTCAAGTAGTTATGTTATATATATATGTGTGTGTGTGTGTGTGTGTGAGTGTGTGTGTGTGTGTTTTGTGTGTGTTTGTGAGTGTGTCAAATGTGAAACTTTGAATGAATGATTTTACATTCATTTTATAATTATATATGGCATACCATGTGTGCGGGAATCTCACATGATAATTTATCTAGTAGAAATACCTTATTTGTGTTCCTCAAAAGTACATATGTTCTTCTCATAAGAAACCTGTTTAAGAGTTTAGATAATTATATTTACAGTTCCAAAAAAAAATCCCTTCAAATATTTCATATTGTACATGCTATTGTGGTCCACCAGTTCCACCATTGATAATATAGTTCGAACAAGATGAGAATCCTTCTACAACCTCTCTAGTGGTTATGGATGTTAATCTACCCATGCATGGAGTCTTAAATATTTTATCTCCTTGGGAATGGGGTTGCATAGTTCATTATGGTTGAATATTCCCATGGTTATCATCTCAGACATAAACTAGAATTAAAGGCCACATGTAGTCTTCTAATTTAGATGAAAAGGTTTTAAATATTCAAGGGTATATTTTACCTTGTACTTAGTTTTGAGGATATAAGACAGAAGTTAGATTATTTTTGAATTCATCCACCCACTAGGAGGTGGTGGGGAATTATGTTATAAAATGTTAAGTGAGCTGGTATTAAATAAGAAACCATATACATGATATTTTTCATGGTTTTATTTATTTATACACTAATGTTATGCCAATTTCAAGAGTTATTTAAGGCTATGTGATAAGTGAGTTATTTTTTCTTTTATTTATATCATTATTAAATTTTTATATGATTTTATAATATTTTATAATGAATGGTGAGGAGATGTATTTTATGATTGGGATTGGACTTCATTTAGATCACATATTTTAGGTAAGGGTCTTTTACATAATGGTATATGCATAGGATAAATACAAGGTTTTCACATTTTAGAATGGTCTGGTAAAGGATGGTGTTTTAGGCATCCTTCAATCTTATTGTGGGAATGATGGTAAACTTCTATAGACTGTATTTAGTGAATTCTCATGTTTTAGGGGGGTGAATGATGAAGAGGTATAGAATGGTGGAATATCAGAAGAGTAGATTCAGTCCCGTCTTGATAACTAGGTAATATAGATGGTTCATTAATGTATATATTTTCATGATTTTCCATGTGTGGTAAGTGGATTTTCATCAATATTTAGTCTGAATTATCGATAATTTTAATGAACCTATTTCTTGGGTTTATTAAGATGTAACAAGATTTGTTCTTTGTTGGAAAATATTGTTTCAATCTGTTATTCAATGAATTTATTCATTCTATAAATACATTTTCTCTAAGTGTATTAGTCTAGATTATTTGTGTTAATGTATTGATTTGGTGATCTACTCTATTGATTAAATGGTGTTATCGTATATATTTAATACATAATTCATAATGAAATACAACTTTTGAATCTATTAGTGGAACCTATGAGACAATATATATAGGATAATATACTATTAAATAATTTTTTAGTGGATGTAATTATTTGGATACTCTATACTCCATATCCAACTGCTATAAGAAACTATTTATCGATTGTTATCCATGGATAGTAATTTGACAATAAGAATCTACCTATTTTTTCCAGGTAAATGGTACCTAATAACCCCATGATTTTCTTAAATAGATTACTGTAATTTTCCTCTTTTTTACTACTCCCTAGGAATTCACCATTGGGTTTATTTCAAATATTATTGAAGGACTAATCTTTAAATATAAGGAGACAATCATGATATCTATGATGCATTAGGATCTTACCAATATCACAAATAAAAGGTTCTTAATTGACCAGTTTATCTTAAATCCTTGAGTGTGATGATTAATTACATATTTCCAACCTCGTATAATAGGGAGTTTATGGTAATGGATTATCATACTTGATTCATCATGATATCTCTCCTATATTCCATGTGAATTTCAAATTTCTACCAAAATGATCACTTACTCGAGTTGGGTTTGAGGGTTGATATTTAGTGGATTCTTATTCCCTAACTCCCAATAATATTAAATAATGACGTTTTAATGAAGCTATATATAAGGATAAATTATCTAGGAATATCGATTTAGGTGGATATTTTTTATCAACAAGATCTAACCACAATGTATTTTCAATTGGAAAATAAAAAACATTACTGGTGTTTAGTATATGTCATAAGCTCTTATCAAGGCATTATTGGGTCAATACAAGGTGGTTTTATGATACTGTGCGATACATATAAATATTATAACTAATTTTATTTTATCAACCATGATATTCAATCATAGTGGATACTCAATTTAACAACCCAAGTAAAGATAAATTAATTTGTTTTCATTCTGAAATTAAGTAGTAATATTAATTATAAATTTATAGTGAAATAACTCGTATTTATAGAAAATAAAACTAATGGATTAGTAACATGACCATAGGTATAGTAACATTACTATAAGAAAAATTAATATAGCTAATATAATAGTATATTCATGTAATAGTGTAAATAAAATTTATGTAACTAATATGTTAAAATATGATATATTTATATCATAAAATAATTAAATAAATGTTTTCCAAATTATAAAATATGTGTTGAAAAATACGTGAAACATAAATAAATATTGACAATCATATAATAAATTTAATTTTTTAAAATAATATTTCTCCATTCAATATATTCAAAATTTAATAATTTTTTATCGAAATTTTATATTGAATTTTTATGAGACCTTAATTAATTTTTCAAAGTGATATAAAATCTGTTATAGTTTTAGAATTGATATTCTTCCATTAAACTAAGATTTTGAAAAAAAATTAAATTTATCAACAATAGAGATTTATTTTAATAAAATGGATTAAATTTATGAATTTCAAATTTTCATATATTGTTAGGATGAATTTTTGGGATTTTCCTTATCTAGATAATTTTTTTGTTAATAGTGACCTACAATTATTTACAGTATTTATATAATAATAAAAATACACGAATTAAAAACATCATTCATTATGAAAGCATCATAATTTCAAACTCTCCATAATTAATTTAATATATTTATTGATAATTCTCAATATAGTCATAGTCTTGATCCAAAATAAAAATGTAAAGAATAAAATAATCAATATACTCTACTCTCATCCCCTAAAAATACCACCCCTCACCACCTCTTCTCATCACAAGTGAAAGAATTTTTACTTATTTAATAACATCCCAATTACATTCTCAATCATCTTCCCTATATTAAATAACTATAGTTCACATAAAAAGGCTAAACCCTGTGACTTATGGGGTATCTCAAGGAGATTAAATCAAGAAGTAAAATCTACTTTCATTTTTGATATTACTTTTAATTTAATTTATTTTTCTAATTCTATCATTACCTACCCATATCCAAGTTAATTTAAAAATAAATAAACTTATATATAATTTATTTTTATCATGTTTGTGGAAACAATTCATAATAATACTCATTCTCTGCTACATTTTATTCTAAAAAATGAGAACAACATCCATGATGTGTTGATTCACCACCATCATGGACAATACACATTAATTTCTATTATTGCATACAAGAAAGATAAAAAACCATTATTATGGTTAAATAAGATTATATTAGACATATAATAATTTACATTATATTTTTTAACCATTATAAATAAATGATATTTAATAAAATGATATATGTTTTTGATGGTCATAAAAACGGCAAAAATAAGTTAAATCATTTTCGTTAATGTTTTACCTAAATATTCATCATATATGAATAAAAATTGATATATGGAATCACATTAAATTATGGTAAAAATTAGAACAGTTTATATATACTTCTGTTCATTTGATTCAATTAAAAAACAATGTCCATTACAAACATATCATGGATACGAGTAAAAAACATACCTGAAAACTAGAAAAGAAAAAATATTAATAAATGGGTGAAAGTTGTTAAAATAAAATCATATAAGGAATTAAAATATTAGTAATTCACTAATATATTAATAAAACTCTATAAACCATTAAAAATTAGGTTATAAAATGATTGATGTAAGAATAAACCATGGTATGTGATTTTTATTTTAAAAAAACCATTTATTAATAATTTTCAAAATTTGAAAAGAATGATTTTTATGATGAAATAATATTTATTTTATGATTATGTTACAGTTCATGCAAATTGTTTTGGATGAAGGGTGAAGACTATATCTCCCTCCAATTCAATGGGTATGTTTTTTGTTGGAGTTCAACCATATGTTTACTCTAACTGAAACTATGAATGTTACACCCTAAGGTAGCTGTGATTTTTACACAGTAATATATCTTTGAGGGTTACCATTTATTGTAGTTGTGAGTATTTCAAATCATGTTTTAATCAGAAGGGTTTTATTATTTTGTATATAATTACCCACGTTACTTAAATGATTATTTATGTTTATGTTTATATATAGAAAATATCATAATTTCACCAATGATGTATATGGAACTTTAATGGTGAGAAGTATGTTTTTGTGAAAATGGATTTATATGTTTATAAGTATTTGTGGACTAATGATTTCAGTCTTTATTATATCATTTACTAATTTTTCTATGATCATACAATATTTGAAAAAAATTTCACAATGATTTAAGAATGGGTTTGAGAAAAGAATTATAAAAGTTGAAATATCTGAAGAATTAATGTTTTATTAA
Source organism: Viscum album (assembly GCA_963277665.1). Classification (NCBI taxonomy): domain Eukaryota; kingdom Viridiplantae; phylum Streptophyta; class Magnoliopsida; order Santalales; family Viscaceae; genus Viscum; species Viscum album. Next base: position 1,039,947 of record CAUJRU010000110.1, read on the forward strand.
AAACATTTATATTGTGGATGAAATGGATACAACATTATTAGTATCGACATTGAAGGATTTTGGGTTCTCATGTATGATTTATTATATAATTATCTAAATCCATAAATATAAATCTTCTTTGGGAATGTAAAAATAGTTTCTTATTGAATTAAAAAGAGTATGTAATTTATATGGTTAGGTCCCTGTATTTGTTATCAGAGGTTTTTTAGATAACATTATAGTTTATGATGATTGTAATAACATACCATAAATTATGTTTACTCTATATTTAATCCAAAAAATACATAGAACATGAAATTTAACTCGTTTATTTATACCATATATGTCTCTTACGAATGGTTTTCCATAGGATAAACATGGAATTTGATGTTGGAAGGAACCAAGAGGTTGATATCTTTCGGAATCTACAACCAAAAACATTTTGAACTTTAAACATGGCATTTGGGATAGTGATGGTGCAGTTAAAGTTTTCTATAAATGGAGACCCCTTCCATGTAAGAGAAAAAAATATCTACCTTAAATTAACATGCCAATATTTGATCATTTTATGAGGCATCACCCTCTTGCTTTTAGTGTATCTTTTGACCCAGTGATGAATAAAGGGGGGACTAATTTCCTTAAAAATATATTTGATGTCATGGGGTGTTTAAAAAATAAAATGGTTAGACTTTATATTCACCATATTGATAGTTAATCGTACTAGTGGTGGTTAATGGCCCATAATATCCTAGATATCGAGTTGATTGATGCCGTGAAATGAGATAAATTTATAAATATTTTTGACAAAAATTATATTCCAATGGTGGTTTGACATAGGATGGAAAAGAAATTCATTGAATTGAAACAAGAGATTTGTGATTCAGTGGTGGTGTATGAAGACAACCCCACCTGATTGGAAATGTATGTTTCAAATTTTATTCATGATATTTATATGAAAATAAAACATTTTTACAAAGGATTGAATCCAAGATACTAATGGTATTTGGCCTCATGTGAATTCAAATGTTATGAATAACTTTTTTGACGCGATCAGAGGATAAAAATGGTTTTTACTGATAACCATTTTTACATTGAAAAGTAGAAGAATAATAGTTCGAGATGGAATAAAATAGGTTAAAGACAATCAATGAAATTTAAAGATTAGTATAATCAGTTTCAAGTATATGGTATGTATGTTAAAAAAATACTGTGTAATTCTTTAACAAATAATAAAAGTGTTTCTAAAGTTCTATGTATGAACATATGGTACAATATAGAATTGAAAAAGATCTTATTGATTTAATGATTAATTCAAATTAGAAAACTGTAATGTGATTTGAATGCAGTGAGATGGTGTATTATGGAAATACCTGCCCAAAGAATGATATGAATGATTAGATAAGGCCATATTATAATAAGAAATGTCAAGGGGAATCCTTTGTGACTACTTACATAGAAGTTGGGAAATCCAATGAAGAGTTAATATTAACATTGTTTGTTTCTTCAAAGTTTTCTAATGTCTTGTTTGATATGCGGTCCAAGCTTTCCTTTTTTATTATAAATTTTATGATATATTAATAATTTTACCTCACTATATAATACAAGATCTTATGGTTAAAACACCCGGGGGAGATATTAAGGACAACAAACTTTATTAAAATATTAATGTTGTTTTTTTTAAAGAAATTATCTTTAAACCTTATTGTTTTTTCACATATTATTGTTTTTTGTAAATGTATTTCTGGATTGGATATATTTTTCACATGCTATTATTTATTATAGAGCCAAATAATTTGTTTTTTCAAAATTATTTTCAAATTTTATTCAATAATGAAACCATATCATTTATAAAAAATTAAGAAAATGAAAAATTGTTAAAAGATGAAATTGAAAATTATCTAGTACATATTGTTGAAAATATGTAACTATTCAGAATAATGATGTTACTAGGGTAAATGATTATATAAATATTTTTCCCGATGAGTTTCCGAGATGAATATCATATTGGGAAGTTGAAATTACTCTTAACATATTTCTTAATTGTAATACATTATCTATGACCCTATATCAAATTCCTTAAGTATAACTTCATTAATTAAAAATGAACTTACAAGATTTTCCTGATAAAATTTTCATTCATCCTATAACATCGTGATGGGGTGCTACTACTTTGATCATAATAAATAAATATGATTCTATGAGACATATCATTGACTATATGTCTTTGAGTAACACTAATGTTAATAATAAAAATCCATTTCCTAATTTCAATGACTTATTTTACCACCATAAGGGTGGTCGGAAATATTCCAAGAATGACATTAAATACAGGTAACCTCATCACATGGTGAAGGATTATGACATTCCAAAAATAAGGTTTTCTACTAGATATGGGAATTACACATTTTCTAATATAGCCTTTGGTTTATCAAATTCCCATGATGTCATTATTAATCTTATGAATAGTGTCTCTCATTAATATTTTGGAAAGTTTTTTGTTGTTTTTTTGATATTATTCCTTTGTTTTCAAAATGAATTTAGGATCATTAAAAATATATAAGGATTATTTTGAAATCACACAAAAGATTAATTTTTTATTTTAAATTTAGAAACTGTGAATTTTGTTATAATAGATTTCATTTTTTTGGGACCTTATAAATATTAATGGAATAAATGTTGATCCCCAAAAAATTAGTAGATGATTGTATATGACCTAAACATGGTACTGATATTCATAGTTTTATTTTATTTTTAGTTTATTTCTGATTATTTGTTAAAAAATTCTTGCTTGTCTAGCCCAAAAACTAAATTAAAATGAGAAGGGGGTAAATTACATTAATAGAAGAAAGTGATGTTTGTTTTAGGAACTGCTAAAATGATTTGTGAAAGGTCCAGTTTTATCCCTCCCTTCTAGAAATGGTAATTTTATCATTTACATAGATTCATCATTAATGTTACATGGTTGTGTTATGATTTAGAATGATCAGTTATTTTTTTATGCTTCTAGAAAACTAGATCCTTTTGAATCAAATAACACCACACATGATTTTTAATTAGAATTTGTGGTTTTATACTAAAAAATATGGATTTATCATTTATGTGGATCCAAATGTAAAATATATACTTTCGATAAGATTTAGAATTATATATTTAAAGAGTTTGAATTAAACATTAGCTAAGGAATATGGTTGTTACTGATTAGGGACAATGAATCCTTGATCAATTACCATCTTGGTAAAGAAAATAAAGTGGAAGATGCCTTGAGTCAAAAAAAATCATGCCACATTAATAATGTTTTATTTAGAACATTACCCCCTGATTAATTATTTGATGGTTTTTTCATGAATGTTGCCGATCCAAAAAAATCCATCTGTTTTGTTTGAGGTGTAAGTGAAGTTTTCTCACTTAGAAAAAATTATGAAAGTTAATAATGAAGACTATGAGTTATAGATAATGGTTGAATTTGTTATGAAGGGTAATGTGGAATAATTTAATGTTGATAAAGATTTTTGTTTTGAGATTTGGGAAGAGATTACATATGCCTTTTGATTTAATGTAGAATTTATAATTTTTTTGTGAAGCTCATACTTCACTATTTTTAGTTCATTCTTTTTTCACTAGGATATATAAAGAATATTTCGAGTATTAGTAGTGAGATGGAATGCAAATATATATTGTTAATTTTACCATGAATATATTGAAATGTCAATATGTAAAATAAAAATTGTAGTTTTTAAAGGGGATACATTAGAGATTTCTAATAAGAGAGTGTAAATCAGAAAATATAGCCATTTATTTCATGGTTGGACTAGCAAAGACGTCTTTAGGTAACAAATAATCATGGATTAATGTTGATAGACCAACTAAATCAACATGTTTTATTTTAAATTTGAGATACACATTCAATGGATTTGTTATTTATGTTGTGGCTCAATGAGATTGTAATTTTTCATTGTGTTCCTCTATCAATTGTATCTGTCTAGGATGCAAGGTTTACTTATTACATTTGGAAATCCCTTATGATGTTGTTTGGAACTGAATTAAATGTTATCAAAACCTATCTTCATCACTTAGATAGATAGCCATAATGAATAATTTAGAAATTTGAGGATATGATTCCAGTCTGTTCAATAGATTACTAGGGATGTTGGGATTTACAACGTTCTATTGATATGTGTTATTATAAAAATATATTTCACTTAAATATATATATATAGAAAAATGTGAGGAAATACTCGTAAAGTGATTTTTACGTCCATCCTTTTGGAATGACGTTGAGGAAACGAAGTTGGTAGTACCAGAATTCGTAGAGGAGGTATATGAGAATGTGATGACGATCTATTAGCACATGAGGGAATCCCAAAGATGGCATAAAATTTAAGTATATAACATGAGTATAAATCTATCATTTGAGGATGGTGATCATGTTTTCGCTAAAATCCTTCTATGTAAAAGTTTTATTCTTCTTTGGAACGAAAAAAATCTAATTCCATTGTTCAATGGATATTTTGATATTCTATAGATATTTAGACCTGTTTCATTCTGAGTTGCTTTGTTTTAGAGTTTTTATTAGGTATATAGTGTTTTTAATTTTTCTAGATTGATATACTATGGGCTAGATTGATCTCTAGTTTTTATCCTAGAAGTAGATCAGTTTGAGGAGAACATTTCTTATGAAGAGAAAATTATTCATATTGTGGACTGTATAGAGCATGTACTACGAAATAACATAATTCAAAATATTACTGTTTTATGGGAAAACCACAAGGTTGAAGAAGTAAATTTGGGATATTAAATTCTTTAAAGAAATTTATTCTCAAATTATTAATAATTGAATGAAAATATTGAGGATGCAATTTCTATTTGGAGGGGAGAACGTAACAATGCATGTACTTATAAAATAAATTTTTTTATTTATAAAATTAAATAATAAAATAAATTATAAATCTAAAATAAAATAAATGATATTTATAGAAATTAAAACTAATAGAATTGTAACTTGACCATATAAATAGTAAAATGACTTTTATGAGTAGTAATCTGGCTAATAGAATAGTAAAATAAGCTATGAAAGTAAAAATAAAAGTCAAAATATGATACATTTACATTACTAAATGTGTAAATAAGTGTTTTAAAAATGATAAAATAAATGTTGGTATTTTTGTGAAACATAAATGTTTACTTATAATTTTATAATTAATTTAATTATAAAAGATTTTTTTAATAATATATGTTCATAAATTAATTTTTTATTTCCATATTATTAAAAGATAATTATTGGGAATAAAAATTAATTTTTTATTTTTTATAAAATATTTTATAGATATAAAATATGTATTATTTTCTTAAATTATTATATTATGTAAAAATAAATTTCACATATTTGGATAATTATGATCATAAAATGGAGTTCATTTTTTAATTATAAATATCAAAAAATATTTATGGATAACATTTAATATTGTTCTAAAATATTTGAATATTTAGTGAATAACGAAATATGGTAATTTATGATATTAAATTATATTGAAAAAACATGAATTAAAAAAATCCATGAGTGATGTAAGAACCACAATCTAGAACTATACATAATTATATTAACATATTTATTGATTATATTCAAACTATTCATAGTCTTGAGAAAAAATTATATAACTTATGACTAAAATAATCAAAAAAACACTTCTCTCCTCCACAATAAATTCCTCCCTCCCCACCACTTCTCCTCACACCTCAAAGCCTTGTAATTTTTATTATTTTATCCAATTTTGTTCCCAAGAATCTTCCCCACGTCTATGTGATTATTGTCTCATCAATATTAAAAAACGACATTCTTTAAGGATTTTATCAAGGCGAATAATTCAGGAGGAAAAATCCTCTTACATTTTCTTATGTTTTCCATTTAATTTAATTTATTTTATTATTAACTATTAACATAAACATATACAAGAGTCATGAAAATTTTATTATCATAAATATACTATAATAATATATTTTTTATCAAAAAGATAACATTAAACTCATTCTCATGTCCCTTTAATTACAAAAATGACAACATCATCTATGATGTGTCTATTTAACTCAATCATGGATGATGAACATTAATATTCCATTATGTACTTAAATTATGATCATAAAACAATTATTATAATTATATGAGATTTTATTAGACATATTTTTATTTATATAATATTTTGGAACCATTATATAAACATTAGGTTTAATAAAATGATATAATTTCATGATGGTCATAAAAATTGCCAAAATAAATTAAATAATTTCATTACTGTTTTATATAAAGATTAATCCTTATTTAAATAATTAAAATAATATATGGTATCATTTAAAATTATGGAATAATATTAATACAAATTCAGTCAAATTTCCAATTTTCCCCTCTATTCTAAAAGAAAATCCCTTATGAATTGATCATGGAAACCGTGAAAAGTACCCACCCGAAACAATAAAATTATCAAAAAAAATTATTAGAAAATATATTAAAGGATTTTTTAATAAAATCATATAAGGTATTATAATTATGAATATGTTTCTTTAATATATTTATAACACTTGATAATCTATTATACAAAAAGTTTGAACATGTATGAAGAATGTCGAACACAAGGTAAATAAATTTTCATTAAAAATACTCTATTCATTCCATTTTTTTGAAACAATTAGATAGGAAATATTTTAATGATTAAATTATTGTTATATTATTATTATGTTATGGTTCATGTGAATTGTATATAATGATATATGGGACCTATATCTTCATTCAATGAATTGTGTATTTTTAAGTTAGAGGTCGATTGTATGGTTACTTCAAGTGTTACTTTATTGGTTACACCATAAGGTAGCCATGTGGGTTACATTGTAAGGTAGAAATAAGGGTTACACAATAAGGTAATAGTGAGGGTTAACAATAATATGGTATTAATTATTGTTAAAATATTAAAAATGTAATTCCCCAAGTTACTTAGATGTTTAGTTTTGTTTCCTATGTTTTATGTAAATATTATTTTTTCACAAATTAAGTATATGATAATTTATGGATGAGAAGTATGTATTTGTAACCGTGATATTTTTATAAGTATCTTTAGAGGAATTGTTTCCCCAATATTTTTATCTCCTTTAATGAGAATTTTGTGATCGTCCCACATTTGAAATTTTTTTCATAGGGTTTTACTGATCGATATGAGAGTAGAATAATGATGGATGGACATTGTGAAGAATTCATGTTTTGCTAAAAAATATTTTTTTATTAAAGGAATGTATATTATTTTAGTAGTATACACATTTTATATTCGTTGGTGGTTATATAATTTTTATGACCTAATTACTGAAACTTCTAAACTAAATGATATTTGAAATGTAATAAATCTATTCTAGTTAAATTATCTAAGTTATGTAATTTATATAGATAATTCCTAAAACTCAAATCACAGTAATCATTTTTGTATAATTATATCTGAAGACAATTGGTTTGGATCCACTATTACCAAAGGATCATATGTTTGATCTGTAATTGGAATGATCAGTGGATAACATTCCAAAATAATATGTGATAATCTTACATCCAAGGAAGATCATGTTCGAGATGAGGTCAAAGATCATTATTGTATGGAGAATTTTATGGGTAAATCCATTATTTGGCTAGAAACTATGGGATATATACTGATTAATTCATCATTATAAATTTTTTATTTCATTGATATATTTATATAGCATTATTTTATAACATTTAATTCTATAAATGTGTTAGGAATATACCTTGTGCTTAAGAAATGTTTATTAGATCATTCAGTTTTATTATGATTTATGAAAGTGGATTTCATCAAAGTTTCTATGTCCCAGGTCTTGATCGCGGACTTTGAGGTTGTGTAATATTTCATTAACTATTATCATGATATCTTTGAATACATCATTATAATTGAATAGATGATATTTTATAATTCATTGATTGATTTTAAAATCATTACATTTATTTTGTAATACCCAATGGTGGTAGTCTTGGCATTCTAGAATTGTGGTATCCCAGATTTTTGATAGTGGGGATTTTTTTTAGGGTAAAATTAAATCATACCAATTATTATATATTTTTCTTGATGTCATAAAATTCAATTTAATTTTTCATATTCTTATTACATTGAATGAGTAGAAATTGATTTTTAGAATAATTTTTAGGGGTTACTATATAAGAGTTATGTTGTGTTTTATTTTAATATTATCTTGAGTAAGACCTCCATCTCCTTGATATAATTTCATATGGATATCTATATGTTAAAATAGATTATTATTTATTTTATTGATTATAAGGATAATGGATTTATTTTTTCTTGTGTGTCACATTGTGAATCCGTAAATATATTTTCAATGATAGAATATGCATGGCTCTGACTTAATTTTTTTACCCAAGTAAAATCTAGTTGAATATAAAGAGAAAATACACATTATTCATAATAATGTCCAGTTCAATCAACTTAGGGGATACCATAGGTTTTTCAAGATTGATATATTATCAATTTAAAATATACTATGGTCTAAAGAAGAAGATATTCTTATAAAGAAAATCCAGGGTTTGAATGAAAATTATGAGTACATGGATAATATATTTTTTAATAATATCAATGTAATATCCTAATATTTACAATATTACACTATGGTCAAAATTGTATAAAATAATGAACATAGAGGTAAAGAAAACCACAAAATATTAATACTTAAATGTCATGATTATAATCTATCCACTGAATTAGCTATTATGAATAATATTAAACACATTACGAAATATATAGAATGGTAATAATAAATATTAATTTATTTATTAATTCTTATTAAAAAATGATAAAATTTTCAATATTTCAATTTTTGGCATAATAATACATTTTCATAAAAAAAAAAAATTTTTGTTTGCGAGTGATTATTATTATTATTAAATTTTATAAATTTTAAAAAGTGTTTATATAAAAAGGATATCATTTTTTACATTATCACATAAAATAAAGAATATGATGAAATTTTGAATATTTTATGAAATTTTTGAATTTACCATGAATAGTTAAAATATTATTTTTCATTGAAAACTATCATTACATTTAAACAACATAAAATTCCACAATATATATATTAGTAGTTTTAAATTATATTTTTTTTATTATTGATTTAAAATATTACAATAAATATTAATGGAATCAATTTTAAAATTTTTTATATAAAAAATTCTCACACATAATAATAAAATTTTATGTAATGTTTCTTCTCATCAAGTTTTTTGGGAATAGTTTTTAAATAAACAATTTTAGTTATTTGAAGAAATCATGATAAAAATGATTTCAAATTTGGAATCATCATGATTAAAATTAGGTAATAAGTTAAATTAATATTTTTCCATTATGAATAGTAACCATAGAAAATTATTTTTTGAATCGATAAAGGTAAAATGATTCAATACAGGATAAAACAAATGTGATACAGATTCAAATCCAATCAAACACCTTCAATAAATAATTTTAAAGAGACTATTTCATCCATAATCATCCATAATTAAAAAATATATTTTCTTTTATTTCCATTTAGTTTTTATTATGCTAATTATAATGTTATAATGGTTAATTTAAAAAAACCAGCTCTGTTACATTTATTATTTATAATTATTTTAAAATTGATAAAATGATTTTATATTTTTTTATAAATGGTTATTTGAATTTAACATTATTTTCATGTTTTTAATTAATAATTTTTTATTGATGAAATAATTACATTAAATTCATATGTAACGATGATATAGTTATTGATATATAATTAGAAATACAAACTATATTATATTAAATTGTTTGAAAGGAATTTTTTTGGGTGAATAATAGTGTCCCGTGAAGTTTTTAGATCCAAATAACAAATTATTGATTTATAGAATGATTATATTTTAAATAAAACTCAATGTTATATTATATAATTCAAAACTAAATGAAAAATGAAAAAATTACCATTAATTATTTTTAATGATAAATAATATATTAATAAAGTAATTATAAGTATATAATATTTATAGAGGAAAATTTGGATTATAAATTTATAATATGTTATTTTACTTTTAATTTATTTTAAATTTTTATAATAAATGTTATTTTATTAAAAATTTATATTTAAAATTATAAGACCACTATTAATGATATAAAAATTTTAATAAGTTGGTTAAATCAAAAGATAATGTCTTACATGATAAATAAGTCAACAAAAATTTGAATTTATGATTTTTTGAAGAAGAATTTCACTTTTTATTAAATTCATGTAGTTTTTTATTTGTTAGACATAAGTTAGAAAAATACTATACTATTATATTTCTTAAATTTAAATAAACTCTCTCCCTCACCATAATGTGGAACACCCTTTTAATCTCTTATAAAAATATCAAGTAATATTTTCATTAGTAAATCCCTTCCCAATTAACATTATATAATCAGTCCCTAGAATCAATGGGATCTAGTATTTTAATAATATCATCCTAATTATTTTGAAGGTTGAATTAAAAGTATATTTTTAGAATATATGGTGTGTTTTTTACAAAATGATTTAGTTTTTTTGACCAAATTGAAATCATATTCAAACATCATGAAATAATAACATCCATATTTTTCATATCCTTATATGTTTTTTATGTTAAACGAATTACTTATATCTCTATTTATATTCTTCCAAATGGATAATGAATCCATCATACCACCTTTGACAACTTTTTATAATGATTGATTATATATATAAATATATATTAATATTGAAATTATCATTATAAAAATATAACATTTCATCAATTTTTTTCATTCCATCAGTTGAAAAATTATAATGTCATTTGTGAGTACATGTGGATGCCACTCTACAATGTGATGTTATTCTTACTCCTTCACCAAATCACATAGATGTCATATATAAATTATTTACTTATGAAATTTGATATTTTTAATATAATACAAATTCTATAGAAAATAAATATTTTTTTTTTCATTTTTCACTTTAAAAAATGGAAACACTAATGATGAATATGTATAACCAATTTTTTCCAAGATTATAGTGTAATGATTTTTTTCCTAAAAATTTTTCATGATAGGTATTAAAAGAACAATTGATGTATAGAAATATAAATTCATCCATGATTTCAATTTTATTGAATATGGGAAAAACATATTTTACCCCAGTCTTCATTCTGATCCAATTTTGATGTTATGAACCTAAAATCCTCAAAAAACATGATGTGGAATTAATATATATTGTAATAAATAAGTCATTAAAATAAAAGATAATTATTTTTGATGCTATGTTAACAAACCATGAAAAACATTTTAAAATGGTATTTACTTTACATATATATATATATTATAAAAGTTAAAATGAATATATTGCATGTATTGAATCATGGTAAGTGATTTCAGATCAATTTCTCTTCATTAAGGCATGATTTAATGTTATTAACATCATTTCATTTATATGGTTTATGTAATGAAAATTTTACATTTTATATCATGAATTTTTAATTATTCACATTATTTTATGAATCAATTAAAATTGTATTGTTTAAGGGGATTTCACTAGTATGTAACCAAGCCGTAAGGGAGTTAATAACTCAATCACCATTCATTGGGTTATATCACTTCTTAATTGATTAAATAATATCTAGTTGAAATAACAAATGTCCTTTTTTACTTAACTTGAACATATAATTTTTATGTTTTGATTAATGTTTTTATAGGCAATAAATCCTTTGATTAATTCCGAGTTCAATTATTTGAACTTTATAAGGGTTTATCATCTCAAATATTCTTTCATATAGGAATAAATTTATATTATGAACATATATTGTTTTTTTCAATATATAGTTAATCATTGAAATTTTATATCATTAATCACTATATTTTCATGATGTTTTATTTTTAATTTTTTTAATCTTTTATTGGGATTGTAATTCAAAATTTATCAAAGTGGTTAGGGGATGATGTATCAATACTATATTAATCAAGCTGGTATATGGTAGAATATCATTTGATTGAATTATATGATAATTATTTGAAAAATAGTTACATTTTAGTTTTCCTCAAAATATTTCTAGAGTCATGATTTTTATGTACTATTTTTTTTCTCTTTGGTTAACAAAATATATAATAAAATGTTCTTTTAAAAATATAACTTCAATTTTCATCTTTTGGTCACAAAATATTATTTATCTACATCTGGGTTTTAAAAAATGTTTTCATGAATGATTCCAAATTTTTAATAATATTTATTTAAACTCATTATTACAATTTTTTATCTCTTAAAAAAGGATTGAAAATAAAATTGTATTTTTCTAAGAAGAAAATTCTCATGTTTTTTGATTTTTATTAAATTATAGAATGAATGAATTTTTACACCACCATGAGAACAAAATTCCCTGTATGTTAATTTAATTGTTTCAATTGTTATTTTAAAACATTTTATACATATATAATTTATATTTATATTTTTTTAAATAGTTTTTATAATGTAAATTGTATTTCCCTTGAGAATTGTTTTTTGTTCAGTTCATAGTATTTATATTTATCAACAATGAAATCCCATGATTCTACTTATTCTACACTACGGTTATTATGTAGTTATAACATAATTATAATTTACTGAGAAAAATTTTATTTATTTAATGGAGTCAAAAATTTTAACCCATTTCATATCGGTTGTTAAATAATGGAATTAAAGGAAATATGTTGTTTTTATGTTGAAATGTTCAATATTTTATCAGTTTAAAATACTATTTGGGTCATGTAAAATTAATATGATGATGGATGGGACTGTTGTAGCTCATGATGATGGATGAGCATATTATTTGTTCTTAATTAATTTGGTAATGAAGAAAAATATAAAACAATATAATTAAAAACTATTAGAAAATAGAGTTAATTGGTTAATTGGTTACACACAAGATATTATTGGAATTAACAATGTCTATATATCAATTATTAAATGGGTTCTTGTAAGGGTTATATAATGTTAATTATCCATGATCCTAACATATTTAAACAATTCATTTTATGAGTTTTAATGGTCCCTTTGAACATGATTTACATCACATGTATCGTGATTATTGACACTTATATTTTTATCTTACATTAAACCCTTATTCTATTTCTCATAATCTATGATACAAGTTAGTATCATTATTAATTATCTTCTTTAATTATTTTTTAGCTTGAGTAATTAATATAGATTATGAAATTTATTGTTTAATTGGTAGAAATGCTCGCTTTATAAAATGGGTCTTGTAATATAAGAGTTTTTTGGAACACTCTAAAACATTAAACCAAATTGTTTCATGGGTATTTACAAAATTATATATTTTTCTATATTGTATGTTTTATAGGGTTAAAATTGGGTTTCGCTTCTTAGAATCAAATATAGAAATTTAATTATTAGGTTTCAACAATAGTTCCATATGTTTGGGTTCAATGGTATTATAGTTTTCATCAGGGAAGAGTTTGATCATATTTGGAAATTATGACATTTTTATAAGTGTTTATATTACGATATGTAGATAATATCATGGGGTTCTATGTTTAATGATTACTGTAATTTCAATGTAATATAGCTCACATTTTCAATATTTATGTAATGGGGTTCTTAATAGACTATTTTTATTTTTGATTGAGATTTTGGAGGAATGTGTAATTTTTAACTGATAGATTTAACATGAGGTATTATTTTAGATGACTTTTATTACAATATTTTGGATTTTTCCAAAAAGCTAAGTGAAAACATTTTAGTTCAAATAATTAAAAAATTGTGAGTTTATTTTGGTTAATTGGGATATATGGTTATTTATTTATGGAATGATTTAGATTTATCATTCATTTTTATTGATGAATTTTAGAGAGTATTGTATTATTTAGTTACATAAATGTTTGTAAATGTTCCATATTATATTAACTTATTAATTCAATTTATGTATTTCTAACATATATAGATTTTTTGAAATTATTATTATCATTTTGAAGATTATGTGATGTGTGGAATGTTGACATTAGTTCATCATGCATTCTAAATTATTCATTAATACAAATAATTTGGATAAAAATATGTAATTTCTTTTAAAATTTATTAAATAATTAAAATATATTTCTCATGTTGGTATATTTCTTTTTTCTCAGAGAATATATTATAGATTAATGACTCAACAATAGGAAATGGAATATAAAATAAAAATGATATCCTATATCCTTAATTTTTTATTTAATAATGGTCTATTTCACTAACCTTGGTATTATGGTTTTATAGTCCTTGAATTTGTACTTTCATTAACATTCATATTATCATTGTTTATATCAAACTCTATCATTAACTGGGAATTTTGTTCTTCATCCTTGTCTATATTTTCACATCTCACTAATTTTCACATATTAAGAAACCTAGTATGTGTTATTTGAGATGAAATAATTATTTCCCTTTTCATATTTCCAAAATGATCATATATTAAATATTTCATTGATTTGGGTTATGACCATAATTATTTTCAATTTGAAAACCCATTATTACCATGTTGATTCTCAAATTGAAATGAAAAATTTTGTAACTGGATGGGGAATAATGTAATAGACCTATATTTTAAATAAAAAATATGTTCGATAGTGCATAAAAACCACAACACCATGAATCTAAAAAAAATAAACTATAAATGTTTAAATTTTATTGACCAGAAATATCTCTTAAATAATAAAGTATTAATATTACTAAACACATTATGAAATATATATTATGTGCTTATGAAATAAAAATAAAAATAATAATTACTAAAAGATTACTACTCAAAAGTTTAATTATGTCATTATATGATTCAAAAATATGTTTTCATCAATTTTGTATTATATCAAATATTTTGTGATAATATTATAATTTTTTTTTTAAATTTTAGTAATTTATACTAAAATTATATCATATTTAATTTAATAATGTAAAGAATATATATAATTAATTATTTTTAATTTGGTGAAAATATTTATTTTTTAATGAATTGGGAAAATTAATGAATTTTAGTGAAAAAATAATCTTTTTAGTATAATGACATAAAACATCCCATTTTATTTTTCATTAAATATAAAATTTAATTTGTTCATTTATAGTGTAAATTATTAAAAAATCATATTATAATCATAATGATACATTAATTTGTTATAAAAACATTTTCATACAAAAGATGTATTTTTTATTGAAAATCATTTTTTGTTAGGTGTTCAAAGGTTTACTTTTAATATTATTTAATCCAAATATATGAATTTTATTTTATAAAAAGTATTAAATATTTTGAATCATTATAATTTTTATTGTATAATACAAACATATATTTTTTTAATATTAATAGTAACCATTGTAATCATTTATACCAAGGTAAAGGTAAATTAGGTTATTAAAGTTTCACAATAATGGGTAAGGTATAAAATTAAATCAAATAATATCATTAGTTGCATTTTATAATAATTTTTATTTATGAATCATCCAATTATAAAAAATATGAATTTTTGTACATATATAATTAATTTAAAATTTTATTATATTTTAAATAAATAATAATGTAAAAAAGTCACTCTCTAGATTTTGATATTTTTAATATTTTTTCAATGGATAAAATTAAATAATGATCAGTTATATAATTTTTAATGAATAATAAATTATATTTTATCATGTAAATTTACATTTTAATTTTTAGTGATGATATAATTATATGAAATAATTACGCAATACTGAGATAATGATTGTCAGTATAAATAGAAAATAAAGTAAATGATACTAATGAAATGTAAATGTAATATTTTATTTGATTTATAATTAACAATGAATTTGATGTATATATATAAAGTTTTATGGTTCTATATTTTTATATTATAAATCCATGAAAATCATATTATCCTTATTTTCAAACCAATTGAACAATATATTAAATGATATTAATTATAATATATGTTAAATTTCCTTATTAAATTAGTTTAAAACATTAAATATCATTAATGTGGATAATTTCACTATAAAAGAGTATAAAATTTCATCCCTTTTAAATTTCAGTTTATGTTTTAGATAATATGTATAATTATTAAAAGTTTTTGTTGAAAATGTTTTGATTATGATTATGGTTAAAGAAGATTAAAACAAAGCATAATCTAAATGATAAGGATTAAAATAATATATAATCCAATAATTTTTTCTTTGGATGACTTTATAATTAACAAATCCAATTTATATTACAACCCATGTAATTTGTTAATCATTTTACATGACATAAACAGATATTAAAATATAATATTTCCTAAATTTTGAAAATTTCCCTCCCCTAATTTATAAAAATCATGAAACTCTTTTATACAATAAAAAATTATAGTTAATTTTCATTCCTAAAAACTACAAAAATATCCATTCAAAAAAACTCTCCCCATGTTGTATATGTCTTTTCTTTGTTTAACAAAATCCTTATATAAATTAATTTATAAAGAAATTGTTCTTTTACAAAGATAAAGTATAGCTTTTATCCTAATGCACTTGACTTATTTCTTATTCTAGTTACATAAAAAAATTGGTCATAATTAAATAATAATACAATTATATTCATTATTTAAATATGTTTTTATTTTATTAGAATAACCAATATATGTTTCACACATCAATAAAATGGGAAATGATGTCATCTTGTGTGTGTATGGTGGAATACTGCCTCGTGAACCTATGTAACTAATTTTTTCCCACAAATTTCAATTGATTATTATAATAATGGATTATATATATATGTTATTAATAAATTCATTATATTTATTTAATGATTATATGTAATATATTTCCATTCTTACCAATCCATTTATAATTTAGAATGTTGATCGTGTGTAAATATGGATTACCACATCCACAAAGAGATGTGATTAGTATTTTCATCAGTGCATTAAATGTATAATATATATATATATATATAATTTTAATATATAATATGATATTGGCCATATAATATTCATTATTTTATTATTAAATTGTACAAAATTTATTTCTCTCTTTTACTTAAATAATGGAAATGTTACTCATGCTAATGCACGACATAATTTTTCCAACATTTTAGAATAATTAATTGTTCATTACCTTAAGTCATGATTTATTTAAAATTTCCAATTTATCTATTAAATTTATAATTATTTCATGATTTTTATTTTTCAAATGATGGATCAATATTAACATTTTCATCATTCATCACACCAAAGTAAAACTGGAATTATGAACCAAACATCCACAAAACAGACAATGTGGGTTTATTTGAATAAGTAGTTTAATCTTTCATTAAAATAATAAAAAAATTAAATATAATTACATTAATATGTACTGGGATCATTATAAATTACACAATTGATATACATATATATATATATATTTAGAGTTAATTTTCATATATTTCATGTTTATACTCGAGGAATGGGACTTCCTCCAAAATCACTTTATTAAGTCTTGTTTTCATGTTATATACATAATTTATGTTATATATATCACGTACTAAATTTTTTACATTTTATATCATGAATCCATAATAATTCATGATATTTTATGTTCCAATTTAAATTATATTTTAAAAAAGGATTAGAATTATATGTTACCAAGCACTGAGTGATTTTTAACTCGAATTCCTTTCATTGGGTTATATCACATCATTATTGAATATATTATTTAATCATTATTTATTAAATTTTATTTCACAAAATTTTATTTTTTTTATATTATTATTTTGTATATTTATTTTTTATCCCACATTCAATCCATTTATTAATTCTAAAATCAATGAAATGATATTTTTAGTTTTAATTCTTGTCAAATTTTAGGACATTGTGAAATAAATATATGTTATGATCCTATATTATTCTATAAGGAATATATACTACAATGTAGATATTTTATATAAATATATCATTATTTTTATTATTTTTTATGTTTTATTTGATTATATATTTTAGGTTGTCTTTAAATTCTAATTTTCCAAGGTTGTAATATGTTTACCATTCAACACCTTTATAAAAAGGATTTTTTTATGATTGAATTTACTATTAGTAAATTAGGTGTATTTAATTTGGTAAAATCACTTACTTTTTATTCTCCTATGAATATTTTCAGAATTGTTATATTTAAATAATATTTTCCTCATTCTGGTATTCAAAATGGTTGATAAATTTTATTCAAAATTCATCCTTATTTCTTCACATTTGGTAATAAAACGTTTTTATTGCATATATTGTTTTTTAAAATTTATTGAAGATTATTTTTGAATATTCATAAAATATTATTTAATTTAAATTTTAATTTTTAAAAGAAATTTTTTAAATTGATATTTATTATCATTTTGTAGATAATATATTTTTTTACTGAAGGGTTGAAATTAATATTTTTCAAAAAACTTACAACACGAATGAAATATCTTGCCCTAATGAAAAATCAATGGTTTAATGTTTCTGTTATAATTTTCCATTGTTCATTTTAAATTAAATTTTTATTGTTATATCATTTAAATGTATATTTTTTAAATTTTATTTTCAAATTAAGAATAATATCTTATCTAATAATGTAATTATTTATTTTTTTATCATATTTATATGCACCAACAAGTCATCCCATTCATTACATATTCTACACTATAGATGTTCTATAATGATGCCACCATTAATATTGATAGACGTGTTGTTATTTATTTCAATGGTATTGACATGGAAAATGTTCCTTATTAATGGATAAATTAATATTTTAAAGAACAATCATTATTTTTATCTTGAAAAATGAAATATTTATGGTATTATTATAATTCTTGGGTTGTAGGAATTCATTTTGATTATTTTTGGGAAAGATATAACTAATGATAATTGGTGGTAATGATTTAGATATTTTATTCATTTGGTCATGATGATAGAGAAGACATAATAAATGCAACTTCTTAAGAGGCTAATGAGTTAACCAATTAAATTGTTACACCTAAAGAGATTATGGATATGAACTAGGTATGATTATCACATATAAAATTATTATATTTAGGGATCTATTATGACAATTCCCCAATATACCAACACAATGTTTCTATGATTATTATAATTTTTATATGGTTCAATTGATTTTGATTGAAATCACATGACTCAATTATATAGATTCTACTATAACCCTTTTCTTACATTGATGTAATATCATAGGTCTCATTTTTTATCCATTCCATTAGGAATATGAATTCAATTATATTATGCTCCATCAGATTGATTTTTTAATCATTCACATATGATCAGATTATTCAAACCGATAATATTTAATTGTTAATGGTATTTTCTACCCATAATGAGAATTTGAGGCAAGATATATTATGTTTTCTTTTTCCCCAGATTTTGATTAATGATATTAAATTAATTATATGTAGACATATTTATGTATGATTATTTTTATGGTGGATTTAGAAGAAAAAATATTGAATATAAATATCTTGGTAGAAGTGGTAAAAATGGTCAATTTATTGAATCAATGTTTTTATGTAAGTTTAATTCTTAGATATCATGAACTCGAATCCTAAATGAACCTTGGGAAGGAATGTGATATAATATTTAGTTTATAATTTTTTGTATTAAAATTTTGAAATTGGGACACATTTAATACTAGCAGACATAAATTTATATATAATGTTATTGTACTAAATACAGAAGTGCTATTTGGTGGGCATTATAAACGGTCACATGGAATTTATGGATTCAAAAAATTGTATAATTCATCTGTTCTAGGACAACTATATATATTTTTTAGTTTTTATTTTAGGTTATTTTACATTTGTAACAACCCAAGATTTTATAGTACGTTATCTCTTTAAAGTAATTCAATTTCTTGCACTATACTCAACACCGAGTTCGAACGCATAACAACATACCAAACAAGCCGTTCAAAAAGTTGTTATGAATAGTATTAACTTCATTTTGAATATTATATAATAAATTTAAGTTTAACAAAAATATTAGGATTTTCATAGTCATAATATAATAACAAATTCAATTTTATATATAAGGGATTTATTTTAAAAAAAATGCAATTTGTCTGCCTATTAATGGTGATTTTTTTAATTGCAATATCTGAAACTTTTTTTATTAATTTTGAGAAAATAATAATCTTATTTAAAATTAGGAAATAAATCTTTATTTTGGAAGAATATTTGGTACTTTTTTGATAACTTCCATATTACAATGAATAGTGAAAAATACTTTGTTTTAATTGAATACATCTTTTTAATCAAAATAATTTATAGTGTTATATTATGCATTTGAATGGTTTTTAAGTACAATTAGATAATAATTTTATCATTTAATACAATGTCAGTCATAATAATTAATTTAACATTTAAATTTCATATTATTATATAAATCTTATTATTGGTATCTATACATTAATTAATTACATTTCAAATGGTGAATACATATGTGGTGGTTTTACTAAAAACATTGGTTTTTCTAATGAAACTAATTTTTCGAAAATTTTTAGGTTTATTAAATATGTACACTTATTAACTAAATTCAATTTTTTATTTCAAAAAACTATTTTACTGAATTCATCATATTTACTAAAAAAATTCTACAGTTTTTATTTTCTATAACATTTATTTCGCATAAAAAATTTATTCATTTCATAAAAACCTAAAAGAATTGTTAACTTAAAATCATTCCAACTTGAAACAATATTTTTTTACTCTGAATATATAATTATAATATTAATTTTACTAAACTTTTATGTTTCTTTTTATAATATCATGTTTTTAGAAATTTATATAAATAAAATGGTTTAGACAAACATTCTTTCTAATATTAGTTTTATTAAAAAAATTATAAGATTAGAAACATGTAAAAAATATTTTAATGATATTATTTGAATTTTATGAACAATTTTGATATATAATATAAGACAAAATTTCTATGTTATATGAATTTAAAAAATGTTAATATAAATATAAGAAATTATCACAACATTCGACATCATTTTCTCATGATAGTCCATCAATCTGGGTAATTTTTTTCATTTCATGTCTAATCATTTATGGAATGTCTAGTAAATTTCAATTCTTACAATCACGATCATCCCTCCTAGTTCAAATTTATCAAAATATATACTTTGGAAGATATTTAAAATAGGGATGTTGTTAAGGAGAGTTTGATTGAAAATAAACTGTATGATAACATTGATAATCTTTGGAATGATTCAATTTGTTTTTAGGTGTGGGATAATATGTACATTGAAAACAATGTTATAATATTCATTATTCCAAACTACATATGTAATTTTACTAAAATTTTATGTTTGGTGTGGAAAATAATTTTGATGTTATTTATTTTTACATATTTGTTGAGACATAATGTTAAATATTTTATAATTTTATGATATAATAGAAAGTACTTTGGAAATAGAGGTTAATATATTAACACCCAAGAATCTCGAAAACCATGGATGCTTTGATAATTTGAATGTAGAATCATCATAATTTCTTACCTCTAAGAAAAATAAGAATGTTTATAATTTTTCACCAGAATAAAGAGTTATCTAATTGTGGTTGTAGAGATATCTTATTATAATAAAAATGAGACAGAGACATTAAAAAATCCAGATTTCATTGTGTAATTTTTTAAATGCATGTGATGAAAAATAATCCATTGAAAGTTGTTTTATTATTAGATGAAAAAATTAAGGAATTATTGTTAAATTTTATAAAATTACATTTTATCCTTTTTATTAAAATTATATTGATAAATTTAATTTTTATAATGAATATCAAAAATAAGGATTTAGATATGAGGGAAGAAGATTCATTGATTTGTGGATAAAAAATTCCCAAAATGAAATTGGTGTTTTTAATGAATATAAATAAGATACTCGAATAAATAGAAAAAGTACCATATCAAATTGATGATTATTATTCAATGGAATAGGGTCAAGAGACGAGGTAGTGTGATTCTTCACCATGAAAAAGAAGTAATTAAAATCTATGAATGATATGTTTAACGACGAAATGATGAAATTAATAGAACCGATGAAAGATGAAGATCCATAATTTGTTTTTGATGAGGATAAGGCCATTGATTGAAAAATATTTGTGATGTGTTGAACAATAAATATATTAATATAATATATTTAATTTTATTCCAATTTAAAAATTAATTATCAGTATAATAAAATGTATTTAATGATCACGTGATGTTATTCCTACCACTGAAAAATATGGTCAATGTGTCCTTTCAATTTCACTATTATCGATTGTTCAATCAGTTCCTCAGTCAGTAAATAATTTTCTTCAAAAAAAGGATCATATAATTATTATGAAATTGATTTTATTCATTTAAAATTAAAAAAATAAAATAAGTAGAACATGAAAAATCCCTATCAGACCATGTACAAGTTGAGGCTGTAATGAAATTTTAAAAATCCAGTTTGAAAAGTGATTTGATCAAAACATTGTATGTTGAGAAATATTTAAAATAAATAGAAGATGAATAATAATAATAATAATAATAATAATATGGAATAAAAAGAAAGATCGTTAAATTTTTTATCCTTTAGTACCCAATCAAAAAATTATGATCACTAGGTTGATCTTGAAATGATTGGTGGTTTTGGGAAAAATGATTTAATATCATAAATATCACAAATATGTTTTAGATAAAGAATAATTTAATAGGAATTTTTACTTATTAGATGATTCAAATGATGTAATGGTCATGTAAAAAAGATAAATAGAATGAAATAATAGTTTTTTGAACATAAAGAGAACATGATATGATATATCATTAATTCAAAAAATTACCAGGAAACTCATTCCAATTAGATAAGGGTATGTAGATTAACATTCTTCAATTATTTTATGAGACAAATATTGTATTATATTCTATAATATCTATGAATTGACTAATGGTGTAAGCATACATAAAATAATTTAAATGAGTTATGACATTCAACTGAAAAAAATGAGTTTGAAAAATCCATGGTGAAAAAATGAAGATGCTTTCAAATATTTTAAATGTTAATCAATTTATGAAAGACGAATATTAATGTAAATTGTGATATGGTTCAAAGACACTAAATGAATTTAAAAAATCATAATGAGTATATATAAGCTGTTAAGAATGAATCATTAGATATTTATAACTCATTTAATATGATATCTTCCGAATTTAATGAAAATATTTAAATTAATGAACATTCCAATAATTTATCAAAATCCCATGACTAGAAAATATCATAAAGAAAAGAAACAAATCATTTTTTATAATGTATATTTCATGACCCTCAAGGAGTCTAAGAATACTGATATGTTGTCGCTAAAAGGACTTGTTAATATATATAAGGAAAAAGTATAAATGTTCAAATTTATTAATGAAATATTTACAATGGTTGGGGCAATGACAGCAGAAGAATAGAAGAACCCAAGAGAGTTCCTGATATTTAATTTCATCTTGATAAAGTTTCAAAATAATAATAAATATCATTCTATTCTATTGGAGGAATAAATATTATAACTAATTTAATTTTTAAGAATTTCATAAAAAACATTCGAGGAATATTATATATCTCAAATGAATTTTTATAATAAAAAATGGTGATTAATTATAAGGGTAGAATTGTTATGGGGGATAAATTATTGATTGGGATAGGTTCTTTTTAAGAATTTATTTTTGAATATGTTGTTATTGAAGTATTTGTTATTATATAAGATATTATATATACTTTTATTCAGTAAAAACATTTTAAAAAATATAGAGTAAAAAAGAATAGTGGAGATAAGAATAAAAAGGGGAAAAATTTTATGATTGAGTAATTTGACTATATATTTTTTAATATTATTACTTTTTTGTTTTATGTATTATGTATTGTGAGTCACAAAAGGGGAGGGAATTTTTGGGTCAATAGTTTACTTTTTTAGCTTAATATCATTTTTTTAAAAGAAAGACACACTCTCTTAAAAAATATATTATACTAGCAATATATTTCATAGGTTATTAGATTATTTTGTATAAATAAATATATTCTATGTGATGTACAAATTTTTAAAATTAATTAATAAAAACCTTCAAAATTTTTTCCCATCATCATTAATTTTATTTGATCTATTAAAACAACAGTATTGGGTCTATCAGAATAACAATTTTTATTAAAATTGACTAACAATGTTCCGTATAGTGGACTTAATAAGTTAAATATATCAAAGAAAAATATATTTACTCATTCTATTTGAAACATGTTGTTCCATTGAAATAATTTTTATAGAATTTGATGGTGCTATCCAAGAGACACCAGTTAATGATAGACATATTGATCTGTCAAGATTGATATCATTTTGGACCAATGAAACCATCTCCAGTAATCATAATAATATTAATGATGGATGCATTTCTATAAATATTATTGCATTCAATGAGTTTGGGTCGATGTAATTTTATGAGCTCAAACAATATCATTATTTATTTGTTTCAACATCTCATTAAAATGTATTTCTCACACATAAAAAGTGTTTTATTTTTATGGATTTAATATGTATATTATAAAATCCATATAAAAACATTCTCAAAATTTATGATGTGTCCAGTCTGTGTAAATATCACAGGAATGTAGGGATAGGAATATAACAAGATTTGATCTTTCCATTCAACGAATTATAAAAATAAGAATACCATGATCATTTTTTCATTATAATCATGTATTTATTTTGATGATTTACATACCTTATTGTTTGGTTGAAACTGTGGATAAATTAAGTCATGGTTGATGATGTCCATTATACATAATGTTAATGTGAACACATATATTTTATAAGGTATATATATTGTATAATATATTAATTTATGAAGATTAATTTTACTTAGTTTTACATGTTATTTTAAATCCACTATGAATTTAAAAAGAATCATTTTTTACTAAACATTAATAGAAATTAATTTACTAAATGAAATATGATTTTTTTTATAAGCTACTCTGATCATCAGACACTCACTCAGTCTAATTACTATAATAAAGATGTTTGGGATTAATAATTAGATTTATGTTTTCAACTATAACACACCAAAATCATTAAATCATATTAACTCTTAAAATCCAAAATATTATTTATCTGGATAGTGACCTAGGGTTATTCAATCATTCAGTGGATTATTATTTTTGTCATAAGTTTATTATGGTTCCCAGGATGATACTCTAGTCATTGTTCTAGGACCGATGATCTCTATTTGTAGACTATACCTTGATCTACTATTGATGGTGGTTTCCGTTGGGGACCATTAGATTGTGGGTTGTGTTGGTGGTGTGCAAATGTGATTTTGGAATTTACAATTGGAATATTAGGAATTTTATGTCAATGTACATGTTGTAGGATCATAATTACAATACATATATATATATATATATCCCATGTATATTTTTTTCAAATTAAATCATGGTATGTGCATGTTTGTATTAAAATATATGTTTAATTTCGATCATATGTGTTTTCATGTATCATATAAGACATATTTTTGATAATTATCTAATGGGTATGAATGGGTATCTGATGAGAGGCTTGTTTCTCATTGAAACAATGTGTGTATGTATTTATGTTCTTGGTTATAAATACTCATTTTTTACTTTCGTTGTTGTGGATATATATTTTCATTCTTCTAGTGTATGATTTTTATCCTTTTAAGGGTTTGATTCTGGTATAAAATAAATATATAACTTAAATTTTTTTGTTACAAAATAGAGGGGTATAATAAGTTAATTGTGATAATTATTCTCATTGAACAATAAAAAGTGTAGGGGTATGACAATATCACTGCCAGACCCAAGGTATTGTTGGTCTAAGATGACCATGTGTCCTGACCTAATATAGAGGATAAATATGAAAACCATGTGGACATAGAAATGATAAATAAGGGTTGTGACGGTCATGTATTGAGATTCAATAATCATTCAAATTATTTCTATATAGATATGTAAGAGGAGTACATCTAAAATTTAATATTTAATTCCTTTCATAATTATTAACCATATGACTTGGAGAGTAAGAAGTTATAGTTGGGTTTTATATATTCTTGCTTAGTGCACAACCAAATTGAAGATGATTGATATTAAAATGGAAATTCCTGTCAAATATTTTGAAGGATTACAAATATTTTTTATAACCTCTTAAGATAAAGAAACATTACAGACACCCTATAGGATTTTTGACATACAATAGACATGGTAATTGCATTTCATGTGAAGAATTCATGATCATGGATTTGGGAATGGGTGGGAGCATAGTGAAGGGGAGATAAGGAGATAGAGTATAGAGTTATAAATAGGAAAAATGATGAAATTTGAAGTATCTCTATAGTAAAATTATCTAGATAATATTATTTCTTATTCACCGGTTTGACCATCTAATGTTGGGTTCTTTTGTTTATTACTTTCATGACATGACATACATGGAATTTAATCTAATATCTAATTCTTATAATTCATTTCCTTATTTTATTCAAGGTATTTTATTTTTACTTTTATATATGTATAGTGTTAAACCATGGATATTGATAGATTATTCTACCCACTGACTTCGTTGAGACACTCAACAGTAGTTTGGAACCACACATGTTTACGGAGAATCATATTAGGTCATGTTAGAGTATTACCAATGCCTACTGATTTGGGAACGGGAATTATAATATGTTATCAGTGGAGATTCAATTATTTTCACCATAGATTCACTACGACCTGATATTTAAGAGATTATAATAATTGAAAATATCTTTGGGAGATTCCAAGTACCTATCCACCGTGTGATTAATTGGTATATGAGTTATCAATGATGGGATTACTTTTACAGTTTTAAGGGTTTTCCGTTTTTTTCAGAATCATGAATAATAATATATGGACACATGTAAATTATAAATTCATGTTTTTATAACATCATATCTCTATAATTAAATTCATTAAATGTTTTCATTTTTTCTTTAATATTTATTTGTACCTTATTTTATGATATTTTTTCCTTTTAGTTGATCATTTTCAAGTAGTTATGTTATATATATATACATGTGTGTGTGTGTGTGTGTCAGTGTGTGGGGGTGTGTGTGTGTGTTTTGAGTTTGTTTGTGAGTGTGGCTAATGTGAAACTTTGAATGAGTGATTTTTTATCCATTTCATAATTATATGTGGAATACCATGTGTGTGGGAATCTCACAGGATAATTTATCTAGTATAAATACTTTATGTGTGTTCCTCAAAAGTATATATGTTCTTCTCATAAGAAACCTATTATAGGAGTTTAGATAATTTTATTTATAGTTCAAAAAAATCACTTCAAATATCCCATATTGTACATACAATAGTAGTCCACCAGTTCAACCATAGATAATATAGTTAGAATAAGATGATAATCCTTCTACAACATATCTAGTGGTTATAGTTGTTATTCTACACATGCATGGAGTCTTAAATTTTTTATCTCTTTGGGAATGGGGTTGCATAGTTCATTATGGTTGAGTATTCCCATGGTTATCATCTCAGATATAAACTAGTATTAAATGCCATAGGTAGTCTTCTAAATTAGATGAAAAGTTTTTAAATTTTCAAACGTATATTTTACCTTATACATAGTTTTGAGGATATAAGACTGAAGCTAGATTATTTTTGAATTCATCCGCCCACTAGGAGGTGGTGGGGAATTATGTTATAGAAAGTTAAGTGAGATGGTATTAAAAAAGAAACCATATACATTATATTTTTCATGTTTTTATTTATTTATAAACTAATGTTATGCGAATTTCAAGAGTTATTTAAGGCCATGTGATATGTGAGTTATTTTCTGTTTTATTTTTATCATTATTCAATGTTAATATTATTTTATAATATTTTATAATGAATGGTGAGGAGATCTATTTTATTATTGGGATTGGACTTCATTAAGATCACATATTTTAGGTAAGGGTCTTTTTCATAATGGTATATGCATAGGCTCTATACAAGGATTTGACATTTTAGAATGGTCTCATAAAGGATGGCGTTTTAGGAATCCTTCAATATTATTTTGCGAATGATGGTAAACTTATATAGACTATATTTAGTGAATTTTCATATTTTAGGAGGGTTAATGATGAAGAGTTGTAGTATGGTGGAATATCAGAAGAGTAGACTCAGTCTCATCTTGATAACTCGGTAATATAGATGGTTCATTAATGTATATATTTTCATGAATTTTGATGTGTGCTAAGTGGGTTTTCATCAATATTTAATCTGAATTATTGATAATATTAATGAATCTATTTCTTGGGTTTATTAAGATGTAACAAGATTTGTTATCTGTTGGAAAATATCATTTCAATCTATTATTCAATGAATTTATTCATTCTATAAATCCTTTTTCTCTAAGTTCATTAGTATAAATTATTTTTGTTAATGTTTTGATTTGGTGATCTATTCCATTGATGAAATGGTGTTATCTTATATATTTAACACATAATTCATAATCAAATACCACTTCAGAATCCATTAGTGGAACCTATGAGACAATATATGTAGGATAATATACTGTTAAATAATTTTTTAGTGGATATAATTATTTGGATACTCTATACACCATATCCAACTGGTATAAGAAACTATTTATAGATTGTTATACATGGATAAAAATTTGACAATAAAAATATACCTATTTTTTCTAGTGAGATGCTCCCTAATAACCCCATGATTTTCTTAAATAGATTACAATATTTTTCCTCTTATTTACGACTCCCTAGGAATTCACCATTGGTTTTATTCCAAATATTATTGAAGGACTAAGCTTTAAATAGAGGGAGACAATCATGATATCAATGATGCATTAAGATCTTACCAATATCACAAATAAGAGGTTGTTAACTAACTAGTTTATCTCAAATCCTTTAGTATGGTGATTAATTACATATTTCCAAACACATATCATAGGGAGTTTTTGGTAATGGATTATCATGCTTGATTCACCATGATATCTATCCTATATCCCATGTGAATTTCAAATTTCTTCCAAAATGATCACTTACTCGAGTTAGGTTTGAGGGATGATATTTAGTGGATGTTTATTCCCTAACTCCTAATAATATTAAATAATGACGTTTATAATGAAGCTATATATGACGATAAATTATCCAGGAATATCGATTTAGGTGGATCTTTTTTAACAACAAGATCTAACCACAATGTTTTTCAATTGGAAAATAAATAACATTACTGGTGATGAGTGTATGTCAGAAGCTATTATCAATGCATCATTGGGTCAATAAAAGGTGGTTTTATGATATTGTGTGATACATAGAAATTTTATAACTAATTTTATTATATCAGCCATGATATTTAATAATTGTGGATACACAATTTAACAACCCAAGTACATATAAATTATTTTGTTTTCATTTTGAAATTATGTAGTAAAATTCATTATAAATTTAATGTGAAATAACTCGTATTATAGAAAATAAAACTAATGGATTAGTAACATGTCCATAGGTATGGTAACATGACTATAAGGAAAATTAATATAGCTAATACAGTATTATATTGATGTAATAGTGTAAATAAAATTTATGTAACTAATATTTTTAAAATATGATATATTTATATCATAAAATAATTAAATAAATGTTTTCATTATGAAAGAATTTTCATTTCAAACACTCCATAATTAATTTAATATATTTAGTGATAATTCTCAATCTATTCATAGTTTTGATCCAAAATAAAAATCTAAAGAATAAAATAATCAATATACTCTACTCTCATCCCCTATAAATACCACCCATCACCACCTCTTCTCATCACAAGTGAAAGAATTTTTACTTATTTAATAACATCCCAATTACATTCTCAAAAATCTTCCCTACATTAAATAACTATAGTTCACATCAAAAGGCTAAAACCCTATGACTTATGGGGTATCTCAAGGAGATGAAATCAAGAGGTAAAATCTACTTTCATTTTTTCTATTACTTTTAATTTAAATTATTTATCTAATTATATCATTACCTACCAATATCCAAGTGGATTGATAAATAAATAAACTTATATATAATGTATGTTTATCAAGTTTGTGCAAACAATTAATAATAATACTCATTCTTTGCTACCTTTTACTCTAAAAAATGAGGACAACATCCATGATGTGTCGATTCACCACCATCATGGACAATACACATTAATTTCCATTAGTACATACATGAAAGATCAAAAACACATTATTATGGTTAAATAAGATTTAATTAGATATATAATAATTTACCTAATGTTTTATAAAAAATGATATTTAATAAAATGATATATGTTTGTGATAGTCATAAAAACAACAAAAATAAGTTAAATCATTTTCATTAATGTTTTATCTAATTATTTATCATATATGAATAAAAATTGATATATGGAATCACATAAAATTATGGTAACAAATTATAACAGTTTATATATACTTCTTATGGTTTGATTCAATTAAAAAATAATTTCCATTATAAATAGATCATGGATACTAGGAAAAAACATACCTGCAAACTAGAAAAACAATTATTAATAAATGGGTGTAAGTTGTTATAATAAAATCATATAAGGAATTACAATATTAGTAATTTACTATTATAATAATAAAACTCTACGAACCATTAAAAATGAGGTTATAAAATTATTGATGTAAGAAGACACCATCGTAAGAGATTTTTATTTAAAAAACCACTATTTATTAATCATTTTTCTAAATTCAAAAGGAATGATTTTTATGATGAAAAATTTTTATTTTAGTATTATGTAACAGTTCATGCGAATTGTTTATGATGAAGGGTGTAGAATATATCTCCCTCCAATTCAATGGGTATGTTTATGTTGGAGTTCAACTGTATGGTTACAATAACTGAAACTATGAATGCTACACACTAAGGAAGCTATGATTTTTACACTGCAATTTATCTATGAGGGTTACCATTTATTGTAGTTGTGAGTATTTAAAATCATGTGTTAGTCAGAAGGGTTATATTATTTTTTATATAATAACCCACATTACCTAAATGATTTTTTATGTTTATGTTTAATTATGGAAAATATCATACATTCACCAATGATGTATATGGAACTTTAATGGTGAAAAGTATGTTTTTGTGAAAGTGGATTTATATGTTTATAAGTATTTGTGGACTAATGACTTCACACTTTCTTATATCCTTTACTAATTGTTCAATGCTCATACAAAGATTGAAAAAATATCACAATTATTTAAGAATGGTTTTGTCAAAAGAATTATAAAAGTTGAAAGATCCGAAGAATTAATGTTTTATTAAAAACATTTATATTGTGGAAGAAATGGATATTACTTTATTAGTATCCAAATTTAATGATTGTGGGTTCTAATGTAAGATTTATCATATAATTCTCTAAATCAATCAACATAAATGTTTTTAGGAAAGTAAAAATAGGTTCTTATTGAATTAAAAGGAGTATGTAATTTATTTGGTCAGTTCCTTGTATTTGTTATCAGTGCATTTTTAGAAAACATTATAGTTTATGATGATTCTAATAACATACCAAAAATTATTTTTACTCTTTATTTAATTCAAATATTACATAGAACTTGACATTTAACATGTTTATTTATACCATAAATGTCTCTTATGAATGGTTTTCCAAAGAATAAACATGGAATATGAAGTTGGAAGGCACCAAGAGGATGATATCCTTCATAATCTACTATCAAAAACGTTTTGAACATTAAAAATGGCATTTGGTATAGTTATGGTGCAGTTAAAGTTGTCTATAAATGGATACCCCTTCCATGTAAGAGAAAAAAAAGATCTACCTTAAAGTAACATGCCAATATTAGATCATTTTATGAGGCATCACCCTCTTGCTTTTAGTGTATCTTTTGACACAGTGTTGAATAAAGGGGGGACTAATTTCTTTGAAAATATATTTAATGTCATGGGGTGTTTATAAAATAAAATGTTTAGACTTTATAATCACTATATTGATAGCTATTCATACTAGTGGTGGTTAATGGTCCATAATATTTTAGATATCGAGTATATTGATGCCTTGAAATGAGATAAATTTATAAATATTTTTGACAAAAATTATATTCCGATGGTGGTTTGACATAGGATGGAAAAAAAATCCCTTGAATTGAAACCAAAGAATAGCGATTCAGTGGTGGTGTATGAAGACAACCCCACCTGATTAGAAAGGTATATTTCAAATCTTATTCATGATATTTATATTAAAATCAATCATTTTTACAAAGGATTCAATCCAAGATACTAATGGTCTTTGGCCTCCTATGAATTCAAATGTTATGAATAACTTTTTAAACGTGATGAGAGGGTAAAAATTGTTTTTACTAATAACCATTTTTACATTGAAAACAAGAAAAAAAAATAGTTCGATATGGAATAAAATAGGTAGAATACAATCAATGAAATTTAAAGGTAAGTAAAATCAGTTTCAAGTATATGGTACGTCTGGTAAAAAGAATAATGGGTAATTCCTTAACAAATATGAAAAGTATTTCTAAAGTTCTATGTTTTACCATATGGAACAATATAACAATGAAAAAGATCCGATTGATTTAATGATTAATTCAAATAAAAACCTGTAAAGTGATTTGAATGAGCTGAGATGGTGTATTATGGAAATACCTAACCAAAAAATGACGTGAATGATTAGATGAAGCCATATTATAAGATGAAATGTCAAGTGGAATCCTTTGTGACTACTTAAATAGATGTTGGGAAATCCAATGAAGAGTTAATTTGAATATTGTTTGTTTATTCAGAGTTTTCTAATGTCTTGTTTGATATGGGGTCCATGTAGTCCTTTTTTATGATAAATTTTATGGTATTTTAGAAATTTTACCTCATTATATAAAACTAGATCATATGTTTAAAACACCTAGGGGAAATATTAAGGCCAAAAAACATTATAAAAATATGAATGTAGCTTTCAATGGAAGGAAATTATCTTTAAACCTTATTGTTTTTCACATAGTACAGTTTTTTGTTATTGTATTTATGGATTGGCTATATTTTTCACATGCTATTATTTATTATAGAGCCAAATAATCTATTTTTTCAAAATTATTTTCAATTTTCATACAATAATGAAACCATATCAGTAATAACAAATTAGAAGGATGAAAAATTGTTAAAAGATGAAAATGAAAATCATCTAGTAC
This sequence comes from Viscum album, assembly GCA_963277665.1. Taxonomy (NCBI): domain Eukaryota; kingdom Viridiplantae; phylum Streptophyta; class Magnoliopsida; order Santalales; family Viscaceae; genus Viscum; species Viscum album. The sequence continues at coordinate 1,073,143 of CAUJRU010000110.1, forward strand.
ATATTGTTGAAAAAATTTAACTATTACGAATAATGATGTTCCTAGGGTAAATTATTATATAAATATTTTTCCTAATGAGTTTCTGAGTTGAATATCATTTTAGTATGTTGAATTTACTATTAATATATTTCTTAATTTTAATATATTATCTATGCCCCCATATAAAATTCCTCAAGTAGAACTTCATTAATTGAAAATGAACTTGCAAGTGTTTCTTGATAAATTTTTCATTCATCCTATAACAACGTCATGGGGTGCTACAACATTGATCATAAAAAAATATGGTTCCATGATACATGTCATTGACTATATGTTTTTGAGTAACACTAATGTTAATAATAAGTATCCTTTTCCTAATATAAATGACTTATTTTACCACTTTAAGGTAGGTCAGAAATATTCCAAGAATGACATTAGATACAGGTGCCATCATCATAAGGTGAAGGATTATGAAATTCCTAAGATATCATTTTCTACTAGATATGGGAATTACACATTTCCTATTATAGCCTTTGGTTTATCAAATTCCCATGATGTCATTATTAATCTTATGAATAATGTATCTCATTAATATTTTGGAATTTTTTTTGTTGTTTTTTATAGTATTCTTCTGTTTTCAAAATGTATTTTGAATCATGAAAAATCAATAAGGATTATTTTGAAAACACACAAAAGATTAATTTTTAATGGGAAATTTAGAAACTGTGATTTTTGGTTATAACAGATTTAATTTTTTGGGGACCTTATAAATATTGATGGAATAAATGTTGATCCCACAAAAAATTAGTTGATGATTGTATATGACCTAAACATGTTACTTATATAGATAGTTTTATTTTATTTTTAGTTTATTTTTGATTATTTGCTAAAAAAATGCATTCTTGTCTAGACTGAAAACTAAATTAACATGAGAAGGGGGAAATTGCATTAATAGAAGACTGTGATGTTTGTTTTAGGAACTGCTAATATGATTGGTGAAAGGTCCATTTTTATCCCTCGCTTCATAAAATGGTTATTTTATCATTTACATAGATTCATCATTGAAGGTACATGGTTGTGTTATGATTTAGAATGATCAGGTATTTGTTTATGCTTCCAGAAAACTAGAACCTCATGAATTAAATGAAACCACACATGATTCTGAATTAGAATATGTGGTTTTCTACTAAAAAATATAGATTTATCATTTATGTGGATCCAAATGTAAAATATATACTTTCAATTAGATTTTGAATTATATATTTAAAGAGTTTGAATTAAACATTAGGTAAGGAATATGGTTGTTACTGATTATGTACTATGAATCCTTGATCAATTACCATCATGGTAAACAAAATAATGTGGCATATGCCTTGAGTCAAAAAAATCATGCGTCATTAATCATTTTTTATTTAGAACATTACCCCTTGATTAATTACTTGATGATTTTTTCATGAATGTTGCCTGTACAAAAAAATACATCTGTTTTGTTTGAGGTGTAAGTGATGTTTTCTCACATAGAAAAAACTATTAATGTGAATAGTGAAGACTATGAGTTATAGATAATGGTTGAATTTTTTATAAAAGGTAAGGTTTCATAATTTAATGTTGATAAAGATTTTCTTTGAGATTTGGGAAGAGATTACATGTGCCTTTTGATTTAATGTAGAATTAATAAATTTTTTGTGAAGATCATACTTCAAAATTTTAGTTCATAATTTTGTCACTAGGATATATAAATAATATTTGGAGTATTAGTAGTGAGATGGAATTCAAATATATATAGTTAATTTTACCATTAATATATTGAAATTTCAATATGTTAAATAAAAGAATTAGTTTTTAAAGGGGATGTATTAGATATTTCCAATAAGAGAGTGGAAATATGAAAATATATCCAATTATTTCATGGTTGGACTAGCAAGGACGTCTTGAGGTAAAAAAGCATTATAGATTAATGTTGTTCGACCAACTAAATCTACATGTTTTCTTTTAAATTTGAGATACACATTCACTGGATTAGTTATTTTAGTTATAGCTCAATGAGATTGTAAGTTTACAATGTGTTCCTCTATCAATTGTATCTATCTAGGATGCATGGTTTACTTATAACATTTTGAAATCCCTTATGAAGTTGTTTGGAACTGAATTAAATGTTATCAAAACCTTTCTTCATCACTTAGATAGATAGCCATAATGAATAATTTAGAAATTTGATGATATGATTCCAGTCTGTTCAATAGTTTACTTGGGATGTTGGGATTTACTTCTTTCTTTTGATATGTGTTATTATAATAATATATTTCACTTCAATATATATATAGAAAAATTTGAGGAAATACTTGTAAAGTGATTTTTATGTCCATCATTTTGGAATTACTTTGAGGAAAGGAAGTTGGTAGTACATGAATTCGTAGAGGAGGTATATGAGAATGTGATGACGATCTATTATCACATTAGGAAAGACCAAAGATGGCATAAAAGTTATGTAGATAACATGATTATAAATCTATCATTTGAGGATGGTGATCATGTTTTCCCTAAAATCCCTCTTTGTAAAAGTTTTATTCTTCTTTGGAACGAAAAAAATCTAATGTCATTGTTCCATGGATCTTTTTTGATTCTATAGATAGTTAAACCAGTTTCGTTCCGAGTAGCTTTGTTTTAGAGTTTTTATCAGTTACACAGTGTTTTTAATGTTTCAAGATTGATATACTCTGGGCCAGATTGATCTCCAGTTTATATCCTAGAAGTAGATCAGTTTTAAGAGAACATTTCTTATGAAGAAAAAATTATTCATATTGTGGACTGTATGGAGCATGTACTACGTAATATCGTAATTCAAAATGTTATTGTTTTATGGGAAAACCACAAGGTTGAAGAAGTTAATTGGGAATATTAAATTCATTTAGGAAAGTTATTCTCACATGATTAAAAATTGAATGAAAATATTTAGGATGCAATTTTTATTTGGAGGGGAGAATGTAACAATGCATGTACTTGTAAAATAAATCATTTTATTTATTAAATTAAATAGTAAAATTCATTATAAATGTATAATAAAATAAATTTTATTTATAGAAATTAAAACTAATAGAATTGTAACATGAACATATAAACAATCACATGACTTTTAGGAATAGTAATCTGGCGAATAGAATAGTAAAATCATTTATAAAAGTACAAATAAAAGTCAAAATATGATACATTTACATTACAAAATATGTAAATAAATGTTTTTAAAATGATAAAATATATGTTGGTATTTTTGTGAAACACAAATGTTTACTTATAATTTTATAATTAATTTAATTATAAATTATTTTTTAATAATATATATTAATAAATTAATTTTCTATTTTCATATTATTAAAATATAATTATTGGGAACAATAATTAATTTTTTAATTTGTTATAAAATCTTTTATAGATTTTAAATATGTATTATTTTCATAAATTATGATTTTTTGTAAAAATAAATTTCACATATTTGGAAAATTATCATCATAAAATGGAATTCATTTTTTAATTATGAATATCAAAAAATATTTATGGATGACATTTAAGATTGTTCTAAAATAGTTGAATATTTAGTGAATAGCAAAATATGGTAATTTACGATATTAAATTATATTGAAAATACTTGAATTAAAAAATCCATGAGTGATTTAGGAACCATAATCTATAACTATACATAATTATATTAATATATTTATTGATTATATTCAAACTATTCATAGTCTTGAGATAAAATTATATAACTTATGACTAAAATAATAAAAAACACTTCTCTCTTCCACTATAAATTTCCCTCTCGCCACCACTTCTCCTCACACCTCAAAGCCTAATAGTTTTTATTATGTTATCCAATTCAGTTCCCAAGAATCTTCCCCACTTTCATGTGTTTATTGTCTCATCAAAATTAATAAATGATGTTCTTTAAGGATTTTATCAAGGTGAATAATTCAGGAGGTAAAATCCTCTTACATTTTCTTTTATTTTCCATTTCATTTATTTTATTTTATTATTAACTATTAACATAAACTTATTCCAGAGTCATGAAAATTTTATTATCATAAATATACTATAATAATATATTTTTGATCAAAAATTTAACATCAAACTAATTCTCATGTCCCTTTAATTACAAAAATGACAACATTAACTATGATGTGTATATTTAACTCTATCATGGATGATACACATTAATATTCCATTACCTACTTCAATTATGAACATAAAACAATCATTATAGTTATATGAGATTTTATTAGACAGATTTTTTATTTATATAATATTTTGGAACCATTATATAAACATTAGGTAAAATAAAATGATATAATTTCTTGATGTCATAAAAATCGCAAAAATAAATTTAATAATTTCATTAATGTTTTATATAAGGATTAATACTTATTTAAATAATTAAAATGATATATGGTATCATTTAAAATAAGGGAATCATATTAATACAAATTTAGTAGAATTTTTTTATTTTCCCCTCTATTCCAAAATAAAATCCCTTATGATGTGATCATGGAAACCATGAAAAGAACCCACCCGAAACAATAAAATTCACAAAAAAATTATAAGCAAATATATTCAAGTATTTTGTAATAAAATTATATAAGTTATTATAATTATGAATATGTTTATTTAATATATTTATAACACTTGATAATCCATTATACAAAAAGATTGAACATTTATGAAGAAGTCGAACACAAGGTAATGCACTTTTCTTTAAAAATACACTACTCATTTCACTTTTTTTTGAAAAAATTCGAAAGGAAATATTTTAATGATTAAATTATTATTAGGTTATGGTTCATGTGAATTGTTTATAATGATATATGGGACCTATATCTTCATTTAATGAATTGGGTATTTTTATGTTGGAGGTCGATCGTATGGTTACTTCAGGTGTTACTTTACTGGTTACACCATAAGGTAGCCATGTGGGTTACATTGTAAGGTAGAAATAAGGGTTACACTATAATGTAACAATAAGGGTTAAAAATAATATGTTATTAATTAGGGTTAAAATATTAAAAATAAAATTCCTGATGTTACTTAGATGTTTAGTTATGTTTCCTATGTTTTATGTAAATATCATTTTTTTACAAAGTAAGAATATGATAATTTATGGATCAGAAGTATATATTTGTAACTGTGATATTTTTATAAGTATATTTAGAGAAATTGTTTCTCCAATTTTTTTATTTCCTTTAATGATAATTTTTTGGTCATCCCACGTTTGAAATTTTTTTCATAGGGTTTTTTTGATCGATATGAGAAAAGAATAAGGAAGGATGAACTTTGTGAAGAATTCATGTTTTGCTAAAAAATATATTATTATAGAAGAAATGTATATTATTTTAGTAGTATACAGATTTTATATTTATTGGTGGTTATATAATTTTTATGACCTAATTCCTGAAACTTCTAAACTAAATGATATTTGAAATGTAATAAATCTATTATAGTTAAATTATCTAAGTTATGTAATTTATATAGATGAGTCCTCAAACTCAAATCACAGTAATCATTTTAGTATAATTATATATGAAGACAATAGGTTTGGATCCACGATTACCAAAGGATCGTATGTTTGATGTATAATAAGAATGATCAGTGGATAACATTATAAAATAATATATGATTATCATACATCAAAGGAAGATCATGTTCGATATGAGGTCAAATATCAGTATTCTATTACTAATTTTATGGTTAAATACATTATTTGGCTAGAAAATATGGGATATATGTTGATTAATTCATCATTATAAAATTTTTCTTTTATTTATATATTTATATAGCATTATTCTATAACACATAATTCTTTAAATGTGTTAGGAATATGCCCTGTGATTAGGAAATTTTTAATAGATAATTCAGTTTTATTTTGATTTATGAAAGTGGATCTCATCAATGTTTCTATGTCCCAGGTCTTGATCATGGACAATGAGGTTGTGTAATATTTCATTATCTTTTATCATGATATATTTGAATACACCATTAGAATTGATTAGATTATATTTTATAATTCATTGATTTATTTTAAAATCATTACATTTAGTTAGTAATACCCAATGGTGGTAGTCATGGCATTCTAGAATTGTGGTATCCCAGATTTTGGATAGTGGGGAGTTTTTTTAGGGTAAAATTAAATCATACCAATTATTATATATTTTTCTTGATGTCATAAAATTCAATTTAATTTGTCATATACTTATTACATTGAATGAGTACCAATTGATTTTTAGAATAATTTTTATGGGTTACCATGTAGGAGTTATGTTGTGTTTTCTTTTAATATTCCCTTGAGTAAGACATCCATCTCCTTGATATAATTTAATATGGATATCTATATGTACAAATAGATTATTATTTATCTTATTGATTACAAGGATAATGGATTTATTTTTTCTTGTGTGTCACATTGTGAATCCATAAATATATTTTCAATGGAAGAAAATGCATGCCTCTGATTTCTTTTTTACCCAAGTCATATCTAGTTGAATATAAAGAATAAATATCACATTATTCATAATAATGTCTAGTTCGATCAACTCAGGGGATACCATAGTTTTTTCAAGATTGATATTTTAACAATTTAAAATATACTAAGGTCCAAAGAAGAAGTAATTCCTATAAAGAAAATCCATAGTATCAATGGACATTATGAGTACATGGCTAAATAATTTTAAAATTAGGTAATATGTTAAATTAATATTTTTCCATTATGAATAGTAACCATAGAAAATTATTTTTTGCATCGATAAAGGTAAAATGATTCAATACAGGATAAAACTAATGTGATACAGATTAAAATCCAATCAAAAAATTTCAATAAATAATTTTAAAGATCCTATTTCATCCATAATCATCCATAATTAAAAAATATATTTTCTTTTGTTTCTATTTAGTTTTTATTATGATAATTATAATTTTATAAAGGATAATTTAAAAAACGCAACTTTGTTACATTTAATATTTATAATTATTTTAAAATTGATAAAATGATTTTATATTTTGTTATAAATGGTTATTTGAATTTAACATTATTTTTATTTTTTTTATTCAGAACTTTTTTTATTGTTTAAATAATTACATTATATTCATATGTAACGATGATATAGTTATTAATATATAATTAGAAAAACATATTAATTTATATTAAATTTTTAAATTGAATTTTTTTGGGTGAATAATAGTGTCCCATGAATTTTTTAGATCCAAATAACAAATTATGGATTAATAGAATGATTATATTTTAAATAAAACTCAATATTATATTCTATAATGCCAAACTAAATAAAAAATATAAAAATTACCATTAATTATTTTTCATGATAAATAATATATTAAAAAAGTAATTAAAAATATATAATTTTTACAGAGGAAAATTAGGATTATAAATTGTTAATATGTTATTTTATTTTCTATTTATTATCATTTTTTAGAATAATTGTTAATTTATTAAAAATTTATATTAAAAATTATAAGACCACTATTAAGGATAGAAAAATGTTAATAATTTGGTTAATTAAAAGATAATGTCTTAAATGATATATAAATCTAAAAAAAATTTAATTTATGATTATTTGAAGAAGTACACTTTTTCATAAATCCGTGTAGTTTTTTATTTTTTAGAAATATGTTAGAAAAATACTATACTATTATATTTCTTACATTTAAATAAACTCCCTCCCTCACTAGAATGTGGAACACCCTTTTAATCTCTTATAAAAATTTCACATAATTTTTTCATTAGTAAATCCCTTCCCAAGTAACATTATATAATCAATCCCTAGAATCTATGGGATTTATTATTTTAATAATATCAACCTAATTAGTTTGAAGGTCTAATGAAAAGTAGATTTTCAAAAGATATGGTTTGGTTTTTTACTAAATGATTAAGTTGTTTTGACCAAATTGAAATCATATTCAATCATCATGAAATAAAAACATCTATATTTTTCATATCCTTATATGTTTTTTATGTATAAGGAATTACCTATATCTCTCTCCATATTCTTCCAAATGGATAATGAAACCATCTTACAACCTTTCACAACTGGTTATAATTTTTGATTATATATATATATATACATATATATTACTATTGAAATTATCAATATAAAAATATAACATTTCATCTATTTTATTCATTCCATCTATTGAAAAATAATAACGTCATTTGTGCATACATGTGGATTCCACTCTACAATGTGATGTTACTCTTATTCCATCACCAAATCACATAAATGTTATATATAAATTATTTAATTATGAAATTTTATATTTTAAATATAATACAAATTCTATAGAAAATAAATATTTTATTTTATTCATCTTTCACTTTAAAAAATCAAAACACTAATGATGAATATGTGTAACCAATTGTCTCTACGATTATAGTGTAATTTTTTTTTCCTAAACATTTTTCATGATAGGTGTTAAAAGAACAATGAATGTATAAAAATAAAAAATCATCCTTAATTCCAATTTTATAGAATATGGGAAAAAATATTTTACTTCGGTCTTCATTCTGATCCAATTTTGAAGTTATAAACTTAATATCCTCGAAAAACAGGATGTGGAATTAATATATATGGTAATAAATAAGTCATTAAAATAAAAGATAAATTATTTTGATGGTATGGTAATAACCCATGAAAAAAATTTTAAAATGTTAAATACTTTACATATATATATTATAGGAGTTCAAATGAATATATTGCATGTATGGAATCATGATATGTGATTTCGGCTCAATTTCACTTAATTAAATCTTGTTTCAAAGTTATTAACATCAATTCATTTATATGGTTTATGTAATAAAATTTTTACATTTTATATCATGATTTTTTAATTATTCACATTATTTTATGAATCAATTGAAATAGTATTGTTTAAAGGGATTTCACAAGTATGTAACCAAGTCGTAAGTGATTTAATAACTCAATCTCCATTAATTGGGTTATATCACTTCTTCATTGATTAACATACGTCCAGATTAAATATTAAATGGCCTTTTTTACTTACCAAGAACATATACATGTAATGTTTTGATTAAAGTTTCTATTGGCAATTAATCCTTTTATTAATTCTGAGTTCAATTATTTGATCTTTATAAGGGATCTTCATCTCAAATATTCTTTCATCAGGGAATGAATTTATATTATGAACATATCTTGTTATTTTTTCAATATGTAGTTAATCATTGACATTTTATATCATTAATTACTATATTTTACTAATGTTTTATGTTTAATTTTATTAATATTTTATAGGTATTTTAATTCAAAATTTATCAAAGTGGTAAGGGGATGATGTTTCAATACTATATTAACCAAGCAAGTATATGGTAGAATATCCTTTGACAGAATTATATGATAATTATTTGAAAAAATAGTTTCATTTTAGTTTTCCTCAAAATATTTCTAGATTCATGATTTTTATGTATTTTTTTTCTCTGGTTAACAAAATATATAATATAATGTTCTTTAAAAAATATAACCTTAATTTTCATCTTTTGGTCACAAAATATTATTCATCTACATCTGTGATTTGAAAAATGTTTTCATGAATGATTCAAATTTTTTAATAATATTTATTTAAACTCATTATTACCATTTTTATATCTTAAAAAAGGTTTGAAAATAAAATTTTATTTTTCTAAGAAAACAATTTCATGTTTTTTAATTTTTATTAAATTATAAAATGAAAAGATTTTTACACTACCATGAGAACACAATTCCATGTATGTTAATTTAATTTTTTCAATTGTTATTTTAAAACTTTTTATACAAATCTAATTTATATTTATAATTATTTAAATAGTTTTTTATAATATAAATTGAATTTACCTTGAGATTTTTGTTGTTGTTTGGTTCATAGTATTTATATTTATCAACAATTAAATCCCATGATTCTACTTATTCTCCACAAGGGATATTATGTAGTTATAACATAATTATCATTTACTAAGACAATTTTTTTTATTTAATGGTGTCAAAAATTTGAACCCATTTAATATCCATGGTTAAATAATGGAATTTAAAAAATATATTCTTTTTATGTTGAAATATTCTAGATTTTATGAGTCAAAAATACTATTTGGATCATGTAAAATTATTATGATGATGTATGAGACTATTATAGCTCATGATGATGGATGAGCCTATTATTTATCTCTAATTAATTAGGTAATGAAGAAAAATATAAAAGAATATAAATAAAAACTATTAGAAAATAGAGTTAATGGGTTAATTGGTTACACAAAAGATATTATTGGAATTAACAATGTATATCTATCAATTATTCAAGGGTTCATGTAAGGGTTGTATAATCTAAATTATCCATGATCCTACCATATTTAATCAATGTCTTTTATGAGTTTCAATTGTCCCTTTGATCATGATTTACATCACATGTATCGTGATTATCGACACTTATATTTTTTTTCTTTCATTAAACACTTATTCCATTTCTCATAATTTATGATACAAGTTAGTATCATTATTAATTATCTTATGTTACTATTTTTCACCTTGGTTAATTAATATAGATTAGGATATTCATCGTTTAATTTTTAGAAATGCTGACTTAATAAAATGGGTCTTGTTATATAAGAGTTTTTTGGACCACTCTAAAACATTAAACCAAATTATTTCATGGGCATTTACATAATTATATATTTTTCTATGTTGTATTTTTTTTAAGGTTAAAATTGGGATTCATTTCTTAGAATCAAATCTAGAAATGTAATGATTAGGTTTCAACACTGGTTCTATATGTGTGGGTTCAATGGTATTATAGTTTTCATCAGGTTAAAGTTTGATCATATTTGAGAATTATGACATTTCTATGAGTGTTTATCTTACAATATGTGGATAATATCATGGGGTTATTTGTTTAATGATTATTTTAATTTCAAAGGAATATAGCTCACATTTTCATGATTTATGTAATGGGGTTCTTAATAGAATATTTATATTTTTGATAGAGATTTTGGTGGAATGTGTAATTTTTAACCGATAGATTTAACATGAGGTATTATTTTAGATAACATTTATTACAATATTTTGGATTTTTCCAAAAAAGTAAGAGAAAATATATTAGTTCAAATCATTAAAAAATATTGAGTTTATTTTGGTTAATTGGGATATATGGTTATTTATTTATGGGATGATTTAGATGTATCGTTCATTTTTATTGCTGAATTTTAGAGTGTACTGTATTATGTAGTCACCGAAATGTTTTTTAATTTTCCCTATTATATTAACTTATTAATTCAATTTATATATTTCTAACATATAGAAATTGGTAGAAATTATTATTATGATTTTGTAGATTATGTGATGTATGGAATGTTGACATTAGTTCATCATGCATTCTAAATTTTTCATTAATACAAATAATGTGGATAAAAATTTGTCATTTCTTTTTAATTTTATTAAAAAATTAAAATATATTTCTCATTTTGGTATATTTCCTTTTTCTCATAGAATATATTGTAGATTAATGACTGAACTATAGGAAATGGAATATAAAATAAAAATGATATCCTATATCCATAATTTTTTATTAACTAATAGTCTATTTCACTAACCTTGAGATTATGGTTTTATAGTCCTTGAATTTCTACTTTCATTAACAATCATTTTATCATTGTTTATATCACACTCTATATTTAACTAGGAATTTTGTTCTTAATCCATGTATATATTTTCACGCCTCACTAATTTTCACATATTAAGAAACCTAGTATGTGTTATTCGAGATTAAATAATTATTTCCCTTTTCATATTTCCAAAATGATCATATATTACAAGTTTCATTGATTTGGGTTATGACCATAAGTATTTTCAATTTTAAAACCCATGATTACCATGTTGATTCTCAAATTGAAATGAAAAATTTACTAACTGGATGGGGGATAATATAATAGACCTATATTTTAAATAAATAATATGTTCGATAGTGCATAAAAACCACAACACCATGAATCTAAAAAAATGAACTATTAATGTTTAAATTTTATTGACATGGAATATCTATTAAATAATAAAGTATTAATAGAAATAACCATATTATGAAATATATATTATGTTCCTATGAAATAAAAATAAAAATAATAATTATTAAAAGGCTACAACTCAAAAGTTTAATTATGTCATTATATGATTCAAAAATATGTTTTCATCAATGTTGTATTCTATCCAATTTTGTGTGATAATATTATAATTTTTTTTTTAAATTTGAGTAATTTCTATTAAAATTATATTATATTTAAATTAATAATGTAAATAATTTTTATAATTAATTATTTTTAATTTGGTGAAAATATTTATATTTTAATGAATTGGGAAAATTAATGATTTTTAGTGAAAAAGTATATTTTTAGTATAATGACATAAAACATCCCATTATATTTTTCATTAAATATAAAATTAAATTAGTTCATTTATAGTGTAAACTATTAAAAATCATTTTATAATCATCATGATACATTAATTTGATATAAAAACATTTTCATACAGAAGATGTAATTTTTATTGAAAATAAATTTTTTATAGGTGTTCAAAGGTTTGCTTTTAATATTATATAATCCAAATATATGAATGTTATTTTATAAAAAGTAATAAATATTTTGAATCAATATAATTTTTATTATATAATACTAACATCTATTTTTTTATATTAATAGTAACCATTGTATACATTTCTATCAAGGTAAAGGTAAATTAGGTTATTTACGTTTCACAATATTTGGTAAGGTATAAAAATAAATCAAATAATATCATTAGTTTCATTTTATAATACTTTTTATTGATTAATCATCCAATTATAAAAATATTAACTTTTATAAAAACATAATTCATTTAAAATTTTATTATATTTTAGGTAAATAATAATGTAAATAAGTCACTCTCTAGATTTTGATATTTTTAATATTTTTTCAATGGATAAAAAGAAAAAATGATCCGTTATATAATTATTTATGAATAATAAATTATTTTTTATCATGTAAATTTACTTTTTAATTTTTAGTGATGATATAATTACATGAAATGATTACGCGATATTCAGATAATGCTTGTGAGTGTAGAAAGAAAATACAGTAAATAATACTAATGAAATCTAAATATATATTTCTTTTGATTTATAATTAACAATGAATCTGATGTATATATATAATGTTTTAGGGTTCTAAATTTTTATATTATAAATCCATGAAAATCATATTATCCTAATTTTTGAACTAATTGAACAATATATTAAATGATATTAATTATTATATATGTTAAATATTATTATTAGATTAGTCTAAAACCATAAATATCATTAATGCAGATAATTTCACTATAAAAGAGTATAAAATTTCATCCCTTTTCAATTTCAGTTTATGTTTTAGATAATAAGTAAAATTATAAAATGTTTTTGTTGAAAATGTTTTGATTATGATTATGGTTAAAAAATATTAACACAATACTTAATTTAAATGATAAGTATTAAAATAATTTATAATCCAATAATTTTTTCTTTGGATAACTGAATAATTAACAAATACTTTTTATATTACAACTGATCTATTTTTATAAAAAAAAATTCATGAAATAGACACATATTAAAATATAATATTTCCTAAATTTTGAAAATTTCCCTCCCATAATTTATAAAAATCATGCCACTCTCTTATACAATAAAAAATTATAGTTAATTTTCATTACAAAAAACTACAACAATATCCATTCAAAAAAACTCTCCCCATGTTGTATAGGTCTTATTTTTGTATAATAAAATCCTCATATAAATTAGTTTATAAAGAAATTGTGCTTTTACAGAGGTGAAATATAGCTTTTATCCAAATTCACTTGACTTATTTCTTATTTTAGTTACATAAAAAAATTGGTCATGATTAAATAATAATACCATTATATTAATTATTTAAAAATGTTGTTATTTTATTAGAATAACCAATATATGTTTCACACTTCAATAAAATGGGAAATGATGTCATCTTTTGTGTGTATAGTGGAATACAGCCTCGTGAACCTATATAACTAATTTTTAGCCAAAAATTTCAATTGATTATTATAATAAAGGATTATATATATATATGTTTTTTTATAAATTCATTATATTTATTTATTGATTATATGTAATCTATTTACATTTCGACCAATCCATTCATAATTTAGAATGTTAATCGCGTGTACAAGTTGATTACCACATCCACAAAGAGATGTGATTAGTTTTTTCATCACTGTATTAAATGTAATATATATATATATATATAAAATTTTAAAATAAAAAATGATATTGGTTATATAATATTCATTATTTTATTATTAAATTTTAACTAATTTAATTCTCTCTTTCACATAAACAATAGAAATGTTACTCATGCTAATGTATGACATAATTTTTCCAACATTTTAGAATAGTTAATTTTTCATTACCTTAAATCCTGATTTATTTAATATTTCCAATTTATCTATTAAATTTATAATTATTTTATGATTTTTATTTTTCAAATGATAAATCAATATTAACATTTTTATCATTCATCACAACGAGCTAAAATTAGAATTATGAACCAAACAACCACAAAACACACAATGTGGGTTTATTTGAATAAGTAGTTTAATATTTCATTAAAATAATAAAAAATTTGAATTTAAATATATTAAAATGTTTGGGGATCATTAAAAATTACACTATTGATATATATATATATATATTAAGAGTTAATTTTCATATATTTCATGTTTATACTCAAGGAATAGGACTTCCTCACAAAATCACATCATTAAGGCTTCTTTACATGTTATATACATAATTTATGTTATATATATCACGTACTAAATTTTTTACATTTTATATCATGAATCCATAATAATTCATGGTATTTTTTGTTTCAATTTAAATTATATTTCCAAAAAGGATTAGAATTCAATGTTACCAAGCACTAAGGGATTTTTAACAAGAATTCCTTTCATTGGGTTATATCACATCATTATTGATTATATTATTTAATCATTATTTATGAAATTTTATTTCACTGAATTATATTTTTTTATATTATTTTTTGAATATTTACTTTTTTATCCCATGATCAAACCATTGATTAATTCTAAAATCAATGATATGATATTTTTAGTTGTAATTCTTTTCAAATATTATGACATTGTGAAATAAATATATGTTATGATCCTATATTATTCTATGAGGCATATATACTACCATGTAGATATTTTATATAAAAATATCATTATTTTAATTTTTTTATGCTTTATTTGATTATATATTTTAGGCGGCCTTTAAATTCAAATTTTCCAAGGGGGTAATATGTTTACCATTCAATACCTTTATAAAAAGAATTTTTTATGATTGAATTTGCTAATAGTAAATTAGGTGTTTTTAATTTGGTAAAATAACTTACTTTTTATTCTCCTATGAATATTTTCATAATAGTTATGTTTAAATAATATTTTCCTCATTCTGGAATTCAAAAGGGTTGAGAAATTTTATTCTAAATTCATCCATATTTCATCACATTTGGTTATACAACGTTTGTTATTTTATATACAGTTTTTAAAAATTTATTGAAGATTATTTTTGAATATTCAGAAAATATTGTTTAAGGTAAATTTTAAGTTTTTAAATATTTTTTAAATGATATTTCTTATCATTTTGTTGATAATATATTTTTTATTGAATGGTTGAAATAAATATTTTTCAAAAAAATAACAACACGAATGAAATGTCTTTCCCAAATGACAAATCAATGGTTTAATATTTCTGTTATAATTTTCCATTGTTCATTTTAAATAAATTTTTTATTATTATATCATTTAAATGTATATTTTTTAAATTTTATTTTCAAATTAAGAATAATATCCTACCTAATAATGTAATTATTTATTTTGTTTCAATGGTATTGACATGGAAAATGTTCCTAATCAATGGATAAATTAATATTTTAAATAACAATCATTATTTTTATGTTGAAAAATGAACTCTTTATGGTATTATTATAACGCTTGGGTTGTAGGAATTCATTTTGATTTTTTTGGGAAAGATATAACTAATGATAATTGGTGGTAATGATTTAGATATTTTATTCATTTGGTCATAATGATAGAGAATACACAATAAATGCACCTTCTTAATAGGCTAATGAGTTAACCAATTAAATTGTTACACCTAAAGAGATTATGGATATGAACTAGGTATGATTATCACATATAAAATTATTATATATAGGGATCTATTATGACAATTCCCCAATATACCAACACATTGTTTCTATGTTTATTATAATTTTTAGATGGTTCAATTGATTATGATTGAAATCACATGACTCAATAATATAGATTATACTATAATCTTTTTCTAACATTGATGTAATATCATAGGTCTCATTTTTTATCCATCCCCTTATGGATATGAATTGAATTATATTATGCTCAGTCAGATTGATTTTTTAATCATTCACATATGATCGGATTATTCAAAATGATAATATTTAATTATTAATGGTAATTTCTGCCCATAATGAGAATTTGAGGCCAGTTATATTATGTTTTCTTTGTCCCCAGATTTTGATTAATGATATTAGATGAATTATATGTAGAAATATTTTATGTATGATTATTTTTATGGGGGATATATAAGAAAAAATATTGAATATAAATATCTTGGTAGAAGTTATAAAAATGGTCAATTTGTTGAATCAATGTTTTTATGTAGGTTTATCTCGTAGATGTCATGAACCCTAATCCAAAATGACCCTTGGGTAGGCATGTGATATAATATTTAGTTTATTATTTTTTGTATTATATTATTGAAATTGGGACACATTTAATACTATCAGGCCCATAAATTTAAATATCATGTTGTTGTACTAAATACAGATGTGCTAATTGGTGGGCGTTATAAAAGGTCACATGGAATTTATGGATTCAAATAATTGTATAATTCATATATTATAGGACTATAATATAATTTTTTGGTTGGTATTTTAGGGTATTTTACATTTGTAACACCCCATGATTTTATAGTATGTTATCTCCTTAAAGTAACTCAATTTCTTCCACTATAATCAACACCGATTTCGAACGCATAAAAACATACCAAACAAGCCATTCAAGAAGTTGTTATGAATACTATTAACATCATTTTCACTCTTATATAATAAGTATAAGTTTAACAAAAATATTAGAATTTTCTTAGACATAAAATAATAACAAATTCAATTTTTCATATAAGGGATGTATTTTAAAAAAATGCAATTTCTCTGCCTACTAATGGTGAATTTTTTTTAAATGCAATATCTGACACTTTTTTATTAATTTGGAAAAACTAAACATATTATTTAGAATCAGGACATAAATGTTTACTTTGGACAAATTTTTGGTACTTTTTTTATAACTTTCATATAATAATGAATAGTGAAAAATACTTTGTTTTAATTGAAAACAACTTTTTAATCAAAATAATTTATAGAGTTATATATTTCATTTGATAGTTTTTAAGTATAATTAGATAATAATTTTATCATTTAATACAATTTAGGTCATTATAATTAATTTAACATTTAAATCTCAAATATACACATGTCAATCTTTTGATAGTTTTTATTTCTCTAAAAACCATCTTTTTGGTTTTGAGAAGAGAAATTAATTTTAAATTAAAAAATTATACTTCTATTATTTTAATATGGTAAAATGGACATCATTTGTGAATTCATAATCTCAAAATTATCTTAGGGTAATTTTTTGGTATTTTTCTGAAAACATTTAATTTTTGATGAATAGTGAAAAACAAAATGTTATTATTTTTAACAGAATTTTTATATAAATAATTATTTATTTTATTTAGATTTATTTTAAATAAAATTGATATATAATACCTATATAAGTTCAATTTAATTCATTGGAGTCATTTTATAATAAAATTAGATTTAAAAAATATTATTGAACTTTTTAATGTTTTTAAGCCACCTTCTAGGAGAATTTTCGAATTCACATAAAACATAATTTTACCACTACTATGAGTTGAATTTAAAAAAATCTGAGAGAGACAGTTGACATCAGTAAGTAAAATTCAATTCAATAAGATGAAAATAATTACTATTGAATAGTAACTTTTGACTTTTATTTCCCCCGATTAAAACAAAATAGGGTAATTAAGGTTAAAAATTATAATATAATTACCCTAACACATGTCCTAATTATATTGGATAAGTTTAATTAGACCAAAAAAATAAAATATGAATAAAATATGATCCTTTTTGGTCCACTTTGATTAGATTATTACATTTATTATTATATTATTTAAAGAAGAGTTAAAAGTTTTAAATTCAATGTTTAATAACTAAACCATTTTTTATATTGGGATACACACAATATAAATTATACTATAAATATTCATTAGAAAACTAAATATATATTTCTATATAATTGTAATTTATTTATAATTTTTAGACATTAAATAATTTAATTTTTTTATTACACAATGATGATGCATTAATTACCTTATTAATGAAATATTAATATAATTGATATTGTAAATATCAAAATAAATGTAAATTGAGAATTCATATTAATTCCACTACCTTTATAGGTTTATATGACATGGTAGGGTTGATTAGATAAATTGTTTTCTAAGTGATAATGATTTTATGAATTTCAAAAAAACAAAATACCAAATATTGTCAAAATTAACATAAATTAGATTTTAAAACGAATACTATATTATTGGTTGATATAATATTCATAAAAATCTAAGGATCAACAATATGGCTTAAATAATATTTTATATGTCACTAATTAACCACTTGTAGTTCTCTGGGATTTTAGAGGTAGTTTATTAACCATATAGTGTTGGAATAAAAGAAGACATGTTAAAAGTTGATCTATTTAAGGAAGAGTTAAATATAAAAGATAAGGTTACAATGATAATCTAATCATATCTAAAACCTATTGGTTGAGATTATTTCAACAGATAACCACCTCAGTCTTGAAATAAATTCATTTTTATCCCTTATAAAACTAATATTATTATAAAATAAATTAATATTTTAATCTTTTCATAAAGTGACCCTCACCCTTCTTATAAAAGGGCACTTCCCCATCACTCAAAATCACACCTCTAAAGCCATTTAGATCGACCAAACCCTTCCCTAATATCCTCAAAAAATTTCAAAAATCAACCTAGAGTCCTTATTTTGCCAAAAACCCATCCTATGGAGCCCATTTTATCAACTCAAAAGGAAACATCAGAAGAAGATGTAATAATTTCACCACCTTATTTCAAGTTCTTTTATTCTTCCACCTCTTCTCTCTTTGTTGTTTCCATACCAAAATAATAAATCTAGTAATATAAACATACTGTGACGTTGTTATAAATATGGTACAAAAACATTCATTATTCGATCCATCCTATAAATCACAAAGTCACCATACGGGTATACGTATGACTAACCATCTCCACGTCGCGCTGTAGTTTGTTACTCAAACACTTCATTATTTGGATGGGTATAAAAATGATTATAACTGATTTAAATAATAATTATAACATGTTAATGATTCTATATATATATATGATATAACTTAAAATTCAATATGATTTCACCATCAATATAATGATATTTTCGCTCATGTGTATGTACGTATTATCGTCTCCACGAACACGATGAGATTCATTCTCCATCGTAATCATTAAAAAATAATTTTCATTTTATGATTAAAAATAATGTTTATGAACATAATTCCATTGTTTATATGAATAAAATACCTCATATCCATAAAAAATATGGCCTAGGTAACTAAGCATTAAAGGTAAATGAATCAGTTAACACCTAAAATGATGATACCACTGAAATATTTTTAACAAAGAAATATGATTGGATAATATATGATAGCATAATTTTTTATATAATTCTTGTATAATTAAATAAATTTTTTTTAACAATTATACAAGAGGTCAACATACCATATACTAAGGAAAAGTAAAGGTAAGGGTTACTTTCACAATCTCATTATTATCCAAGGTTGTTTTTATGTAATTATCTACTGGGACATATTTATTATCCCTGACCATGTTTCATAAGAGTGTTTTCAAAGGGATTATTTTTAAAGGAAGTTTTTTTTAAAAAATATCATTTAAAATATTTTAAATATTTATTCTTTTAAAAAATTCTCATTGTGTCCATGTTTTCAAAATGTTTTTAAGGATTTATTTATATAAACATGAATGTTTTAAAATGTTAATTCCGTTAAAACGTTTCAAAATGGTATTGGATAGTTTGATTCAAAACTATCATTTAAATGATGTCATTTATAAATTATGTGACAATTAATTGATTTCATGAAAAATGGATATTTCTCTCAATGATTTTTCCTGATCATTTTCAACTATGTCAACATCATTTAAGAGATATTAATCTTGATCCAGATTGATTTTTTATGATACAAATTTTCCATATTGTATTGAAGGTTTTATGATATGTTTTACTGTGGATGAGTTATATTTATACCATTCATGGTGTATGGATAATGTGTAGAAATTTTCCTATGCATGTTTTAATACAAATGAATATGTTATGTTTAAACCATTTAATATGAGGAATGCATTGGAATTCGTAAGTGACGGGTGGAGCCTGCTATATTTCCTCGATGCATCGCTAGCTCTCATGAGCCAAACTTGTGCCTTGGCACAAGGCCTTTAAAAAATATTATTTGTATTCTTCTCACAAGGTCTTGACTATGTGGTTATGATGTCTGTCGTTATTCATTCCTACATTATTAAATTGGCTGTTGATATTGCATGTGATTATTCGACTAGTATAATATCCACGTGAATAAGTAAATGGAATTATTTGATTTATATTAGAAATATTATGTATAATTTTATGTTTAAAAGATTTATGTTTTAGTCTTATACTTTGCCTTAAATGTTTATATTTATTTATGAATGTTTCTGCTATATTTTTATACTTAATAAGCATCTAAGCTCACCCCTTTCTATGTTTTATTTGTCGCAGGATGCGAAGAAGTATATTATTACATACCTATAGGGATAGTCTTAGAGATATGAATGTGTAAAATAGAGACAATGTGGTTTTTGTTTATCATTTTTTAATATAATGTAAAACTTATGAAAGTTTCTATTACATCAAAGGCTACAAAACTGATCGGTCTGTCAGGATATGATTCCTTGTCTCATACCAATGTTATGCAATAATGCACCGACTCTGGGTAAATAGGGTCGGGGCATTACAGTTGGTATTAGAGGAATATTAATACATACCTTAGAAACTATATTTAGAAAAACTCTTATTAGAGAACATTACCATATGATAGACATTGAGGATTAGTACTGAAGAACTTCCTAGAATTTTTGTAATGTATATATTTTGTGTATTTATCAAGAAATACATACTTGTCTGGATATGAGCTGGTAGAGGAAACTCCGGAACATATGTACCTAGGAGTGATAACTCTGACATGGAGTTTTGGGCTTCACCCAGGATATCCTGGTACATGAAAATGGGCCATACTGCACTATTGGTTTGGACACTGTTGGGGGATATTCTTAATATAATTCACATTTTCATTACAAGCCATTATGAAAAATATAGGAGTAAATGATTACTAAATGGAAACAATTTATGATTATATATTATATATATAATCATTTCAATTTATGTTATGTAATTTATAAGTTTGGAATTATGCAATGCGAGTCATAAACTAACCTAGTCTTTGCCATTATTTAGAAATGGTGCCTAACAGAATGAATGAGAATTCCAGGAATACGCATGATTAAAAGATTGAGAAGGATCATATCCATCATGGTATTATGTCAAAATATAAAAGGAAACAAGTCTCCCATGGATTCTCATAATATAAAGAAATAGTATCATGTGTTAATAAGATAATTAAATAATTCACTGAGTTCATTGTCTTTGAAGGGTATCCAGAGAATAAAAGGATGGAAGAGAGAAATATGGATAAAGGGAAGAGGGAAAAAGAGGAATTTTTCTATATTTGATAACTGTGGAAAAATCACCTTGTTAAATGCTTCAAGGGAAGGAGAGTTTGTTACACTTGTGGAGAAAATGGACACCAAGTACGTGATTTCAGGGGTAAGAAAAAGATTTCAAATATACAATTCTTTATCTGCAAGGAGTTGGGACACTACGCAAATGAATGTCTAAATCATCAGAGTATACCCCAAATACAATTATTGGATAATAATAAAGTTATAATAATACTGATGATGAAGAGGAAGGATTAGAGTTCTTATGATTTTATTAATGTATTTTTTCATTTGAGTATTGTATTAATTATGTAGATGTTATAAGAATTCTTGAGTATATAAGGATTGTACTGTAGTATTATTTCATTAAGGACTTGCAATTGTTTGAAACCAAGAAAAGTGACTCAATAGAAGGTATTTTTTTTTGAAAATATATGGTTGAGAGAAATATAATCCATAATATTTTTCTGACACCGTGGTGGTGATTTTGGAATAATATAAGATTGATTTGGATAAATTATTTTTTGATATTCCTGACTACCTTGAAACTGAATAATGATTTGTATATTCCATCATTGTTGGAGTTTACAACATTTTTGGATAGAATAAGTTTATCCAATATTCTATAAGGAATAAGGGAGCATGAATGTAATCAATAAGGTTTCATGGTAATTCGGGGTGTTATAGTGTTTAAAAAGAATACATGATAATGATATTCACTTGTAATTACTTGGAAAAAAGTATCTTTATTGTGTTTGCCTTTCTTATAGATTATTTAATTTGAGTTTGGACAGGAATATTTTGGACAATTCTAAAGGTTGGAATATATTATGTTTGACATTGGATACTATTGTTAAGGTTATATCATTTTTGAGATTATTTTTGGATTGTCATAAAAAGGACAATATGGAGGTCGGGCAACAACCTGTCGTGTCTGGCAAGTCCACGCGACTTGAACACAAAAATGAAGAATGAAAAGGGTACAACACCTACCATTGGCCTATGTGATGTCCTGGTTTTTAAAATGTTGTTTTTTTAAATGTACTGACAGATAAATTATAAATTCAATTTTTTGTAACCCTATACGATTAGGATAAATAGAATATTTTTGAATTCTATTATCTTTTGGTGTGAAAGATGAGTTTGCTGTAGGAATTAGATGAATTAGGCAATTATACTTGTAATGTATATATATATTTATCTTTTTATATGAATAAATTAATTATTAATCTTCAGGGAAGGGATCTTAAAACCAAATAATGTGTTACCCTAATACAATATTTATTATTGAACCAATGATATTTTATATCATCTTAGATTGATGGCTTTGAGGCCCTCAATATTACACTTGTTTGTGATTGATGACCTCCATAAACTCTCATAAATATTTACATTTTCCCTCTAATTATACATGTCTAATTTCCACCAATGTTCTTTTAATCGAGATCATAATTGGGTGGTGACTTTTTCATTTCCCTTTCTCTCTAATTATGACTAAATTATATTAACCCAATGTTTGATTTGGGTTTTCCAAAAAATTATTTTTCTATTTTTATCCATTTATTTTTGAAGAACAATTTAAATTTGTGAGGACTCAATTTATTTATGGGGAGGAAAATTTAACACCCCAAGATTATATAATATGGTATCTCATAAAAGTAATTCAATAACTTGTGCTACACGCAACACCGAGTTCGAATGCACCACAACATACTATACAAGCCGTTCAAAAAGTGGTTATGAATAGTATTAACTACATTTTGAATCTTATATATTATAATTAATTTTAACACCCGTATTATGTGTTTCTTAGACATAATATAAGAACAAATTCTATTTTTCAGATAATGGACGTATTTTTAAAAAATGTGATTTTTCTGCCTGCTAATGGTGAATTTTTATTAAATTCAATATCTGAATCTTTTATAATATATTTGACAAAATAATATATTTATTTAGAAGTGGGACATAAAAATTTAGTTTTGAATTTTTTTTGGTACTTTAATGAAAACTTTCAAATTTTGAAGAATAGTGAAAAATATTATGTTTCAATTGAAAACAGTTTTTTTAATCGAAATAATTTATAGTGTTAAATTATGTATTTGAATGATTATGAAGTATAATTAGATAATATTTTTATCATTTAATACAATGAATGTCATTATAAGTCATTTTAATTTTACATTTGACATAAACACATGTCACACTTTTGATAGTATTTACTTTTTTAAAAACCTTCTTGTTGGTTTTGGCAACGTAAATAAATTTTAATCTAATAAATGCGACTTTTATGTTTTGAATTTGGTAAAATGGAATTAATTTTTGAATTCCTAATATCAAAAATAACTTAGGTTAAATGTTTTGTATTTTTCTAAAAACATTCAATTTTTTATGAATAGTAAAAAACAATACGTTATTATTTAAAACTGACTTATTATTTAAAATATTATTTATTTTATTCAAATTTATTTTCAGTAATTAAAAATATATAATACCTATATAACTTAAATGTAATTTATTTGAGTCATTTTATAATTATATTAGATATATATAATTTTATTGAACATTTTAATGTTTTTTACCCTTCTTCTCAAAGAATTTCCAAAATTGAATAAAACGAAATTTTACCACTTCTATGAGTTGAATTACAAAAATCTAAGAGACACAATTTAAATCAGTAAGTAAAATGTTGTTCAATTAGATGAAATTAATTTTTGGTGAATAGTAACTTTTGACATTTATTTACCGCGGTTAAAAGTAAATAGGGTATTTATGGGTAAAAATGATATTATAATTACCGTAACACATATCCTAATTCTATTGGATAAGTGTAATTCGACCAAAAACGAACTTAGAAATAAAATATCATCCTCTTTGGTCCTCAAGTATTAGATTAGGACATTGATTATTATTTTATTTAAATAAGAGTTAAAAGTGTTATATTAAATGTTTAATAACTAAACCGTTTTTTATATTGGGTTACACACAATATATTTTCCACAATAAATATTCATTTTAATTATAAAAATATTTCTTAAATAATTTTATTTTATTTATAATTTTGAGAAATTAAATAATTTAATTTATTTATTACACAATGATGATTTTGTAATTAACCGTTTAATGTAATAATTAAAATATTGATTTTGTAAATATCCAAAAAAATGTAAATTTAGACATCTGGTGAATTACACTATTTTTATACGTTAATATGACTAGTTAGAGTTTATTAGATAATTTTTTTCGAAATGATAAGGTAGTTTGGACTTTCACAAAAACAAAATACCAAATAGTCTCAAAATTGACATAAATTAGTTTTTAGAACATATACTATATTATGGGTTGAATTAATATTCCTAAAAATATATGGTTTGGCCAATGGGATTAGATAATTTTATATATGTTATTAATAATCTAATTTAAGTTATATTGGTTGTTTAGAGTATGTTTATTACCCATTTAGTGTAAGAATACAAGAAGACACATTAAAAGTTAAACTATTTAACAAAATGTTAAATCTATAGTTAAGATTATAATGGTAACCTGAACATATATTAAACGTATTGGTTGAGAGGATTTCTAAAAATAACCACCTAAGGGTCAAACTAACCTCATTTGGATCCATTATAAACATAATATGGTTGTATAATAAATTAATATTTTAATCTTTTCCTAAAGTGACACTCACCCCTCTTATAAAACAGAACATCCCATTCCCTCAAAATCAAACCTCTAAAGCCAATTGGATCAGCCAAAACCTACCTAAATATCCTCCCAGCATCCATAAAATTAACATAGAGTCATTAATTTGATTATAAAGGAAACCTATGGAGGCCTTTTGATCAACTCAATATGAAACACCCGAATAAGGGGTAACAATTTCACCACCCTCTTTCATATTCTTTTCTTCTTCCACTTCCACTTTCATTGATGTTTCCATAACAAAATAATACCTCTAGTATCTTCTACATACTGTGATGTTATTATAAATATGGTACAAATATGTTATTTATTATATCCATCTTATAAATGATAAAGTCACCATATGTGCGTAGGTACGGCTTACCGTCTCCATGTCGTGGTGTAGTTTGTGATTCAAACACTCCATTATTTGGATATGTTTAATAATGAGTTTCAATTAATTAAATATTAATTATAACATGTTAATTATTAATTATATATTATATAACATCCAATTATATACGATTTCACCATCAATTTTGTGATATTTTCACTCGTGCATACGTACGGATTACTATCTCCATGAACGCGACTAGATTCATTCCCCATCTTAGTAATTCAAGAATAACTTTTATTTTATGATTAAAAATAATTTTTATGAACATAATATCGTTCTTTATATGAATCAAATACATCATATCCATAAAAATGGATTATATAACCAAGAATAAAAAAGAAAACGAATTAGTTAACACCCGAAATGATGAATCTACTGAAATATTATTTACTAATAAATATTATATGATCATATATGATATCATATTTATGTATACAGTTCTTGAATAATTTAATGACAATGTTTTAACTATTATACTGGAGGTTAACATACCATAGACTAAGGAAAAGTACAATGTAAGGGTTAATTTCACAATCTTATTATTATTTGAGGTTGTTTTTACGTAAGTGTCTACTCAGGACATATTTATTATCCATGTACATGAGTCATAAATGATTTCTCAAAGGGATTTTTAAAGGGGTTTTTTACTAAAACATCATTTTAAATGTTTTAATGATTTACTCTTCTGAACCATTCTCATTAATTTCCATGTTTTCAAAATGATTTGAAGGATTTATTTATATGGACATAATTTTTTTAAAATGTTAGATCCATTAAAATGATTCAATGTTGTATAGGACACATTGATTAAATAATATCATTTAAATAATTTTTTTTATAAAATATCTGACTTTTAATTGATTTCATGGAAAGGAATATTTCTATCAAAGATTTATACTGATGATTTTTAACTATGTCAACATCCTTTAAGAGATATTATTCGTGATGGAGGTTGATTTATTTTGATATGAATATTCCATATTTTATTGAAGGTTTTTGATATGTTTAAATGTGGACGTGTTATTTTTATACCACTCATGTTTTATTGACAATGTATTGACATTTCATAAGCTAGTTTTAATTAAAAATTTTATGTTATGTTTAAACCATTTCATATGACGAATGCATTGGACCTAGTAAGTGACGGGTGGAGCCCGCTATAGCTCCATGATATAGCAGTATATCTAACAAGACAAACTATTTTCATGCCACAAGGCCTTAAAAATCATATTTTATGCCTTGAAAGAAGGCCTTGACTATGTGGTTATGAAGTATAGCATTATGCATTCCAACTTTATGAAATTGGATATTAATATTTCATTTGATTATTTATCTAGTAGAATATCCACGTGAATATGTAAATGGAATTATTTGATTTATATTAGCCATATTATATAGAAGTTTATGATTAAAATGCTTATGTTTTAGTATTATAAATTTTCTTAAATGTTTATGTTTATTAATGAAATTTTCCTCAATATTTTTATCCTTAATGAGAATCAAATATCACCCCTTTCTATGTTTTATTTCTCCCCGAATGAAAAGAAGTATGTTATGACTTACCTACAGGGATAATCTAAGGGATATGAATGTGGTTAATGGAGACATTTTGTTATAGTTTTTCATTTTGTAATGTAATGTAATACTTTTAAATGTATCTAATACTTCCATGGATTCAAATATGATCAGACATTCAGGAAATAATTCCTTGTGTCATTCCACTGTTATATAATAACGAACCGAGTCTGGGTAAATAGGGTCGGGGCATTACAACATTTGAGGAAAAGAATAATATCACCTACATATTTCTCATATAACTAAAAATTAAAATTATTTATGGTGAATGATTTCTTAATTCCTATTTTGTATCTGTGAGGTGTGGTTTCTAGTAAATGTTATATCTATGAGGGGAATCTTCATAGATCTATAAATTATTCATGTGGTGATGCATTCATTGAAACACATAATTTTTTTGGGATTCATAGATTTGTAGGCTTAGCTATTTTTCAAATAAGCATTATAAGAATTTATCCAAGATCACATATCTTATGAACGAGTTTCCCCATAAGAGTTTTATGTTTTAAAAGATAGATATGTTTCATCAAAAAATTTATAAAATAATTTTGGGATGGAATTCATAAAAATATACGGTTGTTTCATATCTAGGATCAAGCTATAATTTTTTATGTGATTCATTATTTATAAATTAATATTCATTGAGATGTTAGTAATGATGTTGGTGACCAATTATACTAAAAAATAAATCCTAATGATATGAATTTTCTAACCGTTGATATTGAGAACTTTTATATGATGCATGCTCTCACGAAATGCCTCTATTGTCTCATTGATGAGTTATATACTATGTACTAAAGGCACAGTTTGTTATAGTATATTTTCACCAAGAGAGACTTGATAAAAAATTAGAGTTTATGGGATAAATATCTTTTGTATTTTGATATTGATATTTCATATAACAATTAAATATTTCATGTGGTTTATAAAATATTGATAAGGATGTTACCATCATAATAATTTAAAATTGTTAGTATTTAATGTGTATTTTTGTTAAGATGATTATATATGTTGAAAAGGATAATTTTAAGGATATATTATTAATTTTAATAAATATTCAATACTTTTTTTTTGATATTTCATTATATTGAAACTTCCAAAAAATTATTGTTTTTAGAGAAACTATTTCTTATCGAGAGACCATATATAATATGTCTCAGTCACCTGATTGTGTCTTATGATTCTATTTTAGAATATTAATTTCCCATTCAGTTATGAATGTGGGATGACATAAACATTTAATTTTGATTTTAGTTTTGGTAAAAACATGACCCTAGTATCCTAAATATATTGGTTGAATTATTACTTTGGAACTCAATACATTGAATCATTTCTCAGAGAAACAAATAATTTAGCAGTATTGGTAAAGTTGATACATAACTTAATATAACAATTTATTTTTTAAAAAATAGATGAACAATGTATATTAATAGAGAAAATAATTATTATATCTATCATATCCTTTCGAATCTACCATAATAAAATTCTTATTATCATCAAGAATTTGTACAATAAAAGGGTTGGCATAAATTCTCAATATGTGTGACATACAATGAAATCTAACATCAGTAAATAAGGAATAATAAATATGATATTTTAAATAAACAAAAAAATATAACATTTAATTATTAATTTGGCCATGTAAAATAATATGGATGTCTTTAATGAGGATTATAAAATTCAATAAAAATAATTACATGATCATTAAAAAATTTCCATTACTATAACAATATTCAAATAATCATATAGAAATCAATAAATGTTTTCATCATCAAAAAATTAATTGTTTTTACATCATAAACATCTATTAATGACCTAAATCCTAGAAATTATAATCAAAGAATCATGTACTTATTCTATAATATCTAACATAAATGGGTATGGCTCAGCAGAAATCCTAAATTATTTTCACCTATGAGACTTACTAATGCCTCAATTTTCTATAATGGGTGCAGTTAATCACTTACTAATTCAAACTCATTCACATTAGTAATAATAAATACCAATAAATTGTAATAAAATAATATTAAATATCTCTTTATATCAAAAGATTTAGAATATAAAATGTCAATACATTCGCCATTTAATGTCATCATATAACAAACAGATAATGAATACTGATGTTGTCTTTACAATATATCCTAAGTGGATAATAAGTACATTAAATGGATTTTTATTATTAATATACATACAATAAAATTATTATCATAAATAATCATTTGGAAAATAAAACTATCCATTTCAAATTCAAAATGACAATATAAAAATTTCCCAAATAAAATGCAATTCCATTTCCTTGAATGAAATCATGGACCGTTCTATAAGATATTTCAGTACATTGGGGGATCAAGATGTAAGAAATTAATTTTTGCTATAAACATTAAAATATTTTTTATTTTCACACCCTAACTAAAATTTATTGAATATGAAATTTCCTAAAATTCATTTTTAATCATTTTTGTAAAAATTCATACACGGTTTGAATTTAATTTAAAAATACATTGAATAGTACTCAAAAAATTTCAATTTCATCTGATTCCATATATTTTTAAGGAAATTGTTTTCTGATAAAATAAAAAATAATGTAATTTTTCGAAAAAAACAATAATCAACTAGTAAATTGTGTTTATATAAGTGGAAAATGAATATAAGACTTGTAATTTTCTGAAATAACATGAGGAAAATATATATGTTTTTTAGATAGTAATATTTTTTTATCCCAACAATGGATACATAAATATAATCAATTATAATAATAATGATATTATAAATTTAACCTTTATGAATTTTTAATATTTTTTTACCATACCCCCAATAAAATACATAACAAAAAATCAATAAATTATTAATAGGAATAATTTTGGAAATGTGATCGAAAAAATCAATGAAATAGTATTAAAAACTAATACCTAATGAATATAATGAATAAGAAATATTCTTACTAGAAAAAACTAAGATGGGAATATCTAATAATATTCATATCATTGGGGAGATAATCTAATCAATAAATAAATTATATGTATCAAAATAAAAATTCAAATATAATATGTGAAAAAAATAATACAATCAGAGGTAATTCTAAATATAATAATGTAATAATATTGTTGATTGTGTT
Source organism: Viscum album (assembly GCA_963277665.1). Classification (NCBI taxonomy): domain Eukaryota; kingdom Viridiplantae; phylum Streptophyta; class Magnoliopsida; order Santalales; family Viscaceae; genus Viscum; species Viscum album. The sequence goes on from CAUJRU010000110.1 coordinate 1,103,955, forward strand.
GTATTATAACATAATGAAGGTTAATGGAGTAATAAAATATCTTACCTCATGACTGGCTCAATACATAAGTTATTTATCATATAATATAATATTATTAAGTAAATTATTTATCTTTATAAGGTTCTTTTCATGTTTAATATGAAATTTATTTAATTTATTAATATTTTATATTTAATTTCATAATCAATTAACTTCATAGAATATGTTTTTATGATCTTCATTTCATAGGTCTCAGATTAATTTGGTTGGATTACTATTGTAAATGAGGTTATAGCACTGTCATATTGAGAATTATATTCCAGAAATAATAATCATTTTTATAAAAAAAATATACATTCAAAAGTAACCATGTAATACTCTGAGGAAAAATGACAAAAATTTCCATCATGTAGATGGTAATGTTTTTCATTTAGTATTTTTTTAATTCGATCATTGATTTTATAAATTAATTTTTTATAATTTTTAATTAAATTCCATCATGTTTAGGGTGAGTTTCAATAAAAAATATAGTTATTTTTACAAAAAAGCATATTATTTCTTTTTGACACTCTTGAAATTTTTTTAACACATTATTGTTTTTCATGTATGAAACCATTAACTTCAAACCGATGGAATGTGTTTTTTCACACAATGGGGAAACACCATGGTCATTCATTCTTGAAATCTATGATATTCATTGAAACTATTAGTTTCCACCAATGGTGTGTGAGGTTTTTCACCATGTATAAGAAAAATTTTGTGTCCAACAAACATTTGTCTTTAGAAAACATTTCAATTCCAATATTTTTTTTATTTGCAATTTCAAAAGTGGGTTTATTCATGTTTTATAAAGTATACTTTTTAATAATAAATCGGGAAGTATATTTTTTTTAAACATGTTTTATTTTATTATTATAATTATCTTGATGAAATAGAAGTTATTATTATTATTATAAAACATTAATATGTTTTTTAAATAGTTTTTCTTAAGTGTGTGATTCTTACCCCATTGCACCTTAGCGGTATTATATTTTACCCACTTTTGATTATCAATGGTGACATATTTAAATTCATAATAAATATGTTTATTTTTTATTTATTTTACATAGAAAAATTATTAATATCTTTTTATTTGATCTCTTAAATTTACATTCTTATCAAATAATTATATTTTGATTATATTTTATATTTCAAGTATGTCACCATTGGACCCCAGTGGTGAGCACTACACCATCATGGGAACCCAACGATGATTCATGATACACTGTTGGAGATCCAATTGATAGTTATCTTATATTGATCTCTGAACCCATTACGATTTTATACATCGTTCATTGTGTTAATGTTTAGAGAGTTACAGTTGGATGAGTTACTGTTGGTTGAGTTACTATTCAGCGAGTCACCACCAGTGAGTGACAGTCAGGGACTCGCCTCCAGCGACTCTCTGACAGAGACTCACCATCTCGAGTCTCTACAAGGATTCACTATATAATGTGTCACATTATGACACTCTTCCAGGCATACATCATTGAGTTATGTCATTATTAATTAAAAAAAATTCCAGAATTTTTTTTCTTTTTTTAGTTGTAATTGTTAATTATAATTATTTTAATAGTCCATAATATTTTAATCTAAAATACACTTCAATCATTTTTAGAAATTAATTATAGAATTTTATTAATTACATGGACTCCAAATGTTTATTATTTAAGATTATTTTTAATCACATCATTTTGTTGTATGACATATATGTATAATTTTATTATTATTTAATATAATATATTGGTAGATATATGTTTAATAAATACTAGTTGTAATGTATTAAACATTTATTTTAATATTTAATTAAAAATATTTTCTATGTTTATGTTTTATGTCATGAATGGATTTAATATAATTAATGTAATGATCATATTGTTTTTATAATTATATATAAAGTTTCTTATAGAGATTCGATAATGACTTGCTCCTATAGATCTCAGTTTTAATTCCATGAATTAATTCATCATGTATAAAAACAAATGTACCCATGAATGTTGAAATTTGTTTATACATTCAACAATTAATTTGAAAACTATATGTGATAATATATTTTTATTCTAATATCATGATCAAGAAACATATTCCTCATTATTTATTTTTTCAAAATCACATAAAATTATCGCCATCTAAATATTCCATATGTTTGTGATCATGAAATAAGAGATTCAATGAACATCTTCATCACGTTATCCTGTTACTTTTTCATTTGGTTTGTATTATTTGTCTCTATTGTAATTCGTTTAAACTCATTATTGTATTCTAGATTCTGTTTAATGATTTTCCCATCCCAAAGTTTTCATTGGTTTATTCATCCCATATAAAAGGGAGGTCATGTTATTCCTCCCAGACAAAAGATAGTAAGGATATGAATCCTTATAAATTAAGGGGTTATAACTCAACATGAAAAAGGTACATAGGTTAATAATTCTAGGTGAATGATCTTGTAGGTAATTTTTATAATTGTCCTATAAATCCTTGTAAAATGTAATAATATTGTGAATACCAATTTCCTTGAGGATTTGAGGATATTAAATAGAGGAAAATGATTTTTTTATCCAAACCTCTATAAAAATTGTTGTGTTATTTTTTTATCTTAGCTTAAACATTTAAACTGTCATTTATAATGTGGAATTTTTTTTAATTTATAATAAAAAATGGCAAAATTAATACTCACCCACCAATAGTCGCCACTATCATACCAATAGAACTAACAGGTAAGTCAAAAGATTTTATGAGTAACATTTACATTTTTTAATGATATTTATGGATATAACTCAATTAAAATTTTAATATTTGTTATTTTTTAATATATAATTAATATTATATTTATTTTTAAATCAACATATCTATATCATGAATTTTAAGTGGAGGGGAAAAAAATCATATCACATCATAGAGGGAATAATCCAAAAGTACAAGGGAATGAAATTATAATTATGTATTGGAAGGATAGGTAAAAAATTTGATGATATATTTTCATTAAATAACTAATAATATTTATGAATAACATATCAAAACATTAAATTAATCTTTATAACAATATATATGAGGTGGTGATTGTAAATAAATTAAATTGGTTCCCAATGAGATATTCCACCTTACACATGAAAAATAGAATCATTTCATATTTTATTAATGTGGATAAGGATATATGGTATTTCATTTTGATAATGAAATAATTATATATGGATTTTACTGTTTATTTTCTTTTACATTTTTTTACATATATTTGATTGTGGTCATGATTAAATAAAACTAAAATAGTCAGTTAAAACCAATAACTCCAATTCTAAAAACCTCCTTTTTATTACACCATAATCCCTATAAGGATAATATTCTACAAAAAATATCCTCTTTAATATATAATGGGAAATTCTTATTTTCTTTTGGAAGTTCATCTCCAATAAAAATTCTTATAAGTGGATAGAATCTAAGAGGTGGTTTCATTTTATAAATAAGGGAAGAGGATTCGTGACAATTCATAATGTATTAAATTTATATAAATTAATATTAACATTTAAATATCTTTAAATTGATAAAATTAAAATAAAATATTAATATTGGTCGTAATAAGATCGTCCAAAAATATATAGATAATTTTATGCGATATTTTCACTCTAATCATTTTTAAACCCCATTAACCCTTTTGATAATTATCATGGTAATGTTGATTGTTAATCTTTACGGTTAATGAGTGATTCTGTTACAATATTGTTGACCCATAAATGATTCTTGGTAGATATATTAAAATATATCCTATTGACATTCAATAATATATTATTTTTTAAGAATAATTAATACTTTAATAAAATATTATTTATAATAAGATACCTATAATGTAAATCTTGACACTATTAACATAATTTCAATACTAATACTATGTGATAGGAATTTAATTCTAAATTAAACATTATAAAAAAATATAATAAGTTATTTTATTTATGATTCTTGGTACACATTTAATCATCAACATATAATTAATTTTTCATTTTCTAGAATAATATTTAATTTTGTATTCTTTGAATGAATACTCTATTGACATTGTATAAATTGATAAGGTAATTATTTAATTAATAAAAATTAGAAATAAATTTCGTTGAAAAAATTAATTTAAAATGAAAATAATAATTTGAAGATGAATATTATTTATTTTTATCCTTTTAAAAAAATATTATAAATAATTGATATAAGAAAATGATATATTTTTCTATAAATTTAAATAAAATAATATAAAACTAAATATCCCTCAAAAAATAGTAATGATTCAATATTTTTATATAATTAAGAGATATTTCCTAACTAAACACATATAACAGGATAAATGCATGTTTCAGGGTCATTTATAGTCCTTTTGATACTTCTTTTTTAAATAAGTTATATGCCCTTACCAAAGTGATCAATATTTACTATGGTTAAATTCATATTGAACAAGAATAATAGGGCCCTATTTACCAAATTTTGACAACTAAATTCATAATATTTATTCTTTTTTTAAATATACTATTGTAATAATATTTTAAAATTCATTGATTATTTTAATTAATAATTAAATTAAATTCATTTTTTTAGATGAAATGAAATTATATATATATATACATATAGATTTTAAATTATACAATAAAATTGATTTCAATAAACTAAATCAACATTATCATAACAAAAGATAAATCATGATTATATGAAAATTTTCAATAAAAATTGAACATTGTCAAATCATGAATTAAAACATCACTATTTAATAAAATATTGTATTTTTTAGAATTCCTTTAAAAATATATATATTAATAAAAAAAATCATCATATGTTATTTTTTATATATTATTAATTAAAAAATTGTACCGAACTTATTAGATATACATTATAAAAGTTCTAAAAATTATTTACATTATTTTCTAAAAAAACAGTACAATTTATTTTATGAAAACAATTTTTGATTGGGAAAAGGTTATATAATTGAAATTTTAGTACTTATTTTCTATAACTTAATCAATATGTATTGATATTGTTTTATCTTTATATATATTTCATCAAGTGGTTAATCAGATTAATATGCACTAATTCAATTATTAATTTATAACTATTGCATTAAAACAAAAATATTATGGGGGTTCATTTAGGATTTCTTCAATGTGTCACATACACTATCAGACATAATGTTTTGTTAAAATCATAGGTTGTTACATTCCTTACACAATTATTTTACCATTTCCTCACTTTTTTATTATCAAATAGGTAATCATGTGTTTGTCATTTGAAAATTCTTTTTTTTAATCACACATTGTAAGAAGGGTTAGTTAAAATTACTCAAAGAAATAGGTAAAGGGAAATATAGAAGTCATCTGGAATAACTCATAATTATATTTCTAAGTAAGAAACCATTAGTGGTAACATAATATACATAAATGGAGGAAAAATAAATTTCAAAATAATGATGGTTATTGAGAGAGAACATTGATCATATGATATTGTGTGTTCATAAGATTGATGATGACCACAAAACCATATGCTACTAATGTTTAAAAAACCCATCTAATCATCTATAATTAATGTTATAGGACAAGAATTTTTCTAGATAATTTTTCTAATTTGAGGAATTCAATTAACATCTAAAGTAATAACATAAGGAAGTTTACTTACATGGAATATAAAATTGCATCCATTAATCCATTTCATCTACACTATCACTGTTTGATCCATATTATTACTATTCATGATGAATTCATCTTGCATAAAGGACTAAAAGTATCTTCGTGTTGATAATTTTTTTGGAAATATTTATATCAAGATATTCCCCAATTCATTATAAGTTAAACAAACCAAAAAATAGTTAGTATAATATTGGATATTCAAAAAAATAAATACCCTATCATATTAATCAATCTATGAAAAATTCAACATAAACAATACGATTAATAAATAACCGAAATACCCAAATAATAATAATAAATCAAGAATTTGGTGAATTCTTCTCATATAATCATTTATATAAAATGACTTATTATACCTAAGGACTATATATATCCCAACGTAATAAAAAATAATTGAAAATATCATTAATCACATAAATTTTCGAAAAATTATTATTTAATTGATCAATAACACATTCCCTAGATTAGAATTATTTTTATTTATTAAATTATAAATAAAGAAACAATGTATTTCAAACATGTAAATCTTGTTGGGCCGTGGTAGGCACTACAACCTTATCACCCTTTATTTGTGGGATAATTATTCACGAATGTTCTGGAGGGAACAAGTTGTTTCCAGAAATATAGGGTTTTTTTTAAAACAATTTTAAAAAAATAAAATATCTTAAAAAATATATTATTAATATCCAAAAGATAACATAATTCATCAAATAAAATTTAACAACAATGGTTTTTGATACACCTTATTTTTAGAAAAATATAAAGTAATTATAATTGGATATTGTTACCATAATATCTATAATCATAATAATACTATAAGTTTTCAATTACATTAATATTTCATCAAAAAAGTATAAAATTAATCCACCTAAAATGAACATTACGATAAAATAACTAAAAAATGAATGTTTTCCAAAAAAAATACAATAATAATATATATATTAATCTTAAAAACTCTTCATATAAAATCCCAAAATGAGAATATGTTCCATATAAAAAATGATAATCCATATAATTTTCAACATAAGTAACATTAGGATTTCCTATACTACAATTTAATATTGTATGATTCCAAAGATTATATTCCCTCATTACTTATAATGGATAAAAAATAAAATGAAAATTAACTCAATAATATCCCCATGTGTGTAAACGAGGAAAATTGAATTTGAATACTCACCATGTAGAATATTTCATACATAAATTTATGCAACCAATTATTTTTAGGGTTATCGCACCAAAATGCATCTATGACAATGCCAACATTACTTTTATTATTCATAGAGGGATATCTTACTAGTGAAACCACATAATAACCCATTAATAATACTATGAATAAAATTATAATCAATGATTATCATAGCTTTATATTCCCTAATCTATGTTTTTCTACATCTAGTTCCCATGTTTTTTACTATTCTTCATATGATTCTACTATAATATCCTAGGCCGTAATAACCCAATGTAGGAGGATATATTATTACATATCATAAAATATAGGGAATAAAATTCCAAAGGACTAAATAGATTAGTATTATATGTAACCAAGATACACAAATTAATTTTCAAAAAAATAGAAAACTTAAAAATATAAATAACTATTTTCTTTAATAACCTCATTAATACTTATTTAAAATTTATACATATAAATCATTGTTATGTGCATCGAACTTAGGGAAAGGAGACAATGAATGGGTGGAATTATAAACATAGTAAGGGTTATGTACAATAGTTATTATTATGTTGGAATAATGAATAGTCAATATGGAAAGGTAGATAAAAAAATCAAATTTCATTTTATCAATTACCTAATAATTATGGGTAAAATGGAATAAATACATGATGATCAAATAATTCCACATAAATAATCACATGATATTGAAAATCATACCAGGACAATATAACTATTAAAATAATCACATCGGCAACAAGAAAATATTTTATCATGGTTGAATTCATAATGTCATGTATTATAAACATACCATAAAAAAATTCAATACATATAAAATCAGAAAGGTCCCGTAATGAATTATAATTCAAAAATATGTAATTATTCACAAAATACCCATATTATATTGCCTCATGGTACCACCCATTCATTTAGTGGATATAATAAGACCTTATAATAACTTAATTAGTCCCATTAATTCATCATATGAATAACATATGTATCATAATAAAAAAATGGTTTAAAAACTAGTAACTATAAATGATAAAATTTCATGATTAAAGAATGTAAACACTTTTATATATCAAAATGATCAAAATTATGCGAAATTAAATTCATTACATAATCACTAAAATAATGATTCAGTTTACACCATTAGTAAAAATTACCATATTGAAAATTAGAAAATGCGATTAGTTTTTAAATCATTTTAATAACAAAAAACATGTAAAAAACATTAAAAAATCATTAATGAACATTTAAAAATTGTTTTTGAAAACATGTAAATGAATGAAAAAAGTTTTTCAACTTTTTAGAAAAAAATAAATATTCATTAATTTATTTTGTTCTCATGATTACATAAACGTATAAAATTAATGGAAAATATTAATTTTTAGAAATAAATATAAAATAAAAAATTGGAATGGGTTTAACAATAATGGTCATATAATTACCCAAATGTTGACATAAACTTATTCAATCCCTAATATTGATGAGGTTATGAAATAAACTCATACAACTTTGGAAACATTTGAATCATAACCCCCTTTAATGAAACAAAATAAAATTAATCAAAATCAACAATGAATATAAATAAAATTATGAGATATAATATTAAAGGTTCATTAAATTAAAAATCTCATTGAATCATGGGATGAATATAACAAATGTCTCATGGGCACAAAATTATGAAGTAAAATCCCTTATTCATATTGAATCACTAGAGGACTAATGAATTAGTGAATATATTACATATTAAAAAATAAATTCCAAAAAACTATTTGAAAAAAGAAAACAATAGTTCATTTCATTGAACATTATTGTATAATAGGGTCAAGGTAGTTGAAGTATATGAAAATTAATGGATATTTAGTTATGAAACCCATTACCTGATGTATAATTGGTGAAACTTTTCTTTATTATCATGACAGAATAAAATAGATTACTTATTTAATTTCTAAATATTTTATTGATGTTAATAATTACATTTATTTCTTTTATCGTACTGTTATATTTAATTACATAATAAATTTAGATAACATTAGATATTTTGAAGATATTCACTTCATATGTACGAAATTATTTCAGTTTGTTTAATAAAGTAAAATATTGAAGTATTAAATATTTTAAAAATAATAATTAAAATCATATTATTTCTATATATAAATTATAAATTATAAACCAAAAATTTGATATCCATATAATAAATTACAAATTTTACAATCATTGTGATATTAAGGCATACACACGCTTGAGTAACTTATTCTTATTTCATGTATATTTTTTAAAGTATGTTTTTATTATTTTATATTTATTTAATGATCATTATATTATATAAAACATTGAATTTATTTAAATAATAAAATATATATTATCGATTTGATATGTTGATGTGTGTAATAGAATATCACATCATTGAGGTTTTAGAACACATATACACACAAAAAACATTATAATTATTCAATGGATATAATGGTAAGAAAGATTATGATATTATATACTTTAAAAATTAATAATGTCATGAAAATCATATAGAAATATTTAATAACTCTTATTAAGGATCCATGATAGGTTGTTCTGTAAAATTAATTACACCAGTTTGTGAGTTGGTAATCTACCAAAAACAAAAATGAAATTTTTGTTCCAAATTTGATTGAAGATTAGATATACATTGGGTATTCCATTAACAAAAAAACATATGTGCATCAGATTAATATTGGTGTTATTATGTGATAATGATTAAAATTATTTTATTCATGTACAATAAGAAAAAAACATTCAATTAAAATATAAATCTCTTATCCAGACCTCCTCCTTTTCATTCAACTATATTACATCATAGGATTTTGTTATGCACAATGTATTACCAATAGAATATGGGTTGAGATTATTTGAGTATTTGAGTATTATTATCTATTTGAAATTCTTATTGATGTGTGTATAAAATAACATAGTGTCTCGCTATTATTTGTGAGCAATGGGAATTGTTGTACTTTTTTAAGTAGCAAATTAATATAAATTTATTTTCAGATTTATATTTCAAATAATTCAGTAAATATGAAAATATGATGAAGATGATTGAATACAATCTCATATAATAATTTTTTTACATATTTCAGTGATGTTTTGTAACACCCCAATATTTCATATTATGTTATTTCTTCAATGTACTTCAATAACTCAAATTACACGCAACCCCGAGTTCAAGTGCACCACTACTAAACAATCTAACCGTTCAAAAGTGCTTATGAATAGTATTAATTGAATTTTGAACTATATTTAATACTTATAAATTTATAATCCATATTATGAGTTTCTGAGATGTAATGTAAGAACTAATTCATTTTTTCAGATAAAAGAAGTAATTTTCCAAAATGAACTTTTACCATATTTTAATGGTGAACCCTTTTTAAATCAAATATTTGAAAAATTTATATATTCAATTTTACAAAATAATATTCTTTTTAATAATCAGGACATAAGAATTTAGTTTCAATAAATATTTGGTATTTTTCTGAAAACTTTCAATTTTTTATGAATAGTGAAAAACACTGAGTTGTAGTTTAAAACTAAATTTTTATTTAAATAATTATTTATTTTATTTAAATTTATTTTAGGTAAAAAAATATATAATACCTATATAAGTTCAATGTAATTCATTGGAGTCATTTTATAATAATTTTAATTATATAACAATTTTATTGAAATTTTCACCGTCTCTTACACATCTTCTAATAGAATTTGTAAATTCACAGAAAACATAATTTTACCACTTATATGAGTGGAATTTAGAAAATCCGTGAAACACAGTTAATATTAAGGAGTAAAATTTTGTTCAATATGATAAACGTAATTTATGGTTAATAGTAACTTTTTTCTTTTATTTGACAGAGTTAAAAGTGAATAGGGTAATTCAGGGTAAAAATGATAATATTATTACCCTAACATATGCCCTAATTATAATGTCTATGTATAATTCGACCACAAAAAATTTAATGAATAAAATATGAACATCATTGTTCCACATAGATTAGATTAGTATATTTATTATTATTTAATTCAAAGAAGAGTTAAAAGAGTAAAAATCCAAGTTTAATAACTAAATGATTTTTAATATAAGGTTATACAGAAGGTAAATTCGAATATAAATATTCATTAGAAATATAAATCGATTGCCTAAATAATGATATTTTATTTATAATTTTTAGACAGTAAATAATTTAATTTATTTATGACACAATGGCGAGGGAGTAATTACCTAATTAATCAAATATTAAAATAATTGATACTATAAATAACCAAATAAAAGTAATTTGAGACTTTTTATGAATTAAACAAATTTTATTAGTTAATATTACTTATTAGGGTTGGTTAGAAGAATTGTTTTCTATGTAATAATTTTGTTATGAATTTCAAAAAAAACAAAATACCAAATACTGTCAGAATTGACACAAAATAGTTTTTTAAAAAAATATTATAATATTAATTGATATTCTATTCCTAAAGATCTAATGATCGGACAAATGAATTATTTAATGATAGGTTTATCATTAATGAACCACTTGGGGTTCTCTTGGAAGTATATTTTATGCTAATTTAACATATAATATAAAAATACAAAGAGACATGGTAAATGGCAAACTATTTAACTAAGAGTTAAATCTAAATGATAAAGTTAATATAGTGTCCCAAACCTGTCTAAAACCTATTGGTTGAGTGATTTTCCTCCCATAATCACCTTAGATTCTAAATAATCCATTTTGGATCCATTTGAAACCAAAAAATATTTTATTATAAAATAATATTTCTAGCTTTTCCTAAGGTGCCCCTCACCCCTCTTATAAAAGGGAACTCTCCATTCTCTATAATTCACACCTTTAAAGCCTTTTGGTTGAGCCATCCCATGCCAATATTTCCTCTCAAATTCCCTCAAATCATCCTAGAGGCTATACTTTAGTCATAAATCCATCTTAAGGATCCCTTTTGATCATATCAAAAGGAAGAACCCGAAGAATAGGTAATAATTTTACCACCCTCATTCAAGTTATTTTATTCTTCCACTTATTTTTTCTTTTCTATTTCCCTTCTAATATAGTAACTCTAGTATAATCTATATACTGTTATGTTATTATGAATATGGTACATCCATATTCAATATTCTATCCATCCTTTGAATGGCATGTCACCATATGTGCGTACGTACGACTTACCGTCTCCACGTCGTGGTGTAATTGTTATTCAGTACATTCTTATTTAGATGGTTATAATAATGATGTGTAATTGATGTAAATAATTAATATAACATGATAATTATTATTCATATATGATATAATATCCAATTTTATAATATTTTAATATGAAAATAATGATATAGTTGCTCATGCGTACGTTCGGATTACAGTCTCCACGAATGCAATCAGATTAATTCCCCATCATATCCATTCAAGACTAATTTTCATTTTATGAATAATTTTTTTTATAGAGTTGATATAATTCTGGATATGAATAAGATACATCCCAACCATAATAAATATGGCCCACATAACAAAGAATATAATAGAAAATGAATACGTTAACACCTGAAATGACAATAATACTAAGATATTCTTATCAAAGAAATTTTAAAAGATCATATATGATATCATATTAATGTATATGATTATTTTATAATTTAATAAAAATTATTTCATTATTATACAGAAGGTTAACCTACCCTCGAACCTGTAAAAGTACAAGGTAGGGGTTAATTCTACAGTATCTTTATTGTCCGAGGTTGTTTATATGTAATTATCTACTGAGACCTCTTTATCATTGACATCCGTGTTTCATAAAAAAAGTATTTCAAAACATATTTACTATTTAATAGATAATGTGTTAAATTAATTTCTACCTATATGTGTTTTGAAAGGAATCATTTTTTCATTTTCCATACAAGGAACATTTTGACCTTTTCAACAAATTTATTGTAAGAATGTTTTATTAACTTATACGGTGGGTGCGGCTATTTTCTTCCTTTATAACATCCTAAAAGCATCCCTTACAATATTATAATAATATTTTAAAATAAATTTTTTCTTTATAATTATGGGACTCTTAAATGATTTCAAAATAAAAATATATATTTCTCCAAAAAGGGTTTTTATTACATCTATGTCAACATCTTTATATGGATTTTATGTTTATTTCACATTCTTTTATTATGATAGAAAAATTCAATATTTATTGAAGGTTTTGTGATACTTTTGACAATGGATATCCTATTTTTACACCATTCATGGTTTATGGTTAATGTATTGACATTTCATATGCTAGTTTTAATACAAATGTTAATGATATGTTTCATACTTTTCATACGAGGAATGTATTGGACTTAGTAAGTGACCGGTAGATCCCACTATAGCTCCTCGATGCATCAGTAGGTCTCATGAGACAACTAGACGTGGAATTGGCTGAGGCATTTCCCAATTTGATATAAGGTTTTGGCCGAGTCCTTAATCATTTTTAGACGTCTAAGCTGAGGTATTGACAAAATGTTTCAGAATGTCTGGCATTATACATTCCCTCATTATGAAAATAATATTGGTGGTTCATGTGGTAATTTGACTAGTAGAATACCCATGATTACGTTTCATTATGGAATTATTTAGTCAACTCATATTCCTTCAATAAAATTATTAATATTTATTATTGGTAATGGCATGTGGTTTCAATTATTCACCATGCTTAATATTTATTTCATTTTCCACTATATTTCTTACCCTTACTGAACATTTGAGCTCACCCCTTTCTTATGTGTAATTTTACTAGGATACGAAGAAGATAGTTCTGAGTGACTTGCAGGCATAATCTAGGAGGCGTGGATGTTTCTAATGAAATATATTCTTTTTGTATTTCTCTTCAAGCTATAATGTTGAACATATATATGAATCTTGAATCCAATAATACTAAATTGATCGGTCATTCAAGACATGATTTCCTTGTGATCATGCCAATGTTATGTAATAATGCTCCGACTCTGGGTAACTAGGGTCGGGGCATTACATGTTTGGTAACTAATCCTTTTTAACCCTATTAACGCATTTGAGAATTACCTTGATAAAACAGTTTATTTCTAATTAGTGATAATGAATGGTACAATTAAAAATATAATAACACAAAAACTAATAATTTGTAATATTTTATACCATAACACATTCAAATGGTTTGATATTGGAATTTTATGAATTTTCAATCATCTAATATAATATTACATATTTTAAAATATCTATCATGGATAATTTTTTTACTATTCTCATAATATAAAATTGAACACAACATGAAAGAAATTAATTAATAAATTCACCCTTTTAAAAATATCTAAAATATTATTTATGTATTTAAAATTCATTGGACACATGTAATCACCAGCATTATATTAATTTCACTATTTTTAGAATCAATTAGTTTATTATTCTACAAATTGAACATACCTTATATTGTCATTTAATAAGAACATACAATAATTATATTAACACAATAAATTATAAATAAATAATAATGTTAAAGATTTTATCTTTAAAATAGCCATTTATAATGTAAAATGATATTTATATAACTTTAAAATAATTATATAAATATTAAAATTTGGAATGTAATATTTCTAACTATACCTTTGACATAAATATTATGAAGTTGAAAACTAATGAAATATGGGTCCATGATTATATATATGTGAATAGTGTATATAAATTTATTTATTTAGACAATACAAAAGGATATATAAATATGTTATGGTCATTTTTATTTTTATACTATTTTTTCTATAAATAATCAATTTACCATTAACACGGTGACCATTTATTATTATAGTTTATTTTAATATAACATATTTTAAATTTTAACCATTTTCACAAATAATGGATAATTTTTAAATACCGATTTTATAATAATGTTTTTACTAAAAAGTTATATTTTAAACTATTCTGGAAAAATAATTCATTTAAGAATGATCCGAAATAACCCAGCATAAGATAAGTAGGATGTTATAATATAAAAAATGATAATTTTATATTAAATTGATTTATGAAATATATATAAATATATTATAATAGTCCCTCAAAAATGGAAATAAATAAATTTGTTATGTAATTTTATATTTCATTAGTGACATATCATTACAAAAAATTTGTCAATATTCACTTATAATTATTCATTACATTTCTATCGAATATGAAATATATATATTTTTAATAGTATGGTTAATCATAATCAAACCCACCATTTCATTGGAAATATATTAAATGTTACATTTTAATAATAATATTTTGTGCTTCATTTATGATCATTACTTCTTGTCATATATGATATTGAGAAAATTGTTATGTTAAATTCTATGGATGTTATAATTTATCACATAATCTATGTGGTAAGGATTTCATTTGTTTAAAAATTTATCAAATCATGAAATCCCTTCATAGCAATCGTTTTAGTGAGACCATTATGGAGTGTGTGAATAAAAACATATATGTTCAAGATGACATTATGCTCAATGGAGTGACTTCTATTGTAGTTTAAGATTGAGATCTATGTTTTACTTCTTAGTTTTAGTGGGTTTTAATAGGTTAGGACTACGTACTTTAAATAAATAATTTCATATCATCGTCTGTTGCAAAATCTTACTAAGTATGTTATTATAGTTCTTCTGAATATTCATTAATCATATGGGATTGCTTTTGATAGTTCTTTTGGAAGGAAATTTCCCCTCACCGAATTGGCATATGCAAATAGTTTTCGGACATTGATTAAAATTTTAATTGTTGATGTGTGTTATGGTAAACAATTTATATATTATATATGATGGATATATTTATGGAAATATTCATTGGTTTAATATAGTTTTGTTCAATATATGGAAAATAATTTTTATTTGATTTTGAAAATGGATAGTTTTGGCTCAAATTCATCAGAAATACTATTTGGGATTGTTATTGTCACTAGATTTTATTTTTCATAGGTGATATTTTCATAGGGTTTCAATTAACTCATTTAATGTTATTTTTAGTTTTAAGGGTACGATGGATATGATTATTAATTTGGCTTTATAGATTATAAAATGAAAATGAAATATTTTTAATCTAGTTGATTTTCATTCTTGGTTGACACTGATTAATGACATGATTCACATTTCCTTACAGAAGAGGTATCAATTGGTCTCTACCACTGTGAAAAAAAGGTTGGATATTGATCATTAGTGTATCACTTTAGTGGTTGAGATAAATATTCAAATCATGGATCATTAAGATAATGTGGTCTTTGGATATTATTTTTTGTAGGTGATGTTGAATTAAGGATGAGATTTAAATGAGAAAAGTGGGAGGGGATTTTTGATGGTATTATTGTGTTTGTTTATTTTTACATGTTCTAAATCATATGGTCTTAATGGTCATAAATTTTTTCATTTTTTGTAGAATTATGTTTCACTTATGTTAATGTGTATGTTTTATGAGGATATTGTGATGGTTAAATATGATTTCATTTGTGATTTTAGTGCAAGATAGCATAATAGATTTTTATTCATATTATTTGAAACCAGTTCCAGATAATTTCAATTTAAAAGATGGGTTGACATTATGAATATCATATTATGAATGATAAGGGTCATAAATTTTTTTGTTAGTTATGTTCTTAGGAATAATATTATGAGGGTAATCATATAGACAAAGTCCATATTAGATACCACCACAACATGATGGATGATTTCATGTAAAAAATTAGACATGGATTATAAACCATGTTTTACATGGTTATTGGTTTGATATACATCGTATTAGATTTTTCTAGGCCCCCACATAATTGTTAGAAGCACCAAATATTGGTTTTTATTATTTTAAATTTCAATTTTCCTAATTCATCCGCTAATCATCCAAGGGATGTTTCCAAATATTAATGGAGGAATGTTCTACTATTATTTGGGGATGTTTAATTCATCAAAAAGTGGTTTCCGACTATTTTTGTATTTTTCTGTCCATATCGTTCATCCAAATGGACAATAACATCCAAATCGCATGGGCCATGCAAATAGCCTAATAAACACGTAACTTTAATATGAAGCCATGTTATCCAACATATGTCCAGCATAAGTCATAAATTTCATTCCTCTCCCAACCTAATGGAATATGTCTCCACATATATTTTTTAACACAATGTCTATCCCCAATCCAAGAAAGCTCTTTTTCCATGGGACTCATCACATTTAATATAAACAATATATCAAATAAAATTAAAAACCATGACTAAACTACCAAATATTCATAGACCCCAACCAAGATTATATCACTTTTGTCAGGTGGAAGATGTCCATTAGTATCTCTAAGGAACAATAAATTTAATTGAATGAATGAATTTAATTTTTATAGGATCGATCTCAAATAACATACTTGTTCACTCTAAAAAAATCCACCACCCGAATAAATTAAAATCCAATAAAAATCAAGGAACCACCTAACTCAATTTTTTAGATTCTCGATCATTGAATATCTGCATCTAACCAAATAATGTGTTGAAAAAAATTATCATTTTCGATGAAATCCCTACGTTTAGTGTAAAAAATCTCACAAAAACAAAGCATAACATATGGTGAGATCATGGAGAAATATAATAAAGAGTAGTTGGCGCATTATAAATCATGTTCAAATGAGATTAATGGTGATAATAATACAGTTCAGTCGATGAATAATGATCAGCACCATGAAAAGGGATAGGTGATCACCCATGTGAATATGGAGGAGATTCCCACAGAAGAGACAAAAGGGTAGAAAATATTAATGAAAATAGGGGAAAATATTCATTTTACAAATTTTATTGGCAGAAAAGTTATAAAATGGTATGGAAAACCATGCTGGAAATATGTGGTGCCCACTTGTCATGCACCAAGCTCTCTAGGTTTATGCGGACAATTTACCAAACCATTCACATACCGTTTCTAAGAGAACTATCAAAAACTAGAGTGGTAATCACATTAACATGCTCCCCCTGTATCCTAGTTTTGCAAACCATTTTTTGTGATCCTAAAGGGTGGACCGATTTCTATGTGATGGCTGCAAGGTTTTCCAAATTGTGTTCCCTAGTCTACACCTTTATGAAACTAGGTTATCAACAATTGAATTTCCTAAAACTGAAAAGAAATACTAAATCAATTTATATGATTCAATACTAATCTAAATAAAAATACATGGGTAAATAAAACTATCATATCTATGTTATAAATATCATGAAAAAAAATTCCTACATAAAAAACTCAAAATATGCGATGGGTTGATGATTAAACCCTCTACAAAAACTCCAGATGTCACAATTTACCAACCATAACATATATAAACCCTATTATATAAATAATTACCTATAGATGATACCATATAATCTCATAACACTAAAATCACCTTGGTCAACCCTGGTTATAATGTGACATTTCAAATCTCTCATAGAAGTCATCGACATAAGAATTACCAACCTCAGTCGCATAATGACCACAAAATCATATATTCAAATAGTCCACCGACCATTCCTAGATCATAAACCCACCCATGAAACATCATAAATCCATAAACTCTTCATGGGTATACACCATACCCATCCCATATCTGACACTGATCAAGTACCACACGCCCATGTCAAACATGAAACATATGGGGTCCCACATCTCATGAGATATCGATAATAAGTCTCGGTGCCTCAAACATCGCATAAAACATGCATCAAACTAATTTCTTGATTCCAAAACACCACAAAGAATACATCATCAACTAGAGTCCCATAGATAACCCCATTTCTATGCACCTTATATATATATATGACACAAAAAACTAGATGAAAACCTACTAACCAAAACCTTTTATATAGAAAATAATATCTCATTCTCATTATGCAGCTAAAATATACATTCACTCTTAAAGGTCCATTCAAAATAAATAATCACCCCATCCATTTTTATTTCATACCTCTAACAATATTGTGCTTATCCCTCTTCTCTAAGCCTAAAATCTCAACTACGTGAACCCGCCCTGAAGCCCAACTACCCGAGACATAAATTCCCAATTGGGCTACACCAACAACTTGCCAGTAGCCCCACTATTGGACCGCACTACCATTTCCAAAAACTCCTCATGAAGTTGAATCCTGGCTACCGATTATAGGAACCACTACCAATTCGATATCCAAACCCAAAGCCTGTCCTATTCCCAACATTCCAACTATCATGAAAGACTTTATATAGAAAAAATCTAGATTACAATCCTTTCCGATGCTAAATATTCATTTTTTTCGGATCACACTACTTTCGAACATGTTGTAAGGAGCTGACCCGGGTTTCCCTCAACCTCATACCCTACATGATCTGTAACATATTATAAATGCATTCCTGATCCCCACAGGTTGGCAACAAGCACTCTGACATCAAATAAAAATATTGAGGGAACAATTTCACCCAAAATGAACAATTGGATGGTTTACATGTATATTGAAATAATGGAGTCATGTAAGAAATAAAAAATATTTTATATCAGTAAGGAAAATAGTGGAAAAATAACAACTAAAATAGTAGCTAAAAACTCCAAAATTCATGTCTGACTGCAAGGGACACAAAACCAAATAGCTACTCTAATGATAGAATGGTTGAAATCCATCCATATCAACAACAAATAACCATATTATATGACATGAACCTCACCACATCACTATGTCAAGTTTCCTCTCCCTACAATACAATAAAAAAATGGTTGACACACCACTGAAGTAGTGCGTAGAGTATGGGATAATAGGCTATGTAGGATCCATCCTAGGTGTTCCACAACAAGTCTCTGTATAACCAATCATGTATGCTAATTTTTAAATTTAAATATGGATTATTATATGTAAAGAGTTTTATATAATACATGGTAAACATTTCTATTTTTCCATGGTTCTAAACAAAATTAGGTATAAAAGTTTCAAATAAACATTTCCATAACATTTTTACTAAAGTATAAATATGGAGATCAAGGATAACTTACAAATCCAAGTAATACAAAATATGGGAATTGGTATAACAAAATATGTAATGTTATATGTCTAGGAAGCCTAATAATCATACCATAGGAATCATGTTCACAAAAAATTAAAATAGAACAAGGAGTATTTGAAGCAGCGGAATACTACATGTGTATACCCCCCAAAAAGTCAATATCGGTTCCCTTGAACATCAGTCCTAGGAAATATAGGAAATCCCTTGAGACAAAAATCCTTTATAATCAAAAATAAATGCATGATGGATTCATGATAAACCTTCCACCAATGTTCCCAATGTAAACTGTGTAATATTTTTCAAAAACCAATTTCAAATCACTGAGAACCATTCAAAACCATTTATAATATATTTATTAAAAGATAGGGAAACCCATTTTTCATTTAAACCCCTTTTCTCAACACAAAAATAAAATTCATTCCAACTTTATATATCAGTTTATAATAAATATACAAATAAAATCAATAATTTTCATTATCATAGGATCGACATGGAACCACCGACCACAACTGAAAATTGAATCCAAATCCAAGAACGAAACCCAACATCAACCACATAGAACTTGAAGAATAGACATCTTCCACACCCCAACTAGACAAGGAAAAACTTTTGGAATTAGATCACACAAATAGATCTAGAGGAAGACAACAAGAATCGTAAAAATTAAATCAGTGGATTCTATAATGCAAGGCTATGATGCTATCATGATCAACCACATGGAATAACAGAAAAGAACACTTACCTTCACCATAGATACACTAATGATATGAAGCTTATAAGTTCAATTCAAACAGAGGGAGCCTCTCAAAATCTCCTGAAAAAAGTATAGGGTCGAGATCCAAGAGGTCTTGGGAGAATATATTTAGATAAACTACCAAACGCGTAACATAAAACAGGGCATGGGCTGGGTCACGATGTGTACACCTTGGTTAAGATGTATAGGCCACCCTGGATAAGTTATGAGGAAAATACTGGCACAACCAAATTAAAATCATACAATTAACCGCTTCATTATGTGCACCTAATTAGTACCTAATCATTGTGTGATCACCATACATGACATGAGTTCTGAAGTGAGTACACGACATGTGCCTCAGGTACACGACATGTTCATGTTCAGAAACCTGTAATAAACCAAAAAAGTCACATCTAAGGATTTCTAAAAACAAGATGGTAACATAATAAAATGAAAAACATACCATATCAATATAATGTGATGTTAAAATCCCCCCATCATATGGAATTTAAAGCCTAGGTATGTCATGTGGAAGTTGTACTATATGGAAAATAATGAGCCTACTTCTCCCTCATCAATGACACGTGTTCCCAAGCCCCATGATAATCTTATCCTTATTGTACTAGAACACTAAATAATAGAATCCACATCCCACAAATTACTTTCTCTTTAGTGACAATGATATGAAGTTGTTTCTCCAAAATTGAATCATCTGGATCTAACTCAATTTCTTCCAAACTCAGAATATGAGATGGATCAGGATGATACCTTCTGAGCTGAGATATATTTAAAACTTCATGAATGCATGTCAACCAAACCAACAATGCTATATGATAAGAAATATTACCAAGCCTTTCAGTGATCTCAAATGGTCCAATGTATCTTTGATCCATCGTTCCCTTTATTCAAATTTGATGGTGACCCATCTAAGGAGAAACATTCAAGAAAATTAAGTCACAAACAGAAAATTCCAAATCATAATGACTGTAATATGAACATGATTATTATTGACTCTAGGATGTATGAAGATATCGTTGCACCTCCAGAATCTTTTCTGACATATTCTGACCAGACATGGTCCAATAAAAGCTACTTCTCCCACCTCTTATTAATAATAGGGTGACATTCACAAAAAACCATAAAAATCCTCAAAATGGTTTCATTATGAACAATGAATGGTAGTTATTCCTGATAAAAAAACTCAACCAGTCCTATAATTTTATCCAACGATCTACCAAAATAATAGAAGGTGGCATGATGAATAAGCCCTAGGATATGAATTACAAGATTCATTTGGACATTTATATGTGGACGATAAGATATTCTCAACATGACCTGTGCCCCCATTTCCTCTTGAAAAATTCTCCATAACATTGAATTAAAAATAGCATACCAATCAGATACAACAGAAAATGGACTCCCATGAAACTTCATGATCATATGCACATAATGATTAGGCAGATCCTCAAAAATAGTAGTGTCTTTGATCAGAATAAAATGTGAAAACTTCACCAACTGATAACTAATGACTCTAACACTTTTTTTTCCTCATGGTTTCCATGGTAACATCACAAAAAAAATCAATGGACACCTCATCCCACTTCAAACTGATATTGGAACAGACTGAAGAATTCGAGAATGTTTCAAGTGCTCCACCATTATCTGTTGGGAGGTGTAACAATGAGACACATAATATTCAATGTAACTCATCATACCCATACACCAGAAACAACATCTCATGTTATAACATATCTTTTTTGTTCATTGAAGAAAAGCCCATGAAGTTCTTTAACAATCAAACAAGACTAATTTTCTCACTAGTGAGGCTATGATGACATGCTTATTTAAGTGATATATGCCATTTGAAGAAATATACTGATTAGGAACTGTCTTAATAATATAAAGTCTTTCCCAAGTCTCCTAATACTCATCATCGTGTTTTTCACATTTAATGATTGACTCTAGGAGAGATGATGTCAACTAAATACTAGTTAGAACCATAGCTAAGACACCATTCTGAGTGTCTATGTGATACTAATAGAAAATCCCCATAATATTTCACTCCCACATTAACTTCATAATAGCCCGCGATGGTACCTTATTATATAAAGAATCTACAGCTACATTCCCCTGATCCAGAGTGCAGGCGATGTCGAAGTCAAACATCTTATGGTATTGTACCCTTGTTCTATGTATTAGATTCATGTCCTTTGGGTAAAATATATAGCTCATACTCTTATGATAACAAAAAATCTATAACTTTTCCCCAAAGATATAGTTCCTCTTTAGCATCAGAGCATAAATCACCATATCAAGATATAAATTATTAGTGTGGTAGTTATTATCATAATGCTATCGTCGATAGGAGGTGTAAGTTTCCAAATGACTATTCTGCATTAGAATGCTTCCCAAAAAAACACCTTATTCATAAAAACACCATGTACCTTTCCTAGTCTCAAGTAAGATCAGAATAGGTAATGATTTACAAAGACATTACTGTTTAATAATGGATGACCAACACTTTTTGACCCATGATAATTTCTCCACATTCATGGTATGAGGAGTCAAAGTTGAAACCAGCTTAGAGAAATCCTTTATTAATAGTCAGTAGTATAAAATAATACCATGGATGCTTTATATCTCAAAGACATTTTGTGGTTTCTTTAAAGACAAAACAGATTTTACCTTCTTTGCATCAAATGATAAGACATTATTAAAAATTATGTTCCCTAAGAATATCACTTCCTAAATATAGAAAATACATTTTGATATCAATCCATATAGATTGTGACTTCTCATAATTTCGATTACCGAACTCAGATGGAGCTCTTTCTCATTCTCAGACATTGAATAAAAAAATATCATCCATGAAGAAAACAAAAAAATTGTCAATATATTTGTTGAATATCCTATTAATCAAGGCCATAAAAATGTCATGAGAATTAGTCATGAAAAAAGGCATCATTAGATATTCATAATGTTCATAAGATCTCTTAAAGGATGTCATTAGAATATCATACTCCTAGACTCAGAGCTAATGACAACCTGACTGAAGATCGATCATTGAAAACCACATTCCTCAATTCAACTGATCAACCAAAATATCCACGTGAGAAAAATGATATTTTTTCATAATTGTTACCCAATTTAACATCTGATTGTCCACACATTACCAAAGTGAACCATCTACATTAATTGAAATGATAAAAGAGAATTCCCATGCAGAGACACTAGGGTGAAAAAAACCCTTCTTTAACAGGTCATCCAACTAAATATGGAATTTTGTTAACTCTTCTAGTGCCAGATGGTAAGAAGTAATTGATATTTGTTACTTTCTCACCTACATGTCAGTAATAATCTAAATCTCCCTAACTAGAATAAGACTTGTGAAATCATATGGAAAACATTCTGGAACTTATCTAACCCCTACAAGAAGATCATCGATATATAAAACTCCATTGGGGTCAAACACACCCTTAGAAAACAAACTCTATAGTTTTGAGTGAGAAGGACCCTCACAACCTGATCATTGATCCCAATTCCACTATAACAAACAAGGTCTCCAATTAGTCGAACGAAACTAATCATGCCGATTATAAAAATCAACCTCAAATCTATGAGAGGTAATACAATCCATTATGATGTTTACATAAAAGCGATCCAGATCATGAATGAGAAAATTCCAAACCAACTCCATCTCAGATATCATGAATAGACATGATGGAAACTGGAACCCATGCTCTTTCCTCTTTATAAGAGTGGTCACAAAATACATTTTAAATGAATTATATTTTATTGTAATTTGAATCATATCAAAAAAAAGTTAAGATATAAATGAGTGGGAGGAACCATCATCCAAAATAACAGTAGCCAATGAAGATGAAATAAGGTGTGTACCTCTCACCTTTTCCACACATGCATTAACATCCATGGAACACTCTTCTACTAGATATAAATGCTTTAGTCATGAGTCATGTGGATAGAGTCTTGTATTCTATAAAGCTTCTGAGGACACATGTAGTATCCTTTAGAGATGATGAACCCTGGCCATTACAAGTTATATTCATTTCCTAACAGAAATGTTGTAGCTAAACATCATGTCTAAAACTATTACACGTCTTCATGGGAGTAGGACAAGATCATATGGTGTGACCCCCTATACCACATTGGTAGCATGTCAGATGCATACTGCCAGCTACAATAGTAGGTGAATAAGAGGCTTGCTACTAAGACCCGCCTCTATCACTCTTGCGACATTAATTCCACTTCCTCTTATTTCTATGAATTCCACTAAAGATATCACATGTTTGAAAAGAATATGAGGTAATGCCTAATATTCCTTCCATGTATATCTAATCGATCATTACTCATTCCACTATCTCCTCATAGGTAGAAAGTGTCAACATGAACACCTATGTTCTAATGTCTTGTCGCAAGCCCTATACATACTTATACTCCTTCATCTGTTTATTTCATAACACGTCCAGAGAAAAACATATATACATGACAAACTAGTTTGTGTATAATGACACAAAATTCTATCCCGGATGCAAAGATAGGAATTCCAAATATGTTTCCAATAATAGTGAATCTGGAAATACCTTATTAAATAATAGGGTTCTGAAACCCTTCCAATCCAAGACCAAATGGGTGTTTTCCTAGACCATAGAGTCCTACTAACACTTTCTAGAACCCTCAAGACTGAAAACTACACACTTCACCCTCACAATCTCAGGTGACCATAGGAAGTATAAAATTGGATCGAAACATTCTTCCATAGCCTCCATCTATGGAGGTTCTAACATCCCATTAAAGGCTGGTGGATTCTCACGCATGAACTCCCACTATCGATATCTTTCTCATCAAGCTCCTTGCAGTAATTCAGATACTACGTTATAAACTCATGGATCATCCTGATAGACATCACAAAATACCCATACAATAATATAAAATATATTAGGATCCAAAGGTTGATTTCCTTAATGAGCATCAGCTGCGCCATTCTATGGAAGTTGTTGATGACGTCTTAGAGGCATATTGATGGCCACTGAAACATACGAAAAATCATACAATGAACTTATCTATGTTAAATATAGAAAACCCATAATCAGAAACATAGATATTAAATGAAAAATTCTACACTAGAGACACATATCCTTTCATCACATTGTATCTAAATTTCCTCTATGACAAGAGAAGGTCATGCAATTTTCGCAACATACCTCTGAAGTCCCAAAAATTATATATCCTATCTAACAGAATTCCCAAGACATGGAATATAGAGTATATACCTCCTCTGATACCATATTGTATTGAACTGATCTAGGTTTCCCTCGAACCTTGCATGTGACATGATATGTCACATACCCGAAGTGCATTCCTAATCCCCACGGGCTGGCGACTAGCACTCGGGCATCAAATGACCAAACCAAGGGAAGAATTTCACTCAAAATGAAAAACCAAATAGTATACATATATAGATAAATAATGGAACAAAAGAAGACTAGAATAATATATTCGATAATAAGAAAGAAAATAGAAGAAATAGAACAACTGAAACTGTAGAAAAAAACTCCAAAAAACTTGTCTAACTAAAACGGACTCAAAACCAAACATCAGCTACAATAATTTCATTGATGAAATCCAACCATCTCACTATTAGATACCCATCCAAGCTGACAAGAACGTCACCTCCTCAATGAGGCACCATGTGTTTTCGTACACATGAAGAGAAAATTGGTCTACGATCTACCAAAGCAATGCATAGGTTAAGATCTAATAGTAATTATAGTATCTCAACTAGTTTTTCCATAACAAGTATCTATATAACAAATCATGTAAGATCATTTTTAATATAAAAATGGCCGGATTAATAGTAATGAATTTTTCAGAAAACTTGGTAACTATATCCCTTTTTCCATAATCTCAAAAAAAATCATGTATTATAATTTCAAATCATATTTCCGATAACATTTTTCCACAATAAGGAAAATGCATATCAATGCTAACTCATAAAGACAAGTAATAAAAAAGAAAAGCACATGTATCACACACTATAGAATACTACAGGTATAGGAACCCAACAGCTTATACCCTAAAAAACATGTCTAAAACAACTGATGCTAGAACAACATGCATAAGAACTAAAGGAATACCCCATGAGTAAACCCACTAAAATATCCATATCGTTTCACTAGTGTAAAGATAATATAAAACAATAGAAATCCCTCAATACAAACCTCCACGAAAATAAAAAATAAATAGGTAACCCGTGGTCTTTTTTTCACAAAAAAACATTGATACATTGAAAACCATTCACAACCACTTTTAATACATTTATCAAAAGGTAGGGAAATTATTTTTATTTCAAAAACCCTATTTTCAACACTAAAAAAATACTACTATTTCCTAAATCATTTTATAAATCATGTTGATAAGAAAAAAATAAGTATTAATATCATAGGATGGATACAGAACCACCTACCTCACATTTTAGGTTGCACATTCCCACAAAGGATTACAAACCAAGAAAGACACCCAAAATCACCAACATAGACCCTATATAATTGATGTTTGCTGGACCAAAACTAGTTGAGGAACGGATTCTGGAATAAGATCACCCTAGAGATATAGTGAAAGAAAACATGAATCATAGAACATAGATTAGAATATCTGAAAATTCATGGATATGGTGCGATCATGATTAATTGCAATGAAGAACTGTAATTAACCCTTACCCAGAGAGACGCACTACAGACATGATGATGATTTGTATTCGATCTGATCAATCATGAAAGAGGGGAACCATAGAAAATCATATATGGCCATTCAAGGGTCGAGAGCTAAATGGTCCAAAAATAATAGAGGTATAAAAACAAACAAATTCATGAAATAAATTGAGGTGTATGTGGGGTCATGGAGTATACCCCATGGTTATGATGTGTATGCCAAAATAGATTAGTTATTCTAAAAAATCCATCAAATAGGATAAAATTCAAAAATTTACCCCTATAGGATGTGTACTTATGGTACACTATGTGCACCTCCTCTCAAAAAGAAACCCATTTAGAACATGAATCTAGCACCAAGTACACAATTTTTTCTCATTACACAACTGACAATAAACCACAAAAATCACATATAATGTTTTTTAAAACTAGAAGGGAACATAGAAAAAAGGGTAATAAGCCTGATCAAGGTAAAAAGAGGTCACAATAATCTCACTATAAGGATATTTTGTCTCTTGGTAGTTATGTGGAAGTTGAACTACCTAGAAAAAGATAAGTCCACTACTCCCTCATCAAGGAACCACATTCCCTTGCCTCATGAGAATAAAACCCTTATTTACATAGAACTCCTACCAATGGAATTTAAATCCCATGAAAGATGTTATCTTGAGAGACAATGATCTAAAATGGTTTATACAATACTTTATCATCTTACTCTACCTGAATTCCATCCAAAAACAGATAGTGAACAGGACCATGTTGATTCTTACTATGCATTGTTATGTGTATATTTTCAAGAATTCCATTCAAAAAATATGGATATTCTATCTAATAAGAATAATTCCCCTGATGTTTAGGGATATCATATGTGAAAAAATTTATCAAAGACATATTTTTATGTCTTCCATGTAGAGAGGGACCCAACTGAGGATACAATTTCAAGAAAACCCAGTCAGAAAAGAAAAAACTGAAACGGAAGAAACTAAATATCAGAAAATGAATGATGATGAATCTCTGATGTAACCATACATCATCACACCTCTCAAATCTTTACAGACATATCATGAACCATAAATGTTCCAACCAATGATACTTCTCCAAAGTCTTCACAAAAAGAGGTTATTTGCATAAGTGACTATACAACGCCTCAAAAAGAGTCATTCTGATCAAATACTTGTAACTGTATTTGTAAAAAAACTCTATTAGTCACATATTTTCATCCCTGATCCACTAAAATCAAAGACACAGTCATAAAGAATATCCTATAGTATTTAAATGACACACTATGTCTGTCCATCTGTCTATTGATGGTAAGTTGTTCTCTTTGTTACCTGGTTCCCCATTTCCACTTCAAGACTCCTCCAGAACCTTGAGGTAAAACTGGGATCCCTATCATGAACAAAGGAAGAAGGAATCCCATGTAACCTCATTATCTCCTTCACATACATCTTACCCAGATTATCATATTTAGTGGTGTCTTTGACCGGAATAAATTTAGAAGACTTCGTCAACCATTTAGTGAATACCCAGAAATAATTTTTCCCTAGAGGGTTCCATGTAAACCCAACAAAAAAAATCCATATACACCTCTACCCACATCCAAAAAGATATAGGAAGAGGCTGATGCTTTACGGAATGATTAAACTTCTTTTCCTTTATACATTGGTAGGTGTAATAATGGGACACATAATACAGAATTTCACGCTTTATACCTAGCCACCAGAATTCTAATTTCATATCCTAATACATTTTTGTAGTTCCTAGATGAACAAACCATGAATATATATGACAGATAAACAAGATTGAACATCTCACAATAGATGGCACTCAAAATCGCTTCCTGAAGTAATGTATTCCATATGAAGAAAGTGACCAACCATGAAATGTCTCCCAACCATAATGTTTTTCCTAAATCATATGAAACGCATCCTCTTTTTGTTGACATAGAAAGATAGGATCCATGAGAGATGATTAAAATGGAACACTTGTCAAAACCATACCTAAGACATCCTTCTAAGCATCCAATTACAATTGAAAAAAATTTGCCATAAAATTCCACTCCACCTTTGACTTCAGACTATCTTGTGATGGAACCTTCCCGCTTAAATCATCTTCAACTACATTCCCTTTCCCTGGAGTGTAGGCGATGTTGATGTAAAAAATATGAAGGTATTATAAACATCATCTAAATCTATGATTCATGTCATTCTAGGAAAAGATATAGCTCAAACACTTATGATCAGAGAAAAAAATGAACATCACCCCAAAGAGATAGTGCCTCAGGAACCTAAGCAAATGCATCACCACCACAACTTCAAAATCGTGAGCAGTTTACATCTTCTCATGTGGTCAGATTTGAGGTGATATTTAAGGTACCAAATGATCATCATACATTATCATGCATCACAAAATAACACTTTATGAATCACAAAACACCTTGTACCAATTAACGAGGTTTGTTAAGATCAGAACTGGTGCCGATGTCATTTTTTATTTTAATTCATCAAAGGAATACAATCACTTTTCAACCAAAGAGAATTTCACTACATTCATGGTAATGGCATTCAATGGTGGGGACAACGTAGATAAATCACTTACAAATTTTCACTATTTTCTAGCAAGACAATGAATTATTTGTATCTGAATGAAATTTCATGGATCCATTGAAGAAAAAGATTATTTTACCTTCTCTAGATCATCTGATAAGCCATGTTTAAAAATTATGTTTCCTCATAGCTACACTTCTCAAATCCGAAATTTCATTTTTAAAGCCATCCATACAGATGGCGACTTCTTATAATTTCTTAAAAAACATAAATGGTTCTCATGATCTCACTAAGATTTTTAATAAACCAGAATATCACTAATAAACAGTACCAATAAAGTGTCAATATATCGGTGGAATTTCTAATTCATCATTTCCATAATAAAATGTAGGAGCATTAGTCATACTGAATGGTGTAATTATATATTAATAATGTCCATATATGCTCATGATGGCTCTCTTAAATATATCAGACTCCCAGACACTGAGATGATGATACTCATAGTTATGATAGTGCTTGAAAAACGACTTTTCTCCCTTAAAGTTATCAAACAAGTCATGCACATTTGGGAAAGGGTTTTCGATATTTATTTTTACCTGGTTTGAAATTCGATAGTACACACATAATCAAAGTGAAACAACTTATTTTAGGTAAAATAGCACATGAAATTTCCAAGATGAAACATTATGATGAAAAAAAACTCTTCACTAACTTGTCATCCAACTGAATTGTGAGTTCTTTTAACTCTACTAGTTCCATATGTTAAGAATTCATCAATATTGGTTGTGTTCCCACCCCCATTCAAATCGTAAGCTCTACATAACTTTCTAGGGGATGACTATAAGAAATGACTGCGAAAATGACAGTAATTCCTTAGACCACAACCTGAGGATCACAATCACAATAAATGTTAACAAGATCAAATACAATGGTGGAAAAAAAAATATTTATCTCTAGGTGGGAAGATCATGCAAGACCTCATCATAGATCCCACTACTAATAAAACACACAATATATACCATCTAAATCATGAAATGAAATATGCAAATGATAATAATCAACCTCAGATCGATGATCAATGAGACAGTCCATACTGATGATGACATCAAACAAATCCACCTCAAGAATGAGAAAATACAAGATCAAATCAATCTCGGCTATCAAGAATAAACAAGGACATTGGAACCCCTTATCATCCCGCATTCCAAGATTTGTCTCTAACTCTATTGTAAATGGAATAAAATCCATTGGATGTTTATGCATATAATCAAAATGTACAAATATAGATTATTGGGAGGCACCGGTGTCAAAAAATGTAGATGAAACTAAATATTCAATGTTGAATGTACCTATCACTATTTCCAGACCTACATAATCATGAATTGTAAAATCCTATACCTCGTGTAAATACATCACTCATGGGGATTGTGGCTAGATCTTTGTAGTCCATGAATCTTTTGACTGAAACATAGTAGAGTTTGTGTCCGACAACCCATGACCATAATGGGACATATTTTTCACCTCAAAAAATACTATAGATGACGAATACATCCAAAGATATAGCAATCCCTAATTTGAATATTACATGAAGATCTTGTGTGACCACCCATGTGAGACATGTAGAAAATCAGAGGAAAACTAGTAGCCACAACAGATGGTACGTAGGTGGATTTCTGCCGAGACTCACCTCCAACACTCCAATGACAATCCTTCCACTTTCTATTCTTCCCATGAAAGCCATTGAATCTTTTACGAGTTGGAAGAGACAGGGCTGTAAAGATGAATTTTCATTCCATTAATATTTCATCCATTATTTATTTTTCCACATTATATTAAAATGTATGTGTAATAAACATGAATACTTATGATCTAATATCTAGTTCAAAACCTTTTAGGTACTTCTACACCTTCAATTGGTCCTTCCACACCACTTTTGGAGAAAAATGGACAATCATTGAAAACTGTTAATCGTAGGATGACACAGAATACATTCCCAACTGAAACAAAAGGAACATCAGAGAATATTCCAACATCAGAGACTTATGATAAAAATGATGAAAGAAGAGTTTTTTGAAACCCTTCCAATAAAAGAACACATGTCTATCTTCCTGGACCATAGAGTCCCACCAATTATTACCATGGCCCTCGAGTCTTAATGTTGCACACTTCAACATGATATATTCAGGTGTCTCTAGGAATTCAATGATTTGATCGATAATTTATAGCTAATCCTCCAAAACTTGAGGATCATTTGTCTCTTTAATGGATGATGGCTTATCTCTGATGAACTCTTGTTATGGATCTCGTTCGCCTCCATCTCCTGGTTTTTCTTAAGCCACTATGTTTTGATCCTATGTAACATCTTGGATGATAGGAATGACTACCTATATGATAGTCCTATTAAGATTTTTATCAATAGGTGGACTTCTATTTGGAGTGTAAGTTGTAAATTCCTGAGGAACTTGGGGAAGACATCTCCGATGAATAATTATACACATAAAAATTTAAGAAGGTTAGACACATAATAAATCGTAGCTCACACTAGAAAATTCATAACTAGAAAAATATAATTTAAAAGAAAAAACCGAAACTATAGACACATATTTTGAAATCCCATAGTAACTTGAATCACTTTATGAAGAAAGCTAGTTAGGCACCCATCACATCATAACTCTAATGTCAGGACAAACTTATCTCTATTCTAACAGACATACCTAGACCTGGAATCTTGAGGAATGTCCACCTTTAATACCAAAATGTAACTAACTGAACCTAGTTAGCCTTAATACTAGAACCTAACATTATCCATCAAATATTTGAAGGAAATTCTCGATCCCCATGGGCTGGTGAAAAGTACTCAGGAATCGAACGACAAAACTGAGGGAATGCTTTTTTCCAACCTGAACAACCACATGAAATACATATATAGAGAAATAATGGAACAAAGGTGGAATAAAAAATATTTTCCATAACATTATAAACAATAGAGTAAACATATAAACTAAAATAGTAGCTAAAAACACAAAAATACAATTCCAACAACAAGGGACTCAAACCCAAATAACTAATCCAATGATGTCATGTAAGAACACCAACCATATCCTGACCAACTACCCATCCCATCTGACATGAACCTCACTACCTCACTACTAAGCCTTTCCCATCCCTTCACTAGATGACAAATATTGGTTAACGCACCACTAATGTAGTTACATTGATTCCCCTAATAGGCTTAGTAGGATCCCACCCGGGTGTTCTTTAACAAGTCTCTATACAACACATCATGTATGCTATTTTTTTAAATATAACATGGAATAATACGAATTAAATTAATTCTATAGAAAACATGGTAAAATTTTACCTTTTACCATTTTTCTAAACAAGATAATGTATAACCATTTAAATTAATTTTTTCAATTTCATTTTTCCACAATAACAAACATGCATAACAAGGCTCACTTAGAAATCCATGCCATTTAATAATCAAAGAACATGTATCACACACCATATTAAAATACAGGTCTAGGTAGTGGGATACTCATACCATAAGAATCAAGTGTAAAAAAACTGATCCTAGAACATTGTTCCTAAGAAATAGAAGAATACCCCATTAGTAAACCAAAAAAATATCAATATCGGTTCCTTATAAAATTAGGCCTAGGAAATCGAGGAAATCCCCCAAGACAATCATCCTCTATAATAAGAATGCAATGCAAGATATCATCAAGATAAACCATCAACCTATTTAACCAAGGTATCCCATGTGAAATTTTTAAAAAAATCATATTTGTTCATTGTATACCATTCCAAAGAATTTATAATCCATTAATCAAATTCTTGGGAAAATCATTATTCTATCAAAACACTTTTCCCAACACAATGAAAAATCATGCAAATTTCATAAATATATTTATAAATAAAGTTGTAAAGAAATTAAAGATGTTTCATTTTTATAATCGAGATACAGAACCACCTACCTTAAATTTCAGGTCACACATACTCGCAAAGAAATCCAACTCCACGAATGAAACCCAAAAAACACGAATAAAGACCCTTATGAACAGGAATCCACCACACTACAAGTAACTGAGGAACGAATTCCAGAATATGATATCACAATGGATATAGAAAAATAAAAAACTATTCATCCATAATATTTCAAAAGACTTGATAATGCAAGTCCATGATTCTATTGCGATCAACCATAAGGAAGAATCGGAATGAACACTTACCCTTAGTGACAAACTAGAGACACAACAAATATTTGAAGTCAAACAGGTGAATTGGGATGGAGGGGAACCTTTGAAAAGTACCAAGGAGTAGTCTATGTTCGATAGAAAAGAGTTCTAATGAAAATGGACTGAGAAAAACTATCGAACATGTGACTTAATCCTAGGTGTGGGCCGAGTCATGCTGTGTACCATGTCGTTATGACGTGTAGGCCGCACTGGATATATTGTGCTAAAAAACCCATCAAATCCGAATAAATTATAAAATTTATCCCCTACATGATGTGTACATAATGTACACTATTTGAACTTTTTATGTACATACTAACTTCATGATCCCCATTCGCGACCTGAATCTAGTATCCAATACACATTGTGTACCTATGCTACACATCATGTACTAGTACTGAAACCTACAGTAAACCTAGAAAATCACATATAACGATTTTTAAAACCAAAAGGGAACATATTAAAATTGAAAATATACCTGATCAGGGAGACATGATGTTACATATATCTTAGTTTCATGAACATGTAGAAAACCATTGAAGGCAGACTCCTTGGGTTTCCTCTTGAGTCCCTGGTCTTAATGCCCAACTAAGACTCATCTCGATCTCCCTTCCTGCTATACAAATAATTTCCATTTTAGTCACATGGTGTTGTTACCCGAATCGAATATGACCATTATTTTTAATTTTCCTCATTTATTGGTTCCCAATTCACCACCTCCAAGAATGGGGCTATCATGAATATTTTTACGTACATGATGATGTTGTTCCACAAACCATCCTCCAATCACCTGACACAATCAATGTTTTATCCAACAAACCCTAGTAAGAAATGATAAAAATATTTGATAGTAGATACATAGTAAATTAAGGATATGTTTAATTGTTATATGCTCATGAACTCACAATATCTCTCTAACCTTAATATCTCAAGGAAGAGGTTCTTGAAGAACATGGAATCAAAGCCCATTCTATCCATTCTGTTGTGTTTTCTTGCCTGAACCTGAATATCCCACAAGTTCTTTTTCTATTCTCTAATCATATATATCTCCATAATTACACTGTATTCCAAGGTTGTATCAATAAACATGAAGATTATTTATGTTTATCTATCCCATTCATAGCCACCTGTGGGATTCCCACACCCTGAAATAGCAGTGGGTGTTATGAAAGGAACTCTCGAGTCAATTTTCTATAGAATGTTCCACTACCTATGCTCCCCAATAAATGACCTGGATAACACGGACCATGATCGTCCTAAGATTATCTTCATGATATGTTCTAAAAGATATCATATTTTGTGGATTACTCACCTATACTAGAGCATGTACATATTTCATTACCTATAGAAAATGAATATCCCATCACTCTGGGTCCAGATCTTTACCCTCAGGGGCCCAAATCTAGTCATAGTCAAGCGACAAGAAATAACCTCCATGCTAGACTCTCCTCTAGAATCCTCCTTGTAAGAAAACCACTGAATACTAATGACAGTGTGAGAAAACCATAATAACATACATGTTATAATTTGGTTAGGGAAATCAGTAACTTGCAGTGAAATTTCATTAATGTTACACTCCCCAATAAAAAACATGTCACATAACATCCATCTTCATGGCCCCTTACATGCCCATATCCGAGCATGGTATCACAAATAAATTTGATATCATGGACCCTCAACTTCCAATAATATATTGAAATGTCATAGGTGATCGGAGGTAGAAGACTAATGTTACGCCAAAAAGGCAAAATAAGAAAATGTATTTTAGATTCATTATATTTTTTTTTGGAAAAAGTGACATAATGCGGGGATAGTTAAACAAATATGAAATTCTTATTACTGTAATTGAATATATTCAATAAAACTTTCAGGGATACATTAGTGTTGAAAAAATATTAAATAATTTAAATACCTAGATTCTAATATTATAAAAGTGATAAATATATTAAATGATAAACATGAATTATTATATATATAATTTTTATACACTCATATTGAGTGTATGATTGGTATACTAACAACGTCATTGTATCCTTTATGGAGGTTTCACCATTGGAGCGACATAAATTTTCTTCATAGCATGTTCTGTGTTATTATGTTTTCTTTGGATGATTAAATAATTTGAATAATGTTTTTATATAAATAAAGAAATTTATTGACTAATCTATAAACAATATCTAATCCAATATTAATCATCTCATTAATAAATCTTTTAGGGAATGTTAAAAACATAGTTATATTTTTTAATGATTTTCAAGGTGGATATTTTGTTGGAGATTTATTGGGATAAGAATGAGATGGTCAATGAATCATATTTCAACCTTCATCAATGACATAACCTTTGAACATGTACAATTTCATCACCTGATAACATATTATTGGCGTGACCATGGTTTTTGTGTTTTTTTATCAAACATTATTTTGAATAAACCATGTATCACCCCAACATAAATTTCTTCTATGTTTTGATATATTCATAATATATTACATTATTGAGTTATGAAGAAATTATTGGTCAGATTATTTTAATTTCTTTCATTATCATATGTTATCATCAATTAATTATGACCATGATGAAGGCAATGACCATTGGTTAAAAAAATTAGTCCATGAATAACAGCAATTGTTTATCATTTATTCAACATTGGTATTCATCCATTTGGGTAATATAACAATTCCAAGAAAATGATCACATTATCAAATTTGTTGAATGTTTCAAGGAGCATTATATATTTTATAACACAAATGTATCAATAATTAGTTAAATTTTGACACTATAATAGTTTATATGGAGACAAAATGTTGTTATTTTCAAATGGTAGTGGCATGTAGATCACATGGGGGTGAAATATATCAATTATTTCAGTAAATAGTTTCAAGAATATGGTCGGTAGTGTTGAAAAATTTAATGTTGGATAGATTTAGGGTCATTTTTTTATGTTATAATGGAATAATCCACGATGGAGGAAATAATTAGTGAAAATGTTATAGATCAATGGGATTTTGGAGAAAACCCAATAATTAGATGTGTAGTTATGAAGAAATCACCTAGTATAAACAAATTTTGTATATCACTATGTCTTCACCAATAGATAAATATCATATACTAGTATTATTGGACCATATACCATGTGATTTTTTTCCCATTAACATGACATATTATATGAAGTACACACCCATGATATTGGGTGGACCCAACTGTCATGTGTGTTGGAATGCACCAAACGTACCATTAGAGGAACACAACCCATTCATGATTTGTATATAAAATCTTCCTCAATGAAGTCAATACACAATGTTCCCAATAAAAATACTTTCATTAATTTCATCAGCATTCCAAGCGAGGATTCATAAATTGGGTAATCATCTCTTTTCTGTCTACATAAAATGTCTCCCTCAATAAAGTAATGTACATTCCTAAGAATATTATCTTCCCTCGAATTATAATGATTGGAAGTTTATTTGAAATAAATTTAGTATGTATAATATGAAACTATTAGATAACATTAATTTACTATACCTATGATATGGTAGAACATTCCTTGTACGACATGATTGACCACCTTTCTATATTCTAGCTACAGATAGTATCTCATGTCCCATCATGGTTCTCAGGTTGTGATCCTAAATACATTAAATTGATGGTTCAAATTGGGTATCCCATCTCTATCACATTGTACTTGTGATCCTCACCATGTTTTCCAATGTTTATAGGTTTACATATCTTCCATTTTCTTACACATAATGCACTATTTGTTACTCAAAATTCCATATCTTCATGTACTGTTATCTTCTAGAGTATGGTGATCTAGTGTGAATTTTATCCTCAATGAGAAATAAATACATGCCTTATTAATATTACATTTTTCATGTTATGAGGTAGGGACACCACTATGAGTCCAAAATCATTTATGTGATCGTATGGTGGTTATTAAAACCTAAATTCTCTATTGTGATTTATAGTAGACACATTACTTATAATATTTTTTATTTACATAATTGGGTATTTTGAGGTGTCTACTATGTCTATTTATAATAACCCCAATATGGGATTTTACCATATATTTCAGGTCTTATGAAAACAAAATATTGTTCCATGACTTTTCTTGTTTACCGAGAGAGGGATCTCAAGAGTTGTTTTGCACTATTTTTATATACAATTTAATATAATATAAGAGTTTCTAGTTAGATATGGTCACATTTATGATTATAAGGATCAACTTTTCTATTTTTGGTTTTCATGAATTATTTCATACTACATTTTTTGATATGTAGTATCATATGTTATTGAAGTATTAGAAATTTTCCCTGAATATAGAACTGGTTATTTTTATTAATATATATTTATCAAATTTTTTTATTGATCTCTGTACTTATTCATGCGAAATAATAAAAGGACTCACATATCTGTGATATTTCTAGTATGTCATTGTCACATTCTCCTATACTATTTGATTAATTTATGGGGTGGTACTCTTAGCATACTTTTGTCCAAGTGGATTATGATGGGTTGATCATGTTAGAATATTTTCAGCCATTCATTTCTATATATATTCATATATTCATAGTGTATAATTTATTATATATACATTATTAATAAAATATTAATATATATGTGTTCAATATGTCATATAAAATTTAGTAGTCATTATAATTCATATATTATAATATTTTTTAAATGGAATTAGACTTAATCAATCAATAAATCATTTATAAATAATAAATTTTAAGGTATATGTGGGATATATATAATTTGATAACAATGCTGTGTATAATGTTTAAATTTAATTCATTTAATTTTTAATATATTTATTTAAGGAATTTAAGGAAGGGTAACATAGTGACATACACTACCATAATATATTGAATTATTGTATCGGGAGGTAATATGGAATATATATGGATATTTTAAAAAAATCATCAAATGTCAAAAATATAGCATGAATTTTTTTGATTCATAAAAAAAATAACATTATTGTTAATTTCATATAGTGGAGTCAAATTAACATCAAACATATGACCATCTATTTGGGAATGGGTGTGCAGTTGTTTTCATGAATGCATCTGTTGCATATGAGGTGTGTATCCGAGTTGAAATTTTTTCTGGACAGGTAGGCCAGCTGGGCTTTTCTTGCAAGGAAGTAGGTGGCTTGGTTGATGTTGTACTGGGGCTTACATGTGGTGTGACGGCAATAGAGACACCCTTGAATCCATCAGTGTTGCAAGTTTTTGACAGCCTGAAACATGATCTTGAAGTGGAGTCTCGGTCTACTACAGAGGGGAGTTCTTGTCACCTACAGAGGGTTACTTATATTAAAGAGCAGTGGGCCACTATGGTTGGAGATCAGAAGGATTTGAATAGGTGTAATGCAGGTGTTGTGGAGGAGGTTTTAGAGAATGGTGCTGCTGAGGTAACTACACAATCTTCTGAGGAGATTTTAGTTATTCAAGAGGGAGGTATTGGCATTTCTGTGGTGGAGGAGAAGAAGGAAGTAGTCCTTTTGCAGGGGGTGAGCCATGATGATGTGGTTATGGTGATCTCTAGATAGACTGTGGCTGAGGATGTGAGGTATACGGGCTAAGAGACAAAATTGCAGGAGATGTCTTGCAACTCCTTGTTGCTAGAGGTGGTGATTGGTTCTACTTTGGATTCAGGTGTTCCTGTCTCAGGGTCTATAGAGAATTGTGTTCCAGAAAGGCCAATTGGTGATGACGGGGGAGTAGAGATCATGATATCTATTGGTATTTACTTTCTAGGACTGGAGAATGAGAAGATGCAGCATGACAAGAAGACTGATGTGAGGCAAGAAGGTGGACTATTGTGGATTGTTGTTGATCCAATGGATGCGGCACCCAGTGAAGGTGTGATGGACATGATGGATCAGCCACATTTCTTGCTATAATTGATGTCAACAGGAAGGTTCAGCGGGATTGTGGTTTGGAGGATGGTTATCAAGATGTGAAAATATTGGGAAAGTGGGGTGATGTCATGGAGAGTGAATGTGAAAAAGATAGTGGCATGGTACATCCCTCTTACAGTAATGTTGTTCAGGGTGAAAGGATGATGGACTAAGGGGAGGAAGGTGCTAAGACCTACCCACCATGAAAAAGAGCAAAGAAAGAATATTCTTATCTTCCAAGGCCAGTTTCCACTAGATCTTCTATTGGGAGGGAAAGAAGTGCAATGAAGTCCTCGAAAGAATTTCTGGCCTTGGAGAATCGAAATCTTAGAAGGAAATATGCCACTGTTCTTAAACACTATGAATGCTCGGATTGGGAAATAGATGAAGAATATGAATTAATCCCTAAAGTGGGTGGTGATGAGTCTGATTTCTATGATATGTAGTTGTTCTGGACTTCTTGTACATTCTTTTCTTTTCTTTTATTAAAAAATGGTCAGAGGCTTGCCTCTGGCTGAGCATTTTTGGTATATCATAATTCAATAAAGAATGTTGATTATATTTAGTATATAATTACAATTAATTAAAACACATTTTATTATAGGAAACCAAAATTTTTCTCTAGAAATTATTATTAGTAATGTCATATTATAATTAAATAAAATATATTCCCTCATCAATATCATCATATATTAAAAGTTATACATTTATTATCATAAATTAATAAAAATTTATAATTTTACCTGACACTCTTTTTATAATTTTTTCAATAATAATATAGAATTATTTACGTATTCATTTGCAGTGATATAATATAATAATTTAATATATGATTTAAAATTTTATCCAAAAAATATGTATATTATACATCAAGATATATTTCAATTGACTTATGTGCCTTCACGTTACTGGTAATCGATTATTTCACTTAAAAATATCCCAAAATATATATTATAACTCTCTATGAATTACATCATTATCTAAAAAAACTATATTTCAACATAAATTTTTATAAATGAAATACATTTTTTAGAATATATACTTTCATCACGTTCATAATTTTGTAACTCTTATTAGTGATAAAGTTTGAAATTTTTTTCCATGTATAAAATATACAAGGAAATATTTATTATCGTATTGTATTTACTAATATAATTATTGTATAATATTATATATATTGTAATATTGAATAAAATTTTTCATATAGGTTTTCATTTTTTCCTAAATACATTACATTTTTTCATTTCATTTTTCTAATCATGAAGATTTCAATTTTACAATTTTTCTAAAATTAAAAAAACCACTCATCATATCCCTTATAAATTTTATGTAACACCACACACATTGATAATAAATATATTTTTTACTAGGCCTTAAATAATAATCAATTTAATTGGAATTAATTTA
This sequence comes from Viscum album, assembly GCA_963277665.1. Classification (NCBI taxonomy): domain Eukaryota; kingdom Viridiplantae; phylum Streptophyta; class Magnoliopsida; order Santalales; family Viscaceae; genus Viscum; species Viscum album. The sequence continues at coordinate 1,145,383 of CAUJRU010000110.1, forward strand.
TGTATATAAATAAGTAAAAAAATAATCAATTAAGAATATAATTATCAAAATTATATAAACATATCCATTAATTAAAATGTATTAATAAATCATGTATTTGATGATATATAATTATATCATTCCTTCGTAAAATATTTATCATTTTCTTAATCATGTTAAATAGTTATTTAAAAATGAATTTTGAATAATTTTATATGTCCATTAATTAAGTAAACAATTTATTATATATTAGTATAACATTTTTACATCTAAACTAAAACACTATCCATTATTATTTAAACATCTATATTAAAATTCTAATTACCAATATTTTATATTATGTATTTAAATGTTATTATATATTGTACATGTTTCATAAACAACCCATGATATAATACATTAATTATGTATAGACACAAACTACCATGTAGAAAATATATTAGAAATTTGATATTAAATTTAATCACAATTCTTATTGTGAAAAAGAATAAATTTCAAGGATTTACATATCAATTATAAAGTTGAATCAATTTTATAATTATTTTTATATGGACATATAACATTTTATCTTCTTTGGAAAGTTATCTCCCATGAATATCATTTTCTATACATTATTGCATCAACACAATATATAACTATCGATTTTTATTATATAAAAAATGTTTTTGATAACATTTTCTACATGAATAATAGACTAATAAGAAAAAATGAAATATTTATGCAATTAAAACCTATCTTCTGAATTATAAATATTTAACTTCAGTGGATATTTAAATAATTATTTACAGAAATAAAACAAAGGTTACATTTAATATGAATTAAATACAACTTGTATAACTAAAATGGAAAATATAGTCATTTTATATTTATAAATGCATTGTCTTAAATATGTCATTATTTGTTTTATGAAATTCTAAGTTTCGAAACATTTTTTTGACTCTCATAAAAAATAATTTATATGATTAATTAGAGATTACATTTTAAATTAGTAAAAAATAATAAATTTGAATGAGAATAGTTAGTATTCTTAAAAGGTATTTTCCAAAAATATGATTTCATTATATCTCATCTATTTAAATAAATTATATATAATTATATTTTAGAAGGTTATTTTTAAAAAACATATTTTTTTTGATTCACCGTGGTAATAATTTCATATGATGAATTCTATGGGGTTTGAAAATAAATTATCTCTATGTGAAGACTGAATAATTTCTTACTTGCATATTAAATCACATTTTCAAATATATATTATATATGTGTCTGTGGGAATATAAAATTCAAGAAACTATTTTACAAAAAAAATTATGTATATTATACGTTAATCTTTACATTTAAATTTTCTTATTTTAAAAACAAAAAATTTAAAATTTTGGACAAAACAATTGTATCATGAGGTATATTTAAAAATTTGAATCATTACATAGAAATTATATCTTAAGGAAAATTTGAATTTCAATAAAAACTATATATTTGTTTTGTAAACACTAATTACAGATGTAAAAAATAAAAATTGTTTAAAAGGATTTAACCAGAAGGTATAGATAACCAACTTGTTCAAAAAATGTGTCAGAACTAGTTTTTGATGCCTTTAGAGAACATATACTTCCCCATATCGTTTATTTAATTTTTTTGGAACTACCTTAATTGATATTGACTTCCCATTATTTAAATGTTTTAATTTTTTATAAATATTCCACCCATTTTTTTATTAGAGGAAATCATATAATCACTCATCTTTACTAGAAAACCAACATTGTTTAGCCAAAACTCTTCCCAACCCTCTATCCAACATTCCAGTCACCTACTAATAGGTTATGACCTTCTCAACGTAGAACCCATCAAGGGATTAACATATATTGTAAATGAAATAATCTAATATATGAGGTATATGTTTTTTTTCAATCCATTCTAATATATATATATATATGTGTGTGTCAATCTAGGTGCACTTATTTACCTAACTCAAATTACAGTATCTTACAAAGATAATTTAAGTACAATTAGTAATACAATATTTTTAGTAATGATTGTACAAATAATACCAATCATTCCCATATCTATTAAAAACAATATTTTCTTTCATGTATTCTATAGAGGACTGCCTCTCTTTCATAACAATATTCATTTTCAAACCCCCTAAAAAGGGTGGACCTAATAGAGAATTTATAAATAATTATGAAATTTTAGATATATATTATGTTATAAAATGATAAACTACATTACTTTTTCCCCTTTTAGGGATAAATGAAATCATTATCCATAAATATCTATTGACTACCACCTCAATGAAAGGATTAATTTATATTTTTTTTAATCACAACACGTCACGGCTAATCATGATAATGGTTATAATAAATATCATTTTTCTGATACTATTATGGTTTTGAAATAAAAATTCTAACAACATATATGCAATATGTGTAATAAATTTTTTTGACAAATTCAATAGTCCTAAAAAAATTCATGGAGAAAAATGATATCATTAAACTATAAATAAAAATCATATAGATTATATTAATCTTATAATTATAAGTAATAACAAAATATATTTACTAATCTTTAATTAATATCTTTATAAATATTTTATAGTTATATAATAACAAATTCATATCATCATCATCCCTAGAATATGGCATGTTCGAATTTGTATTGATTTTACAACGTAATTGATGAATGATAAAAATATATATCATGTTTCACTATGTAAAATTAATTATTTTTATAATATAAAATAAATTTTTTAATAAATATTTGTTTCTTGGTCTATAATTAAATAATAATATTTCATATTACTATTATAAAAAATATTTCATTCTTTATGAAAAATAAAAACATAAGAAACCTTAGTTCCATCATCAAGAGTCGTAATAAAAACTCACAAATAATGATATAATATAATTATAATATATGATTAAAATAATATCCCATCACATTAAATTTTCTTATAATGGTATGATTTGGAATGATAATAAATATAAAAACAAAATTGATGGAACACATTTGGATGATTTAAATCAAAACAGCATATATAGTTAATTTTTCAAAGATATTATATATATATATATACATTATGATTTTAAATTTTGAGTAAAAAATTATATATTTTTGTATAATGAAAATTTAAATATATTAATAAAATAATATAATTATCTTGGACATTAGGTGCATTTGGATAAAGAATCATGACCGAGTTTAGTCGTCCCCTCTAAAATTACTCTTTTTGAGACATGATTAGTATTATGATCATAATAAATTTATGTGTCCTATATAATATATATTTAAGATATTATAGAATTAAAAACATGGAGTTCTATAATTTTAGGAATAATTTATTGAAATCTCTCTTTCTATATGATTTGATTCTACCCAAACTACAAGAGTTATATGTGTCAATTTTCCATTTTATGAGACCTGATTATAATTTATCACAATGATTCCATATTATATAGTTATCCTAGATCACGAATGAGTTATAATATCATAAATTTTATATATTAATATAAATTACAATTCTATCACCATTTTCCTTACATTTTCCATTGATCGTTATACTCTGATAAATTTATGGGTTCTTAGTAACTCGTATTTTAATTCCATGAGTCACAATTTTTTCTGAACAATTTTCTTCCACTCTGGGATTATTAAAATATAATATTATATTATATGGTATATTATCATTGAATCTGGTAAAAAAAAATTATTAAATATGGTATGAAAACTATTATAACCATGAATGTTCAAAACAAATGTGAGTTTGAAAATATTACATATAGTTTTTATTTTTACATTCATGTGTTTTTTATTCCTATCAACAATAATATAATACAAAAATTAAAGAAAATTTAGAATTATTATTTATAATTAATAATAAATTTAAGGGTTTCGAAATAGTTTTCCCATAACCCATTGAATAAACATTTACATGTGGCTAATAACAATATCATATAGGAAATTTTTTTGAATAACAATTTTATGACTCCATTAAAAAAATTGTATTTATATTTAAAAAGTTATAACATAACATGATTTATGTTTAATGATATACAATAATATTTAATTTTATACATTTGGGTATTTAAGTCTAGGAGAAAAATAATCAAATAAATTCCCCCATATTGGGATGTACCAATAAAGAAATTCATTGGGAGGCTATTTCTCATCTATGTTTTCATCATTCTATGATTATTTTGATACACATGGGTTATGTTATTCTTCATCCATACAACTTATTCTACCAAGATATTTATTCATAATATTATTCAAGTACTTTAATATCTATATTCAATATACAATATATATTATTAATGTCATAATTTATAGAGTGCATATTGGATGATATATAACTATAATGATAGTATTTTAATTTTTTGGGGAATCTTATGTCAATAATAATCATTATAGAATTCGGGTTAATTTTGATTATGTATTTTCGTTATTTATAAATATATGGGAGTGTATTTAAATTCTATATATTTATAAATCTATACAGAATATTACTAGAAATGTAGATTTATGCATTTTATTATACAATGAGTTAATTGTAGCTAATCCTATGATAAGTAAGGCCCAATATTATTTTCCCAGTAATTAATTAATAGTCATAATGATTAACAAAAATGGATTTTTTTAAGAATTATTCCAATGACAGAAAAATTTACTATAAGTATGCCTTCCTATGTAATTATCGATATTTATAATCAGTATTTCAATTAACGTGTGATCTGTTGTTATTTCTATACTGGTTTTAATTGTTTTTAAAGGATACATAATGATATTTTCACAACACATCCCCGGGGATCGTGTCGTGACTACCCTAACCCCAACTTGCATAGGCTAGGAGCTGGCGACTAGCAATGAAGGAATATTCCCCAAAATTGGGAAGGCATTGCCTTTATAACCTGTATACACACACAACCAAGAACACATCAAGATACAATCTCATGAAAACTGTATAGAAAAAGTGAGAGTATCGTAAGAAAAAGGGTCCAGAAAACCAGCCTAACTTGAAAGTGCATTAAAATGAATGTACAAGTAATCTTGAATAGATCATGTGGACACCCAGAAAGGATCCTTCCTGAAGGGTAGGTACAGCTCTTGAACAGTCATCTCTGCAGTATGCCTTGTCTAGATCTACCACCAAGATACCTCCAGTCCTAGTAATCTCATCCTTAATCAGCTATGTCTGTCGTCTGCACCAGACACAACGAGGCATGGGCATAGCCCGTGGAGGGGTGAGTATACTGATACTCATTAGGGACCCTTTGACCCTCAAGATCCCAAAAAATCCACAAATGATAAACCATGAATAATGAAAACAACTGATGACCCTACTTAAGTATATTCCTATACATATAAATAAGTTATCAAGTAAACCCATATCAATCAATAAGAAAACACAGAGTCCAACTCCAATGCCCCAATCTCAACTATTCCACAAAGGAAGAATAATCACGATGGTATGTACCACACATGTATGGCACAGAAGAGAATACCACCATGGTATTTCCACGATAGAAAGTACCATATAGGTACAGACTCATCTCAAACCAGGTATTACTCTGGTAAAATAGTAGAGATGATTAGATATAACTATTTTATTATATTACTATGTTAGGAGGCCGACCCACGAAGGATACTAGTCATCATCATACCCATAGAGGAACTCAAGGTGCTGACCCACACATGATCACTTGGTGCTGACCCACATAGGATCGCTCAGTGCTGACCCAGACATGTTCCCTCAATGCTGACCCACACACGATCCCTCGATGCTGACCCACACATGATCAATATTCATTCTTCATGTCAAATCCAGCTAATGGGTTCTTGAACTAACCTCGCTTGTCACTGGGAGGGTCCGCTCCAAAATTCACTGGGTTATACTCCAACAGTCACAAATTACCACAAATATGTATTTTAAAGGACCACCACATCATAGGGGTCTTAACCCAACATACGATACATCAATCAGACACCCAGTCTATGAGTTATTAGCATTTTAGTCCTGGGGCCCAGTTAGATTCGTGCTCGATCCAACCCATCCATCCCCCAACATTACCCAAAACACTAGTGGGGGTATTCCAAATGGATTGTCTCGCTCCATGATTTAAAATTCCATTGACGGTTTGTCAAATAGACGCCTGGTGCCAAATTTATGGCCATTAAAGAAAAAATCTCATAGCTAGTCCAGTTATGATCTGAGCCGACCCAACCTAGCATGGGCCGACCCGACTTGGTTTTGGTTGACCAGGCCCACTGGGTCAGGTCCGACCCACGCTGGGCAGTCCAGCAGGCCGTGAGGTGTCGGGGAGGCCACAGGGGCCGCGATGGGCCACGGAACCCATGAGATGCCGCGAAGGGGGGGGGGCTGCGGGAGGCCGTGAGGGGGTCGTAGAGGCCACAGGTGGTGTGGAGTTGTGGAGGCCACATGGGTAGCACGAGGCTGCATGGGCCGCGAGGGCAGCGCGAGGATGTAGGGGCTGTGAGGGAGGTGCTAGGCCGCGGGGGGATGTGAGGGCGGCGCGAGGCCACAGGGGCTGCGAGGGCGGCATGAGGCCACAGGGGAACATGTGTGGCGTGAGGATGCGGGGTGCAGAGGTCATGGGCGACGGGGAATGGAGGCCACTAGCGGCGGGGCGTTATGAGTTCCCAAGCGGCCGATATCACCGGCTGCCCTTCGTTCGTCTACTTAATCGCGGTTCTCGATTTCCACCGGTCTCACCCCCAACGCGAGTCACCGTCAACATCGTGAAGATCACCCAAAATAACACCATGATTGACGAAGGGGTTGGGCCATGTTTATTTGGCTCGTACCCTCCGCATTAGGGCGAAATCATATGACTCAAGAAGGATTATTCAATGTGACAGGGAAATTAACATTGATCAATTTATAACACCCCCCTACATTGATTGCTTGTTGACTTTGGAATGGGAGATGTCGGTGATGTCGGTGTTTCCTCGATCATCGGTTTGTTTTTGTTGAATAAGTACCATGTTTGTTGCCTCTTCATGGTGCTTCCGATCTGGCGTGGGGTTGGTTTCCCCATTCTTCAATTTCCAGTTGTCAATCTTCATTTGAAGGTTTTCTTCATTGGAGATGGTAAATGATTCTCCAAGTGTTTTGCCTACTCTTACCCCTAAAAAAGAATATCATATATAAATTAAATGAGGTTTATTAATTTAATTTGAATTGGAACCATTAATCAAGAGGTGTTGGTAAATGATTCTCCAAGTGTTTTCCCCATTTTATTTTATTTTATTTCTCCACGAATAAGTGAAATACTAACTCCCACCCTCGACCTACTATAGTCGAGGTGAAGGTCTCCTTAAGCGAATTCCGAAACTATGAGTTTAATGGTGCCCTCAAATTTCAATTCTGAGCAGCAGTTGAAAATTTAGAAAAAACCCGCTCGCACGTTTACTGAACGTACACAAAAAAATGTTCATAAATACATTCTGGGCACACCGAGTCTCAGAATTATGTGCCGTAAATTTCTATGAACATGTTGAATTTTTATTTAATAAATAAAATTCATGGAATTTCTGGGTCATTACCTTCTCTCCACATCAGGGCTTTGCATCCCCAAATTCCACACCACAAAAAATTAGGAAAACAAGTGGGTGTTCTGAGTAGGAATCTAAGCCTCCTGCTCCCATTTTCTCTCCTAGATGTTACCGTGTTGCCAATGAATGTGCTCCAAGGTATCGACTGCCCATTAAGGAATATCTCCAATCATTCATCAATCTCCACTAGAACCTCTGTAAAAGTCACCCCATCATCAATGTCCAACTCTCCACAGTCGATGGCGTGGGAAGGGTCGTGGACATATCTCCTCAGCTTGGATATGTGGAAGATGTCATGCACTCGGTGTAACAGAGGTGGAAGAGCTAAGCCGTAAGCCACCTCACAAACTCTATAGAGGACATGAAAGGGTCTGATGAATCTCAGATATGACATTCCACTTCGGCCAAATATCTACAAACCTCATCGAGGTGAGACCCGTAGAAAGACGTGGTCTCCATCCTCAAACTCCAGAGGTCTCCATCTCTTGTCTGCATAAGACTTCTTCCTACTCTTTGTAGTCTTCATCTGGTCCTGGATGATCTTCAATTTCTCTATGGTATCATGTACCATCTCTGGTCCAACAAGTGCTGACTCCCCTAGGTCAGTGCAGCACAAAGGTGAATTGCAAGGTCGCTCGTACAATGCCTAAAAAGGTTCCATCCCAATGGTGGATTAATAGATTTTTTTGTATGAAAAATCCACCAAAGGTAAGTGATCCTCACCATATGTAACCGAAGTCGAGGTCATAAGCATGCAAAATGTCCTCAAGGGATTGTATGGCCCGCTTAGTCTGGCCATCCGTCTGAGGATGGAAGGAGGTGCTCAAACGAAGCTGCGTCTTGAAAGCCTCCTACAACCCCTTCCATAACAGGGAAGTAAAATGTGCATCATCATCATAGAAAATCATCAAGGGTACTCTGTAACCATACAATCTTCAGCATATTGAGGGGCCCCAAACTCTATACTGAACCTTACTCTCTTATTGGTAAGAAATGGGATGACTTGTTGAGTCAGTCGATGATCACCCAGATAGAGTAATTACCTTTGGATGTATGTGGAAGTCTTGTAACAAATTCCATGGATATCCCATCCCATATCCACTATGGAACCACTAAAGGATGTTCCAAGCCAGCTGGTACTGGATGCTCCGCCTTCACTTGTTGATATGTGAGGCATCGAGAGACAAACTATACTACTGATTTCTTCATTCCCAGCCACCAGTGTTGTCATCAAAGATCATGGTACAACTTCTCCACTCCAATATGTACTGCTAGAGGGGATGTTTGGAACTCCGTCAACACTTCCTCTTGAAGTGACACTTGTACCATGGTATGGTCTCTAAAGAGAATGATGTGCTCCTCACCTTCAGATAATCTATCAGGTTCTTATCATGTGGATATCTTAGCACATTGAGTCTCATAGTCAGCATCCCCACATTGTGCCTCCATGGCACGTTGAAGAAGTGGGGGAGTAACTATTAGAGACTGTAGAAAATCATCTCTATCTCGATCCACAAAAGATATCTGCAATGCGGTTAGCTTCTCTGTCACTTCACCTAGCAGCTATTTATCAGATCTCCAACTTAATGCATCTGCTAAAACATTCCCCTTTCGGGGAGTATAGACTATCGTTAAGTCATAGTACTGGAGGAACTCAAGATAACGTCTCTATCTCAGGTTCAGGTCCATATGAGAGAAGATAAACCTATGACTCTTGTTATCTGAGTAGAATGTAAAATGCTCATAAATCAAGTTATGTCGCCACATCTTCATGATTAAGTCCACTGCTACTAACTCCAGGTCATGGGTAGCGTAGTTCTGCTCATGCTGTCTCAGCTGTCAAGAACCATTTGTGATCACTATTTTCTCGAGCATACGGACACATCTGAGCCCGGTCCCTGATGCGTCACAGTTTTCTACGTAACCAAAGCCCTCCTCTAGAAGCCTCAATATGGAGGAACTAGTCTGCCTCTGCCTCATCTCCTGAAAACTCTGTTGGCATCTCTCTGACCATACGAAGGGTTTCCCTTTATTCATCAACATTGATAGTGGTGCTGAAACTCTGGAAAATCTAGCACAAATATCCAGTAATAACCATCCAAACCCAAGAATATTCGTACCTCCATGACACTCCTGGGTTGCTCCAAATCATATACTCCCTTAATCATTGCGGGATACACTACAACTCCCTCTTCCGAGATGACATTTCCCAGAAAGTGAACCTCTCAGATGTAGAACTGGTACTTTGAGAGCTTACCATAAAGCTGGTTCTCTCAGAGTGTGTCCAGTACTACCTGAAAATGATAAGTATTCTACTACTCAGTATTCGAGTAGATCAGAATGCCATCGATGAAGACTAATACAAATAGATCTACATATGGTAGAAAGATACTATTCATGAGTCCCACAAACACTACTAGAGTGTTGGTCATGCCGAATGGCATATCCAGGAACTCCAAATGGCCATACCGATATCTGAAATCTATTTTCAGCACATCCTCACCTCGTACTCTGTCTTGGTGATAACCTGATATGAGGTCTATCTTAGAGAACCACCATTATCTCTTCACCTGATATAAGAGTTCTGTAACACCCCGAGATTTTATGAAAAATATTCTTTTTAATTTCATTAATGTCTTGTGTTGTACGCTACACCAAAAGAATCTTGCACAACATGCATCCTTGACTTGCCTTGAATTGCACTCAATCACGACCTTCCTCGATAGCATGTGTAGTACGCAATAACGAGTTTCACTAAACAACAATATGATATTAAAATATTATTAAAACTAGACGTTATGAATAGTAATAACCACTTTTTGAAATTTTGTAAATTTTATTTTTCAAAATGGACTTAATTTTTGGATTTGGAATATCGAAATTAGCTTAGGGTGAAATTTTGGTACTTTTCGGATAACTTTCATTTTCTAATGAATAGTGAAAATTACTAAATTTTAATTAAAAACAACCTTTTTAATAGAAATAATTAATAGGGATAAATTATTAATTTGAATGGTTTTAAAGTATATTTAGAATATATTTTTACAATTTAATACAATTTTGTTCATTGGATGTAATTTCACATTTAAACTAGACATAAACAAGTGTCAATCTTTTGATAGTTATTATATCTTAAGAACACACTATTTGTTTTGACGACGGGAATTAATTTTTAAATTAATTAATTCAAATGATATGTTTTGAATTTGGTAAAATAGACATCATTTTTTAGTTCAAAATATCAAATATATATTAGGCCTAATTTTTGGTATTTTTCTGGAAACTTTCATTTTTTGATGAATAGTGAAACCACTAAGTGGTAGTTAAGAAAAATGAATTTTTCATAAAACTTAATTTTACCACTTCTGTGAGTGGAATTTCAAAAATTCGAGAGACACGGTTGATGTCAATAAGAAAAATGTGATTCAATGAGATGAAAATAATTTTTGGTGAATAGTAACTTTTTACTTTTTTTACCACGGTTAAAAGTAAATAGAGAAATTATGGGTAAAAATGATATTATTATTACCATAACACATGTCCTAATTCTATTGGATAAGTTTAATTCGACCAAAAGAAACCTTAGGAATATCATATGACCATTTAGGCCCACTTGGATTAGATTAGGTCATTTATTATTAATTTATTTAAAGAAGGGTGAAAATAGTTAAAATCAAAGTTTAATAATTATATCATTTTCAATATAGGTATATAAATAAGATAAATTAGACTATAAATATTCATTTGAAAGATAAAAATATTTCAAACATAATGATATTTTATTTGTAATTTTTGGACTTAAAATAATTTAATTTATTTATGACAAAATGATGATGGAGTAATTATCTTATTATTAAAATATTGACATAATTGATGTTATAAATACCCAAATAAATATAATTTTATCCCTTTTACGAATTCAAATTATTTTATAGGTTAATATGACATGTTATTATTGATTTAATTAACTTTTTTTAACCAATCATTCGGTTATGATTTTCACAATAATCAATTACTAAATAGTGTCAAAATTGACATAAAATCGTTTTTAAAACAAATATTATATTATTAATTGTTATTTTATTCCAAAAAATCTAAGGTTCGGCCAAATGACTTTGATAAGGTTATATATATTAATAATAAACATCTTGGGGTTCGTTTGGCTGCTTATAGTATGTTTATTAACCATATAGTATAAGAACAAAAGAAGACACTGTAAAAGTAAAATTATTTAACTTAATGTTAAATCTAAATGATAAGGTTAAAATAGGAACCTAAACTTTTCTAAATTATAATTTATGAGAGGATTTATACCTATCCCCACCTTAGCTTTGAAATAAATCAATTTGGAGCTATTTAAAACTGAACATGACTTTATAATAAAATAATATTTTTAGTTTTTCCAAAGGAGCCCCTCTCCTCCCTTATAAAAGGGTACATCCTCCCCCTCTTCCTCACACCACTTTGAGCCTTGAAGCTCAGACAACCCATGCCACTTTCTCCTATCCACTTCCCTAGAGACATCCCAGAGGTCCTTGTCTTATTCGAAGACCAATTTTAGTGCCCTAAAATGAGGTCTCAAAGAACCACGTCAAAGAAGAGGTAATGTCTGTTACCGATTCATTCATCTTTATTTCTTCTTCCACTTCTTCTTCTTTAGTTGATTCATTATTAAGTAATAACATCAGTATCAATAATATAATGATATTTTATTATAAGTATGAAACAACCCTATTTCACCATCTATCCATCCTACGGAAAATGAAATCACCGCACGTGCGTACGTACGGAATACCGTCTGCACGTCGTGGTGTAATCTATTTTCCACCACCACCTTACATGGATGGGTATAATGGTGTAAATAATGAATATATATTATTATTGTAGAGTTATATTGATTCTGAAATAGTATACATACACTCCAATACAATTCCATGGTCATGGTAACAATATCATCGCTCGTGCGTACGTACGGAATACCGTCTCCACGATGTGATGTGACTCATTCTACATGATCTTAATTGCATAATGATTATATAATTGAATTGAATGAATTAATATGATATATATTACACTAATAAAATTCTGGAAATTAGGTATCTACAATCTAAAGAGAATAATAAGAATTTATTCGACAAAACATGCATAAGAACAAAAAGTAATAAACACCCGAATAACAAGTTGTAATGAAATATTACTAATAAGAAGCTAAGAATATGACAATATCTAATATCATAACAATGAGTATGATTCTGGAATAAGTCAATAAAATTATTTAAATCATTATACAAGAGGTTCAGACATGTACAAAGCATATCGGACCTAAGGTAAGGGAAAATATCACAATCTCATTTTTATCTGAGATTGGTTATACTTTGAAATTTACTGGGGTGTATTTTATCATCCACATCCATGTTTCCTCAATATGTAATATTATTTCCATCCACCTAAAATTGTTTAAATCCAATTTTACCCTTCGGTGAGTTTTTAGTAAAAGATATGAAAGGAATCTTTTGTCATTTTTCGTACGAGGTCCTTTTTGACTTTTTCAACAAATGTACGAAGAATTTTTTTTTAGACTTATACGGCGTGAATGGATTTTTAAAACAAAATTTCCAAGAATAATCCTTTAAAAGTTTTCATGTTTATTTTTAAACAACTTTTTTTAGTATAAAATTGTATGACATCTTAAGAAAGGAAAAATGTTTTTGAAGTAGAAAGGATATTTTCCTCAAGAATGGAGTTTAAGTGTTTTATCAAAATTATTTTCCATCTAAGATAATAAAGGGTTATGTTTATATCCCAATTATTACATGGATTTGATTATGTTGTGATGGAAATATTTTTATGAATTCTTTTATCTTATATGAACTGTTATATGATGTCACGATGTTTAAAGATTCCCATTTTTATTACATGGGTAATTCTATGATGTATGGTTTATGATTTTGTGGCACACACAATAATGGTATCATTATGAGATGGGTGGGACCTATATCTCCCTCCAATGAATTGGGTAAAGATTTTATATCCCATGAGATAGACATGGCTGGAACGGCATGTTAAACTGGTTCAGTGAAACAGGACTGAAACGAGGAGTGAACTCAGTTTAGAAATGGACTCTGTCCACTAAGATAGTCTTGGCAATGAGTCTTCACTAATAAGAAATGATTCTCTATGATTATGTGTGTATGCCACAAAGTTTCATGTTTTAAGTTATGATTATTGGGATCACATTTCACTACTATGATTTATCCCATGTTATGAAATTATGATTTCTTTTGCAGGATAAGATTTCCAAATGTTATGTTCTTATATATATGATGTGATTGATATTTATTTTGTTTACCCTTATTGAGCATTTGAGCTCAACCCTGTTGTATGTTTTATTTCCCCAGGTCAGGAAGAAGGTTATTATGTAAGATATGTCAAAAGGGACTATAGATATAATGAAATAAATGGGAGACAATGTAGACGCTTTATGAACCAGTTGTTTATGTTTCCTAGTTTCTAAAGACACTATACCTATACAGTCCTTTCCTGGTTTTGTTATATGTTATAATATGTGTATTTCAATACTGAAGTAGTATCCATGTACGTGAAGATTAGGGTCTCTATAGTTGGTATCAGAGGAAAGGTTTAGTCAACCTTTGGAAACTAGGATGCGAGAACTTTAGTGAGATCCCTAGAGATATATCTAAGGTATGTCTAGGGATGTCCCTAAGGTTAAGTATACAGAATTTCGCTAACCATCTTATAATTAAACCTAAGATGTTAGATATTGAAGGTACTCACAATTTATTATATTGTTTTCCCTAGCATGATTTTTTCCTCTCACACTATTATTTTGGGTTTTAGACGATGGCTGGAACCCGAAAGAACCGTGTTGTTAAATGCAATGGACAATGCAATGACTGTCCTCCTAAACAAACAAATGTTATGGGAGATAGAGTGCAAAATCTTATTGCTATACTTACACAAGCTATGAATCATTCTGGACATCCAAATGGGCGGAGAAGGGAACAATATTCTATTGAGTCCTTCATGAGGCAACGTCCACCTTCTTTCAGTGGGTCTTCTGATCCACTTGTATCTAAACAGTGGATCAGTACCACTGAAAAGATATTTTCAGTTATTCAATGTTCTAAACATGATAAATTCATCTTAACAGTATATCGTTTGGAAGGTGAAGCTGATCAATGGTGGAATCTTATCAAGAATACGAGGGCAGGAGATGAAATTGAGTACATGGAATGGGATGAGTTCAATAACTTATTTTTCAATAAGTACTTCCCTCATATTCTTGAACAAAGATGGAGAAGGAGTTTCTTGAACTAAAGTAAAATGATGATTAATCTGTTGGTGTATACGAATAGAATTTTACAAGGCTTGCAAGGTATGCATCTGGCATTATCATCCAACATGAAAGTAAAGTTGATCGATTCTTTAGTGGCTTAAAATAAAATCCTCGAAGGGCATTAGCTATAAGAGACTTCAGTAGCTATGAAGAAATTGTGCACTGTGCTATTAAGGTAGAAATGGAAGTTGGTGTTACATATCCGTCTCATGGTTTTGACAAGAAACGAAAGATGGAGTTCAAGGAGAAATCTCAGAATAATGGTGAAAAGAAGATAAATGTTTCCTTATGCAAAAAGTGTGGAAAGAATCATGGTGGAGATTGTCTTAAAGGGACTAGAAAATGTTTTAAGTATGGAAGAGAAGGTCATCGAGCAGCTGAGTGTCGAAGTAATGGAAAACGGGTTGCTAATGGTGTGAATAAAGAAAAGACTGCAGAGAACACACCAACAACACTTCAATGCTTCAAGTGCAATGAAATGGGGAATTATGCTAATCAATTCCCTAATCCAAGGGTTATTGATGATCGACATGGGCAACAACATAAGGAAAAGGAAAAAGGGAAGTCACATGTGATCACTATTGGCGATGTTGAATATGAAAATGATGTGGTTGAATGATTAAGTGTTTATGTAATGGGATTCCAAAATAATGTTGTATATAATATCGTGGAATATTGGAATATTTATGTATTGGTCTATTGAGGTTTTCAATAATTTTATGGTACCGGTAACCATGGAAAGTGATTGAGATATTTTTGGTAAGCAGATGATATGCGCATAATGAAGGGATAAGAAGATAATGATATGTTTGATTGTATTCATGAGCTCATGATTGATATAAGGACTAAGTGATATCATGGTTTGAGTATAAATAATTTTGAGTATTTTGGTTTGTGGAAAGTGTTAACATTTAATTGCATTCATGTTTTCACTAAGGTTCAATGGGTATACATGACTAAGGTATTCACATGTTTGTAATTTGACCAACAAGATATATCTTATGATATTTGGGGGATAAATGATGGTATTCACGTGATTGTTATGTGACGTTTCAAGTAATCATTTTATTTATACTATGAGCTTGGACTGAAGTATTTTGGATAAGCCTAAATATTTGGATGGATTATGTTGGATATAAGTTAGTATTGTTTAAGGATCGAAGTTCTTTTGATATTATTTATGGGATGTTATCGTAATTTAGTTTTATAAAAAGGACAACCTGAAGGATGGGCGATAGCCCATCGTGTCGGACAAGGCTGTGGGAATCAAACCCACAACCGAAGTGCGACTGGCCTTTATCTCCTACCACTGGCCTAAAAGAAGTCCCTGTTTAGTAGAAACTAGTTTTATTATATTAAGCAGTATAATATATGAAGTATAAGTCAATTTTAGGAACCATATATGATTAATCTTACTATAGATGGACTTATGTATTTTTGATAACTTTTATAATCTTTTGTTTGAGACATATGGAATGACCCATCATTCTAACACATGATCTTCTAACACATCACGAATAACAAATTCAACTTCATTTCATTTAGGTATGAAGTGGAAATTGTTCAATTTACGAATAATGGTGAGATTGTACGAAAATCATGTAAGTATTTCTTTTAATGATCTTGAAAACCAAAAATGTTGTCCTAGTGCCCTTATATCTGATGAATTAGATGGTACCTTTGATCATCACAAATCTATGTATCTGTGATTGCTGACTTTTCCATAGCCATGTTCTCTACCACTCTCCATCAGAACATGATGGTTAGATTTCTCTTCCATATGCATATTTTCATCTATGTGGAATCCTAGTGATTATTTTATTTGGGTAACTGTTACGTTTCATAATTTTTTTTAAAGATTGGTTTTGGTATTACTTTTTACAATGTGGGTTTATATTAAAGAAAATTTTAAGGAGTAAACAATTTATAACCCCGACGAATTTCGAGGGAGAAATTCATTTTAAGGGGGGTAGAATGTAACACCCCGAGATTTTACGAAAAATATTCTTTTTAATTTCATTAATGTCTTATGTTGTACGCTACACCAAAAGGATCTTGCACAACACACATCCTTGACTTTCCTTGCATTGCACGAAATCATGACCTTCCTCGATAGCGTGTGTAGTACGCAATAACAAGTTTCACTAAACAACGATATGCTATTAAAATATTATTAAAACTAGCCGTTATGAATAGTAATAAATGCTTTTTGAAATTTTGTAAATTTTAGTTTTCAAAATGGACTTCATTTTTGGATTCTAAATATCGAAATTAGCTTAGTGTGAAATTTTGGTACTTTTCGGATAACTTTTATTTTCTGATAAATAGTGAAAATTACTAAATTTTAATTAAAAACAACCTTTTTAGTAGAAATAATTAATTGTGATAAATTATTAATTTGCATGGTTTTAAAGTATATTTAGAATATATTTTTACAATTTAATACAATGTTGTTCATTGGATGTAATTTCACATTTAAACCAGACATAAACAAGTGTCAATCTTTTGATAATAATTATCTCTTAAGAACAGGCTATCTGTTTTGACGACGGGAATTAATTTTTAAATTAATTAATGCAACTGATATTTTTTTAATTTGGTAAAATAGACATCATTTTTTAGTTCATAATATCAAATATAGTTTAGGCCTAATTTTTGGTATTTTTCTAGAAACTTTCATTTTTTGATGAATAGTGAAACCACCAAGTGGTTGTTAAGAAAAATGAATTTTTCATAAAACATAATTTTACCGCTTCTGTGAGTGGAATTTCAAAAATCCGAGAAACATGGTTGATGACAGTAAGTAAAATTTGATTCAATGAGATGAAAATGATTTTTGGTGAATAGTAACTTTTTAATTTTTTTACCACGGTTAAAAGTAAATAGGGTAATTACGGGTAAAAATGATATTATTATTACCCTAACACATGTCCTAATTCTATGGGATAAGTTTAATTCGACCAAAAACAACCTTAGGAATAAGATATGACCATTTAGGCCCACTTGGATTAGATGAGGACATTTATTATTAATTTATTAAAAGAAGGGTTAAAATAGTTAAAATCAAAGTTTAATAAGTTTATCATTTTTAATATATGGTTATACATAAGATAAATTAGACTATAAATATTAATTATAAAGCTAAAAAGATTTACATCATAATGGTATTTTATATGTAATTTTTAGACTTAAAATAATTTAATTTATTTATGACACAATGATGATTCAGTAATTTTATTAATAATAAAAATATTGACATATTAGATGTTATAAATACCCAAATAAATATAATTTGAGACTTATTATGAATTAAACTATTTTATATATTAATATGACATGTTATTATAGATTTAATTAACTTTTTTCAAACTAATCATTCTGCTATGATTTTCTCAAAAATCAATTACTAAATAGTGTCAAAATTGACATAAAATAATGTTTAAAAGAAATATTATATAATTAATTGTTATCGTATTCCTAAAAATCTATGGTTCAGAAGAATGACTTATATAAGGTTATATATATTAATAATAAACAACTTGGGGCTCGTTTGGCTGCTTATAGTAAGTTTATTAACCTTATTATATAAGAACACAAGAAGACACGGTAAAAGTAAAATTATTTAACTTAATGTTAAATCTAAATGATAAGGTTTTAATAGGAACCTAAACTTGTCTAAATTCTATTGGATGAGTGTATTTAGACCCATACCCACCTTAGCTTCGAAATAAATCAATTTTGAGCTATTTAAAACCGAACATGACTTTATAATAAAATAATATTTTTTGTTTTTCCAAGGAGCCCCTCTCCTCCTTTATAAAAGGGTACCTCCTCCCCCTCTTCCTCACACCACATTGAGGCTTAAAGATCGGCCAACCACTGCCACATTCTTATCTCCACTTCTCTAGAGACATCCTAGAGGTCTTGGTATTCTTCAAAGACCAATTTTAGTGCCCTAAAAGGAGGTCTTAAAGAAGCACTTCAAAGAAGAGGTAATGTCCGTTACCGATTCTTTCATCTTAATTTCTTCTTCCACTTCATCTTATTTATTTGTTTCATTATGAAGTAATAACATCAGTAACACTAATATACTGATATGTTATTATAAGTATTATACAAACCTATTTCACCATCTATCCATCCTAAGGAAAATGAAATCACCGCGTGTGCGTACGTACAGAATACCGTCTGCACGCCGTGGTGTAATCTATTTTCCACCACCACCTTACTTGGATGGATATAATGGTGTGAATAATTAATATATATTATTATTGTAAAGTGATATTGATTTTGAAAAAGTATACATACACTCCAATACAATTCCATGATCATGGGAACAATATTATCGCTTGTACGTACGTACGGAATACCGTCCCCACGATGTGATGTGACTCGTTCTACATGATCTTCATTGCATAATGATTATATAAATGAATTTAATGAATTAATATGATATATATTACACTAATAACATTCTGGAAATGAGGTATCTATAACCTAAAGAGAAGAATAAGAATTTATTTGACAAAACACGCATAAGAACAAAAAGTAATAAACACCCGAATAACAAGTTGTAATGAAATATTACAAATAAGAAGATAAGAATATGACCATATGTGATATCATAACAATGATTATGATTCTGGAATAAGTCAATAACATTATTTAAATCATTATACATGAGTTTTGGACACATACAAAGCATATCTGACCTAAGTTATGGGAAAATATCACAATCTCATTTTTATACAAGATTGTTTATACATTGAAATTTACTGGGGTGTATTTTATCATCCACATCTATGATTACTCAATATTTAATATTATTTTCATCCACCTACAATTGTTTAAATCCAATTTACCCTTCAGTGAGTTTTTAGTAAATTATATGAATGGAATCTTGTGTCGTTTTTTGTATGAGGTAGTTTTTGACTTTTCCGAAAAAAGTACGAAGAACGTTTTTTTAACTTATACACCATGAATGGATTTTTAAAACAAAATTTCCATGAATCTTCCTTTACAAGTTTTCAAGTTTATTTTTAATCAACTTCTTTTAGTTTAAAATTGTATGACATGTTTAGAAAGGAAAAATGATTTTGAAGTAGAAAGGATATTTTTCTCAAGAATGGAGTTCATGTGTTTTATCAGAATTATTTTCCATCTAAGATAATAAAGGGTTATGTTTCTATCCCTATTATTATAGGGATTTGATTATGTGGTGACATAAATATTTTTATGAATTCTTTTATCTTATATAAATTTTTATATGATGTCACAATGTTTAAAGATTCCCATTTTTATTACATGGGTTATGCTATGATGTATGTTTTATGATTTTGTGGCACACATAAGAATGGTATCATTATGAGATGGGAGGGACCTATATCTCCCTACAATGAATTCGGTAAAGATTCTATATCTCATGAGATAGAAACTGCTGGAATGGAAGGTTAAACCGGTTCAGTGAAACAGGACAAAAACGAGGAGTGAACTCGGTTCGAAAATGGACCTTGTCCACTAAGATAGTCTTGGAAATGAGTCTGGACTAATAAAAAAATGATTCTATATGATTATGTGTGTATGCCACAATGTTTCATGTTTTATGTTATGATTATTGGGATTACATTTCACTACTATGATTTATCCCATGTTATGAAATTATTTTTTCTTTTGCAGGTTAAGATTTCCAAAATTTATGTTCTAATGTATATGATGTGGTTGATATTTCTTTTTTTACCCTTACTGAGCATTTGAGCTCACCCTTTTGTATGTTTTCTTTCCCCAGGTCGAGATGAAGGTTATTAAGTAATATATGTCAAAAGGCACAATAGATGATGAAATAAATGGGAGACAGCGTAGACACTTTATGAACTAGTTGATTATGTTTCCCAGTTTCTAAAGACACTATACCTATACGGACCTTTCCGGGTTTTTTTATATGTTTTAATAAGTGTGTTTCAATTATGACGTAATAACAATTTATGTAAAGTATGGGTCGCTACATGTTCGTCAATCCTTGGGATTGGGTACTTGTTCTTCACTGTCACCTGGTTCAGGCGCAGATAGTCAACACAAAGCCTCGAGTTCTCATCCACCTTCATAGCGAAAAAAATCGGGTTGCCCAAAGAAATACACTGGGCTAAATGAATCCCTTACCCTGCAAGCCCTCTATATGTACCCATAGCTCAGAAGCTCCACGGGAGCTATCCAATATGCTGTTGTAGATATCGGTGACATCATGGGGTATACGTCAATGTAAAAGTCCACCTCTCTGCTAGGAGGTAGTCCCAAAAAATTATCAGGGATAACATATGTGTACTAGTCCACCACAACAGGATAACTTGGAATCTCCACACCAACTGATCCAAGGGTAAGGCTAGCCAATTGATTAGTGATCAGATGCACACACCTATGGGTAAGTCCATCCAGTGATGAAAAGGCTCCCTTCTCGCTGGTGAAGGTAAACCTGGTCCCATCTGTGTGGACACACCGCACATTGCACCAAATACAGTCAATCTGAGCATGGAATCTAGATAACCATTCCATACCCAAGATGAAGTCGTAAGGCCTCAACACTGATACTAGGAGATCCTAGCCGAAGTTCTCTCCTCCTAGAGTAAGCTCACATTGCTGGCACTAGTGTGTAATCGTCGAATCCTCTCCCATTGGAGTCTCTAGCAATAAAGATCGAGCCAACAATTCCCTCAAAATCTCCAAGATCCAAACGAGGGCAGTGGAGATAAAATAATGTGTAGCTTCTGTGTCTATAAGTACTGCATATGAGGTGGATTAGACATATATAATACCTCATATCATCTGCGGAGAACCGTGATCATAGGCCTTAGCTGCCAAGAGATGAGCTCACGCCGGTCTACCTGCTCCATGTGGTCATGGTGGACCACCTATTGGTGGTGGTGGTAACATATGGAATTGTCTCCCACCCCCAGCTGCACGGCCAGCTCCTTTGCCACGTCTACCTGTACCCTGCAGATCTCCTCGATCGAACCTCTCTCTCTGCCTAGGCGGTCCTTCATCCGTCTTTTGATCATCCTTATAGCGGGTCAGACAGTCACGAGCAATGTAACCCTGCCATCCTCATGCATAACACTACCCACACCTGGCATGACTCACTCTTCCTTGGGTTCCCCACAAAACCGACCCTGAATCTTGCGGTCGCCCACCTATAGGTATGTTCCTATTAGACCTCTGTGACATCTGTCTGCTGCCTGATTTATAAGTCTCCTCTTTGTGACATCTGGTGGTGGGTCTCACTGCTGGTGACTGCTCAGCAAGAAAACACTTTACTAAGAGGGGTCTCTCTAACTCCCATGCCTACATCGAGATGCTGGGAGAGATCACCGAAACCCTGATCTCTGGCCCGATCCCCTTCCCAAAGGTCTGGTCCCTGAAGAATGGGTCCAACACCATATCAGCGGAGTAGCGTGAGAGGTCAGTGAACCTTTCTGAGTACTGAGCTATAGTCCAGTGGCCCTGCTGCAGATGAATCACCTCCTGTATGCGCACTGTGTGAAGAGTCATCATGACAAACTCTGCCCGAAACAGGCTATCGAAGTCTGTCGAGAGATGTGTCATCTCATCTTGAACTTGGAGAATAAATCTCCACCATCTGCCCACATCTTCATGTAGAAGGATGAAGAAAGGATCACCATGAGGTCACCTAGTGTCCCTACAACTATGAAGACTCTCACTATGGCCTCCAGTCAATCTTCAGCTACTGGTGTGTCCGTCTCTACCCTGAACCTGGGTGGCCTCTGGCATTGGAACTCGTGCAACAACCTTATGCGGCTTTCACCCACTATTGCTGGGGTTTGTGGCATTAGTGGCCCAGTGGGTAATGTAACTGCTGGAGCCTCTGCTAGTACATCAACAATAATAAGACCCCACACTGAGGCCTCATCGCTCAGTGGACTATCAATGCGTAATACTCTCAAAAAACTAGATGGTTTTCTACGTGGAGGAATCCTAAAAAGAAACAGGTGCGCCAAGGTCATTAAGTTATACCTGGTGAGCTGACTCAAGATATCACAAAGAAATCTCCTAAAAACCCAAATGCAATTAGTGTTTTCATGCACTGAGTCAGAAATCAGATGTCAGGGTCATGGTGTATGGATACGTCGGCCACCGCACAAACCCTATATTCCCTAACTAATAACCACACACACTACACAAAACACTATTGTCATTAAAATGATCAGAGTCCTATGCTCTATGGTATAACTAACTCCTCTGATACCAATTTTTCACGACCCCTCTCCCAGGGCCAGTGTCATGACTACCCCAAGCTCGCCTTCCATAGGCTAGGGGCTAGAGAGTAGAACCAATGGAATATTCCCCTAAAATAGGAAGGCATTGCCTTTATAACCTGTATACACATGCAACCAAGAAAACATCTTCATTCAAACTCAAGAAAATTTTACAGTAAATGAGAGAGTATAGTAAGAAAAAAGGGGCCAGAATACAAGCCAAACTGGAAAGTACAAGAAACTAAAAGTACAAGTAATCTGGAACTGCTCCAGCGGACATCCACCAAGGATCCTACATGAAGGGTAGGTACAACTCTCAAATAGTCATCTATGTGGTACGCCTTATCTAGGTCTACCTCCGAACTACCTCCAGTCTCGATACTCTCTTCCTCAGTCAGTGTTGTCAGTTGTCTTCACCAAACACAACAAGGTGCGGTCATAGCCGGTGCAGGGGTGAGTATAACAATACTCATTAAGGACCCTGAGAACCTCAAGGTCTAACAAAATCAACATTGGATAAACGAAAAGAGTGAAAACCACTCATAACCCTACATAGATATATGTTCATATATATACCAAAGTTATCAAGTAAACCCATCTTAATCATGAGGAAACAGAGAGTCCATCTCCAAATCCCCAAGCTCAACTGTTCTATAAAGAAATAAATACCACGAAGGTAAGTACCACACATGTACAAGACACATAAGAATACCACCAAGGTATTTCCATGATAGAAAGTACCACACAGGTACAGACTCAACTCACACCATGTATAACTTAGGTACAATAGTATAGATGATTAGATGTAACTATTGAATCATCTTACTCTATTAAGAGGTGGACCCCCGATGGATCATAGTCATCATAATACCCACACTTGATATCTTGTGGATGACCCACGTAGGATCACTCAGTGCTGACCCACATGGAATCGCTCGGTGTGGACCCACACGGGATCTCTAGGTGTTGACCCACAAAGGATCACTCGGTGATAACCTACACAGGATCGCTATTCATTTTCATGTCACAACCTGCTACTGGGTTCCCTCACTAAGCATGCTTGTCTCCGAGAGGGTCTGCTCCACTTGCCACTGGTCAGTACTCCAACTGTCCCAAAGTCCCATGAATAAGGATCTAAAATGAACTATACGTCATAGGGGTCTCAATGAAATAGACGGTGCGTCAATCAGACACCAGGTCTGTGAGTTATTAGACTTTTAGTCCCAAAGGCATGATTGGATTCATGCTTGATCCAACCCGGTCGTACACCATATTTACCTAAAACTCTAGTGGGGGAATACAAAAGGGATTGTTTCACTCTAAGGTATACTGCATCGTTTATGGTTTTTCAAACGGACGCATGGTGCCAAAGTTATGGCCGTTAGAGAGAAAAGTTCATAGCTGGTCTGGGTCCAGCCTGTCCTGGCCTAACTCGGCCTGGGTCGACCCGACCTAGTTTGGATCGACCTAGATGACTATGTCAGGCCTATCCCACACTGGGTGGACTGGACCGCGTTGGGCTGCGGAGGCTGCGGGGGCTACGAGGGGCCACAAGGGGCCATGGAGTCCACCAGAGGCCGTACGGGGGCCGCGGGTGGCGCAGGGCCACGGAGGCTGTGAGGGAAGTGCGAAGGCCGTGGGGGCCGTGAGGGAAGCTCGAGGCCGCTGGGATTGTGAGGGCGGCGCGAGGACGCGGGGGAAGCAAGATAGGCCCCAAACATTGGGGGGGGGGGAGATGGCGGCACGAGGCCATGGGGGCCATGAGGCCGCGAGGCGCGGAGGCCGCGAGGCAAGGAGGCCACGAGGCGTGGAGACCGCGGGGAATGGAGGCCGCAGGTCAAGGAGGCCGCAGGGAGCAGAGGATGTGGGCAGCGGGGTGTCGTGTCGTCGCCAGGAGCTGACTTGATCGAGCGCCCTTCGTTCATCACCTTCATCGCAGTTCTCGAGTGTCCACCAATTCTAACCACTAGTACTAGTAGCCATTACCATCGTGAAGATCACACAAAAGATCCACAATGATTTGTGAAGGGGTCTGGCCATGTTTCATTGGCATGTACCCTCCGTGTTATGGTGGTAGCATATGGCTCAATAAATATGATTCAATGTGAGATAGAAAGTAACATTGATCAGTTTAAAACACACCCTTTCCTTGATTTCTCATTGACATTGGAAGGGGTGGAGTTGGACATGTCGGTGTTTCCCCGATCGTCGATTCGTTGTCGACGAAGACTTAACACATTGGTCACCTCCCGAAGTTTCTTCCGATCTGGATTGGGGTCGGTTTCTGAATTCTTTGATCTTTAGTGGTCGTTTTTCATTGGGAGGTGTTTTTTGTTGGAGAGGGTAAATGTTTCTCCATGTTCTTTTCCAACTCTTCCCCCAACAAAAGAATATATAATATATATTAAATTAGGTTTATTAAATTAATTTGTATTGGCACCATTAATCAAGAGGTGTTGGCATAATTAAAGTGGAGGAATTTCATGAGATTTAACCACATTGAAGATGGTGTTTAAGAGTTCCTCCCATTAAAGGGATGTTCAAGAGGTTCTCCCATTAAAAGTGAGTTCATAAGGGTTTTAGTCTTGAGTGGTATCCACCACCATAACCTATGAGAGGTTTTAGTTCAGGTGGTCCCCACCTATGAAACATCCACTTGGGAGATTCAAAAAAATAAACATAAAATATTACACCATTTTATTTTATTTTATTCTTTCACGAATAAGTGAAAAACTGAATTCCACACTTGACCTACTACGGTCGAGGTGAAGGTCTCTTTAAGTAAATATCGGCATTGCGAGTTGAAAAGTGCCCTCAGATTTCAATTCTGAGTAGTAGTTCAAAAGTTATAAAAACCTGCTAGCATGTTTACTGAACGTACCTGCAAAAATGTTCATAAGTTCATTCCTGTAACACTGGGCCACAGAATCACGAGTCATCAATTTTCACAGACTCTTAAAATTTCCATTTAATTTAAAAAAATACATGAAATTTCCATGTCATTAATGATCTCATATTAATTTTTAATGGATTTATTATTATAATTTTATTTCATATATACTATATTTGGCATAATTAAGGCTTTAACATATTGATTTTTTTCTCTTATTAATTATTTGTGCTTAACCTTATTTGTTTTCAATTCCCCTTATTATGAGGATATATATATAAAAATATTATTCATAATGGATGGAATGAGTGGAAAAATGTTTTCGTGGAATATTGAATACATGATAATGATTAATATATCTTTCATATATTAATAAGAATTATTATTTAATTATGTCATAGTTTTTAAAAGCTATAAAGCTAAATTTTCTTGGAAATACAAATAATGAAATATTTTTTAATAATTTAATTAATTCATATTATTTTAATTGATTATAATTTTCATATCATGTTTCATATGTAATGTATTGTTTTAGAGAATTGGATTCGAGATTGAGTATTTATTATGTCACCATTTCTCATAGATCATTGATAACATAACATATGATTCAATTACATTTTAAAACTATAAATTATGATTCTTTAAGTTACAGGTCATTAATTTTTAAAAAGGTATATAAAATGCTTAATTTAGTCAATATAAAATTGAAAATTATTTATATTATCATAAAATAACATTCTTGAAAACCAATGATATTTTCCTAAGGGATATATAAATATATAGGATAACTTAATGAAATTTGTTAAATAGGTTTCCTTGAAGAAACATCCATTTATTGACAAAAGATCTCTAGGAACCTAATTTCGTAGACATATTTATGTTTAATCACAAGTAAATGGGTGAATTATGTACTAACATAATAATCACTCGGTGAACTAAAAAGATACATAAATGTACTCATGGTTTAAAACTCTTAGTGGATATGGTATTGTTTTTTAACATTCCCTCTAGCAAAACATTATGAATGATTTTATTTTAATGTTAGAAAATTTGGATTGAGAATATAATTATAAAATAGCAGGGGATAACAATGGATTGAATAGACTAAGTAATAATTTTCAAAACCGTCATATATCAAAAAGAAAAGTATTATAAATTTAAATGAATTATTCATTATAGAATAAATTTTTGAATTGATTTTTCTTATTCATATAATTATTTACGCTGATTTTATAATAATCATTTTGGTATTATGTTTTTTATAATGAATGATAATGAAAATGAAACTTAAAATAGAAGGTAACTAGAATAAACTTTATTTTATAATAAAATAATGAATAATTATTAAAAAAATTGAATTTTTTTTCTATTTGTTATATGATGTTAAAAGTTTAATGTACTTCTCACAAAATTTGAAATTGTGATTTATATCTTAAAATAATTCAAATACTTATTATTAATGTATTTTTAATTAGTGGTTGATATTTATCAATGATTTTATACTATGTTATAAAATTTATAAGGATTATTTGAGGAATATAAGAATTTTTAATCAATAGTTATATTATAATAGTTTATAACCATATATTAAATGATACCAATAACATTAAAATGTGATTTTATGTCAATTTAATATTTTTGGGGATAGTTATTGGATAAAATATGAGTGAGGGTAAAATTTCCCCAATGTTCAATATACACATGATGTTAACATATCAAAGTGTTGTTTTATTTTGAATAGGAATACTATAAATTGTTGGTTAAATTGGGATTCATAATTGAATCATACTTGTTTTTTATTATGTGAAGAAAATATGTATAACAATAATATATTTGTTAGTGATTTTATAAAATATTAGATATCAAAAAATTGTTATAGAAAATTTATTTTGTAAATGATAATATATATGATTCATATGCCCTAATTTTATAAAATTACAATTTGATATAAAGAATTATTATTTATATCTCATAATTTTATTTAAATTGTAATTTTATAAATTTTAGAAATATAATTTGGAAAATGATAAATATTAACAAATTGATCATAATGAAATTTTCATAAGACGAATTTTTGGGAATTTTCTATAATATTTAATATTTTTTCATTATAATAAAAATAATTAATTTTTTTCAAATATAATTACTATTATAAAATAAATAGTATATTGATATAAATTGGAAATTCATGAACATATTTATGTATAAAATAGGTGTTTTGAAATATTATTTATAATTATATAATTTTTTATTTATAAACCCATATTTGAAATAATATAATTTTTTGTAAATATAAAATAATATTTTTAATATAATAAATAATAAAAAACTAACCATATTTTTTATCATTTAATATAATTAATTTAAAATATTAAATAATTAGTTTAAAAAAAATTAATATGGTATAATTTTTTTTCATGAAAAATTGATAAAATACTTCATTAAATAGATTTTTCTTTACAAAATATTAGAATTGGAAAAATGCATTTATGAAAGGGGGAATTTTGAAAAATATATTAAATACCTGAGTAAGAATTAGTGGTTAATACGTGGATAATAATTATCCTTCCCACTCCCTAATATTTGAAAAATATGTGGGTACTATCATGAAGAGTGAGTTAGCATTATTTTAAAAATAGCAGATAGTTAAAAAATGTCATCTCGTAGCAATAAAAAATAGGGCATGATTCTCCCCACATCACACTAAAACAGACATATTATAGATAAAAACTGAAAAAAATCCTCACCATTCATATAATCATTTATAATCTTTTGGTCTTCCAAAATGGCCATTCCATAGATTCTTTTACCATTTTAAATGGATATAGTATACAAAGTGACGTAAAAATTACTAAGAACTACATTATTATTTTTTTAGTTTATAAGTTTCTAATTAAAATAGAAATTTTATAAAAGCATAATAAAATATTTTTATTATTATACATTATAATTTTTTATGTTATTATAGTTATTGTACAATAATTTACCACATTTACCTTTTCTATTGTAAAAATTGAAACTCTCATTCATGCATTTTGAAAACTACAACAAAAAGTTTAATGGGATTCAACATACCTAGATACCATAAATTGACTATAATTATAAATAAATTGATAATTATTTATGATATTTAAAAAATATAGAGGTTTCTAAAATGATAATCCTTTTTAAAACTTTTCACAATTATATACAAATAAAAATTATATACAATGAGGACTGGTAGAATACCACATCCATGGAATGATTCATTTCTATTTTTTTATTCAATAACCATCATAAATGGATATTCATGGGAATCTTCTTAGTGGATACATATTTTGTTGCAATTACTTATGTTTTAAAATATATTATTTTACAACCTTTCTTCAATTTCAGTAATTTTAAATTGTTGTATATTCAAACAGCTTTTTTTGCATTGTCATACAATGACATGACATCAAATATGTTGTATTATTAATATATATCTGTATGATTATATTATTTCATAGTAATAAACAGTAAATGGTGTCATTATTCTTCTGTTATAATGTAGTTCCAACTAAATCACATCACAGTCATCGATTAAATATGTTATAATCTTTTTTTAGTTTCTTTAAAACATAAATGGAAAATAATTATAATATATAAATTAGATGAATATGGGAAAATAATTAATGGTATAATATTATATAAAAATTTATATATTTAAATTTATTTATTTATGTTTAAATTATTATTAAACATATAAATTAACTAAATAATTTTCATTTATCATGAATAATTAAAACCTAATCATCTTTGATTTAATCATTATATATAAAAATCTAAATAACCATTGAATGAAATTGTATTTTTAGAATCATAATTCAATTATCATTTAAATATAAAAAATATTATTATAATGATTGAAATTGGATGAATAATTAATACTAACACTAATCCAACACAAATTCTTTACATGATCTATATTATCATCACAATATATTGAATATTTGAAAAAAAATATTTATTTTTCTAATGAATATAAAAGAGAATTATAAAGTGTTTTAGTTGTGGATAATGTCCATGTTTATGTATTTAATTTATATAATTCAATTATTTAGGAATATTTTTGAACTATTAGATTTTATCCGGACTGAGGTAAGGATTTTCTTCAAAAATTTATAACATTGGAAACTGTTCGGTATTGTATACTTTTATTCTTCTATAATATTTATAAACTACATATTTTACATATATATCTAGAAATATATCATATTCATTATAATTTTCGATGAATACATACCCCTCCATATTTTAGTTTTTTTATTATACATATTTCATAAGGGTTATTTTTCTCAATTTTTATTTATATAAGAGATTTTTGAAATTCAGAACCCTGTTTCACATTTCAATATTGTGAATACATGGAAATTGATTTATGATATCATAAAATATAATTTCTATTTGAAATTTTGATTACTATCATTCTCTAACTTAAGATTCCATTGATCGATAACCTATAAAAAATTTAAGAGATTTTGTGAACTCCAATATATCTTCTTTAAGATGCGTTATTTTCAAGAAAACTATTTTTCTATTCATAGATTATTCCACATTATTTCATTACTATATAATATTTTATACTCAAATTGGGTAAAAAAAAAATTTAATTCAAATGAGGTTCAATATATCTTATTATAATGTGTGTTCTCAATAAAAAAATTTAAAAAATAAAAATGGGTCTTCCTTTGAATATCTAATGGTTTTTAATATATCTATATTTTATCAGGTGAAAAATTATGGATTTTGATGGCCATATTATTTATGTTTATTTATAAAATTTATTGTTTTTATATATTTTTTTCTTCACTCTTTGAGAAAACCATAAGAATTTCCCTGTATATTTGTCTCTAATGAAAATGTTATCAACCATTTATAAAAACTATTTTAATCTTGTAATTAAATTTTACATTTAACTTTAAATGTATTTTGATTATATGGACTAATCATTTAGGATCTACCCACATATTTATATTTATCATCTTTAGTATTAAATATAAGTTCATAACAATCCAATTCTATATATCTTCATGTGTAGTCCAATTTAAGAATTCAACCACATTGATTAATGTCATCTTTGTTAATGTCACTATATGAGTCATTATTTACTACATGATTAATTTATTTTTTCAATAATAAAAATTATTTTCTATATTGATTGTAATCATGTTATACTATCATCCCTGTATAATAATACATATTATTTTATATGGTGTAACTTCAGTATTTTCTTAGTTATATTGGAGGTTATTCACCTTAGAAGACAATTCACTTAGTTGGTAGGTATTTATTAACATTCTTAATGATTATTGACTACCATGACTTGTTGATTATGTATTAAAATTATTTATACATTGTCTGGGTATCTATTGACATTTAATATTGTTTTTCAGATCTTTAAAAATGGTTATTTTAAATTCAAATTTATTTATTTTATCATATGATTAATTAAACAAGCATACTCTTGTGAAAGTTGGGGAACTAAAATATATAGGCCTTCGAATAATTGTATTATTTCATGAGTAAATAATTGGTTCATGTATTAATCCTCTCCCAATATTAATAAAAATTGTTCTCATGAGGCCTTGGAAGCTTGTTTTTTATTTCTAGAATTATGAATTCAACTAAAATGAGTTCGAAAATTATTTTTAAGAGAACATTTTTGTTCATATGGATATAAAATTAAATAGTATCCATTTTGTTATAAAATTATTCTGAACTTTCATTCTAAGTTTATTATATATACTATGAATTTTATTTTACAATAAATGTTACAAATTTTCTTTTCAAAGAGTTTCATTTTACCCACATATATTTTAGATTACTCTCCTTATGTAGAAATGTATTAAACAAGATATGTCTATAAGGGTACCATGTGTGGAAGAATTTGGTTGGAGATATAAAATACTCAGTATAGATTAATTAGTTCCACATGTATTGATTGTTTTTATTATTTAATGATGTGTTAAATTAAGTAATGTTTTAAAACTAAATGGTCATGGAATTGAATTTAATGAAATATTTTATTTAATCAATTTAATTATTGGATAGTTATGTTCTAGAATATATTAATAGCACCAAGTCAGAATATGAAGAATGGGCATATGGAACCTAATATGGAAGTTTGTTTATATGGAATTATATTTATTGTATAATGTATTATAATTTTTATACATATTATATAAATAACCAGCTGAGTGGTTTCATATGTTTCATACATCATTTGGATGTCCTCTACTGGATGACTAAGAAAATATTCATAGAAAAGTTTGAGCCTTTTCAAATTAACAGTAAACCTATATCCACTATTATATTGAAAAAAAATGTATATAACAAATAGGGTAAAAATTAGTAATATTATAAGGTATATGAAATCATAAATAAAGCTTACCTAGGTCGATCGTTTGCCTAGAACTATTTATAAGGACCTTCATATGAATATAAAACATCAGCTGATGAATCATCTCCTCATAGATAGTCGTTTTAAGTTTATTTTTATATTTGAGATAACTCATATTCCTCAAATCAAAATTTCTTCAAAATATTGAATATGTAGTTTCCTATTCTGACATGCATCTAAAATATTCATGTTACATTGTTTAACAACCCAATATGCATGGTGATTTATCTACATTGGAAGTTGCTATTACTTTTTAAAAAAAATACAATACTGTGAAATTCTAAATGGGGTTTTAAAGGCTCTATAGTATTCTCAAACTGCATCATCCAAGCGCAAACTCCAATCATTCTTACTGGGTTGTACCATTTTTCTATGATTTTCTTATCTTACTGATTTGAGATTTCGATTTTTTCATTAGTTTGCGGATGATAGGTAGTTATGAATTTATGAAAAACACCATAATATTGATGGATTTTTATCATGTAGCAATTGAATAAATGTGAACCCTAATCGCTAATGATGAATGTTTTAAAATCAATCCTACTAAAAATTTGATATCTCACAAAATCAACAACCACATCAGATTCATTATACCTGATATCCTTTTATTTCACCCATTT
This sequence comes from Viscum album, assembly GCA_963277665.1. Classification (NCBI taxonomy): domain Eukaryota; kingdom Viridiplantae; phylum Streptophyta; class Magnoliopsida; order Santalales; family Viscaceae; genus Viscum; species Viscum album. The sequence goes on from CAUJRU010000110.1 coordinate 1,178,480, forward strand.
GGAGATATAGTTAACCACCAATAAATTTAAACAAATACAAATGAATTTGGAAAAGGTCCCCTGAAGCCAATTTCTTATGCATTGAATATCTCACCAAAAACATTGGTTTTTATGGAATTTATTTCCTCTTAGATATAATCCATACGAATTGAAATACTTTGTGTCATATAAAATATTGACGAGAATATCTATTCAATGTTGTCCTATAAAGTCTCAATTCATGTACTTTTTGATTTGTAATTTGAGTGATAAATTTTCTCCCAAAAGACAAATTATGAAAGAAGCTAAAAAAGAAGAATTTATGGCCAGAGACACAATGATGAATAACCTGGTCATTACAGATTATCAAAAAGTTTGGGTCACACAAAATTTATAATCATGAATCATTCATAATTCTATAGGTTTTGGAGGTTCTAAAATCATTGGAAAACCTAGATGTGGATAAAAATTAACAATGTTTACATACCAAGGGGTAAGGTCCACAACATCACAAAGGTTTTAATAAGAGAATAATTTTCCAATGGGGTGGGATGAATAAACATGGTGGTCCATTGGTGTGGTAATCCTAGTAATTTGGTTAGCTACCACATTTTACAGTCCTCTCATATCTATAATCTCAATATAAAAATCATAAGTAGGATAATCAACTATATGAAGTGGTGATCATCTTTAGTTTTCTTAATGAGAAACTAAAGGGAAACGTGATGAAAAAATATAATGAAATTTTACCCAACAAGACATGAATAGATTTTTTTTCATGGAAAAAAATTCTAAAGAAGTTATTTTCTAATGGTCATGTATATTTCTAGAGTAGGTTCAAGTGTAATTGATGCATAAACAATGAAATTAGAAGCCCTCTCAACCGTTTGGGAGAGAACCACCAAACCACAAAATTAGAGGCATCACACATAAGTTCAAAGGGGAGATCCCACCTTTTCGGATGGATGACCGTTTGTAGTGCGAGACTTATTTTTAGGGAATTAAATAAATCCTGTAAAAAATTACCAAAAAAACATAGAGTCCTTTTGTATTAATTGATATAATGGAATTATGATCTTACAAAAGTCTTTAAGGAATTTTTGGTAAAAAATTACATTACCCTAGAAAGATCACACTTCACAAACTCACTTTGGAAATGGAAGGGAGAAAATTATTTTATTTTTTGACTTATCAACATAAATTTTCTTATTTTAAATAACATTCCTAATAAATATCACCTTATCAATCTAGAAATTAAATTTCTTATAATTTAATATGAAATCCTTTTAAGTTAAATGATGTAGGATAAAACATAGGCGTAACAAACAACCATCAAATAAATATATACAAACTGTAAAACTATAAATAAAAACATCTATACAGTTGTCATGTTACTCAATAAATATGCTCAACATATAATGATGAAATTTACCAAGATAATTATATAAACCAAAAGGCTTCCCCCTATAAGGAAATGTGATGAATGGACATGTAAATGTTGTATTTTCCTAACCCTATGTTTCTATATGGATTTGAAAATAACCAGAATAGCCATATAAGAACAAATAAGGGTACTTACCACCCAATCTATATATCAATTGGTAAATTGAATGTAGATTAAAGTGTACCTTTAGTGTGGCTTTATTTAGTTAGTGGTAGTCAACACAGACTCACCAACAAAGTTTCACATGTGTTGGAACCAATGCATTATATTCATTTTATACAACTAGTATTCACGTCATTTTGGGCATAATTTGCAGTGGTTTATCCCATTTTCTATCATATATGGGATATATGATCCCAAAAACAAGTAATTTATCAACTTCCAATTTTACCACATTAAGGAGAGTGGGGTTAAACTGTCTTTGATATTTCATTAAAGTCATAGCATCATAATCCAAAATTTATATGGTGCATTCACTTATATGGTCTAATCCTAGGAATATCATCCACTATCCATCCAATCACATTTTTTTTTCAAAATATCAAATTGTTCTATAAGTTTTTATTTCATCAGGGGAGAGATTTTATTGGGAATACTGATAGGAAATTTTTTAATACCCTCAAGATATGTTTATTTTAAAATATATTATTATTGTTTTAATTCCAACATCAGTGATTTTTAAATTTAATAATGGAATTTAGGGGTAGTGAGGTCCACAAAACTCTATTTCTACTCATGTTTATTATATAATAAAATATAGTAAATGGTAATGATATTTATAGAATCATTGATAGTTATTCGTACCTCATGATGAAGACACTCATAAATTAAAGGGCAATTCTTACACATTCACAAATCCACACAACACTAATAATAAAATTAAAAACTCAAATCATCCTAGATTAATGCCGAGAAAAATTAATCAGATTATGGGATGAGGATGAAATATTGTGCGTGTTTCAATAGAGGGAACTTCCATCAAATATTTTAGATGAATGGAGTTCTATTCAATGGGGTGTTTCATAGAAAAATGGATATTGAAACATACCTTTTCCCAACTGAACCCCACAAATAGCATTCCATTGTGAACATTGATGATCTTCACTGATGTTTTAAGTAATATAACTCTAAGTATGAGAGGATAATTTCATTGGGTATGAGTATCTTTTATCTTAAAATTTTAGAATTTTTTTTGGAATATTAGATTCTTCACCCTCATGAGGACATATTCTATTACTCATGTTGGGTGTGTTGTGGTCCGATTGGAGTGTTGAATGATAATGTACATTATATGAAGCTCTCCAACATGAGATTCATTATACACATAGTGATTTTATCATGTTAATTGATACACCTTAATCATGCATTGTATAAAAAAAATTCTCCCTTGTGGTGGATGGTATCATAAAAGTTCCTAAATCCTTGATTTTTGTGGCATCACTCATTTTATCATTGCCAAGATGTTCTTTCCATAGATTAATCTCTCTTATTCACCTTTAAGTTTAGTTTCTGGGTGAAAATTTATATAATAAGTATTTCATATCAAGTAATTTTATTTAACTTCATCCATGATAATAATGCTAACATGTACCTTATAAAATTTATACATCATGTCATTATGAATTTCATTATAATGATTTTTATATGATTTAGAGATTATTTTTGGAAAGAGAGAAAAATTAACTGTTTAGGGGAATCCTCAATGCTAACTTTTTTACCCATTTTGTTTTCTTTTTCTTTAGTATAATATTTTGAGGGTAGAGAAATTGAGTTTTAAAGAGGGGGACATACATGTTTGGTAGAATCACTAGATGCATATATTTTTTACCACTATGAAGTGTGATAGAACATACAATACCTTTTTCATTAGGATTAAAAATAGGTTGGGATTTTATTTTTCTATAACCTTGATTCTTTATCTTAGTGATGATGTTTTCAAATTTTTCCTCTAGAGTTTGTATGTCTTGATTTGTCAGATTCATGTTCTGTTATAACTGGAGGTTCAATAATTCCATTTATATCACCATGTATTTGATTCATGGTTATTATTTTGTATAAGGATGAGTTTTTATAGATGGTGATGGAAAATATGGTCTTATACCATAAGCTTTTTGATTCCAGATCTATTTAGGGTAGCTCGAGCTGCCTCCTTGTTGGTACTGTTGTTGTGCACACCAAATGAGGTATGGATTTGGCCTGAAGATCCCTTTCTTAAAGGTGGTGCTAACAGAAAAGGATGAATGGGGAATAATACTACATAACACTTAGATAAATAAGTATTTTTGTGGAATTAATAAGACTTTTGAGTATTATCAGAAAAAAATACCACAATGTCGTGGAATAGGTGGAGAGTATAAATTATTTTGAGATAGATATAATTGTATTAAAAGAGATTGAATTTCATCAAGTGTATTATGTAAATTTTTTATAATGATTAATGACTTACCTCCTGATATCCTTGAGTGGGTAAAATTTCTCATCTACCAAGTTTTTGTGAATTTTAAGCAATGATGGATTTTAATTCAGGAGAAGTTGTAAGAGTTTTATCCACTAGGGTACCACCAAATATAACATCTATCATTCCACAATCCATGGTAACAATTATCCTATGGGAGTATTGAATTAGAAATTATTCCCCCACTTGGGGGATGTAGAAACTTGAACAAGGACTTTTGAATCTGCCTCAATATTCATGGAGGGTCTCTCCTTATGAATACCTAATGCCAAAAAAAAATTCTAATGGATATACCTTATAATGTAAGGAAGAAATTATCTATAAAGAGTCATTTATGATCATTTAAGCCCCAAATTTTGGTAGGTAGATAACATAGAAAATATGTTTCTACACAATCAAGGGAGAACGGGAAGGCTCTAAACATAATGAGGTCCTTAGTCACAATTTTGAATTTCATGGTATAAAATATAATATGAAAATCATTGATATTATTGTGAGGGTAATCATCAAGAATGCCATGGAATTTAAGAAATATGTGTATGAGGCTATACCTTATCTCAAATTTGGATGTGTCCGTAGGGTAGTTTATATACGCAAGTTGGTACCCCACATAAGGGCTTGTCATATCCTTCAATGTTTGATTATTTTCATCCATGTTTTTGGGGGTCAGATTATGTTCACTTGTAGATTGGTTTAGTACCATTTGAGGTCTCTCAAGGGTTTCCACAGTTTTACTTGTCTATCCTACTCAAGATAACATAATTTGTGCGTGAAGGGTATTTGAAATTTATGGTTGTATTTTAACTATTTTTTCTTTTCCTGATCAGGTGATGGAAATAAGTTGTAATGTTTGTTTTTTGTATTATTTTTAACTACTATTAATAGAAGATGAATAAAATAAAATCACTTATAAATAATAATATTAGAAAAGAAAATATAATTCAATATAATATAATTAGAGGGAGAAGAAGATATAGAGAGAAGAGACACAGAAGAATAGTCAAAAGAAAAGGGGGACATATTTAAAGGAGTACAAAATAAAAAAAATAAATGTAATGAAAGAAACTATAATTAAATGATCATGGATCCCTTAAAACGATGCCAAAATTTGACTCTGTTGCCAGCATGTAAAATTATAAATTGTTTTTTCTAGAATTTTTCCATTATAGAATGAAACATATGTCATCTATCAATGGGGCCTTAGATAATTAATTATAAAATAATGTTTTTAATAAGAAATGTGGAATGATATTTCATAATGATTGGGTTATTTAATAGAATTATCAACCATAAATAAACATGTAATAACCTAAAGTATAAACCAGGGATTTGATTAAGCATGATCGACAAGGGTGAATCTCATGAAGCTCATCCTTCATCGATTCAAGAGATAGAGTTTAGATATTTTAATATCTAGTTTTATAAATCAATAACTACATTTTTACTGAGTTTATACTGGGATAAATCCATGTTTTTGGTCATAAATACAAAATTAATCACTGACTATCACCAATGAAAGGGTGATTTGTGTTTGAATTCATAAGTGAAACATACCAAGGAAATATATGAGGAACTCAATGTGTTTTTTAGGGTTTTATATTATTTCAATGTGTTAACCTTTCTTGAAATTTCATTAAATTTTATGTGTTGTTATGTGAATTAAATATACCAATATGAACCACACAGACAACATAATTAAAATAGAAGAGTAAAAGTGGTGAATTTTGTGTGAAACCTCACATGAATTAGTACCCAAAACATTATCATATGAGTTGAGTACGAAATATAAGTTTATTAATAAATTAATTAATAAGATAGAATGCATAAAAATAATATTAAAATATGGAATCAAGACTATAATTCAAATATCACCAACAAGAATATCATTATTCACATCACGTTCCTCCTTAGGTGATCACAAGGAGATCAATAATCCATAGAATGGGGGTGATATTTTTTGAATAATCATTTACCAAATACTAAAATATTACTATATGGTCTATAGAAATTATAAAATGAGGACAAGGAGTGTTTTATGGGAAAATACATCAAAATACTGACAAAAGAGGTTAAGTGTCTAATTACTAGGTGTTTATTCATGGAAGTCTATTGCCCTATATTTTTTCTAGTTTTATGAGTATAAAAACCTATTAAATAAAATTTAAAAATAGTTGTAATGGCAGTTATACACGTTAGTAGTCAAATGGATGTGTAATAAGGTCAATTGGAGGTCTAAGACCCAGTTTTTGGCCAAATACAAAATGTTTTTTAAATATTCCCCACCTAAAATTTATTCACATTATGGGTCTATTATATGCCTCCTATGTTATGATCTATCCATGGGGGTAGTTCGATTAATTGAATCCTAATTATCGTAAAATCCTTTAAAAATTTAAATTTCACATTTTGATGAGTTTTTTAATGTTATGATAAAAACAAGGAACTACTATCAAATTGGCCAACAGTGCAATTTCATTTTTTAAGAATGTTTTAAACACTTGAGTTCATAATATACAATGACATAAAATAAATTAATGATGATATACTACAACTGATAAAAATATTATTAAAAATTATATGGGTGATAATGTATGTTATATAGTTGTGTGATTAGTGTATTTCCATTAAATTACATACATAGGGAATCAATAACTTATACATTTTAGGAAAGATAAATTCTTAGCCTTTCATATCAGTCAGCCTCGATCTCTATTTAATCATTCATGAATACAGACTTTTATCTCACCTATTCATCTTGGATCACAATGCATATATAATGTTTTATTCTTTGATGAATATATATTCAATCATCTAATTAATCAACCATTTTGATCACCCAATATTTATTTCCAAATTTTCTAAATTAGAAATAAAAATAAATAGAACCATGTTATTTTAAACTATTCTCGGTTAAAGTAAAATATATTAATTACTGAAAAAAGATCCATATATAACCATGACTAATCCTTTAGGAAATTGTAACACAATTCATGGATATATCTTATAGACAATTACAAGAATAATATTATATTTTACTATTAGATGGTTGATTGGATTACTATTTATTATAATCCATTATATATATTTACTCAACTCTATTCCCTATGTATCCTAACTAGCAGGGCTAACCAACTAAGAGAAACCTATGTCTCACATCAAATATCAGCACTTAATGGTTTAGTTCAAATGTACTCTACTTTCATTACACAATATAAATTATGTTCACATAATGGTTTGGAACACTTGTACCCTATATTCCTTACACAAGATAAATTATGGTCACATAATAATTTGGATCATTGATACTAAATTATTATGGCGTTGAATATTTTTACTTGAAAAATAGTCATAATCTTAGTATTTTTCAAGGTATTTTTAATATATCTCCATCTTACATATGGTATTCACTTTATATTTATGCGTGTTTCTGATGATATTGTTTTTGAATCCTTATTAATTGGACCATATATATATATATATATATATATCATTTTGTTTTGTTACTCTTTAGAAAACACATAGATTTTGTTACTAACAAAATCTAAAAAAGGATACAGTATTTATACATATTTAAATTGATTCTACGCACAAGGTATAATAAAACCTTTTATGTAATGGCATGGAATTATATGAAATCAACCGTCACCATAAATTTAAGAATTATGTAATAGGTGGGTAACCCCCTCTTTTCTAGATAAGTTCTAAGGATTCAAATGAGTGAATAATCTATCCCTATGTCCCAAAACATAAGGGTTTTTACTCAAGAGATAATTAAATTCTAATGAAATTTAAATTTAATTTCTTAACCTCATTATAATACAAATTAATGATATAATAAAACTAAATCAATTAGCATACCTTTCATATAGCTCTTTAAATAAATGTAAGACATATTATAGAAGCAATTTTACACTTTAAACAAAAACATACATCTATTAAAAATATAAGATTTAAATCAATGAATAATATGTACAATAAACTAATTATAGGAAGAATTCATAAATCTATACATGAGACAAACATTTGTGAAAATTTAATAACTGAATCCATTATATGTAATTTAAAATTTAGCCTTGTATAATGGGTATTCCCTAATTAAATAGATAAAAAATCCATAAATTTATTTTTAATATAAATTTATTTTTAATATAAATTTATTTATATAATCCTTTATTTTACATTTTCATATATATATATATTGTTGGATATCTAATAATTTTATATTTTTTATCTATAATGTATGGATTTTACATAATCAAAATATTATATATTTAATTTTATTTCATCCTTGGCAATGTTAATTTATTAAAAGAATTTTTGACATCCTCTATAATGATTCTCAAAAAAGGTCTTTATTTTAAACATTTAAAATTATCAATTGTGGAAAATTCTTAATGCAATATAAAATCCATTATATTTTAACTTATTTTGTATTTTATAAAAAAGTTAAAAATTTCCTTACAATTTATATATATAAAATTTATTTCAAAATCATAAGTCATATCATATAAATAAAATATATTTTCATATTAATAATTAATATTATGAATATTTCTTTGTTAAATTTTTCCTTAATATCTAATTATTAATTTTATAAATTTTTTAATTATTAAATTAATGTACACTTTATAAATCAAAGAAATATCCTCAAATATTTTTTCTATAATTTTTATAAATTATAAACTTCTTAATTAAATTCAAACTAAATAACTAGAAAAATTAAAAAAAGTCTATATTTTGTTCTATGATATACACAAAGTTTCAATATATGATTCACATTAAAACCTACATACTAGGTTAGAAAATTTGTTTCATGACTTGGTATAGATAATCTAGGAAATTAATAAAAGTTTATGATATATTTCATATTACAAGTCGTAATCTAATTCAAAATGATATTGTACTTTATGATTGTCATTCAGTAGATTACGATATCACCTTCATTGACCAACTATCATATTTTACAATATACCAAATATTGGATTGATAATAAAATGATTTTAAAAATGTAAATCAAACAATGAAATTTGATTTTAACACATATTATGATTATCCCATATCATAAAAAATTATATTTAAAATATTCCATCATATAAAATCCATATTTATTTTAATGATTCTGTATATGACATTAAAACATCAAATCAATTTTCCTCATATTAAAACCTGAATTCATTAATCAAAATTCTTGGAATGGTTGTCATACCACTGTTGGGTTACCTAGGATCTAATAATTCTTATTCAAGAAGTGTAAAAAAATAGAAAACCCTAACCCAATCTATCCATGCAATGAAACTGTAACCATATATAAAAAATAATGAAGAACATTTACACCTTACACTATATATATAAATGCTACATATGTTCATCCATGAGTTTGATAAAGGTTAGTTAATGGATAACCTAATGCTTGGGTGGGATTAACTACTCGTATATTGTATAACAGTACCACTCTATTTCAATTAAACAAGCTGTCTAGAGATCTAAAATGGAGAATTAACTACAAGAGAACCTTTTATTGGATTTTATTTTGATATCCTTTTTCTATATTATATTGTCCATGATGACACTCCTAGAGCCTTATATATATTTACTCAAAAATTAATAAATGGATGAGTAATGAAAATAATTACAGCATTCTAAACCATTAGCCTAATAATGTATTTAACACTTATATATATTTGATTCTCTATATACTTCATCATCTGAATATTCAATAATAATTATAGCCTACTATTAATTATTAATGAATTCTAACAATTAATATTCCACTAATGAGCTAAATCATGTGACATGATTCATATATATCATAATAATTAGAATAATAACATATCTTATAATATTATATGTCTTAAGCCAATAGTGGATATCCCATCTCGTACCACATAATATGCCTTGGTAATATAAATCTAATACTATCAAATATCCCTATATTGTAAAAATGATATATGAAAAGATATATCGTATATAAATTAGGCTTTAGGGTATAAATCCATCAAAATTAATATATATCCACACACATACATACCTAATTTAGTATTTCAAATTTCTATTTTATAAAATTTCACATATATATATATGTTTATATGTGTGTCTCTGTGTGTGTATTTTATTTATATATATTCATAGAAAATTCATTTATTAGATAAAATTTTTAGTTCAAAATTTATATCTAAAATATATTTATTTCAAAGATAAATTTTTATTGATATGGGTCATGTTTTATCGGTGCATGTTTTATTTCTAATAAAGGAGGACTTTATCAACACATATTAAACGAATATATATAGTCCATCATTATATTTATATAAATTTTTAATAGTTGTTAATTATAAAATAACTAATATTTAATTTGTTTTTCAAAAATAAATTATACATGAACTCAATTATATTATAAAACTTATAAATTAATCTTTATAAATTCATAGATTTTAAATTAAAGTTATAATATTTTGAATATTAAATAATATTATTTTTCGATAACCTTTTTTACATGTTACTATAGATTCCAATTTATGTTCAAATATATATGGATTCCTTCAATATTATAATGACAATTTGGTATAAATTTTTATAAAAAAAACTAAAATGACCAGATTTTGATTGATTAAGAAGTTTTTTTGTGGCCCTATAACAAAATATGGTAGTAAAAGATGATTGGTGGAAGGGAAAAAATCAGTTATATGTTCGTAAACAATATGTTAGTTTCAAAAAATAAGAATGATATGTGGATACAATTTAGTGAATATGGATAAATCGTAACTGTTGTAGTGATGAGGGTTGAAGATAGAAAATACACATTCTTTAGGTTCATCAATTTTCAGTATGTAAATGATATAGATAAAGTTTTTGAGGAACTTCATAGGAAAAGTGTTGATGAAAAATAATAACATGTTTTGAAAACATATGAAAAAATTTAGATGGAAACTGAATTCAAGAATCATTTATTTCATATTATGAAATATGTAGTTGAAAATTATTTAAAAGTGAACTTATACAAATAAATAATGATTATAACATCACTGAGGAAGAACTGAAGGAATGTTTCTCATAGTTTAGTTTTATAAGTTATAGAAATGTTTTATATGATTTTAATAGGATTAATAATTGTTCAGGATTTAATGAATTCTCACTTCTTAATTAGGAAACTTGAGTGTAGAGAGATGAAAGGAAAAAATGGTAATTAGAAAACCAATTCCTTTTGCTATGTAATAGAGTAATTATAATAGGAGATAATGATTTCATGTTTAGTTTTCTCAAATGTGACTTATTGGGATAACATATATTCTTTCTTAAAAAATTGAAAAGTTTGATTAGAGTCATATAACTCATGGGAAATTAATCTTATATAGTGATATACCACTTAGTGTAATATATTATTATCCTAGATTTTGGTATCAGTGACAAATGGTTCTTGACAAGAGGGTTGGTGTGGCTCTAATTCCCAATTTCTATGTCCAATTTTGGATGGTATGAATATTAGACACAGTGATTTATATTATAACCCACTGGTCCTAATAATGTATCAATATATTCTTCTATAGTGGAGATCATTTCATTACCGGGGATGAATTATTTTCTTATTGATATCTGTGGAGCTTGAAGAGATTTTATCTTTATTTTATAATGTTTTAAATGATATTTATTTTACATTTAGATGTTAGACACTTTATTAAGTAAATATTCTCATAGAAGATATGTAATGGTGAATTTATTTCATGTGAAGGTAAATGTTAATTTTTTGTGTAATTGATGGTGAGTTGATATCAAAAACATTTCAACATTCATTTTATATTGTAATTGTCTAGACATTTGGGTGCCATGTCATTGGGAGTAATAGATGTTGGGGGCAGTTTATAGAGGAGTAGGTAAATCAAATGTTGGAATACATCTACAAAATGGATTTATGATATTTCTTTTTGTTCCCATAACAGAGTGTGGGTTGGGAAGTTAATGGTTTTTGGGTAGAACCAGAGTAATTCTGGGCTGTAAATATGCATGATATAAAGTCTATATTCATGGTGTAAATGATATTTGGGTTTCTAAGAACCAGTAAACTTCATTTTTCTTCTTTTATATACTTGAATCATTAATGACATAAATAAAACTATCACAATTTAAATTGGTGGTCACTTTATGTTTTCATGAAATAAAATAACTTCTCACATCGTGAATTGGTGATTCTCTATGTTCAAAATAAATTCAAAAAGACTATCTAAATTTTCTTGTTTCTCTTTATTTTTCCATAAATAATTATTGAATATGGGTTTATTTTGTATTTCCATGAACCACCATCGGATGGTCTTGTCCATAATATTTTAAATCTCAATCCCTTTCCATTTAGGTGAGAAATCATCTGTTTCTATTGGTTATTTTTTTGTCCCACTTTTTTAATCTTACATATTATCATACATGTATTTTGAAATGTTTAGTTTAAATATCCTAATGAGAAATACAAAATTTATCTCCCCACCATATTCTTCTATCATTTATAGTTTATACTAACATGGGTCTGAGATGTTGTTCTGGTAGATTGGTTAACATTGCAATTTTTTTGAGTTTTATTTTTTTGATATGTTTATTGTACTATCATTGTATAACATATAAATTTCATTTGGGATATATTAACGAATATGTAGGATTTAGTAATTTTACTTTTATAGAGTTGGTCGGTTTCTTTTCACATTATGATCCTTGGTCTTATAGAGTGTAATTCCTCCCATACAAGTATTCTATACCCTCGATGCTAGTTCTCCAACAGAGGCATACTAATGGTGGGATTCGAGGTTCATACTCACTATCTGTGCTATTTCATGAGGGTTTCCCAATGGGGGAAGTCTGTGATAGATATAAACATGGTTAATTTCTTCTAATGGAATACCAATATACTATTTTTTTATTTTTTATATACTTAAATTTTTTTAGAGAGGCTAAGAAAATAAACATTCATTTACTATATAGTAAATGTAACAATTATTTTTAAAGAGTTAAGTATTTCTCATATTTATGAATGTAGGGTATTATATATGATTCATGTAAATTATTTTGGTTAATCATTTTTTCATTTCTGCTTCTTATTTTTTATTTACATGTTTATATATGAAAATATATTTGATATGGGTTTAGTGAGAAATTTTAAGATTTATTTCAATCATCTAAATGGCTATTTCTTCTATAAGATATATATTGGAGACTAATTATATCAGGAGAAGATGAATTTGGAATTGACATGGGGAATCTCTAAACATTTTTCGATATGGATTTACGTTTTCATCAGAAAATAGCATGGAATTGTACACATGGTTTTAGTGAAAAAAATTATTCTACATTAAGGTGGATAAGAGTAATGTAGGATTTACATTATTTTTACAAATATTCATTGAAAGACTTATATATTAAACATGGAATTTATTATTCATAGGTAATTCATCCTAAATATGGAAGAATGTATGGATATCACTAACCATATTAATGAATTCAATATAATTATAATCCAATTGATATTGGTTTAGATTGTTTTTTATAATGAAAATAACTCATTTATTCCCCAATCGTAATTTATGAGGAGTTGATATGTGACAATAAAAATGGTGATTAGTTCTTATGGAACTTATAAATTTAATTCTAATGTGGTTTCTAATTTAATTTAATGTGAAGATAATTTCAAAATATAATTTTCAAAATTATCTTGTTTTTATTTAAATATTGGAGTAGAGGTAACATCATTGAATTATTTAAACATGAGAGGCCATTTAATTCCATGATAATGGAGCCAATATAAAAAATGGAAAATTTCCAAAATGATAGAGTTGTTGGAAGTTAGAATATGTTAAAATGTACTATAAGTTAATCCCAAAGGATTCAAGTAGCAAATCAGTGAACTCTACCATAGAGAGATATGAAGATAAACTAAAGATTAGTATTGATATTCCCATATATTGTTGGATTTTGGGTTACAATGCTTCCTTTAATTAAACTATTTTTAAATAATATCTATATTTTTTTTCTATAAAAATTCAAATAAGCTTTCATTTCTTGTGGTTAACCTCTTGAATTTGTTTTAAAATGTGTTATAAATATTAAAAACCAAAAAATTAAAATTATTATACTGTATATAATGTTATATATTTTCCAGTAATTTAAATAAATTTAATATTTACTGGATTTGTTTATGATAATGGATATTGCGTCATATTTTTGGGGGATTATGAAAAATCAAAAAGGGTTTTATGGTTATATTACAATGAGTGAAGAACACATCATTTTAAATAATAAAAATTCAAAGAACATTATGAAAACTATAGATTTAGAGGAAAATTTCAATACCTATAACTATATATTTATTTATATCGGAGAATATGAAATTAATTTTCTTATAATAAATGGATTTCTACCATATATGATATTATATTATGTTAGGATCTGTGAGGAACATACCAAAAAAAATATAAAAATGTATCCTTTATAATGAGAGGAAGAACAACAATGGCATGAATTCTAGAGATTATACATTATGATGTATGGTAACACATTACATTATAATACCTTTTTTTATTAATTTGTTATTTGAAATTAATTGATGAATAAAAAGGGAATTAATAAATTTAAATTTTGAAAAATAATTTTAATGGATCTTTTATATTTCCTAAATGGAATAATTTTAGAGGGAAGGAAATATTTTTGATGGAGATGTGTTTGAGATATGATAATAGTGTAATGTATTTGTGAAAAAGTTAAAAAATCATTATATTTCATTTAAATTCAATTTATTTTAAACCCTAACACTTATTTTTTAATTATCTTTTTGAGATCATTTGAGTTAATGGATAATTTCACCGGTTTTTTTTAAATATTTCATTAAATGGATGAAATTGTGAATTCGATATATTTATTTTATTTTTGGAATAAGAATAATTGATAGTAGTTAGTAATCCTTTGAATTGTTATTTTAATGATGAATAATATTGTAATTGGAATATATTTTTCTAGAAGTTGAACATGTCCTGAATAAGAATAGTCTAGAATATCATTTAAATATTTTCGCAGAGACCTATCTCTTACATATGAAATATTTATTTCTTATTGAGTGGATTGATTTAATGATTGGACTATTCCTATGAATAAAGGATATTGAAAAATATATATTCTATAATCTAGGATAAACTTCCAAATTATTGTTGATGTAAAATATTAAGAAATTTATGGAATAAGAAGTTGAAACCTTTAGAATATTATTAAATAATTTGAAGGAAAGAGGGTTAATTTATAAAATATTATTTAATAATACATTAATGTATAAGAATGTTTATGATTTTTATTAGACATAAGAAATTTTCCCCCATTACATAAGGATAATTATTTTTTTCACAGGATTGAAATTAAGAAATTCCATAACATCCGAACAATTGATGTGTAATAAATTTTCGATATGTAAGAAACTCTATATGGATTAAGTGATATATAAATAATTATACATTTTGGTTAAAGTAAAACTGATAATACCTAAGATATGTATGATTTTTGGGCTTTTCAATGGTTTTCTACTTATGTACATCATTAAAATATATGAAATTTGATGAGACATAAGGTTTTTTAGTGTTTCATTATTAATATGTTTGTTTTTTGGATATTACTTAACATTTTCTACTTGATGAAACTCTACTACTTATATAAGATTAGAGGGATAATTTTTATGATTTATTTCCCTCAGTTATCAAAATTCTTTTATATACAATTTATCATTTTCAAAAATCAGTTTTTTAAAATAATTATATGTTACAATAGGATTAATATTTTTAAAACACTTTGGAAGATATTTTTCTTGGTAATAAACATGACTCTTCATAGATGTTGGGTATACATTATGAAGTATGATAATATTCCCATATGTGAAATCATTTCCAAACTCACGAGAGAACAAGAATCACAATCTAGTTATCATTTGACCTTCAGAGGAAAACAATCAATGTGTTAATTTATAGGGAAAATAGATTTTGAGAAAAAATTGAAAATAAATTTATAGGAGATGATACAATGTTTTCTACAGTACAGTAATCATAGGACCCAATGGAGAATAGTCTATTTTAGAATATGGATTGACTAGGAATAAGAAAAGGGTGTGGTGTTAAAGATTTAGAGTCTATTTTCTTTTCAAATATTTGTAATATCTTTATATTCCAATATTATTTACCCACACATGGAGGTATAAAACACTATTAGTGATTCATATAGTGGGGAGGTATGCCTTTTAAAAATAATTGAGTCTAAATATCAATAAAAAATTATGTTTAGGGTATTTTATATTAGTTTATGTGTTATGATGATTAAATGAAATAAATTATATTTCACTGATATTTCCAGGCACTATTTATGAATTGGGGTATTAAATTCATTTATCAATTTCATTTATTTTACCATATTCATTGCAATGGGTTGGGTTTATAAGGGAATAATTTATTAATTATGAAAATTATGGAGGAAGTTAACATAACTATTAATATTTATTATTAATTCCTTCACCTGATTGGTAGTTTCATGAGTTATTTAGGGATATCCCATGTTATCTTCCCATAATCATTGGAAGGATTGTCTAATGGAATTGATCACTATTGACTCAGAACTAATTACCACCCATTAATTAGAGATAAGGAATTATAAATTCCAAAAACATTAAAATTACAAAAAGTATATTAATCAATATATATAGGATTGTATATAAATTCATTATTCAACCCCTAAACCAATTTCATATTCCATTACATGAATCAGTTACATTTGTTTTCATATTTTCTTAGTTTTTATAAATAAAACCAAACACCCGTTTTCATCTTAATTTTTTTATCTAATGATTTTTTCACCACTCCTTGTATAATACATTTATTATTTATTATAATATTGTTTTTACTTATGTAATTTTTATATTTTATCACCCCCTTATTATTGGTGTTTAAAAAATAACATTGTTACATGGGAGGAGGTGTCAAATATAATTCTATTAATTCTCATGATTCATCATAGAAATGAACAACATTTCTATTTTGTTCTTGAGATTTAGAGAAACATCCTATATAAACATTGGTTAGAGAATATTGATAAGATATTAAAAAAAATTCACTATCATACTTCAGCGAAACATTAAGTGTTTATTATATGCCTAAAAATATGGATATTAATCTAGAAACCCATTAGAGATATTTGTGAACCCTATTTTATTAATCAAATTAATCAAATGGTCATATTTGTAGGTAGATGTTATATAAGGCCCCATCCTTAAACCTTACTTAATCTTGAGTTATTACAAGATTACACATTGAGGATCTTTTCGGGTTTAGAGTTTTAGAGAATTAGATCATAAAACTTGCATTACATTCCACATATAAACAAAGTGGTTACATAAAGATAGTATTCTTCATTACCATCAATGGAAACACATTTAAAATAAAACATGGATTATTTCTTGACACATCCTTGACTCTATCATCTTATCATGTACCTTTCCCTTGACCTATGAAAAACATTTCAAAAACTTGGGATGAGCATAAAAACTCAGTATGGGTTATAAAAAAAACATGGAAAGGAAACATGAGTTCATATATACATAAGAATGAAATCAAACTTTACCCATAAAACATAGGCACTTTAACATACCGTATAAAATCATGAATAAATCATAGAAATCATAAGACATAAAGGTAAATTGAGGCATTCATAACATTCTTACTTAGGGAGTAACGCTCTTGGTTACGTTTGGAATACCCATCACAGTATATTCCCTAAAATCTCTTCGGAGAAACCTTAACTTTTCACTCCTTCGTGTTACCCAATGCATTGGAGAGCTATAACGGGCTCACCCGCCCTTAGTTTATCACGGAACCACTCGTCTTCATAATAATGCCCAAGAACCATAACATAATCATATCACATAAAACATGCATAAAGGAAACATAACATTTCCACATTTCAATCACGAAATATCAATACAACACATTGATATAATTAAAACATTATTAAAACCATTTTTAATACCAAAGTAAAACATGGTATTTGTTTTTCTTTTAAAAAAAGAAGGTATGGCTTGTAGAGGAAGCCGAAACTCAAATAATGGTTACGATGGCGGAGAATTCGTTGTCGCCGCATACGTACGAAAAAAACATTCCCTTTTGTCGTTTAGTAAACGATTCGTATAAAAATGATTCCTTTTGAATAAACGTAAAAGTCAAAGGGGTTTATACACCGTATAAAAGAAAGTTGTGTATAAAATAAAATATGTCTCAATGAAAGGAGATTGAGACGAAGTCCCATACCTCGTATCCGACATGACCCGACCGTTCTTTATTCTCCTGAATAATAAACTTGAGTTAATCTCTACTTGCTTATGAATCTTTTTCAAGTTCATTATTCCTTTTATACCATGTTATGAACATCATGTAATCAGTTAAGTTAATAATGTTCATTTTGTCGGTATTTGGTTCTTAAGTCAAAAATAGACTTCTTACACTTACATGTTGTTAATTTGGTCAAAGGTTCATTATATCCAGAATGGTATTCATGTTGTGGATATCATATATGTCATATATATCCAGTACATACATGCATCTATAATATTACATAATCATTTAGAGGTAAAAAATGAAATGCACCGTTCATGGAGACGGTAAGCCGTACGTACGCATGAACGCTACTTTCATTTCTATTTCATATTTTATAGAATGGAATCATAATGATATAAAGGTATATTATAAATCTAGTATAATATCATATATAATATCATAGTTCCATCGTTTATATGTCCCACATATGGTATTTAACGAATCAAATCACTTTGAGGGGGCGGTAGTCCGCACTTCCTAAAATGAAGATATCATGTTTACCCATAATGGAAACCATAAAGGTATGCCCAAAATGAAAAAACAGAAGCTTAAGGAAAACATAAACATATTATATATCATATATGAAAATAGTGACATCATAATGGCCACCTTTGAAGTTGTTAAATGAGTGTTTAACAATCATCATTTCGGGAGGCAGAATTTCGCCATCCACGGAAACCGTATGTTCTTTAACCATTTGATGTAGTTGTGTGAGAGTGTAGCTCAAATAAATATTATAACAACATCCTTGTATATTTAAGATACTGGTGTTGTAACAAAATAAGTAAATAAAAATAGTTTAGGGGGTTGGAGAAGCAAAATAAATCAAATGAACATGAGAGAATGAATTATCTTTAAAAGTGTATCTTCTTTTTGATTTGAGTCTAAAGGATTCCTTTGAAAGGATTATGCCCAAAGGGAATCCTCTAGGATGAGGAGAGGGATGTGGAGAGAGTAAATGGGCAGGGTTTGGCAGAGACAAAGGCTTGAGTAGTGTGTGAAATGAGGTAGAGGTGGAGGCCTTTTATAAGAGAAGAGGAGGGGCACTTTTGGAAAGTAAAGAAATATTACTTTATTTGAAAATGTGTTTCGGTTTCAAAAGGTCCCAAATTGATATAATTCGTGTATAAGGTGATAAGGATTCGAAATCCACTCATCCAATTGGTTTTGGACATGTGTAGTTCATAGATTTTACATTATCTTTCCATTTTATTTAAATCGACAAATAATGATGTCATCGCTACATCATTATTATGTCATAAATAATTTCATTTCTTTAATGTCTAAAAATCATAAACAAAATAAAATGATGTAGGAAATCTTTTTAGCTTTCCAATTAATATTTATAATCAAAAATCTGATCTTTATAACCCCATGTAAAAATTGTTTTCGTAAAACATCTCTTGTTTGTGTCATTTTTACTTTAACATTTAATAAAAAGCTATTTATGTCATTTCCAAACCAAAGTGTCTCCATGGGGTCCCCATGCTGACCCATGGATTGTCTTGGTCGGCCATGACACAACCAATAAGGTTGGGACATGTGTCTAGGTCATTTCCTATTATTAAAGCATTATTTATACCTTAAACTATCCTAATTACCACTAATCACGATTAAGAACTTAATAAGTTACTATTCACCAAAAAATTATTATAATCTCATTGAACCACATTTTACTTCTTAATGACAACCATGTATGTCGGATTTTCAAAATTCAATACACATTAGTGGTAAAATTTCATTTAACTAAAAAATCAGTTTGCTTGATTACCACTTAGTGGTTTCACTATTCATCAAAAATTGATGTTTTTCAGAAAATTACCAAAAATTCACCCTAAGATATATTTGATATTCCGAATTCAAAAATGAAGTCTATTTTACAAAATTAAAATCATATAAGTCACATTAATTAATTTAATAATTAATTCCCGCTGCCAGAGCAAAAAACGTGTTTTTACAAAACAATAAGTATCAAAAGATTGACACCAGTTTAAATCTAATTTCAAAGTGAAATTGATTCCAATGACCACCATTGGATAAAATGGTAAAAATATATTCTAATTTCACTTCAAAACCAATTCAAAACATAATCTAATCATATAAATAAATTAGGTTAAAAAGTAGTTTTGATGTAAAATGTAGTATTTTTCACTATTCATTAAAAAAATGAATATTGTCAGAAAAATACCAAAAATTTACAGAAGGTAAATTTTGATGTCCCAATCATAAAGAATAAGTTTATTTTGACAAACATAGTTTATAAAATTGTCAAAATATAGATTCAAAAATGGTTTGCCATCAAAAGGCAGTAAAACAATCTTTTAAGAATATTAGTGTATTCCATGCATAAGATTTTATTTATTTTCATTTTAAGCCTCTATAACACTATCTTAATCATTAATAGACATAGATAAAAATATCTTTTATTCATTACTTACTTGGGATGTTACATCCTTCCCCCCGTTAGAAAATTACGTCCCCGCAATTTATTTACTTATCGAATAAATGGGGGTACTTATCCATCATTGAATTTTCAGATTCCCATGTTGGCTCTTCAATCATGTGGTTTTTCCACAAAACCTTTACCTGGTGAATCACCTTATTCCGTAACACTTGCTCCCTGTGGTCAATAATCTGGACCGGTTGTTCCTCATAAGATAGGTTCTCTTCCAGCTGAACTACCTCTGGATTCAAAACATGAGATGGATCTGGCATATACTTTCTCAAAATCGAAACGTGAAAAACATTGTGTACTTGAGATAAACTCGGAGGTAAAGCCACTCGGTATGCAACTGATCCAACTCTCTCCAGAATTTCGTATGGTCCAATGAACCTTGGACTCAACTTTCCTTTCTTACCAAATCTCATCACGCTTTTCCAAGGAGAAACCTTGAGAAAAACATGATCACCTACCTTGAAAGATAGATCCTTCCTCCGGTTATCCGCATAACTCTTCTGCCTGCTCTGAGCTGTTCTCATGTGTTTCTGAATCTGCTGAACTTTTTCTGCCATCTCTTCTACAAATTCTGGTCCCATCAACTTCCTTTCACCCGCTTCATCCCAGAAAGCTGGAGTTCGACACCGCTTCCCATATAATGCCTGAAATGGTGCCATCTGTATACTGGAATGAAAACTGTTATTATATGAAAACTCAACCAAAGAAAGTTGTTGGTCCCAAATTCCCTGATAATCCATAGAACAAGCTCGTAGCATATCCTCCAATGTCTGAATTGTTCGTCCTGACTGCCCATCTGATTGAGGATGAAAAGCTGTG